>CM067560.1:17758877-18367754 GCA_034509755.1 Anisodus tanguticus | reverse complement strand
GTATTTGGTGTCTTTGGGAGCTTCTTTTGAGACTGTAGCAGAGCATGTTAATATGGTGGAGTCCGTGAGATGTGGTTTGTCTAGATATGAGTCCAATAAGAGAGCTAGGTGATTTGGTTAGTTTAAAGGTTCTACTTCCCGTGGTTATGGGTATCAGGGGAGATATCAGTAGTCACAGCCTAGTCAACCAATCCAAGCATCTCTACAGATTTCTGATGGTTATAGTGGGGGACAGTTGTCTACGGGTTCTCTATTTAGATGTTCTGACTGTGGTGGTTCAGGTTCTTATGTCTCTATTCATCATCCTTCAGCGGCTAGGATATGTTTTGAGTGTGGAGAGGCTAGGAATTTTAAGAGAGATTGCCCCATACTTACATCGAGTGCATCCCATGCACCCAGGACTCCAGCACATCTAGCCAAAGATGGTGGTCAGGTTAGCTAAGGGGGATGAGTGTCGGGCAATAGTGGCTATCAATATGGGCATGATGGATCCCATCAAAGGAGATAGGGAGTTCAATTAGGCTAAGGTGACCAGCAGGGTACTCAGTCCGAGGTAGGACGCACCCATTGCTATGTATTCCCTGGTAAGGTCAAGGTTGAGGTATATGACGCAGTCATCACATGTATCACCTCAGTCAATCATCGATCTGCTACTGTGTTATTTGATCCAGGGTCTATATTCTCTTATGCGTCTGCCTATTTTTCTGCTAAATTGGAGATGTGGTGTGATATGCTTAATATTTCTATATGTGTGTCTACACCAGTCGGTGATTATGTGATTGTTGATAGAGTATATCATATGTGTGTAGTTACTTTCATGGGGTACGACTATTATGTAGATTTGGTTAGCTTAGATATGGTGGATTTTGATGTTATCTTGGATATATATTGGCTATCACCATATCATGTGATTATGGATTACTATTCCAATGCGGTCACGCTAGCTATGCTTGGTCTTCCGAGGTTAAAGTGGAGAGGCAATCCTAACTCTTCTCCTAAGAAGGTTATCTCTTATATTTGGTCTAGAAAGTTAGTCGACCGGGGTTGTTTGGTTTATCTTGCTCATATTCGGGATACGAGTGTGGAGGCTCCTTCTCTTGATTATGTTCCAATAGTTAGTGAGTTCGTAAAGGTATTTCCTTTAAATTTACTAGGTATAACGCTAGATAGAGATATTAAATTCTGTATCGATCTCAAGTTGGGTACTCGACACATTTCTATCCTCCGTACTGTATAGCTCTAGTGGAGATGAGCGAGTTGAAGGAGCAGCTTCAGGATTTATTGAGTAAGGGCTTCATTCAATCGAGTGTATCTCCATGAGGTGCTCTTATATTGTTCATAAAGCATAAGGATTACATTATGCATATGTGCATTGATTATAAACAGTTAAACAAGGTCATTATCAATAATAAGTATTCGATTCCGTGTATTGATGACCTGTTCGACAGGATTCAGGACGCTTTCGTGTTTTCGAAGATTGATTTGAGGTCTGGGTATCATCAGCTGAAGATTCGGGCCAAGGATGTTCCCAAGATGGCTTTTCAGACTTATTATGGACAATATGAGTTCTAGGTGATGTCATTTGGCCTTACCAATGCCCCCGCGGCGTTCATGGATTTGATGAATGGGATATTCAAGTCGTACTTGGATTCTTTTGTTTTTGGGTTTATTGATGATATCTTGATTTATTCGAAGTATCAGGAGGACCATGAGCGACGTCTAAGAGTGGTCCTTGGTATTTTGAAGCAGAAAGAGTTGTGTGCTATGTTCTTAAAGTGTGAGTTTTGGGTGCGTTCTGTGGCATCTTAGGCATGTGGTGTCCAAGGATAGGATTATGGTTGACCTTAAGAAGATAGAGGCAGTCATGGACTGGCCTAAACCGACTTTTGTGATAGAGATTCAGAGTTTCATAGGTCTTTCTAGCTACAATCATCGGTTTGTCAAGGGATTCTCTTTCATTGCTTGTCATCCGACGCATTGGACTCAGAATGAGGTTCTTTTCCAATGGTCTGATGAGTCTGATCAGAGCTTCCAAAAGCTCAAGACTTTATTAACCACAACCCCGATTTTATTCCTTCCGGTAGAGGAGAAGGACTTTACTGTGTATTTTGATGCTTCTAGGATTGGGTTAGGATGTAAGCTAATACAGGAGGGTAAGGTGATTGCTTATGCATCGAGGCATTTGAAAGTTCTCGGGAAGAATTACTTTGTTCATGATTTATAGTTGGCTGCCATTGTGTTTGCATTGATGATTTTGAGGCATTATATTTATGGTGTTCATTGTAAGGTGTATACCGACCACCGCAATCTTCAGCATGTGTATAATCAAAGGGACTTGAATTCTAGGAAGCGTCTGTGGATGGCGTTGTTGAAGGATTATGACATGATCCTTTTGTATCATCCGAGCAAGGCTAATATGATGGCTGATGCTTTGAGCCGAAAGGCGATCAGTATGAGAAGTTTAGCTTATTTGGTTGTTTTCGAGCATCCTTTGGCATTGGAGTTCCATTCTCTAGCCAACCGTTTTGTAAGACTCAATATTTTGAATCTAGGAAAGATTCTCGCTTGTGTGGAGGCGAGGTCATCTCTTTTGGATCAGATTCGGGCACACCAGTATGATGATGTGGGGTTGTGCAAGATTCGAGATAAGGTGATCAGTAGTGAGGCCAAGTAGACCATGATTGATAGTGAGGGTGTTATGAGGATCAAGGGTAGAGTGTGTGTGTCTTATGTGGGAGATTTGACTAGATTAATTATGGAGGAGGCCTACAGCTCTAGGTATTATATTCATCCGAGTGCTACTAAGATGTATCGTGATTTGAGACAGCATTACTAGTAGGGGAGGATGAAGCGAGACATTGGTGATTTTGTATCTCGATTTCAGAATTGCTAACAGGTCAAGTATGAGCACCAGTGTCCCGATGGTATGTCTCAAAGGATGCCCATTCCCGAATGGAAGTGGGAGAGGATCGCTATGGATTTTTTTGTGGGATTTCCCAAGACTTTGGGTAAGTTTGATACAATTTGGGTCATTGTTGACAGATAGACCAAGTCCGCACATTTCATTCCAGTTCAAATGACTTATAATGCAGAAAAGTTGGCTAAGATCTACATCCGGAAGATTGTTCATCTTAATGGGGTTCCTATTTCTATCATCTCAGATCAGGGTACTCAGTTTACTTTGCATTTCTGACGCTCTTTGAAGATAGAGTTGGTTACTCGCTTGGATCTCAGTATAGCGTTTGACCCTCAGACTAACGGACAGTCCAAGCAGACTACTCAGGTATTGGAGGAGGTGGCATATGAGTTGGCTCTGCCACTAGGTCTATCAGGCGTTCATCCAGTCTTCCATGTGTCTATGTTGAAGAAGTATCATACTGATGGTTCTTATATTATCCCATGGGACTTCGTATTTCTTGATCAAAATCTAGAGTTCGAGGAGGAGCATGTGCCTATTTTAGGTAGGCCGGTGAGGAAGTTAAGATCGAAGGATATAGCTTCAGTGAAGGTTCAGTGGAGGCATCCTCCTATCGAGGAGGTAACTTGGGGGACCGAGCCTGACATGCGTAGCAGATATCATGGCTTGTTCACTTCTTCTGGTACATTTCATTCGTTCTTTTATCTCTGTTCGAGGACGGACATTTGTTTAATTGGTATCTGATATAACAACCCGTCTGGATGTTTTAAGCTAAAGACTCTTATTTGCTTGTTTAAGCCTTCTTGTAATCTCCATGTGGGATTTGTGATATGCGGGGATGGGTGGAACGGATCTCGAGGTCCATTTATATGAGTTTCAGATGAAAAACCCAAAGTCTAAAAACTTAGAGTTGGTTAGTTTGACTCAAAGTTGACTTTTGGCTAGATGGGTTCGTTTTCTGGTTCTGTCACTTTCGGTAGTTTCGGAGGGTCATTTATGACTTAGTCGTGTCATACCCTAACCTTGGGGAGGTATCCGGTACCTTATTGCCCGAGCGTACCAATCCAGATACTTGATAGACATATAACAATTCATGGGCCAATGAGGCCTCTAACACATACTTAACTAAATAAAGAAATAGCCACATGTACTCAAAAAAGCCCAAAACATACATATCTATAACAAGGCCGACATAAGCATTATGAATCTACTAAAGAGGCCGACAAGGCCACACACAACTACCACATATATCACATTATCTACAAGCCTCTAAAGAATATATTGACAACAACTAGTTGGGACAGGGCCTGACTATACCCAACTATATACATATGCATACCCATCATACCTATCAACTTACTATACAATTCAGGAAGAATAGAGCATGAAGACCTCCAGCTGAGTCTAGTTTGACTGTGAGGAAATCATCTACATCTCTATCTGTACCTACGGACATGAAACGCATTGTCCCCTTAAAGGGACATCAGTATGAAAGATGTACTGAATATGTAAGGCAGATATTCAATATAGACGGATGATATATCATAAGAGATAAGGGTACCTAAAACTCATAACAAGCCTCTAAGGGCCTACCTAACACAATCATGAAAATGTATGCATATATGTAAAAATCAAGTCGCTCAGTAGGGCCATATAAAGTAATATCAAGCCTCTCTGTGGGGAAAATCATGTCATAATACATACATATCGTACTCGGCCTTGATGAGGACTCTGTAGTACCCAGCCCAAAGGTGGGACTTGGTAATATCAAAACCAACTATAGATGGGTGCACACCTACATGTCGTTCCCACCCGACTATATTGCAGCTCGATAAGAAAATAACTACATATATATAAGTGCAATGCAAGACAGACTCTGAAAGGCCTTATGACACCAAACAGATTAACTTAAGGTCGTTATCCTCCGATTATCATTATGTAACTATATTTGTATAACTAATTGAGTGTCATCAATGATCATGAGAAAGTATAAGGTTCAAGAGACAACCAAGTCAGGAAGAGGCTTTAGAAGAAAAACAACAAGAATTATACATTGTAACAATATGATACGAAAATAATCACAAGCTTTATGTTTAAGAGTAAAGTTCCTTTTGAAAGGGCTCTGTCATGCTTATACTTATTCATCGATCATACAAAAATAATAAAAGAGTATGTCTTAACATACCTAGTCCTTGTCTCTATAATTTTTATATAAGCCCCCTCTCCACTTACGGGTGATCATCTACATCGCATAACAAGTTGACATCAATATCGGGTTCAAATTCCATAGAGAAAATTCACTTAGGAATCTCATCGCAAATCTTGACAATCTTGGGTTCTTAGATTCTTTTACAAGGGATTCTCATGTAATTCAATCTCACTGTTCAATCAAAGACACAATTTTCATAGAAACTGATTTAGGTGTCCTTCGACAATTTTAGCATACATGATTTCTTAAGCTTTTCTTATATGAAATGTTTTATGTGATTCAAATTTACAATCCATCAAACCTTGCTTTCCTTAATCCATAACATACACATTCAATTTCATTATCCAATTTAACCCATTCTTAGAGTAAAACGTCCTAACAATTCATATTATGAATATTTCACATATTTGCGAAGTTTTGATCTTGAAAACTTTTTCATAACTTTCTCCAAATCATCAATTAACCATAAACATAGATAGAAGATGATAGAATTTACCTTACCACCTCATAACCTCCTTAAAACAGAAAGTAATATCATCTTCAAGTGTTTTCCAACACCAACTTGATACGGAAAAGATGAATTCTATGATAATTACAACGTTTATGGCGTAACTCTTGCATAATCGAACTTGATTTCGTATTGGGGTGATGGGGTATGATGTACAGAGCTTGGGAGAGGTTTTGGAACTGGTTTGGGGGTGAACTAAGGGCTCCAAGTAAAAATACCCAATATAAACCCGTTAAAATGTCTACACCGTCGTAACTTGACAGTTCATTTGACAGACCATCAAACTTTTGATGGTCCGTCATTCTTCCCGTCAAATATCCAAGAAGATTGACGGCTCATGTTGGGTAATTTTATGGTACGTAAATATTTGATAGTCCGTCAACCTCCCCGTCAAACTGCCCAGTTTCCCTATTTTAGTCGAAACATACTTTCTTTGATCCATTTAACTTCTAAACCCTCTAATACTTCCATAAATAAGTTATAAACCTCTATTATCCTTCCGTAAGGTCATACCTCTTCCCGAGACTTTGGTATGCATTGGAGATATGGCAAAATGCGAAATTACGGGGTGTAACATCCTTCCTCCCTTAGGAACATTCGTTCGCGAATGTGGGAAATATTCTAACTCCCAAGTTTTGCAGAAATTTCAGCAGAGTTTCCTTTGTAAACATGACTATCCAAAACCTATGAAATATCCCATACATATATCCAATGCCACAGAGGGAAATACAGTATCAAGATAATATCAATTAGCCTTACACGACCGTTGTTACTCATAAAAGACTAGAGAAAGTTCAGCCATAACTTACCTAAAAATCCTTTTCCTAACATCTGAGCTTCACCTGATACACTTGCTCCAAAAATATAACTTACATAAGATACATGATCCACCCTCAATAAACTAAATAAGAATAGAGGGGTCATACCGCACGAATACTAATAGGAAATGTGAATCATTCTAGTAAAGCAATTTTTAGGTTCTATGACCTTTCTTGATAGAGTTCTTGATGATTAAGGACTATCTCGTAATTTCATTGATCAGATTACACTGCTATGCATTGTTAGTATATTCTCAGCCTTCATAGAGTTGTACCTCTCTTTCATACCATTGTCTGAAGGTTGTACTTTATCTGAGCCATTGTATTATGATATTCTAGGTATTGAATTCTGACATCTGAGTTATGCTTGTCGCGCATGTTTTTAACCAGCGGGCTTCGCGAGGTGATGAGTCGATTCCCTCTGGATTGGATAAAAAATGCATTCTTTGAGGAGTCGCCACCTAAATATTCTAAGGTGAATTAGGGCACATAAATGCTAACTAAAAGCTGCAAAATAACTCCAATTTTGTGATCTGCGAAACTAATGAGATTCTAGGTAAGGGTTCTTTATTGTCCTAAAGGGAAGGGGTTAAGCATCCTTTAAAATCCGCTAACTTGCGGTTATCCGGTCAAACTCAGGTTAATTATTATGCTAAGAAAAATTCATATTTTTACAAGTATAAAAATAATGTTGCAAGTAGTTAATAAAATGATGCATTTTGTACATGTAAATTTGAGGGGGAAAAAGTATGCATTTGTATGAAAATTGATAAAAATATATGCAATGTGATTTTTATGGGCGACGGATCTAAGAAAAAGATAAACTAGCGATTTTCGATTTTAAAACTAACCGAGCCTAAAAATAAATAAACTAGCGATGGGTTTCCAGCTTTAGACTACCTTATTAATTAATTCTAAATCTACCAATTCAAAACATTTCAATAATTTTACGAGTACAATAATATTACAATACAGAATGAAATAAAGTTGAATTAAAGAAAGTAAAAATAACAACAAAATAAATAATCTCCTAGGGGTATTTGACTTCTCTGACTTTATCCCTTGCAAGCTGTCAAGAACAAACGATTAGAAATATTTGAATATAAATAACTTTGGATCTGTATCCAAAACAATAAATGTTTTGATTACGGAGGACTTAGACTTAAATTTTGGAAAGATCATTCCAATCACATTGTGGTTGCGAACATATGACTCATTGGTCATTTCAGCTGCCTTGCCTACCGAACGTGTTGGTCTCTCGGGTGAAAAAAGATTTAAGTTTCATCCTTGCCCAGAAGTTTTATTTTCGTCTTTCAAACTGTGGAGGCCTAAAAAATCGACGGATATTTTTTCATCGGCTAGTGTAGTATCATGTTCAAATCAGCAGTAAAACCAAAAACCGAGAAATGATGTCCTAAGGGACGCGAGCTCGAATTCAATTTCATTGGCCTAAATGCAGTATTTATTCAAAGCAGTAAAACAGTAAGATATTCGTGTACGGATGTTTAAATGCCAAAATAAACCAACAGTCCGCAATTGAAAATGTCCGACTCGAATTCTGAAATGTTCGAATCGGAACAGGACTTGAAATGCTCCAGAAAACCCGACCTGAATTCGGCAAAAATAGTAGAGGAAATTAGGTATTTCGACCCAGTTCTAAAAAAATAGACCCAGATAGATGACCCGAATTTTGGTCGACCCGACCCGAGAAATGCAACTCGGAACAGCAGTGACTCGGAATCAATCAATTTTTTTTTGTATTTTCAGATAACCAACAACAAAATATCAAACACACAAAATCTGGGAATTTACCAAACCAGATCAACCCGACCCGAATCGATTTCTTTCCAAATTTCAGATAACCAACAACTTAATATTAAAACACAAAATCTAGAAAATTACCCAAACCGGGTCGACTCGACTCGACCCCGGATTGGTGACCCGACACAAATCAGGGGTTCCGACCCAAATAGATTTCTTTCCAAATTTTAGAAAACCAACAACTAAATATTAAAACATAAAAATCTAGAAATTTATTCGAATTGGGTCGACCAGACCCGGATCAGTGACCCAATCCGAATCAGAGGTTCCATCCCGAATCGATTTCTTCTCAGATTTTCATATAGCCAACAACAAGATATAAAACACAAAATCTAAAAAAAAAAACTTTACTTGAACATGGTTGACCCGACCCGACCGGAACAGTGACCCAACCGGAACCCGAAAACAGTGAAGAACAAAAACAAAAGCAGATTTTCGGAGTAGGGTTCACGAAACAAATAGAAGTATTTTAACCCCAAAATTTAAGAACAAAACTCATCCCTTTCTTTTGGATTTTGAACTCATTTTTTGATCTTATTTTGATTTCTTTTGAAGTGACTTCGAACTTCGAAAACCAACACCAAAACAGGCCTGAAAACCCCATTCGAACCGGACTATTTTTTGCTCCCAAAAATCCCCTCTTTTCTGATTTGGACCCCACAAGAACTAGACCCGAACCCCCCTCTAAGATAAAGAACAATAGGATGTTTTTATAGATGAAAAAATGGGTTTGAATTTCAAAATAAAGGCCAAAAGTGACGATTTGTGGAGCGGATTTTAGAGGGGTTAGGTCACTGATTTTCACGGATAAGGGTATGGGATGTGTTGGGTGTCAGGGGTTGGTGGCTAGTCGAAGGTGGTGTCGGTGTAATAGAGAGGGGTAGGTGGTGGTGTCGGGTCGGCGAGGTGATGGGGTATGGGGTCAGATGCGGGGACTTGGGGAGGTTGAGAGAAAAATGGGTGTGGGGTGATTAGGTTTTAGGGCTGTGTTGGTGGGTTGGGGGTATAAGGAAATGGGGTATTGTGCTCGGGTTTGGGCTTCATTTGGGGGTCCGAAAATGGGTGGTTTATTTTGGGTAGAAATTATTTTGGGTTGGGAAATAAATGGGTTATGGGTTTAAATTATAGAATGAGATTTTATTATATAAAAAAAAGCTTTGCAAAATTTATAAATTGTAATTATGACAATATGATAAAAATATAATATTTGCGAAATGCTTGGTGCTAAAATAAAAATAAAAATGCGATGCCGTTTTGCGAAAATAAATATAACATATAATATTAGGATAAAAGTATGATTATGATATAAAAATGCAAATGACAATAAAAATGCAAATAATAATAATAATGACGATAAATAATGATTTTGAGAATAATATATATATATATATATATATATATATATATATATATATATATGCTTATATATTAAAATTATTTTGAGGTGTCAAAAACATTTAAAAATGCAAATAAAATCCGAAAAGATGGGATAAAATTGAGTGTCAAGAGATGCCCCTATTTGGCCGGAGACGATGAAAGAGTTTTCGGCCAAAGAAGTTGACTGAGTAGCCAATTTTGTCCTGATCATCGGACTCGAGGGAAGATTAGAGATGCATGGGAAGAAATATAATCCCGAGGGAGAAGAAATTGCAAAAGATGGTGCAGATCCAAGAAACATTGCCCCAGTGTCGAGTTATGATAACACTGGTTTCAGATGTGGTGAAATACTGGGGGAAGGGCGGAACGACGTTCTAAGTACTTCCCCAATGTAGATGACGTTGTTGCTTAGACGTAATGAGATGACGTCATTTCTTAGACGTTATGCACATGGCGTCGTTGCATAGGCGTGATTGAAATTAAAATACCCATATTAGAAGGTGGGCGCCTGACTGAAATTGAAATACCCGCATTATGAGGTGGGCGCCTGACTGAAATTAAAATACCCGCATTATGAGGTGGGTTCCTGATTTAAATTAAAATACCCGCATTAGGAAGTAGGTGCCTGATTGAAAATAAAATACCCGCAATAGGAGGTGGGCGCCTGATTTAAATTAAAATACCCGCATTAGAAGGTGGGTTCCTGATTGAAATTAAAATACCCGCATTCGGAGGTGGGTGACTGATTGAAAATAAAATACCCGCATTAGGAGGTGGGCTCCTGATTTAAATTAAAATACCTGCATTAGAAGGTGGGCGCCTGACTGAAATTAAAATACCCACATTATGAGGTGGGTGCCTGACTGAAATTGAAATACCCGTATTATGAGGTGGGCGCCTGACTGAAATTGAAATACCCGCATTATGAGGTGGGTGCCTGACTGAAATTGAAATACCCGCATTATGAGGTGGGCGCCTGACTGAAATTGAAATACCCGCATTATGAGGTGGGCGCCTGACTGAAATTGAAATATTCGCATTATGAGGTGGGCGCCTGACAGAAATTACTTACCCACATTATGAGGTTGGTGCCTGACTGAAATTGAAATACCCGCATTATGAGGTGGGCACCTGAAATGACGTCGTTGTATTGACGTGATGTGTTTGTGACCCGCATGGGATGAAATGACCTCGTTGCATAGACGTGGTGCGTTGAAGACGTCATTGTGTAGACGTGTTGTGCAGATGACGCCATTGCATAGGCGTGTTGTTGATGACATCGTTGTATCGGCGGGTTGCTGATGACGTCATTGTATGGGCGTGTTGTTGTCGTTGTAATGCTGTAAAAGATAGTTGTTGTGCTGCCGTAACGTCGAGGACGTTGTTGTAATGATGTTTTGCTGTAAAAGATAGATGTTGAGCTGAAGACATCGTTGTAATGTTGTTGACGTCGTTGTAATGTTGTGAAAGATGTAAATGACGTCCTTGCCGTCAATTTGCTGTAATATGGTTCCACGTTTTGTTAAATCTTCTGCCGATTCAAACTCTTGTGGACTGTGAATTGAAATGTCGTCGTTGCATGGACGAAAATGTGATGCGACGTCTTTGCCTAATTAAACACACATGTTGTGGCTTCCTTGCCTTTGTCAACCTAAAGACCTGCATACAAAGAAATTTATGAGTTTGGGGGGAGGGGCGGTTGATTCGCGTTGACTTTGTAGCTTTGGCTCTTGACGCTCGCAAGTTCAGACTGGTTTGGATTGAAGACATAGTTGTCTGGCATTTTTCCAGGTCCATTGGCATATTCTTGCAGTGAACCCTTAAAATTTTCCCTAGTTTCTGGTATATATGAAGATGCTGAATTTCCAACTGGACAAAATCGAGTTTGTGCGGGCAAACCTGCTTGTCCTATTAAGGCGATCATGTGGGCCTATTGCGTTGTGTGCGAGATAAGGGAAGAAAATTTCCAATGGTGTGACTGAAGCCGATATAGGCCACCTACGTATTCCGACAAGGGAAATCAAGTCATAATGTAGTTCGCTACAAGCAAAATGGCGATTGTGAAGTTTTCCAAAATGGGACCGAAGCCGATGTGGCCGCCTACATATCCCGCCGAGGGAATCAGGTCATAACGTAGTTCATGAGGCAAAATGGATTGAAAATCAGATTCTGTGTCATTTATCCTAGACTCGGTGGGAAAAAGGAATTTGAGTTTGTAAAAAATGTTTTTTTTTGTGAAAGAGAGTGATTAGAATTTAAAAAAATGATGCAATATATTTTGCTAGGTTTTTGATATATATATATATTTTGAAAATATGAAAAAGACATAATCACGTCTTGACTTAAGTTGGTATCAAACAATTAGTATTGTGCTTAAAGGCTCCCATTATTTGCTTTCTGTCCAACCGAGACTGACTCTGGGGTAATTCCTATAGCTTCAGATGCTACCTCAGACATACCTGAGTATCGACATTTGCTTCAAGCCAAGGTTTTAACATATATGCATCCTCATGTTTCAAATGCCCTCACTGAAAGAAAGTCCCTTCCTCACATGTATTTCAGTATTTTGAACTTTGGGACGTCTAGAGAAATACACTCACCCTCAGAAAGATGTTCAATGCATTTAATTGTGATACCATAGGCTTGGCCGTCATGTGAGTATCCACTAATGTGAGAACCCTCTGTATAGGATCATGTCGGGCTTGTTATGGGTTTGTAATGTAGGCTTGGGGAAAGGAAAGGATATCATTTGGGTAAGGAGTGACTAATCCTTCCTTGAGCGTTGGAATATGTCCACGCTTGGTATTTGTGTGCCTTGATGTCGATTTGCTTCTTTTGGCCCCTTTGTTTTTTACTGACTTCTTTTGAATATTTCGTTTGGAGCTTTTTCCCTTTTTTCAGAGTTATTTCCTTTTTTTTTTGTCGGGGCTTTTTGACTTCTTCTTTGTGTGAAGTCGTCCTTTTGTTTTTTTTCATTTCCTCTTTTGGGAACATTGCAACTTCAACTCGAATCTTTTTCAGCAATTTGCATATTTCTGATGCGCTCAAGGAGGTCGGGCCAAAAGAGGGATAGTGCGTGTACGCACTCAGAAAGGGTATAGGCATAAGATGTGGTTGTTAAAAAAAATAGGCTTCAGGCTCAAAGGGGAATTACTACGGATAATGTTATTTGGTACGCTGGAAAGGCTCAAACGGATCAAAGAAAGCCTACGATCCTTTCCTATACCAAGTGTTACTCAGGATTTCGCCTCAACAAACATTCGAGCCAAGTTCTAGATCACAATGCAATGCAATTGAATTTATTCTAAAACTCACCACACAATGCGCATGAAACTATGAGGTTGGCTTTGTTCATATCTTGGAAGCATGCAAAATAATTTTTAAGTGTCAACACATGCGTGAATGAGAGGTACCAGAAGAATCAATGGTTTACCACGAAGTGAGTCTTCTCCACTTGTTCTTTCCTATGCACACTCCTAACTGTGTTGGTATCAACTAAGTCCATCAATGATTCTTAAATTTTTATTTTTTTTTGTATTTTTGAATAAAGGGTACCGAACCCAAATAGGGCTGCCTACGTATCTCATCTTTGACGAGAATTAGGTGTGCGTAGTTAGTGCAAATAGGTTATAAAATGTATGCTTGAAAAAAAATTCATCCATGATAGGATATCGTAAGAGTAAAAACTGTATAAAATAGATGATTGTCCACTATAGGACGAATGCAAAGTTAAATGATCGTCCACGATAAAATGAATGCAATGAAAAAAGAAATAAAAGAAAAGAAAAAAAATGACCGTCCGTGATAGGATGAATGAAAAGATGGATAAGCCAGATATGTCTCTTTCTAAGGTAGACAAGGAAGTGCGTTTCTTTGGCAGGTTCATTCCCTTTTCGCTGGGTAGCGTTCCTCAAGGACTAGATTAAAATTTTTATGGTGTCGAACCTCAGAAGGGCTACCTACGTATCACACCGCAGGGTGAGAATCAGACACACGTAGTTCATGAAGATATGTTGTAAAATGTATGATATAAAGGAATTATGTAACAAAAATTAAGCATGTCAATTGAATTTGCAAAATATGTAAAAAAAAAAAAGTATACACAAACTAAGAGTGATGCCTCGTTGAATTTGGTGTTGACTGACTTTTTCCAGTCAAAAACATCTCCGGGTCATCTTTGTGAGAACTTTTATTTTATTCTATGCCGGAGTATCTCCAAGGATTATGTTTTAGAACGACCGCCCCCGACTGTTTGCGAGGACAGTCTTCCTGCAAAAAAAAAAAAGAACAGTGGGTGAAAGGAGGAAAGTCACAGAAAGAATAATAAAATGTGGGAGTGTGACAATATAGTCAAAGACTCCCCTGATTGGTTTGTTCGGACTGGAGGCTGGATGACTTCTTTCAGTCAAAGTATCTCCCGGTCATCTTTGTAAAACTTTTTTTTTCTCTCATGGAGTGTCTCCATGGATGATGTTTTATAACGACCGCCCTTGACTGTTTGCGAGGACGGTCTTCCAGGAAAATGAGAGAAATGGGTGAAAGTAGGAAAGTTGCAAAAATAATAAAATGTACGAGTGTGACAGTATGGTCAAAGGCTCCCCTGATTGCTTCACATGGTTCGAGTCTTGATGTTCAAGAACGCTTTATCCTCGGGCGGTGATACAATTTTTGTCCTAAGGACCAAAAGATATGGCATTGAACCAGTAGAAGTTGATTGTAGTGCAATAGCCCAAAAGTACAAAGGGCAAATGTTCATGCCCAGAGTTGCAAGTGACATGGCATGATATGTACAGAATTGAAGCAGGTAATTATTGCATTGAATAATATGTACAGAGTGAAAAACAGAAAAATAGCAAACAGATTGTGTGGAAATTAAAGGCGCGTCCTAACATGCATGGGGCTTCTCCTATGCCAGAGGTGATCCTAAACTCCAAATATGTGAGATTATGACAGATTAATCCAAGCTGTTAAAATGCGATGCTTTTGTCAGAAATGAAGACACAATGCATGTACATTGTCCATTTTTGGCATGTCATGATTAGGCTTGGATTCGTCTATCATTGTCACGCTACACATAATATGCTGATGGGTCGTGAGACCTGTCGTTAATTTGGTGGATTTCTTAATTGTGGAGTCGATTCCAAAGATCAAACCACCAGAGATGTATGCATGCATGACTTAAGATAAATGGTGGTATATCTCTATCCTAAATTTTCTAAGATTTGGCTTACTAGACTCATGGTTCCCGAGCGGACTACTCGAGTGAGAAGGCTACGCGGCCACCGAATGATCCGGACACTCCGCGCATTCGCCAACTCTCCAAAAATTTGGAAATTTGAAGGAATTTGCGAGTGCGCAAAACACACCTCGTGTGTAATGTGTGATAATGTAAATTTTTCGAAGTGGAAGAAATATGAGCGGAATGCCAATTTAAGAAAAGCAGTAAAATAAAGTAGCAATTAAAGCAGTTAAACATACAAAATTTCATAAAGGAAACAATTTAAAGCAATAGAACAAATAAGGAGCAAAATAAAACGCAATAATAATTAACCTGGATTTGCTATGGTTAAAGAACCTGAAATTCCCCAGTGGAGTCGCCATGCTGTCGCGCCCATTTTTAACCAGCGGGCTTCGCGAGGTGATGAGTCGATTCCCTCTGGATTGGATAAAAAATGCTTGCTTTGAGGAGTCGCCACCTAATTATTCTAAGGTGAATTAGGGCACCTAAATGCTAACTAAAAGCTGCAAAATAACTCTAATTTTGTGATCTGCGAAACTAATGAGATTCTAGGTAAGGGTTCTTTATTGTCCTAAAGGGAAGGGGTTAGGCATCCTTAAAATCCGCTAACTTGCGGTTTGCCGGTCAAACTCAGGTTAATTATTATGCTAAGAAAAATGCATGTTTTTACAAGTATAAAAATAATCTTGCAAGTAGTTAATAAAATGATGCATTTTGTACATGTAAATTTGAGGGGGAAAAAGTATGCATTTGTATGAAAATTGATAAAAATATATGCAAGGTGATTTTTATGGGCGACGGATCTAAAAAAAGATAAGCTAGCGATTTCCGATTTTAAAACTAACCGAGCCTAAAAATAAATAAACTAGCGATGGGTTTCCAGCTTTAGACTACCCTATTAATTAATTCTAAATCTACCTATTCAAAACATTTCAATAATTTTACGAGTACAATAAAATTACAATACAGAATGAAATAAAGCTGAATTAAAAAAAGTAAAATAGCAACAAAATAAATAATCTCCGAGGGGTATTTGACTTCTCTGACTTTATCCCTTGCAAGCTGTCAATAACTAACAGTTAGAAACAATTGAATATAAATAACTTCGGATCCGTATCCAAAACAATAAATGTTTTGATTACGGAGGACTCAAACTTAAATTTTGAAAAGATCATTCCAATCACGTCGTGGCTGCGAAAATACGACTCGTTGGTAATTTTAGTTGCTTTGCCTACCGAACGTGTTGGTCTATCGGGTGAAAAAAGATGTAAGTTTCAACCTTGCCCAGAAGTTTTATTTTTGTCTTTCAAACTGTGGAGGCCTAAAAAATCGACGGATATTTTTTCATCGGCCAGTGTAGTATCATGTTCAAATCAACAGAATAACATCAAAGCAGTAAAACCAAAAACAGAGAAATGATGTCCGAAGGGACGCGGCCTCGAATTCAATTTCATTGGCCTAAATGCAGTATCTATTCAAAGCAGTAAAACAGTAAGATATCCGTGTACGGATGTTTAAATGCCAAAATAAACCAACAGTCCGTAATTAAAAATGTCCGACCCGAATTCTGAAATTTTTGAATCAGAACAGGACTTGAAATGTTCCTGAAAACCCGACCCGAATTCAGCAAAAATGGTAGAGGAAATTAGGTATTTCGACCCAGTTCTAAAAAAATAGACCCAGATAGATGACCCCAATTTCGGTCGACCGACCCGAGAAATGCAACTCGGAACAGTGGTGACCCGGAATCAATCAAAATCTTTTTGGATTTTTAGATAACCAACAACAAAATATCAAACACACAAAATTTGGGAATTTACCTAACCGGGTCGACCCGACCCGAATCGATTTCTTTCCAAATTTCAGATAACCAACAACTAAATATTAAAACATAAAATCTAGAAAATTAACCAAACCGGGTCGACTCGACCTGACCCGAATCAGGGGTTCCGACCCAAATAGATTTCTTTCCAAATTTCACATAACCAACAACTAAATATTAAAACACAAAAATCTGGAAATTTGGTCGAATCGGGTCGACCCGACCCAAATGAGTGACCCGACCCGAATCAGAGGTTCCAACCCGAATCGATTTCTTCTCAGATTTTTAGATAGCCAACAACAAGATATAAAACCCAAAATATGAAAACAAAAACTTTACTTGAACATGGTTGACCCGACCCGACCGGAATAGTGACCCAACCGAAACTCGAAAACAGTGAAGACAAACAAACAAAAGCAGATTTTCAGAGTAGGGTTCACGAAACAAATAGAAGTATTTTAACCCCAAAATTTAAGAAAAAAACTCACCCTTTTCTTTCGGATTTTGAACTCATTTTTCGATCTTATTTTGATTTCTTTTGAAGTGACTTCGAAAACTGACACCAAAACAGGCCTGAAAACCCCCTTCGAACCGGACTATTTTTGGCCCCCGAAAATCCCCTCTTTTCCGATTCGAACTCCATAAGAATTAGACCTGAACCCCCTCTAAGATAAAGAACAATGGGGTGTTTTTATAGATGAAAAAATGGGTTTGAATTTCAAAATAAAGGCCAAAAGTGATGATTTTTGGAGCGGATTTTAGGGGGGTTAGGTCGCGTATTTTCAGGGATAAGGGTATGGGATGTGTCGGGTGTCAGGGGTTGGTGTCTGGTCGAAGGTGGTGTCGGGTCGGCGAGGTGATGGGGTGTGGGGTCGGGTGCGGCGACTTGGGGAGGTTGAGAGAGAAATGGGTGTGGGGTGATTAGGTTTTAGGGTTGTGTTTGGTGGGTTGGGGGTCCGAAAATGGGTGGTTTATTTTGGGTAGAAATTGTTTTGGGTTGGGAAATAAATGGGTTATGCGTTTAAAATATAAAAAGAGATTTTATTATATAAAAAGAAATCTTTGCAAAATTTATAAATTGTAAATATGACAATATGATAAAAATATAATATTTGAGAAATGCTTGGTGCTAAAATAAAAATAAAAATGCAATGCCGTTTTGCGAAAATAAAAATAACATATAATATTAGGATAAAAGTATGATTATGATATAAAAATGCAAATGACAATAAAAATGCAAATAATAATAATAATGACGATAAATAATGATATTGAGAATAATATATATATATATGCTTATATATTAAAAATATTTTGAGGTGTCAAAAACATTTAAAAATGCAAATAAAATCAGAAAAGATGGGACAAAATTGGGTGTCAACAATGCCCTTCCTTTCTGGGTTATGATTTTCATCTTATGATGGAGTTTAGGTGACATAGTTTGTAGGAACAAAATATAAGATGATGATGAATGATTGTGGCACGATTATCGCCAAAGTCGAGGACGTGAAAATAGTAGAGCTATTTGAATGTACATCTTTTTTGCTCTTGTTCTCCATTTCTATATAGTATCCTTATATGACACATACGTTATGAGCAGCTTACTAGTATTAAAATTCCTTTCATCGATAATTCTCCTTTCCACTTTTACTTGGAACGGATTCTGAATAAGTGTCTCAAATTGGGACTATGCTCAACTTGCTGGTTACTATAAATTTTCAACTGGCTTCGGTATTATGACCTTGAATACTCTTAAATGAAATATATATCCCTTATCAAGTTGATACTTTCTTCCAACACCAAATCTCTTAATTCATTTCCTTGTTGATTTAGGTATTCTCTCATAAATTATTTCCTCATATCTGATATCGTCTTTTGGGTCCCTTCCCTTTTCGTGGCTTGAGAAGAGTTCCACTCCTTTACCATAAACAGTTCTTTATTCATTAATCTAGTAATATCTCTCTGACTAGTCATTAATCCTTTATTCAAACTTCATCCAAACTCTATACATTCACCCTCGGCCTGGGTTTGGTAGTCCGACCTGAAATCTTCATTGGTCATCTTAGGACAAGACAAATGGAAATTCTGATTACTCAAGGCTTCTTTTAAATAGGTCCTTGGTTTAGTGAGCTATCTTAATGGTCGATCCTGCTATGGATTGAGAGTTTTCAAAATAAACCTTTGATCAAACTTTGATTGTATTGACAAACTTAATCATTACCGTTCACGCTGACGAGTCACTTTGGAATTAATATTTCAATTACGTAATGGTCCTTAAAGATCCACAGTTCACTCAATAATCCATACGTAATATCTCAACTCCAAAAGTAACTCCTCTTCGAATGCTGCTACTTGATACTCTTAATCCTCGAATCTTTGATAAAGTTCTCGTTATTATATTTACTCCATCACACAATACATCTTAAAGAGGCTTAAATAGGATTCTTTGTCTTAACGCTCCTCAATTCCCAATATCAGAAAGAATTCGTTTACCTCTAGGTCTAAGGGGGTATTGATGGTCTCTATTACAGTTGGCGATCTGTTACTTCTTTGGGGCGGTCCTTTTCTATGACTTCCTTAGTGACTCTCATTGTTCAACGGTACATGGCCCTTGGTCCAATGTCTCGAGTTCGTACACTTATTTGATGATGCTATGTATTTCAAGATAGACTCATCATTTCCTTAGTTATACCCTATATTTGCTAAAGTATCCTTCCTTGATCGATATCATTCGCCACATACTAAAAACAAGGCATTGTCTCATTTTCGATGTTGTTTCTTCTTTTGTTGACCTTATTATTAGAACATCTTCTATACCTACTGGCTTCTGACTCATGATCTTCCAAAATGATATTCATTTTATACTAAGAGCGCATACTTTCCCCTTGTAACTTCAAAAACTCTTATACTTTACATTTGATTGTTCATTCATTGGGTATTTCTTGTACACTTGTTTCTTCGAAGAAAATCTTTGACATCCTTAGGTTAGTTTTTTTCAATATTGCCATGCTAGGGGTTGTCCTATCTCTTTTTCTATTGAAGGATTTACTTTTGCAAGGTGTTGCTCTTGCTTGCTTGCTTCATGGTTACCGAACTTGAGTCCATGCTATTGTCTATATTTCTCAGTTTCGGACTCATTTGTAACTGATGTCCATATAATTATGACCATTTCATTATATTTCTTGTAAGGTTCCAAGTTGACTCAGTCGTCTAAATTTACTACCACTTGCTTGCTCATATTGTGTTCTTTTACTTTTATTTATTGGCTATTTTCCTTGTTGTTTAATTTAAATAATATTTTTGTTTCTCTGTTATATACTCATATCGGGTTTCACTCGTACCGACTCTCAGTCATATATATTTAAACGCCTTATCTATGATGAACTTAAGGCTTGGCATATTTCAATTCAAGTCATAGCTGGATTCATCATTGTTGCTAACTTTTGGCTTTCTACCCTAAATTAGTACTAGAATTATTTTCTATTCGTTGTCCGGTCACTCAACTTGGTGATTACCGATTTGAATTTCATCAAAGATTCCTCGTCTTAGCGTACTTCCAGTACCATCATCCACGGATGTCATAATTTACATTATTAGCTCAGGAGGCATGACTCACTTCTTTACTTATACCTTTATCTTTTATTAGTAGTTTTGCTGCTTGGAGATCTCATTCCAATTACCTCATCGATATTTCTACTATTATCGGCTCGCCATAGGTCTATTTGTGTGAGGTATATTCTATGACTTTGTTGAGTTATCATAACGCTTTTATTTGTGTTTACCAGCCACCCATTTATCATTTGTCACCGCTTCTCTGTTAATCATACCTTCATCGCAATTTATTTCCCTTAATGTCGAGAATCCTGCCATCTTTCACAGTGAAAAGGACATATCACTTGCCCTTAATTGACAAAACTCATCCCATTCCACGGTTTTCCTAAATAGTTTAACCATTATGAAGGGATTGGGGTTACTAATTTGCGCATCAGTTTTCGCGTCCTTTTCTTCCTTCAACAGTCTTCTGAACAAGCTTCAGGTAACTTATTTCGAGAAATCCACTTTCCTTATTACTTTCTGGGGTTCATCTAAATTATTTGGACTCATGAATCCTTTTGTTTCAGGTCACATGTTCATTTACTTTCTGTGTCCCAGTATGACTTGCACTACAGAATCTAGGGGTGTGGGATACATATATAATTAATAAATTGTTGGTTTCTAAATCATTTTGCTTAGAGCCTTAACCGTAGCTGCGATTTCACTTTCCATCTTCCATTCTTGTCATCAATTCACGGTCTATATACGCCTTGTATGACATACTTGCTATATAAAAAATAAATGACCAATCGTACGTATAAGCATAGCTATTCTTAATAAATTTATTAGCATACCTGAATGATTTCATGATTCTATGTAGCATCAGAACTAGCTATTCTCCTTGACACAACCTCGGGCATCTATATACTCTATGGATCCTGCTCCCAGACCAATAACATCCCTTAAGATCACCTGGGCATGGCCCGTAATGCACCTGTCCATAATGATGGCACAATGACAGAAATCTCTTAGGAAATTCTCTAGCTCTATGTCCCAAAGCTTCACATACAGAACATAACTCGATATCAGATAAGCATGCTCCGTCTTTTCTCCTTCCACATTGCCGACGTCGTGGTCTACTGCTTCCAACACTTTCTTATGCTTGACTGATGTCTATCCAGGAGTGATGCAAGTACGGAGGGGTGATGTTTGGTAAGTGGGTCGGGTGTTGGTTGTATTCGGGTTGACCTAAAGATGGACACCAAAGATAGGGGTCTCAAGTTCTCGGCTAGGCCAGCAATGTGGTGTTCAGAAGGTTATTTCAGGTAGTTGTGGTGGGAATCGGCTCAAAGCATTTTTTGAGGTTATTTGTCCCTTCCAGGCGATCGGTAAAAAAAGAAATGGTTAATATATTCAAGATAATTACGTATTTACAAAATACCGTCACGGGTGGGTTGAGGGTCATGATGATGTTCGGTACTTGGTGGTTTGGTGGTAGCAAGGCCATGGGACCGAACTGAACCAGTGATGTTCTCGTCCAGGTGTTATGTGGACAGTTTGATGTTGTCGGGGTTGTACGTGTAGTTGTGAGTGGATTCAGATCAAGGCGCTTTGTAGGGGTGTCCCAGAGGTGTTGTGGGGGATTGTGGTGGCAGGGCCTTGGTGTTTGGGTGGTGGAGAGTGTCAGAGCTGAAGTGAAATAGTGAGGTTCTGACAAGGACTGCTTTGTGGACTGTTTTATAGTTATCGGGTTCAGAAGGTTATAGATGTGTGGTTTCGGTTAACAACCTTTGGAGGGGATATTTGTGAAGTACTGTGGGAGGTAAGGGTGGTCGATATACAGTAGATTGGGTGAGGATTTAACACGATTTTCAAGGTGCAAGCTTAAGTGAAGGAAGGTTGATTTAGTTAAGTGTTGGTTCGTTGTTGTGGTTCAAGTGAAGCACGGTCGATAAGACAAGGATATGGATACAGGGGTTCTAATTCCCGAGTCGACACCAAGGATAAGGTGACCAATTCCACAAGGTCAAGACCGGGGTTTGCTATGTGCAATGCCCGTGAACTAGCCAAGTGAGGGTGATCGGAAGCCCTTTTAGTGACCCTAGGCTTAGGCTAGGTTGCTTCACATAGTTCCAACGTTCGCTTACCACCAAGGGGGTTCCTCAAGCTTGGGTATTGATTAGGTCACACAGTACTAACCAAGACTTACACCAAAGGGAAACCTTAGTTTGGGTTTAACTAGGTCACACAGTCCTAGCTTAAACTTACGACAAGGGTTTGGCTCACACAAGAACCAACTAAAAGTAGACACACACAAGTGAATACAATTAGCTATTGAGTAAAAACTCACTTTTATATATCATCCATATCTGAATATTTACAAGTTCTAAGGGTCCTATTTATAGTAGCAAATGGACCATTCTAGAAGACAAATTAAAAGACAAACTACATGACAATTTCGGCCTAGTGTGGATAAATGGGAACGGTTTTGGGTTTACTTGGTGACTAAGAGTGTTTCGACCAAACCAAGACAATGGGAAAGGTCTTGGCTTTTATTGGGGACAAAGAATGAATTTGCACACTCCCTTTGTGGATTCCAAGTAGAAGAGTGGATGTGTTCGGATTCTAAAGACTTCATCTTCTTGGAACTAGTTTAGAAGCTTCCATCTTGATTTTGGAGTGCCTTGGCCGAATGGAGAAGTAAGTATTTCGACCATCCCTTCATCTTCTTGGTGTAGCAAAATACATGGATGAATTATCCTCTTGGAAGCTTTATCTTCTAGACCATTCTTGTCCTTGCCAACTTGTCCTCCAACTCACGGCCTAGTCATCCCTTTGGATGACTTTTTTGCCTAGTCACCTTGTTGGAAGACTCTCGACCTTGTCACCCTTTATATGGCCTATTAATTGTGTTCTAATGTAGTTATTACATGGCATACTATGTCCTAATCTAAGAGCTAAAAGCTAAGCTAAGAAATAAAGACAAGCTAAAAGAAAACATGGTCTTTGGCCAAGACCTACATAGAAAGGCCGAATAAAAACTTTATTCCTAGATCTTTACGTGACAACTCCAACTCCATGAGGAATATTATCTTCAGATGATCAACATTCTTTGGAACGCCAAGCTTAACACCTTGAGGATCAAATTGGAACCTTGAGCTCACGGGGATTTTTACATTAAGGAGTTTCGATCTGATGTTTCTCTCAATACCAATTCTTCAGAGCATGCGTCCAGCCCAAACCTTCCGATCTGTCTACTAGTTACTTCTTCCTCGCTTCTACTTGTCAGGGGCAAACCTTAGTTAACTAACTTCCATGATATTGGGCTTCTTAATCACTCTAAAGATCTATCCTGTGGGGGTATTTGAACATGACCCTGCTCTGGGAAGATAACTAGGGTTGTTGTTGCATACACATGACCACTCACACCTAACCCAAACGGAAATGACCACTGCACTAGTGGTCTCTATATTGTGCGGGCCTTACTATAATCTAGCACTACCCTGGAATCGATGGCACTCGAAACGGATGATTCCTATGGGGCCTCAGATGGGTCATGTTCTATTGATGAATCCTTAGATGTATCTTCCTCCATAGACATATCTTTATCCATAGATGGGTCTTCTTTCATTGAATAACTTACATTTCTCTCTAGTGTTCTTATATTTCTTGAATTCATGTTAACGGGTGGCTGTCGGCTAGTAGCTTCTCCCACATTTCGGACCCAATTCCTGCTATCAGTACTTCCCTTGCATCTCGGCATTACTAAAAAGTAATATCGAGATGAAAAGATGGGGATTTAGTGACTTTTGACTTTGCTTCTATCGCACGATCTAGATTTTCAAGAAGGGTAACATCTTAAATGTGTTGTGTCCTCTAGTTTATAAGTGTGGCGCACAACACACTCATAAGAAAGACTCTACTAGACATGGCTTGTAGACACCCCTAGGACTGACCTGCTATGATACCACTTTGTCACACCCACACCATAGGGAGGGTGCCGGCGCCCTAAGGCCTGAATGTACCGATCCTGATAGCTGAGAGACATATAACAATTCATGGGTCAACGAGGCCTCTAACACATACTGAACTGAATAAAGAAATAGCCACCTGCACTAAAAAAAGGGCCCAAAACATACATATCTATAACAAGGCCAACATAAGAATAATGAATCTACCGAAGAGGACGACAAGGCCACACACAACTACCACATATAACACACAATCTACAAGCCTCTAAAGAGTATACTGAGAACAAATGGTCGGGACAGGGCCTCTCTATACCCAACTATATACATATCCAAAACCATCATACCTATGAACTTACTATACAATTCCGGAAGAATGGAGCGTGACGATCTCTAGCTCAGTCAAGTTCTACTATGAGGAAATCATCTGTATCTCTATCTGTACCTGTGAAAATGAAACACAGTGTCTCTGCAAAGGGACATCAGTATGAAAGATGTACTGAATATGTAAGGTAGATAACCAATAAAAATGAAAGATATATCCTAAGAGATAAGGGTACCTAAAACTCATAACAAGCCTCTAAGGGCCTACCTAACACAATCATGAAAATGTATGAATGTATGTAAAAATCAAGTCGCTCAGTAGGGCCATATAAAGTAATATCAAGCCTCTCTGTAGGGCAAATCATGTCATAATACATACATATCATACTTGGCCTTGATGAGGACTCTGTAGTACCCGGCCCAAAGGTGGGACTTGGTAATATCAAAACCAATTGTAGATGGGTGCACATCTACTTATCGTACCCACCCGTCTATATCTCAGCTCGGTAAGAAAATAACTATATATATATATATATATAAGTGTAATGCAAGACAGACTCTGAAAGGCCTTATGACACTAATCAGAGTGACTCAAGGTCGTTATCCGCATATTATCATTACGTAACTGTGTTTGTATAACTAACTGAGAGTCATAAATGATCATGAGAAAGTATAAGCTTCAAGAGATGACCAAGTCAGGAAGAGGCTTCAGAAGCAGAACAACAAGAATTATACATTGTAACAATATGATACGAAAATAATCACAAGCTTTATGTTTAAGAGTAAAGTTCCTTTTGAATGGACTCTGTCATGCTTATACTTATTCATCAATCATACCAAAAGAATAAAAGAGTATATCTTAACATACCTAGCCCTTGTCTCTACAATTTTTATATAAGCCCTCTCTCCTCTTACGGGTCATCATCTACATCACATAACTAGTTGACATCAATATCGGGTTCAAATTCCTTAGAGAAACTTTACATAGGCATCTCATCGCAAATCTTGACCATCTCGGGTTCTTAGATTCTTTTATGAGGGATTCTCATGTAATTTAATCTCAAGGTGCAATGAAAGACATAATTTCCATAGAAACGCATTTAGGTGTCCTTCGACAATTTTAGCATACATGATTCCTTAAGCTTTTCTTATACGAAAAATTTATGTGATTCAACTTCACAATCCTTCAAGTCGTGTTTTTCTTAATCCATAACATACACAATAAATTACATTATCCAATTTAACTCATTCTTAAAGTAAATCAGCCCAACAATTCATATTACGAATATTTCACATATTTGTGAAGTTTTGATCATGAAAACATTTTCATAACTTTCTCCAAATCATCAATTAACCATAAACATAGATAGAAGAGGAATATAATTTACCTTAACGCCTCATAACCTCATTAAAACAGCAAGTAATCTCACCTTTAAGGTTGTCCAACACCAACTTGATACGGAAAAGATGAAGTCTATGATAACTACGGGGTTTATAGCATAACTCTTGCGTAATCGATCCTGATTTTATATTAGGGTGATGGGTATGATGGAGAGAGCTTGGTAGAGGTTTTGGAACTGGTTTGGGGTGAAATGAGGGCTCCAAGTCGAAATACCAAATATAAACCCGTTACAATTATGCACTGCTGTAACTTGATGGTTCATTTGACGGACGGTCAAACTTTTGACGGTCCATCATTCTTCTCGTCAAAAAGCCAGGAAGATTGACGTTTCAGGCTTGGTAATATGATGGCTCATCAAACATTTGATGGCCTGTCAAACATTTGGCGATCCGTCAACCTCCACGTCAAACTGCCTAGTTTCCCTATTTTTATCGAAACGTATTTTCTTAAATCCATTTAACTTGTAAATCCTCCGGTACTTCTATAAACAACTTGTAAATATCCATCATCCTTCCATAAGGTCATATCTCTTCCTGGGACTTCGGTATTTATTAGCAACCCGGCAAAACATGAAATTGTGGGATATAACAAGTCGAGTCATTGGTTCACTTCCCAAGGCAATCAGATGTGTTTTGTGGCCTTATTTGTGAAATTTGGATAATTGGTTTTCTCGGATGATTCTTTAGAAAAGTATGGCTTAGCTCGGTTATTCGTGAAATCTAAGGGTATGAGTGAGTTTGTAGAACTGTTTACCATAGACGGGCATAGCTAGTTTGTGTCTAGGGCATCCCCGAGAGTGTTTCAGATGTTTGATTAAGGGTGTGGCTGATATCCTTTTGCTGGTGTCTTGTGTCCTCCATGGCAGCACTAGTATCCACTCTAGTAGGTCTGCCTCGGTGAGAGGTTGACTCACCCAAGCGAGAGTTGGGTGATGGGGGTTTCCACCACCGCGGAATTGGGTCCGTCATGTCAATGGGTAAGGTGTCAAGTGAATCTTCCTAGAGAGGGATTTTCTTCCGCAGCGGGTCCATAGCGAATAAATAATACTTAGATTCTCTCAACCAAAAGTGTAAAATCCCGACGTCCTGAAATGATAAGTATAAGGGGTGCATGAAGATAAAGGGCCCTTAGAGGGATTTAAGTCGGAAATATAAAGGGGGTCCGCTCTAGTGGAGTCTACTCCGTTGGGGAGGAAGGACTGTACCATACCCCTATATATTCCCTAGGTCAAAAAATTCTTTACCCAAAATAGAAATCTCAAAATCAGTTTTGCATGGGAGTAAATTCAGAACCTTAGGAGTATTTTGACCTTGAGGTAATAGATTATTCCCTTTTTATGGCTTAAGTGATATTTATATGCTCTTTAATTATGGTTTAACATGCTACTAAGTTGGGGAAATGGATTTCATGTGTTTATGAGAATAAGAGAGTTATATGGTTGATTTTAATAGAGGTTTATGGATAAAAAATTGATATTAGTGTGAATTGGGATTTGGTGTTGATAGATAATCATATTTTAAGCTTAATTTGATTATAGAAACTTGTTTCCAAAAGAGGGAAATTCTAGGGTTTCAAATTGGGGCTTTTAGATTATTGTTCAATTGAGGGATCAGATGTGTACATATTTTCAATTAATTTAAGGATATGATTACTTATTATGTAATAACGGTTTTTGAGTATTAAAATTCGAGTCTTGGTGAGGTGGACCTGGGTCGGTATTTTTAAAATCATGTTTGTAGGGCCTTTATCCTTGTATGTTATGAAATCTTTGTATTAACGAGTAGTATATGTGTCAATAGACATCGACCATCACGAAGCGCAAAGGAAGGGCAAGGCTATCACTAAGACTTCATCGTGTACCACACCTATTCGGTTGTGAGGTAGGCTATGGTTTAGTTTTTTGAGACTTTGATAGAAGTATGTAATTAATTATAAATATTGAGGGGTAATGGGCATGTTAGGGGTCCCACTCATGCGGTTATGATTAATGTCTCAGTGCGTACCGATGTTGAATTGTGATGATGGGATGATTTGGGGAATCATCCTTATGCTGGTTCCGATTGCTGATTACTTGGGCTTGTCGCTATATGTGGGATCGTCGCCATAGTTGATTGATTTGATTATTCATCACACATGCTTTCAACATGATATCTTCAATTGTAGTCGGATTTTATACGTGTTATGAACTCTTCAACGCATGTGGTATTTCATCTCTTATGTGGTTGCATCTTATTATATCATGATTCTTGCCTTATATATGTCATTTGCATTCATACACTCATGATTCTGATTATATAATATCGGAGTGGTACGATTATGTTGTGGGTCTAAGGGACCGAGAAAGGTAAGAACATTGTTGAGATTATAGCAACACTGAGATGATATTGATACGTAGGGATTAGCGTTGCATGCCTGCAACATGATATTATTACATCCAAGTACTGGGCTCCATGATCCGACGAGTTATTCTGGAGTGGAGGGGTATATGGACTTTGCGGGTTCCCCATGGGTCACTTTTATATGGCATACCTTTGTGAAGTGTCTATACTGGTTGATTGAATGGTACCTATATATATATATGTGTGTGTGTGTGTGTGTGTGTGTATGTATAGATGTATGTTTCACATCATTGATTTATTGTCATTAAACATGTATTGAAGTACTTGTTGATGATTTGACTAAGTTTTGGACAGGGAAGGGTTATACTTGTTGATGCTTGGGGTAATTGTAGAACTATTGGAAATGGATTAATGTGAACATGTGTGAAATCTTAATGAAATATGATGAAAGAAATCCGACGGACAGAAACTCTCAACCAAAGCAGAGAAGGGATTTACTAAGGTTGCCAACAGTGGCACATCATTCTACACTTATATGCCTAACATGGCACGGAAAATGGAATAGAGTTGGAGTTGTGACATGAAGATTTAAAAAGTCTTGTATTTTCGGCCTTCTTGTTTGGTCTTGGCCGAGACCATGTATATCTTTTTAGCTGGTCTTTAATTCTTAGCTTAGTTTAGAACATAGTGTAACATGTACATAACTCCTAGCTCTCATTAGGACACAATTAATAAGCTATGTAGTTGGAAAAGACAACTAGGCTATGTAATGAAGTGCCAAGCCAAGAATGACAAGGTGGCAAGGACAAGGAACATCTTGAAGACTTCAAAATCGTCCAAGGAGGAGAGGAGGAGTTGGCCAAAATGGTTCAACACATAAATTCCAAGAATGAATACTTCCAACCACATTCCAAGGAGATGAGAATTTTTTGGAAGAACCAAGTTCATGCAATCTTCTTCATGGGAACCACAAAAGGGTGTGAAAAGATTAGATTTATCTTTGTCCCCAAGTAAAGCCAAACCCCTTCCCATTGTTCCCATTTAGGCCGAATCCCTTTGTCCCCAAGTTAACCCAAACCTATTCCCATTTTTTCACACTAAGCCGAAGTTGTCATGTAGTTTGTGTCCTTTAGTTTGCTTTCTAAAATAGTCTGTGTTGTACTATAAATAGGACCCTTAGGATATGTAAATGATCAGAGTTGATTGATGTATAAAAGTGAGTTTCTACTTAAAAGCTAATTGTATTCACTTGTATGTGTATACTTTTAGTTAGTTCTTGTGTGAGCCAAACCCTTGGCGTAAGTTGAAGCTAGGACTGTGTGACCTAGTTAAACCCAAGCTAAGGTTTCCCTTCAGTGTAAGTATTGATTAGGACTGTGTGACATAATCAATACCCAAGCTTCAGGAACCCCCTTAGTGGTAAGCGAACGTTGGAACAGTGTGGACAAACCTAGCCTAAGCTTTGGGTTACTAAAAGGGCTTTCGATCACCCTCACTTGGCTAGTTCACGGGCATTGCACTTAGCAAATCCCGGTATTAACCTTGTGGAATTGGTCACCATCTCTTTGGTGTCGACTCGAGCAGTAAAAACCCCATATCTCTATCCTTGGGCATATCATCCGTACTTCACTAAAACCATAACAACCAAACACTTAGCCAAAATCAAACCAACCAACATTTGGTGTGTACTCGGATTTGCACATCGCATTTCGTGTTCATTCCTTGTCCAAACCACTTCTTTATTTCTACCAGCACATCCCACAAGACTCCATAAATATCCCTACCAAAGGTCACCACCCGAAACAGTCCACAAATACCCGTCCAATCCCAATAACACCAAGCAGCCCATATAACACAACCTTCCGAGAACCATACTGTCTCAGTTATGTTCCGCCAACTTGACACCATCCAACCACCAAATCCTGACCATCAAACCTACCCTCAATGTGTCTACAACCACCCCATAAAATTCCTTGACCCGATTTCCTTTACATTCACCCGAAATAGCCATCCAACACCCCACTTTTCCACCAAATCGAGAACCCGAGAACCCCATCTTTGGCATCCAATTTTAGGTCAACCCGAATATCACCAACACCCGACCCAATTACCACCAACACCCCTCCTTACTTACATCAGATTGGTATCAGAGCCAAGCGTTTCGGTCCCACTAAAAAACGCTATGGCACAAGTGAGTGACGAACTTAGGAGCGCCTTATCCGAAATTGTCACGGAACAAGTGCAAGTGTTGTAAAAAGGACTTGCGGATCATGCCATGATGAATAATGTTGAATCCAGGGTTTTGCAAATCGTCCCAAGGCATCAGAATGGCAGTACCTCTTTCGCTAATCCTCTATATGATGTTGAAGAAGAGGACAGTGCCACCTTTAATAATCCATTATATAGTTACGAATGTCGGGATTCCTTTTTTATGGAGAAATCCGTAATTTAGGAGTTCTTGGAAGAATATTTTACTTTTGCAAATGAGCATGAAAATTTGTACTTCAAAATGTGTTGAGTGTTCTTGAAGAATATGAGGAGACACAAGGAGAATAACTATTTTACACACGTTACAAGGTAAGTGACAAAGTGTGCAATGTGATTACTGATGGAAGAGGTTGTGTCAACCTGACCTCCGTGGAAATGGTGGACAAGTTGAAATTACCCACTCACGATCATCCGAAACCATATGACCTCCAATGGGTGAACCAAGACGAAAAGCTAAGAATCATAAAACAAACTCTTGTTAGCTTTCAGATTGGCAAGTACGAAGACAAACTATGGTGCAACATCGTACCAATGGATGCGTGTCATATATTATTAGGGCAACCATGGCAATTTTACACAAAGGAACAACATGATGAAGAAAGGATTACTTATTCCTTTCAGAAAAACCAATTAGTGTCGATGTCACCTAGTGAGGTGAAGGACATGAGAATCTGACGTGTAAAGAAGCGTGAAGCCTAGGCCCTACTACTTGATGAACGAAGGGTAGAAGAAGAATCCAAGAAGGGGAGTCCTATGGATTATTTGGCATGGAAGGAAATGGAAAACATTACGGAAGTTGCATTGGAAGATGCCGACGTGAAAGAACTTCCAAATGATATTGCATTCAGAACACCACCAATGGAAGATGGTGAACTTGATCTTGATTTATTTTCAAGAAGTCCATTATCTACTCACCAAGACCATGGATGCCAACCGAAAAAATCTAAGGACTTGCTCGGCCAAGAACAAGAATTGTTCTATAGAAGCTATGACCAAAAGGGCCTTAACCCCTACCCAACTCCCTCATTGTTGATGCAGAAAGAGGATGGGACTTGGAACGCCTGTTACCGAGAGGTTGATAACCTCACCATGAAGTTCACCATTTCTATGTCGAGGTCAAAAGATCTTTTTGATGAGTTTGCAACCGGACCATCACCGGTGGAAAGCATTGAACATGCTCTTGGTTTATTTCCGAGAGGTTCTTTGCCCAATAAACCACGGTCTTATATAAGTAGTACGGAGGTTTACAGAAGGTTGGAAGTTAATTGGATCAAAGAAAGCACATCTTGACATAGTTTGATGAAGATTGAGCGATACGCTAAGCAATCAGCCCTATGGAAGTCGTTTCGCTTCACAGATGGGGCAGCTGATTAAGGCCCATATTCCTTCACCTCACTGCCACCATCTGTGGTGGAATATGCGGCCGCATATAGTGATCTCTGGCGCATAACTAGTTGCAGATGAGAGGTGGTAGGTGGTGTTATAAATAGCCAAAAGTGGTGGCACATTTTATCTCATTTTAAACTAAAACACCTCCTAAACACCTCTCTAGAGTTTCTAGATCATCAAGGACTCATTCCATACTAGTTTGAAGGGAAATATTCAATGGATAATCCATAGAAGCTTGGAAATCTTTCTAGTAGCAAGAGGAAGTGGAGAATCTTCTTGAGCTTAGAGAAGAGATCATGGTGCAAGCCTTCTTGGCTGGTTTAAGGTAAGATCATGATGTTATAAATGATCTCTAGCTTTCCATTGCCTATTTGGAGTTATTGATAAAGGAAACTTATGATAGTTAATCTAAGAACTCCATAAAGAAGTGGCTATTATTCTTGGATTATTTTTGGATTGTTCTTGAATAAACTTTGAACATGATCATAGTTAGAAGTTGGAGTGTGTATTGTTATTGTTATAGTTGTTATGGTTGTTGCTATTAATGTTGTGTTGAAGGGAAGTTATTATCATGTTGGTGGATATGAACACTATAGTTTGAGAAGCACGCCTTCTAGGTGCTTATTGACTTGTCTGAATGAATAGATCTCTAGTTGGTTGATCTTATTTTGATCCAAACCTTCTATATTGTATAGTTGATCTTTCGTAAAGCGTTCGAGGGTTTAAGAGGTATTGGTAACTAAGCAATATAGGTATTTAAGGCTATTCTCTTTTTCAAAGGCATGACATCCCAAGTATTTATCATTTTCAAAAGAATCATCAACAAAATCATTCTATTCATATGTCTATTATCCCTTGTCGGGAAGAATTCTCTTGTTATTGTTGTTTTCCATGTTCATTGTTGATTTTTTGGTTGAGACCATACTCCTTCCTGATGGAGTCTCTTAAGTTATAATCTTGTATATCGATAAGTTGTTGTTGAAAGGAAAAACAAAAGATCGAACCAAAGTTAAGGGTTGAAAGTCATGGTTACCTTTGAAGTCGAGTCATCTTCACAGGTTGTGGTCCTTCATTGAACATACATTTAATCTTGCTACTGTATTCTATGTATCTTGTTTGTCTCTGCACTTTATAGACCTCAAAAAATAATGGTTCTAAAGAGTTAGTCGTCGAGTCGACCAAGAGTTATTTCAAAGCAAAGTCAAAAAGCTTATGAGTTTCAAATAGGCCAATAGCCATTATTGTCACAGTTATGTATCCACACCACCGAACCTTTGTCAGTGGGCAGTTATATACAGAGATATATATATTATTTACACTACTGTTGTAACCAATTGATGGAAAGGTTTACATGTACATTATACACACTGCGTCGCACTATAGTCAGCCGAGTAGGCACTTATATGTGCATCCATGCATACACCTCAGAGTATACCTAAGGGAAGTGGCATATTATACCTTGAGTTATACGCGCGAGGGAAGATTACAAACTAAAGTTTCTATACCAAGAGTTCAGTACAATTTCAGAGTTTCATTATTCACCTTACGTGGCATACAGGTTATCAGAGTATCAGATTGCTTTTATGATTCTCTTTACAACTTATATTTTCATATTGTTATTCATGCTTTACATACCAGTACATTTCATTCAAACTGATGTCTCATTTGTCGGGGGCGTTGTATGTCATGCTGCAAATTCATATAGAGATGCACATAGACCTCCCTAGTAGGAGCTAGTTGAGTTTTTCAGATTGAGTGTTGAGCTTCACTTCATCCAAAGTTATCAAGTTGGAGTCATAAACTGAGTTTGGTATAGGTACAGTTGATGGGTAAGTCAGGGCCCTGCCCCTATATATCACAGTTTTATTTTCCATAGAGGCTTGTAGATAGGGTGAATGTATAGTTGTCTTATTACAACCTAGTCAGCCTTGTTGTATATACGTTGGCCTTGTTATAGTTATATCAAATTATCATACTCAGTTTTCCTTGTTTTGATCATTTTGAGGCCTTCATAGTCCTGATCATTATAAGCTCAAATTATGATATACAGGTGGTACGCTAGGGCTATTCCAGCATTGGGTGCCAGCGACACTCTCTAGTTTGGGGTATGACACCAGTTGTTGTTGTTGTGCCTACATCATAGGGGGCCAATCTTCTTGTACTTCTTATGGTTCGTGGTAGTTGACCTCAAGTTCTTATCAGCCCTCTAGTTGTGGTGGTCATGCTGGTACTAGTTCTTCTTCTCAACTGACTGCAGCTCCTAGAGGTTTTTATGAGTGTGGTGACATTGGGAATTTCTTGAGGGATTTCCCTAGACTCAAGTATAGTAGATAACACCAGGGTTCTCGTGATTCAAGATCTAGAGCAGCGGGACAGCCGGCTAGAGGTAGGTCCCAAAGTGGTAAAGGTGGTTCTTAAGGCGGAAGAAGTGGCCCTCACACACATCAAGGTGGTGATCAATCCGGCTAAGGTGGAAAATGTAGAGGTGTTCAGACTGCGGGTGATTATGGCCCTTTGTATGCATTTTTAGGCAAACTCGAGGTAGAGGCCTTCGATTGTATGATCCCATGTACTCTTTCAATTTTCCATCAACCTGCTACAATTTTGTTTGATATAGGGTCTACCTATTCATATGTGTCTTCCTACTTAGCTTTGAGTTTGGACTTTGTGTGAGTCTCTAGCCATGCCTATTCATGTTTCTACACCTATTGGGGATTTTGTAGTAGTAGATCGGCCATATTTGGGTTGTGTAGTTATGTTGATGGGTATAATACTCATGTAGACTTGAAAGTTTTGTATATGATAGATTTTGATGTTATTTTGGGTATGGATTGATTAGCTCCGTATCATACTATCTTGGATTGTTAGGACATGACGGTTACCTTAGACATGCTGGGTATTCCTCAGTTAGTTTGGAAGGGTACTCTTAGTCAGTATCCGAAAAGGGTGGTATCATTTCTTAAGGCTTAAAAGTATGTTCGTGATACTAGTGCAAAGACTCATTCCTTGGAGTAAAATCCAGTAGTTGGGGAATATCCAAAGGTATTTTCTATAGACCTTTATGGTGTTCCATCAGACCGTGATATCAAAATTTGTATTGATTTAGAGCTGGGAACTTAGGCCATTTCTATGGCTCTATATCGGATGGCACCAGCCGAATTGAGAGAATTGAAGCATCATTTGTAGGATCTATTGTGTAAGTGGTTCATCTCACCCAGTGTTTTGCCTTGGGGTGCTCCAGTGTTATTCGTAAAGAATAAAGATGGGTCCATGCGTATGTGTATCGATTACAAGCACCTAAATACGGTGACCATCAAGAAAATGTATCATATACCTAATTAGTGACTTATTTGATTACCTATAGGGTGATTCACTCTTTTCTAAGATTTACTTGATGTTCGATTATCATCAGCTAAAAATCAGGGCTGAGGATGTTCCTAAGACAGCCTTTCGAACTAGATATGGGAATTATGAGTTTCTAGTGATGTCATTTATGTTAATTAATGCACTTGCAACCTTTATGGAGTTGATTAATAGGGTTTTTATACCCAACTTGGATTCATTCATGATTGTGTTTATTGATGATATCATGATATACTTGCAGAGTAAGGAGGAGCACAAGCAGCATTTTAGGATCGTGCTTGGTATTCTAATGGAGAAGCAGCTCTATGCAAAGATTTCAAAGTGTGAATTCTAGCTTAGCTCAGTAGCTTTCTTGGGTTATGTGGTGACCAATGACTGTATTATGGTAGACCCTAAGAAGATCGAGGCGATTTGGGATTGGATTCATCCTACTTCGGTTACCGAGGTTTGTAGTTTTGTTGGCCTCGCAAGGTATTATTGGCGATTCTTGGAGGTATTTTCATCCATTGCAGCTCTGTTAACCAGCTTGACTCAGAAGGAGGTTGCATTTCAGTGGTCTGAGAATTGTTCGGCGAGTTTTCAGCGCAAGGCCTTATTGACCACTACTCTTATTTTGACCTTGCTAGTTTATAGAGAGAGTTTTACTATGTATTGTGATGATTTTAGAGTGGGTCTTGTGTGTTTGATGATTTAGAAAGGGAAAGTGATAGCCTATTGTTCGAGGCAATTTAAGTTCCATGAAAAGAATTATCCAACCTATGACTTAGAGTTGGCAGTGATATGTTTGCCTTGAAGATTTGGAGGAACTATCTCTATGGGGTGCATTGTGAGGTCTACACCGACCATTGTGGTCTTCAATAAATTTTCCATTAGAAGGACCTTAGTTTGAGATAGCGTACCTGGTGGGAGCTTCTGAAAAACTATGACATGACTATCTTATATCATCCAAGCAAAGCGAAAGTGGTAGCGGATACCTTGAGTCGCAAGGCGGTGAGCATGGGTAGTATGGCTATGTTGTATATGGGAGAGAGTCCTATGGCTATGTATATTTAGTCTTTAGCAAATCAGTTTATTAGGCTTGACATTTCAGAGCCGGGTAGAGTGTTAGCTTGTGTGGAGGCGCAGTCTTCTTTGTTGGAGAAACTTATATCTCAGCAGTTCGATGATGTTCAGTTGTGCAAACTCCATTACAAGATGTTGTGGGCAGAGGCAAATGAGGTTGTTATTGATACTGATAGTGTTTTGAGGATCAAGGGTATGTGTTCCTAGGGTGGGTAACTTGACTAAATTGATTATGGAGGAGGCCTATAGTTTGAGGTATTCCATTCACCCAGGGGCTACGAAGATGTACCATGACTTGAAACAACATTATTGGTGGTGCATAATAAAGAGAGATATAGTGGAGTTTGTGTCTCAGTGCTTGAATTGTCAGCAAGTGAAATATGAGCATTAGAGGCCTGGTGGTGTGCTTCAGAGGATGCACATTCCCGAGTGGAAGTAGGAGCGGATTGACATGGACTTTGTTGTGGGATTGGCTCGTACATTGGGCAAGTTCGATGCTATATGGGTCATTGTGGACCGTTTGATCAAATATTCCCATTTCTTTCCAGTTTAGACTACTTATAATTCAGAGAAGTTGGCTAGGATCTACATTAGAGAGATAGTCTGATTGCATGGGGTTCCCATTTCTATCATTTTTGATCGAGGTACACAGTTTACTTATCACTTTTAGTGGTCTATGCAGAAGGAGTTGGGCACTAGAGTGGTACTTAGTACAGTCTTTCACCCTCAGACTGATGGCCATTCTGAGCGGATTATTCAGGTCCTCAAGGACATGTTGCGAGCATATGTGATTGACTTTGGTGGTTATTGGGACCAGTTTCTACCCTTGGTGGAGTTTTCATACAACAATATCTACCATTCGAGTATTGAGATGGCACCATTTGAGGCCTTGTATGGTAGGAGGTATTGTTCTCCAGTCGGGTGGCTTTATGCTTTTGAGGTTTGACCTTGGGGTACCGATCTATTGAGGAATCATTGAATAAGGGTAAGTTGATCCAGGATCGGCTTCTTACAGCCTAGAACAACAAGAAGAGCTATACAGATCGAAGGGTTCGTCATTTGGAGTTTATGGTTGGAGAGCGAGTTTTGTTGAAGGTTTCACCCATGAAGGGTATGATGAGGTTCGGGAAGAAGGGAAAGCTTAGCTCGAGGTTCATTGATCCTTTTGAGATAGTGGATAGAGTTGGTGAGGTAGCCTATGAGTTGGCTTTACCTCTTGGGTTATCCAGTGTGCGCCCTGTGTTTCATGTTTCGATGCTGAAGAAGTATGTTATTGATGGTTCTCATGTGATTAGATGGGATTCGATGATGCTTGATAAGAACCTAGCTTATGTGGAGAGCTGTTATTAGATGGGATTCGGTGATGCTTGATCAGAACCTAGATTATATGGAGGAGCCTGTAGCTATTCTAGACAGGCAGGTTCAAAAGTTGAGATCCAAAGAGACAACTTTCATGAAAGTTCTGTGGAGAAATTGCCCTATGGAGGAAGCTATATGGGAGTCTGAGTCCGGTATGCGTGCTAACTACCCTGAGTTATTTGATAGTCTATGTACTTCCTTTTCTTTACCATTTGAGGATGAACATTCATTTAAGTGGCACCTGAGGTAACGACTCAAAAAGTCATTTTACTTATTCTACCTTGAAACCCCTAAATTACCCTTTTTGAATATTTATTTTACTTGTTTGTGACTTGCAGGGATGGTTGGCATGGATCCCGAGGATATCAGGTAGGTTTCGATTCTTTTTGGTAAGTTTGGGAAATCTTAAGTTAAGAGAATATATATAAGTTTGACTCATAGTTGACTATTGGGTAAACACGCTCATTCAAAGTTTCATCAGCTTCATTAGCTCCAGAACAATGTTTATGACTTAGTCGAGTCTTTTATTCGGTTTCCGAGGCAGCCGAGTGCATTTTCGGGGTTAGTTTGTGAAATTATGACATTAGAACTTAAGAGTTTTTTAGTCAAACCAGATCCTTAGAGACCTTTTCCGGGAATTCTAAGTGAGCGAACAGGTATAGAATGTGTTTTTTGATAGGAATGTATGTTTAGTTTGTATTCGGGAGGTCTCAGGAGTGTTTCGGGTGTTTGACAGGGAGTTGATGAGCTTTGGCTATTGCTGGTGTCTGATTTTTTCCCCAGTGCCCATGCATCCACTTCCACAGGTCCGCCTCTGCGGAGGTCTCGCTTGCAGAAGCGAGATTTGACCATGAGCCGAGGGTCCGCTTCTGCGAACATGTTCCTCACCGGGGCGAGTACGCCTCTACAGAGCTTTCTTCTGCCCCAACGTAATTAAGTATTTTAAGTGACTCCGCCTTAGCGGATGGGTTTTCCACCGAAGCGAGTCTGCTCCAGCAAAGTCGATTCCGCTAGGTCGGAAACACTATTTAGATTATAAAGATTGAATGATCTAGAAAATTTCTCATTCCCCAAAAACATTCCTCTTGAAACTAGAGCTTGGGCAGTAGATATTCTTGAAGATTCAAGGGGATTCATCTCTTAAGGTAACTTTCCTCCATTAATTATTGTGTATTAGTTAAGTTCTATCCTAAGTATGATTCTTAGCTGGGGGAAATAAGAGAAGTGTTATGTTAAGAATAAGAGAGTTATATTTGGGATTTGGGGGTTGGGTTTTGGATTATTGTTGTTGATAATGTAAACTAGTGATGTATTAGACCAGTGGATGATGTTTAAGTGACCGATTGCATGTTATAAACCCTTTTTGGGAATTGGGAAATTTTCTAGGGTTAGAATTGGAGCTTTTTGCCAATTCAGTAAATTGAGGATCCAATTGGACTTTGTTACTAAATTAACTTGAGATTATGGCTCTCTAGTATGTTATGGTACTATTTGGGTAATAAAGTTCATGTCTTGGTAATGTGGGTCTGGGATTCCTTTGTAGTTTAACTTGGGGATTCTAGCTTCGCTTATAGATATGGGTACCATTGAATTCGTAACCTCATATAATTGATATGATTGACCAAAGTGGCCTCGTGAGAAGGCTTAGAGGAAAGGCAAGGCTATTGCATGAGTTCTTCGGCTTCGATTCAGGAAAGTTGATACTTACTATACTCTAGTATAGCATTATGTGATGGTATGCTATTAATGAACTAATGGTAGTAATGAGAAATTGGGGGTCCCATATTAGTGAGGTGACGAGCACTAAAACGGGTACCGGTGAACTGAACATGGGTTAATAATGAACTAGTATGATATACTTGAAGGAATTTATGTGTTTAGCCTTCGGGTCGTGAGCGTGGTGCATAAATCCGCTTAGGTTTGGTATGATTGCTGATTATTTGAGCTCGTAGCCATATAGGATACAATTATCCTTGATTTGACTTGTCATGAATTCATCACTCTACATCTCATCTGATACTTGAAAAATGACGTATATACTGATTATATTGTTTATGCTAATTGCATGGTGTATACATATCCATCTCATTCATACATATTATATTAGAATTTGAACTATTGAGTTACTGCTAAAGAGGTTTGGAAAGCCGATTGTTGGATATGGTATATGATACGAGAGTGCCGACTAATGATGACACTTTAACCACAGAGCTGGTATCCGATGGGAAATTCTGGATGGGTATATGGACCTCATGAGTCCCTCATGGGTCACTTGACAGCTACTACAGAAGCGTGTGCATACCGAGTACACATGGTCATTGCATACATACATATCATCTACATTGCATTCATCCTCATTTTGATATGTATTTGATATTGTGTGTACTCAGTGTTGATTTCTAATAAGCTATATGATCTTATGGCTTGATAGATGAAAATACCGATACTTGAGACTTACAATTGTTGTGAGGTCGAGTGGTGAGACTTGATGGGACTAGACACCCGGTTATGGGGTTTAGGTTGGTTGATAATGTTATTGAGAACTATTATAAGACTTGTGAACCTGGATAATATTTATTGAACTGTAGTGCTAATGACAGGTTGGTTAATTGACTCTTATTATGCTTAACTAACTAATTAGTAGAGAGGTATCTATTACACCCCATAGTTCGCGTTCCGTCGTGTTGTTGATAAATACCGAAGTCCCAGAGAGACGTATAACCTTACAAATGTTACACCCCGTAGTTTTGCATCCTGTCATGATATCAATGGATATTGATGTCCTGAGAAGATATATGACCATACGGAAGCATAATGAAGATTTACAGCCTGGTTATGAAGGTACCAGAGTGTTTGGGACTTAAACGGATCGAAGAAACTATGTTTCGACAAAAATGGGAAACTAGGCAACTTGACAAGACAGATGACGGACCGTCAAATACCCATCATGAGCTGTCAATCTTCCATGAACATTGACGGGGAAGATTGACGGTTCGTCGAGTTTATCATCAAATTACAGTGATAGAGAAAATTATTCGGGTTTAAATACAGGTTCCATGATTTTTACTTTATTTTCCTCTATGATCAGATCCTAAACACCCCTAAATCCTGCCTAAGGATTCTATAATACTCAAGATCATTTCCAAAGCATATTACGTTACATTAACATCACTAATTCTGTGATTATCATAGAAATCATCACCACCGTGCAGAGGTATTTTTGGAAACACTAGAATTTGGGGAAACTTGTTGTTTTATGAAGGTTTGGTTGTTTTGAGGTACAATTTACCCTCCTTTATCTATATATGCGATTAATTGGTGATTTGAGATAGGTTGTGAAAGGATTTTCATAATTGAAACCCGTAAATCTATGAAATCATTGTCTACGGACTTGTGGGCTGTTTTGATCAAGAATTAACTTGAAATTAAGTAGTATATTGGTTGTTGTGTTGTAAACCTAAGAAAGTAGATCCCCGAGGATTGTGAGATCAAGATTTCAGAAATACCCATTTTGTTAACAAGACTAAGAGCTTTCTATGTTAAGGTGATCGCTAAAGACACCTAAGTGAAGTTCCTTATTGAAAATGGATTAGATGTTGATATCGACTCTTTGTTTGTTATATATAATCGGTCATGAAGAGTACGAGAGATTATAGAACGATGTTTACCTTCGTGAATAAGGTATGTGAAGGCTATCATTTTCTTTGTTTTTGGCATGATTCCTTATGAGCTAGTTTTGATTTTAACGCACAAGATATGCTAGTCACAAGATTGTAATTGGGTTACATGACCCTATTGCAGTAATCGTTCCCTATTCGGAATGAATCATAGTAGCCATGTTTAGCTAAGTAATTAAAAGTGACAGAAAGCATGACTAGAAGCTGTAAAGAAGTACAGTTGCCTTCAAGGCTATGATGTTGCCTTCGGGGCTATTGACAATGCCTTTGGGGCTCTGATACAGACGGCCTTCAAGGCTATACAAATATGTGTATTTCCCTTAAGGATATACAGATTGCCTTCGAGGCTATTGGCCATACAAAATGCCTTCGGGGCTGTACAGATATGGGCATTTCCCTCGGAGCTACACAGATTGCATTCGGGGTTATTGGCCATGCAGATTTCCTTCATGGCTATACAGATATACGCATTTCCCTCGAGGCTATACAGATTGCCTTTGGAGCTATGCATTCATACCAAAGTGCCTTATATGAGGCTAAGTAGTAGATATTGGGTTACGTAGATAATAGATAACAGAAGCATGTAAGTGTAGCCAGTTATACCTTCAGCAGCTCTTCAATTTATATTCAGATTGTTTTGTATTTAAGTTTAGATTCAATTGCCTTACATACTCGGCACATTATTTCATATTTATGTCTCTTTTCTTAGGGACATTGTGTTTCATGTTGCATAGTTCCAGGTAGGCGATGAGAGGATCAACCCAGTAGTTCATGTGAAGATATCAGCTTTGTTGGTGAGCTCCATCTAGTATTTCCAAGTTAGAAGTATATTTATATTCTTTTGACACTTTAGGTATGTCGGGGGGCTTGTCCCAACCCATGTGTTATGTCGATGTTCTCTTTAAAGGCTTTGTAAACGAGTCCTGTGTTGTACAGTTGTTCAGTAAGGCCTTGTTGGCCTCAATATATATATATATATATATATATATATATATATATGTTAGCTTGGGATCTTCTGTTTGCAGGATTTTTATGTCATGTTATTTAGAGTTATCATTACTGAGGCCTAGTCGTCCTAGGCAGTTGTATGTTCTCATAATGAGGTTTAAGTGGTACGCTCGGTCCGTCCAGGCACTGGGTTCCAGCCATACCTCCAAGGCTGGGGTGTGACAAACTTGGTATCAGAGCAGTTTAGTCCTAGAGATTCTACAAAGTTGTGTCTATTAGAGCCTTGTTTATGGATATGTTGTACACCACATTTATAAACATGAGGCTACATGTCATTTAGGATTGGTTTGGTTACCCTTCTTTCTTATCCATATTGTGTTATATAGAGCTAAGTCATGAGGAGTGAATGTTGAACTCCTATTTGATAAGTATTGTGAAGATATGTTCATAGCCCGAAAGATTATCGCCAGCCAGAGAGCTAGGACAACAACAAGTCAGAACATTAGTAGAGAGACTTTTGGACGATGTTGGGTCATGAGAATATCAAAAGACTGAAGTAGAAGTTCTAATAGATGAAATGAGTAAGGCGAAGAGAGTACAAACAGTGGCCTCATCAGCTCGTAAAGAAGGTAATGAAAGCTTACCAAAAGTAAAGTATGAATTTCATAACGCAGGCGGAGCAAAGGGAAAAAGATACAGGGTGCTAGAATGCAGAAGATGGTACGGAGATTGATATCCGAATAGAATAATACGTAATCCTAGAAAGTAGTGAGGATGGCAATAGGAGGACGATACCAGTTTCAGTGGGACATTTTAATGAATGTAAGTAACATCTAAGGATCGTAGGATAAAATACGTTACTGCGACAGAGCATGTTAGTTGTGAACACGTGGCATCTTATGTATGCAACCGATTCGGTGGTCTCTCTTAAGAGGGTATTACTTTAAGGCAAGTTATAAGTTATTGAAGGATTACAGGTTACAGAGAATGTCGATTTAACAACCTGATATTTCACGAAGGAAGTCCACAAGCACAAAGAGTGGCATATGGGATATAGTATGGGAAATAATCGACATAGACTCATATGATGGTTTAGTAAGTAGATGCGGAGGTTACAATGAAGAATTCTCTGACAAATAAGATTGTTCTATTCAGTTGTGGATATGCTATGATTATCAAATGGTATGTAGGTGTTAATGTTAAGAAGGGAAGGGTGGTAGCCTTCCAATTAGAAGAGTTAAAGAAATGATAAGAGCCGCCAGATGTACGGGACTCATAAAGGAAAACATGATGAGTAATCAAGATAGTGGCATATGTAAATGCATGAGGGATCATTCAGAATTAATGACTAGAAGGGTAGGTCGAGTTACATCGAGAGATGATGTATGTTAAAGCCTAGAAAAAGTCTATCCAGAAGGTCGGACAAGACGTCAGTGGATATAGCATTTCATATTATAGGATGGTCTCAGAGCCTGGAGTTCTAATTTCACAATAAGTAATCTCAAATCTCAGGGAGTATCAGATAGAAAGTAATGGCAGAAAAAAATTGTGGGGGACTAGTATGAAACAAATCGAGATAAAGAATTATGAAACTTGGAGATGAAGGCAAACAGTTAGAGGTTATGCTTAGAGTTAGTACCGCCAGAGCAAAAGAGATAGTAAAAGTAAGAAGGATAATTGTAGGCAGTTAAAGGGCCCAAGATCCTCTAGAGATACATGACGACGTGATTACTGTAAGTATATTGCTAAAAAGATGTTAGCTAATATACAAAAGAGGAATTCACTCTGAATATGGAGGTTTGAGTATGGATGTGTACCTAATAGGGGAAGATGTCAACAGTTCATTGCCAATTATGTTGATCGGATGGGACACCAAGAGTTGAACTCAGTACGGGACTTAAGACAAGATGGATAAGAAACTCCTGAATATTAGGGGTTGAGATAAATTAATGCATTGTAATGAACTTATTCCAAATAAACAAAGAGATGAGGTTGTTTACGCTTAAGAGCGGTTGGGAAAGCGAAAGAGAATTCCAGACCTAAGATTCCAGGTCGGCAGCAGCAAGCACACATTGGAAGTGTGACGTGATGTCTTTAGTAACCACGAAGACCTCCAGTACACCTTTAAGCGAAAATAGTCGAATCCAAATATAAGCTTCTACCATAGACAAGTCACAGTAATACAAAGACTTATGAGCCTTCTTTAAAAGAATAACAATTCTCAAGCTTGAAAGTAAATAAAGAATATTCCCGATGATACAATATAGCATGATTCTCCTTAAAAGAGAGATGTTTCAGAAGTTAGACTTCAATAGAAGGATTTTCTGCGGATGCGATGAGAAGGCAAGAGTATAGAATGGTTCCTTCAACCATTTGAGAATCCAAGCATGGGACTTAATAAGGATATAAATATTATACTGAAAACTCAGTGATGCCTCCATTAGATGATGAAATGGAGGGATAACCATACAGGGATTCGATCCCATTACAAGTTAAAGAGAAAGTTTCATAGAACAACATGGCAGCCTTCGAGGCAACATAAGATAAAAATATAAGTCATTTAGCCCATCTAGAGGCCAAAGAATATATGAAGTCCAAATATCCTTACTTGTTTCAGTCTTTAGGTGTTAATGTTGAGGCAGATATATAGCAGATGTAACTCAGAATACAACAGAGGTTAGTTGAGGTGAGTTATTGCTAACTTTCGTGATTTTGGTATATATAGATTATCGTGTGAGGCCAAGTTGTTATTTATATGGCCATGTGTGGTGTTGGAAGTATGTTTGGACTATTTACCATGTTTTGGATAGTCTTGTTTACAAAGGGATCTCTGCCAAAAATTTTAGAACCCTCAGAAGTTAAGAATATCTTTAACAATCGCAGACGAATGTTCCTAAGGGGGAAAGGATGTTACACCCTGTAGTTTCGCATCCCGCTGTGACGTAAATGGATATCAAAGTCTCGAGAAGATATACGACCCTACGTAAGCATAATAAAGGTTTACAGATTGGTTATGAAGGTACCGGAGTGTTTGGGAGTTAAAAGGATCGAAGAAAGGATGTTTCAACGAAAATAAGAAACTGGCCAACTTGACGGGACAGATGACGGACCGTGAAATACTTTGACGGATCATCAAATATCCATCCTAAGCCATCAATCTTGCAAGAAGTTTGACCAAGAAGATTAATGAACCGTCAAAAGTTTGACGATCCGTCGAGTGTACTGTCAAATTACGATGGTGGAGAAAATTTGTCGGGTTTAAATACGGGTTCCACGATTCTTACTTCATTTTACTCTATGATCAGATCCTAAACACCCCCTAAATCCTTCCTAATGATTATATAATACTCAAGATCATTTCCAACGAATATTACATTGGATTAAATCAGTAATTCCGTAATTATCGTAGAAATCATCATCCCCATGGAGAGGCAATTTTGGAAACCCTAGAATTTGGGGCAACTTTATATTTCGTGAAGGTTTGGTTTTGTTGAGGTAAAATTTACCCTTCTTTATCTATATATGTAATTAATTGGTGATTTGAGATAGGTTATGAAAGGATTTTCGTAATCGAAACCTGTAAATCTACGAAATCATTGTCTATGGACTTGTGGGCTGTTTTGATCAAGAATTAAGTTGAAATTGAGTAGTATATTGGTTGTTGTGTTGTAAACCTAAAAAAGTATATCCCAGAGGATCGTGAGATCATGTTTTCATAAATACCCCTTTTGTTAACAAGACTAAGAACTTTCTATGTTAAGGTGATCGCTAAAGATACCTAAGTGAAGTTCCTTATTGAAAATGGATTAGATGTTGATATCGACTCTTTGTTTGTTATAGATAATCGGTCATGAAGAGTACGAGAGATTATAGCACGATGTTTAGCTTCGTGAATAAGGTATGTGAAGGCTATCATTTTCTTTGTTTTTGGCATGATTCTTTATGAGCTAGTTTTGATTCTAACGCACAAGATGTGCTAGTCACATGATTGTAATTGGGTTACATGACCCTATTCCAGTAATCGTTCCCTATTCAGAATGAGTCATAGTAGACATATTTAGCTAAGTAATTAAAAATGACAGAAAGCATGACTAGAAGCTATAGAGAAGTAGAGTTGTCTTCAGGGCTATAATGTTGCCTTAGGGGCTATTGAAAATGCCTTTGGGTCTATGATACAGACGGCCTTCAAGGCTATACAAATATGCGCATTTCCCTTAAGGCTATATAGATTACCTTTGGGACTATATAGATATGTGCATTGCCCTCAGGGCTATTAACCATACAGATTACCTTCGGGGCTATACAGAAATGCACATTTTCCTCGGGGCTATACAGATTACCTTCAGGGCTATTGGGCATACATATTTCCTTCGAGGCTATACAGATATGCCCATCGCCCTCGAGGCTATACAGATTGCCTTTAGGTATATTGGCCATACAGATTGCCTTCGGGGCTAAACAGATGCGCGCTTGCCTTTGGGCTATATAAGTACAGCTTTCCTTTGGGTCTATACACTCATATCTAAGTGCCTTATATGAGGCTAAGTAGCAGATATTAGGTTACGTAGCTAATACACAACATAAGCAAGTAAGTGTATCCAGTTCTACCTTTAGCAGCTCTTCAGCTTATATTCAAATTGTTTTGTATTACAATTCAGATTTAATCGCCTTACATACTCAGAACATTATTTCGTATTGATGTCCCTTTGCATGGGGACACTGTGTTTCATGTCGCACAGGTCCAAGTAGGGGAGGAGAGGATCCGGCTAGTAGTTCGTGGGAAGATATCAGCTTTGTTAGTGACCTCCATCTCTTCCTGGAGTATTGTCGAGTCAGAAGCATGTTTATATTCTTTTGGCACTTTGGGTATGTTGAAGGCCTGTCCTGACCCATGTATTTTGTCGATGTTCTCTTTAGAGGCTTCATAGGTGAGTCATATGTTGTACATTTGTTCAGTACAGCTTTGTCGGCCTCAATATGTATATACCTATTAGGTTGGGATCTTCTGTTTGCAAATTTTTTAAGTCATGTTATTTTGAGTTATCGTTACTGAGGCCTTTTCAGCCAGGCAGTTATATGTTCTCAGAATGAGGTTTAAGTGGTACGCTTAGGTTGTCCAGGCACCGGGTGCCAGCCATACCCCTCAAGGCTGGAGTGTGACAATGAAAGGGTAATGAAAGTTTACGACTTATTTATGGAAGTTCACAGGTGTTGAGAAGTCAAATGGATCAACAAAAGTATGTTTCGATGAAATTCAAAAATTGGGTAATTTGACGGGAAGGTCGACGGACCATCAAATATTTGATGGACCGTCAATTTTCCCACTCTGAGCCATCAAATGCCCTAGAAGTTTGATGGGAAGATTGACGAACCATCGAGTATTTGATGGTACTGTGAATTCCACGTCGAATTACGAATGTGGAGAAATTTTTCGAGTTTAAAAGCAGGTCAGTCGACTTAAAGCTCATTTTCCCCCAAATATGTTCTTAAACACTCTCCCAAACCCTATCTGTCATAGCTTATCATTCCTAGATCAAATCAAAGTTGAAATACGCATGATTAACGTGATAATAAAACCTCGTAGGGAAATAATGGAAATATAAATTGTGGGTTGTTTTGCTTGGATTATGAATTGATATTGATAAATAAAGTTATTATTGGTATTGTGAAACCGAGAAGGGTTGTTTCAGAGAATCGGGGGATCAAACTACATAAGTATCTTTGTTAAGAAATTTAAGAACCCTTTGTATTAGGATTATCAATGTGATACATAAATGAAGTTTCATTATGGAATATGGATTCAATATTGATATCGACCCCATTGTTTGCTATAGATAACTACCGTAAGGAGTACGAGGACTTGTAAGGCAATTGTAACTTCAAGGACAAGGTATGTAGGGTTTTCTTTCTTCTTTTGGCATGATCTATATAAACGAGATGTAAACGCAACATTAATACTTAAAGATTCCACTCTTAATAACTACAGGTCTCCGAATTGATTCATGATTATACAATAGTGCTTCTAGAAATTTTATTCATGATTTATGAGTTCTATAGAGTCATGTACTGATAATAACGTTAGTCTCATAATGTTGATCGGAAGTATAACGACTTTACGTCACTCTGATCAGGGTTGGTAAGCATGATATGTACTTCGGTTGATCGTCATACATACATATAATGCATTTATATTTCCCTCAGAGTCCTATGGCGTTATATATGTATATTATACATAAATGACATTGACGATATTTCCCTCAGAGTCCCATGACATTATATACGCAGCTTATACATATACGACATTGATGATATAGCCCACAGATGCATGCGGCATTATATACGCGATTATTATACACATCTATATAGTTTGATGCATTGTGACATTATGAGTTTCAGGTGGTATCTCTGATTTCCTTGGCTCACTATTTCTTTATTTACTGTTGATTATGCCCTACATATTCAGTACATCTTTCGTACCGATGTCCTTTCTAGGGCACTGCGTTCATGCCCGCATGTACAGATAGACAGAGTGGCACTCCTCCTCAGTAGGTGATCTTCTCAGCTATGATATTATCGCACTCCCTTCTGTCGGAGTTGCAGTACAGAAGTCTTTAGGTATTGTTTTATATATGCTACTAGCGGTTTAGGGTATGACGGGGCCCTGTCCTAACCTATTGATATGTACATGTTACTCTTAGAGGCTTGCAGACATATAGGTAGGGGATGTTGGTATGTCGTGGCCTTGTCGTCCCTTTTTGTTATCAGTACACTCATATTTTGCTCTTGTCGGCCTTAGCTAGTTGTTCATATGTATATATCCTGTGGGGACTCTTCTGTGTGCAGGTTATCTTTCAGTCTTGTCACATATGGCTAATTAGAGGCCTTATCAACATGAGTTTCATATTTTGGGGTTCGGATACTATAGTGGTACGCTGAGGCCTTCGGGCACTGGGTGTCGGCCACACCCCCCAAGGCTGGGGTGTGATAGTATTAGAAAGTACCAACCCTTGTCACCGTTATAGCTAGGGTCTGTCAATGATGCTGCTGAGTACACGTGTTTCTCGTACTCACTCTACACTTGCTGCACTCTATGTGTAGGTACTGAGATAGAGGACCCAGGAGTAGCTTGATTGGCATTGGAGAGTGATTATCGGAGTCCAGGGTGAGCCGCAGTTTCATTCCCGGCACTAGAACTCCTTCTATATTTATGTTTCTGTCATTGTTACTTCCAGACATTATTTATTGTTCAATTTCATACTTGTACTCGATTTAGAGCTTTGTACTCATGACTACCGTATCATTTGGGGGTTTTCTTCAAACTATGTATTAAGTCCTAAGACTTGTTGATATTTCTCTTTTATCTACCTACTATCCACATTTACTTTCATATATTCTTATATTGTATGATTGGGGTTCACCTATGGGTTAGGGTAGGTGCCCTCACGGCACAATGGGATTTTTGGTCGTGACACTTTCCAAAGAGAATTAGTAGCTCTCAGGTTCCATCATTGTTTGATTTGATCAGAAAGTGTTCTAAAGTTAGCACCTCCATCACTATAAGGATAGCATAGGTTTTGCCAAGCATCCCAGTGATATTTTCCACCTAAGTCTTGTCCAGATAAGAACAATCTAGCAACGTATTGTTATTAATCTGTATTCCAAAAAACCAGTAAATAATAAACACTAAAAATAAACAGAATCAGTGTTGAAAAATAAGAATATTTTTTTTCAGAATATAATCGAGCCCACTTAGTTCAAAGTGTGTCCTTAAGAAAATTATTCCCCTCACAATACTCGAGGTTGATGGAATATCCCCTTCCAGGATAGAACGATTATCTTATCAGAATAGTAGTACTCAAAATTCCGGTAGCGGCGAACCACTCAACAGCAGTATATCACACAGAATTTATTTGTGCAGAAGAAGAAGAAGTTTGTATTGTTCAGAAAATTCGTAAGTAAAATTCTGAGGAATCAAACGAATTTATAGCCATGGAAGTACTGTTTCTGAAGGTTTGCAACCTTTCTGAACAGCCACTGAAAACTGGTGGGAAATTTAAATATGGAAAAGAAACCGGGTCGCGGGTCAGACACGCGGATCCGACCGGGTCGCGGGTCAGGGTCACTAATGGGTAGGATTGGATAAATTAATTAATTTAATTAAATAATAATTAATTAAATAATTAAAAATTAAAGAAAATTTGGTCCAAAAAGATTATCAATCAATCAGATCATTTGACCAAATCCAAATCCAAATCCAAATCTAAATCCGAAGCCGAAGCCGAGCCGAGCCGAAGCCGAGCCGAGTGAGCGACGACGACGGCGCGAGGGGTCCTTTCCCCCTCAACCCTTTTACTAACAAGAAGGAGTAATTCTACTTATAAGTAGAAAAACTTTTCTTTTCACTACCGATGTGGGACAAATGCTTATTTTATAAAGTAAGAGGGAACTCCCACTTTTCTTTCCACTACCGATGTGGGACAACTCCCACTTTTCTTTCCAATCATTTCTCATTCACCAATATCAATACCCAACAATCCCCCACATGAATGGGGAATGGCTATAAGATAAAGGAATGCGCGGACAAGTGTGATATACAAGCGAGAATTGACTGCATCTGGATAAGTAGGTTTCCCTTTGAACTTTCCGTAGTGAACTTATATCGGATATACTGGATCAATCGGTAGATTTTATATCTTTGAACCGTCGAACTTTGTTGTATACCTAGACAACATAAGTCACACAATCAACCCTCAACCGTTTATGGTTCTCACGGTTGTGTTCGTTTCAGCCATGAACACCTCCTGGTTTCATGAGTGCATAGAGAATGGGCCTTCACTGTCATTCCCCTTTAAAGCGGCTTACACTTAACACTCACATAGGTGATTTCTAAATATGTGGTCCTATAGCCACATTATCCGGTCATACACGCGCATTTAGATAATCATTAAAGAACCTTAATGCTTTATTAACTCATTAACAAGCCATACGGTTTTATCCTTATTTCTGAACATTGTCTTCATCCGAGAATGGGTTGAGTTATTTGACAATGTTGAACCGTCAGTCACAACTTTGTTTGATCTCCTTGAACCTAGCTCTTGGGATCTCCAGTCTGCTAGGTAGAGTTACCGCCATGATGACTTGTCTTCGGCCTTAACCCCATTCCCATTGATGATCTACTAACTCCCTCTCGAAATAAGCCTTTTGTAAGCGGATCCGCCACGTTATCTCTTGACTTTACATAGTCAATCGTGATAACGCCACTAGAGAGGAGTTGTCTAACGGTATTGTGTCTTCGTCGTATGTGATGAGATTTTCCTTTGTACATTACGCTCCCTGCCCTACCTATTGCTGCTTGATTGTCACAATGTATACATATAGGAGCCAAAGGTTTGGGCCAGAATGGAATATCTTCTAAGAAATTCCGGAGCCATTCAGCTTCTTCACCGGCCTTGTCTAAAGCTATAAATTCAGATTCCATTGTAGAGCGGGCGATGCATGTCTGTTTTGATGATTTCCAAGACACTGATCCACCCCCAATTGTGAAAACATAACCACTCATGGATTTAACTTCAAATGATCCGGTGATCCAATTTGCATCACTATATCCTTCTATCACGGCGGGATATTAGTTATAATGCAAAGCATAGTCTTGGGTGTGTTTTAAATACCCCAAGACTCGTTTCATTGCCATCCAATGAGTTTGATTGGGATTACTCGTGAATCGACTCAGCTTGCTGATAGCACATGCTATATCTGGTCGTGTACAATTCATAATATACATCAAACTTCCCAAAACTCGTGCATAGTCCAATTGTGAGTCACTTTCACCTTTATTCTTTTGAAGTGCAAAACTTACATCAATTGGAGTCTTTGCAACATTGAAATTTAAATACTTAAACTTGTCAAGTACTCTTTCAATATAATGAGACTGCGATAATGCTAGACCTTGTGGAGTTTTATGAATTCTGATACCAAAGATCAAATCAGCAACTCCTAAGTCCTTCATATCAAATTTGCTAGCCAGCATACGCTTCGTAGCATTTACATCGGTAATATCTCTACTCATTATCAACATGTCATCAACATATAAACAAACAATGACTTCATGATTTGGAGTATTTTTAATGTAAACACATTTGTCACACTCATTAATCTTAAATCCATTTGCCAACATCGTTTGGTCAAATTTTGCATGCCATTGTTTGGGTGCTTGTTTAAGTCCATAAAGTGACTTAACAAGTTTGCACACTTTCCTTTCTTTACCAGGAACCACAAAACCCTCAGGTTGTTCCATGTAAATTTCTTCCTCCAATTCTCCATTTAAGAAAGTTGTCTTGACATCCATTTGATGGATTTCAAGACCATATACGGCCGCCAGTGCCACTAACACCCGAATAGATGTTATTCTTGTTACCGGCGAGTATGTGTCAAAGTAATCAAGGCCTTCTTTTTGTCTATAACCTTTGACCACAAGTCTTGCCTTATATTTGTCAATAGTGCCATCAGCTTTCATATTCCTTTTAAAAATCTATTTTGATCCTAAAGGTTTATTTTCAGGAGGAAGATCAACCAATTCCCATGTATTATTGTTCAAAATTGATTCAATCTCACTATTGACTGCCTCTTTCCAAAATGCTGAATCAAAAGAAGACATCGCTGCTTTAAATGTTTGAGGCTCATTTTCAAGCAAGAATGTCACAAAATCTGGTCCAAAGGAAGTAGATTTCCTTTGACGTTTGCTACGCCTTGCATCCTTTTTACATGGTGTATTTTCCTTTGGTTCTTCCCGCGGTCGTTTAAATCTTCCACTTGACGACTCACATCAGTTTTATACGGATAAATGTTTTCAAAGAATTCAGCATTATCTGATTCAATTACCGTATTAACATGTATTTCGGGATTGTCCGATTTGTGAACCAAAAACCGACAAGCTTTGATGTTTGTAGCATAGCCAATAAAAATACAATCCACAGTTTTTGGTCCGATTTTTACCCTTTTGGGCAAAGGAACTTGGACCTTTGCTAAACACCCCCACACTTTGAAATATTTCAAGTTGGGTTTTCTTCCTTTCCATAGTTCATATGGAATAGATTGTGTTTTGCTGTGGAGCACCTGTTGAGTATTCGGTTAGGCTGTAAGGATAGCCTCCCCCCACAAGCTTTGCGGTAAACCGGAACTTATTAGTAAGGCATTCATCATTTCCTTTAATGTTCGGTTTTTCCTTTCCGCAATTCCATTTGATTGTGGTGTGTAAGGGGCAATAGTTTGATGAATAATTCCATATTCTAAACATATCTCTGCAAAAGGAGATTCGTACTCTCCACCCCTATCACTTCTAATCATTTTTATCTTTTTATTCAATTGATCTTCGTTTTTGTATTGCTTAAATGCATCAATTGCTTCATCCTTACTATTAAGAAAATACACATAACAATATCGAGTGCAATCGTCAATAAAAGTTATAAAATACTTTTTCCCACCGCGAGATGGTATTGACTTCATATCACATATATCAGTGTGAATTAAGTCTAAAGGATTTGAATTCCTATCAATAGACTTATATGGATGTTTAACAAACTTAGATTCAACACAGATTTCACAGTTAGATTTATTACACTCGAATTTAGGCAATACTTCTAAATTAATCAATTTTCGCAAGGTTTTGTAGTTGACATGTCCTAAACGAACATGCCATAAATCATTTGACTCCAATAAGTAAGACGAAGCTGAATTCTTATTAATACCGTCAACAACCATTACATTGAGTTTGAAAAGGCCCTCGGTGAGGTAGCCCTTTTCTATGAACAAATCATTCTTACTTATTACAATTTTCTCACTAACCAACACACACTTAAACCCGTTTTTGATGAGTAGTCTGGCTGAAACTAAATTCTTCCGAATTGTTGGAACGTGCATAACATTGTTGAGAGTCGGGACCTTGCCGGAAGTCATCTTCGAAGTATCTTCCCATATCCTTCAACCTTGGCTGTTGCAAGTATTTCCCATAAACAAGTACCTCTTCGGGTCCCGGCGGGAGCATAGGTTGCAAATGCTTCTTTTGTAGCGCAAACATGTCGAGTGGCACCGTAATCAAGCCACCACTCCTTTGGGTTCCCAACCAAATTGCACTCCGATAGCATTGCACACGGATCATCCATATCATCATTCTTTTCCACCATATTGGCTTGTCCTTTTCCCTTGTTCTTTTTCGGGAGACGACAATCGGGGCTTTGTGGCCGACTTTCCCACAATCAAAGCGGTTGCCCTTGAACTTTTTCTTGTTGGAATCCTTCTCCTTTCAGAAGGCCTCTTCCTTTTCTTGTTCTTTTTCAGAGCAGCATCTTCAACGATGTTTGCCCCTTCAATTGGTGAAGTCTTACGATACCTCTTCTCAGCAGTTTTTTTATCTTCCTCGATCTTGAGACGAATCACAAGATCTTCCAACTTCATTTCCTTTCTTTTGTGCTTGATATAATTCTTGAAATCTTTCCATGAGGGCGGCAATTTCTCAATCATTGCAGCCACTTGGAACGCTTCATTTACTACCATACCTTCAGCAATAAGGTCATGGAAGATAAGTTGAAGCTCCTGAACTTGGGTTACAACGGTTTTTCCATCCACCATTTTGTAGTCTAGGAATTTGGCAACCACAAACTTCTTCAAGCAAGCATCTTCAGTTTTGTACTTCTTTTCAAGTGCACTCCATAGTTCTTTGGAGGTCTCTACTGCACTGTAGACGTTGTACAAGTCATCTTCTAAGGCACTCAAAATGTAGCCTTTGCACAAAAAATCAGCCTGTTTCCAAGCCTCAGTAACCATGAATTGTTGGTTGTCAGGCATGTCGGCGGCAGGCACGGGAGGGTCCTCATTGGTGAACTTTTGCATACCAAGGGTGGTAAGCCAAAAGAACATTCTTTGCTGCCATCCTTTAAAGTTGGCACCGGTGAACTTCGCAGTTTCTCGGCCCGGTGGCACGGCGGTACGGGTTGTAGGAGTAATCGGCCGGTGCGTATTCGCAGAGGTAGTTCCAGTCTCAATTGCCATTATTCGTTTATCATCTTTGTCAAATTGACAAACTGTTTTAGTTAATAAAACCAGAATAGCAATTCAATCACAGACTTAAACGATGAAGATTTTATTTCTTCAAATCGCAGTATATTATGAAACTTTAGTATTCCAACGAAGTTTTTATATCTTCGAGTCAGAATACTAATATTCATATGAAGTAGAAAACTACACAAGTTTTAATCTCCAAACCAGAATACAGCAACGATGAAGTTTTTATGTTCTTCAAATCGTTGTACAAGTATGAACTTTAATATTCCAATGAAATTTTTATGTCTTCAAGTCAGAATATGAAATTTCATACGGAGTAGAAAACCACACAGGTTTTAGTCTCCAAAACAGAATACAGATTAATCTAAAAAAATATAATTTCCTTAAGATTTTTATTAATCTGTATTCCAAAAAACCAATAAATAATAAACACTGAAAATAAACAGAATCAGTGTTGAAAAATAAGAATAATTTTTTCAGAATATAATCGAGCCCACTTAGTTCAAAGTGTGTCCTTAAGGAAATTATTCCCCTCACAGTACTCGAGGTTGATGGAATATCCCCTCCCAGGATAGAACGATTATCTTACCAGAATAGTAGTACTCCCAATTCCGGTAGCGGCGAACCACTCAACAGGAGTATATCACACAGAATTTATTTGTGCAGAAGAAGAAGAAGTTTGTATTGTTCAGAAAATTCGTAAGTAAAATTCTGAGGAATCAAACGAATTTATAGCCATGGAAGTACTATTTCTGAAGGTTTGCAACCTTTCTGAACAGCCACTGAAAACTGGTGGGAAATTTAAATATGGAAAAGAAACCGGGTCGCGGGTCAGACACGCGGATCCGGCCGGGTCGCGGGTCAGGGTCACTAACGGATAGGATTGGATAAATTAATTAATTTAATTAAATAATAATTAATTAAATAATTAAAAATTAAAGAAAATTTGGTCCAAAAAGATTATCAATCAATCAGATCATCCAAATCCGAAGCCGGAGCCGAGCCGAGCCGAGCGACGACGACGGCGCGAGGGGTCCTTGCCCCCTCAACCCTTTTACTGACAAGAAGGAGTAATTCTACTTATAAGTAGAAGAACTTTTCTTTCCACTACCGATGTGAGACAAATGCTTATTTTATAAAGCAAGAGGGAACTCCCACTTTTCTTTCCACTACCGATGTGGGACAACTCCCACTTTTCTTTCCAATCATTTTCCATTCACCAATATCAATACCCAACACGTATTTCTCTATAAGCTCCAGGGTATCAATAGCATACAAAAGGTGTATAGGAAGGGAAAGTAAGACATGCCTTATCATGATAGCCCTCTCTCCAGTAGATAGAAACTTACTGTGCCACCTCTAATCTTATTGATTACTTTATTAATGATATCAGAGTAATGGGAGATCTTCTTCCTGCGGGGATGGGGGGCACCCTAGGTATTTGATAGGAAATTCTGATTAGCCATACATGTGATGTTTTTGATACAGTTAATAGTAGTTGTGCTGGTATTAGAGACCATAACAAAGCATCTTTTCTCTTTGTCTAATGAGTTGTCTAGAGACAATTTCATATGTTCCTTGAGTTTTCATAATTATATCCAGTGGCCTCTTACTACCATCACAGAACATGATGGTATTATCTGCAAAGGACATGTGGTTGATCTTAAGACCATTAATGTTCATGTAGAATCCTTTGAAACCAGCTCTGTCATGAAGGTCATTGAACTTTTTTTTTTATAAAAGTTCAGCAGCTATGACAAAAGGTGAAAGAGAAATAGGATCTCCTTGCCTCAAACCTCTTTCTGATTTGAAAAATCCATGTCTTTCCCCATTAACAATAACATAATATCAATTATTGAAAATAATGTTTTGAATAAGGTGGATCCCAATCAGAAAAATAAAGTATTTTGAGTGTCATACACAGGTAAACCCAACAAACTTTGTCATACGCTTTGACAATGTCAAGCTTTATGGCAATATTTTCACCTCTGGAAGGCTTCTTTATGTCATTTATGATTTCCTGAGATAGCATAATGTTCTCTGTAATGGTCCTTCCTCTGATGAATTCAGAGTGCCTTTTAGAGATAATCTTAGAAAGGATACTTGCCAGTCTTGAGTTGATGATCTTGGATATAACTTCACTGGACTCATTACATAAACTAATAGTTCTTAAGTCATATAACTTTTGAGGGTTCTCTACTTTGGCAATCATTACCAGGCACGTGTAAGTGAAGAATTTAGGAAGTTTTTGCACCATTAAAGAAGACTTCAATTGCTCTGTGAAGGTCTCTGCTAATAATATTCCAACTAGTGATAAAAGTAACAATTTAATCCATCAGGTCTAGGAGCACTTTTAGTGTCAATGGAGAAAACGGTGTCTTTTGTTTCTTGCAATGTGGGGGTGGAGGTGAGCATGTTATTGTCATCATCAGAGATAGTTATCTCAATACAGTTGAGAGCCTCAAAGTTGGAGATGTGAGATTCTTGACTGAACATGTGTTGGAAGTGTCTAACTGCATGCAGCTTCTTCAATTGCATCATTTCCTTCAATCCATTGGTTCTGATAATCCATAATTATCCTGATGAGTCTTCTTCTCCTATCCTTTATGATGTTATGGAAGTAAGCTGTATCTGCATCTAGTTTTTTCAATGATATAATTAATTAAGGAATCACTCAATGAGCAAAGCTCGTTAAGTGTTGATCACTGTTTGAATCATAGCATAAGTTTTCATTTTTCCAACAATTTGCCATGGGTAATTCGTCACAATTTTATATGGTTTTTAGTAGTGTCAAAATGTGGCAGTAGTAGAGCTTTACCGAAGTCTCTAGTGTAATGAAAAATATGTTGATATCTTAATGCAAGACTAAACAATATTCGAATAGATATTAGCAAGTGTTAATAAATACTTCTTCTATTCCACTATACATGACACTATTACCCTATGGAGAATTACAAAAAAAAAAACAAAAAAACTTTCATGACAATTATGATCAAATGAGGAACATTGTGGCATCTTAAAATCCAATATTAATCTCCTATGTTTAATACTCGAGTCAAGCTATAGGGGTAGGCATTAGGACAATATATGTTTGAAGTTTGAAAATTAAAGAAAAAAAATTGAAGTTGAAGACGGAAAAGAATATTTGGAGCTTTTCTGTACCTTTGGACAACTAAATATGAATTAAGTAGATCATTTGGTGGATTTATAAAAAGATGATGAATTAAATTGACGTCAAGAATATTCATTATAAAAGTGTCGTTGCTTAGGCGAAGCAAGCAAGGAAATTAACCTACTTCCAAGTGTAGTTTGGAGGCAATAAAAGCATACTTGTTAGTGTATACTTTCCTAAATGGAATAATAATTCCCATAATAAAAATAGGGCTTGATCATCAACTTAAGCCAAATAGTTGACCATGATCTATTCAAAGGTGCAGAGCCAATTCGGGGATCGGTGGGATGCCGTAGCTTTAAGATATAGGGGTGGAGGCAATCGAAGAGAACCAAAAAGGAAACTCAATGAATCATCCGAAAAATATATATTGATCCTAATTGGTGAAAAAACTTGAAAGATTTATCAATCAGAAGCTGAAAGAGTTCAAAAGGAGAGTTTACGTGATGATATTTGGAAAATGAGACAACATAAAGAATGGTTCATCAATTGTTTACACGGAGTACTAAAGAAGCACAATTACTTGGAGGAATTTAAAGCTTGAATTTTCCGGTTACCTAAGTCGGGAGAGCAATAATTGCACTAATTCGAACTAGATATCTTTTGCTTAAATTATAGTCTATACGTAGTTAAATTAATTCCGAAGTAGAACTAGTGTTTATGTAGACAAAAATAAAACTTTTTGAAGAAAAATAGAGAGTATTATTTTCATTTGAGATACACATGGATAGATTTATCTGCTCAAAATTATGAATTTGCCACGGTCAGCATAGTCACTCAAAATTATGATCTCTAATAAAATAGATTTCTAAATTCAAGTATTATTTGAGGTTATTGAAATACAACCCCATTCCTACAGAATAGATCTAAGCAAGGGTAGCCAAGTTGGTGTAGCAGTAGAGCGCGGGACCGCAAGGTCACGAGTTCGATCCCCTGCATAAACCTTCTTGGTTGAGCCTGTCACACATGGCTTGCCAAGTGTGGTTAATCGGCTGACGTGGTTTGCAGGCTATTGCGTCAGTCCGGGGTTTACCCTGTGCGCACTCGAGAGAGTAGCGGCTGCGGGTTCCTTCGTCAACAAAAAAAAAAAAAAAAAAGATCTAAGTTTACCTGCTCAACTACTAAAGCTTAACATGTTTCAATAAAATATTACATTTGTCCGGCAAATTTAAGCGTTTAAAACAATAGTAGTCAAGATGTCAAATCGAATTAGCAATACTAAAAATAGAGTATCAGGTTCTTTTAGTTTTGTGCACAAGAGAAATAATTTCATTTAAGGAGGTCAAATTCTTTTGAAAAAGGAAAAAAGATCTAAAATGCTCTCGAACTATTAGAATTGGTATAAAATATCTTTCATCCATCTTTGAGCCCCCAAATATCTCTGTTGTTAAGCTATTGGATTTACTTTATCCTTGTTTTTATCATATTAAAATAAACTAATTAAATATTTATTTATCACGTGACCAGATCTGATTGACCCAAATTTAAACCCTTTCCAAATAAAAAGAAAAATCATCCATGACTCGTATTTTGACTCAGCCCGTGTGCGAAAAATTTCTACCACTACCATGTCATCTTCTAACTTGAAGCTTCAAGCTTCATTAATGACTTCCATGGGGTGTTATGCTTCTTTCTTCATGTTCTAAGCCCTAATTCGATGGTTATTCATGCTACCAACTTTAAAAATAATATCACACAATTGATTTAAACACCCAAATTTACAGATTTAGAAATTTAAAGCAAGCTTCGAAAATATGTAACCAACGGCGTTAGGCACATGAGCATTACTTTTCTCGTCCAATAACGTCTCAGTATCAGCAACTATGAAGGGTCTCAGCTTCGTGGTCTTGGGTTTGATTGCAGTTATATGATTGGAATACCTTCAATGGATTTTTTTTTTCCCAAGATTCAGTCACGCTTGAGCTTAAGAACCAAATTCCAACATACCAAGTTCAAACACCAGCAACTCAAAATTAAATTTTCAAATTGAGGTCAACGTTAATCAATGAATGTCTAAGTTTTACTAAGGTTTCATGAGATTAAACAAGTAAATTTCTAGATCTGCACTTCTGTGGAATCTATGGTCATACAACAAAAAATTGGAAGAACATTACACTAGGATAGCACTATCCAAAGGGGTATGATAATACCCATCAACAAGCTTTCTCTATCCTAAGGTGAGATCTACAGACGATCTAGTCTGCTATTCGTAACTAAGGTAACCTCATAGCATCAGTAAGGAATGCAAGTGAGCAAGACTTCAGAACTTCAAACCTCTAAATGATGAAAAACACCTAACGTTAAGAGGTCATTAAGCAAGAGCTGTAAAGTATTACATGAGAATAAAGTTACATTTAACCTTAGAACATTGAGTAAGCAAAGTAGCATCTGGGACCGAATGAGAACATATATTTTCAGACTACATACATTAGTTGAATTGAAGTCCTGTTGCACAAGGAGTAACTACATGTTGCTTCCAGAAACTTTTGGTCCTTCACTGCCAAGAGACAATCCTGATGAGAGATTGAATTGGTCGCTCACCAGGAAAACTGGATTTGGTTGCTGGTATGCTGAGCTCAAGCTCGACTCCAATATCTGGTGCGGAAGTAGCATATCTGCTTTAGTAAATGCTGCACTTGTACCCACTCTTTGTTTCTTTGATGACCTTTCACCTTCAGGGCTATTTATTGGCGAAGTCCTGCGGCAACCAGAATCTGGAGTAAGAGGCTCGGAGAATGATTGATCGATCGAAAGGGCATGTTCTTGTACAGACTTATCAATGTGAGGAGACTCAGATGTCGGTGCAGGAGTCCCTGGATCAGTCCGGTTATCGGAATCCAGACCATTATCACCTGCTGGTGAAGGAGTGACCCCGGAAACAGGAACTTCTGAGAGAACTCCACTGAGCCGCCGCTGTTCTTCTATTATCTTCTTCAAGTACTTTCCTTGTGCTTCAATTCTAAGTTGTAGCTGTCTTTGAACCTGTAAAAGTAAGAAGGAAAGTAGGTGGTTACAAGCAACCTTCAAAATCCCTGGAACTTTTACAGGAATTTATTCTACTTCCAAGGGAACAACTCTTGTTGGGTCTTCTTTCATAGGTCCCACAACTTCCTGCTTATCAAACTCATGATATGAGATGAAGTGAAAATGAAGTTATCGGCATTACAAATGTCAGTTCATTTTACAAAGCATGCTCAATATATCACTGCTTTTGATGAAAGAAATGGACTCCAGATAAATTTCAAGGGAAATGTTCGAAGATGAACTGAAAGGCCACTTCATTTGGTTAAATAGAAAGAAAAAAGGGCCACTTCATTTGGTAGTAATGTCTATACCCGTAAGTATGTGCCACAGCCATCAGAAACAAAATATGGGAATTTAGGTGCTGCAGTTAGGAAAATGTATAATTAATTACTTTCATGTCTTCCTTCTAAAATGGAATGCAAAGATCAGGTCAGCTCTTACTAGTAAAAGAGTTTCTTGCATGTCTAGAACAGATATAATAGAGTAGATATGACAACATTTGAAGACTACAACAATAACTTACCCAGTGTAATCCCACAAGTGGGGTCTGGGGAGGATAGTGTGTACGCAGACCTTACCCCTACTCTATGGAGGTAGAGAGGTTATTTCCGAAAGACCCGGCTTTTAAAGACTGGAGAAATTCAAGGAACCAAAGAGGAAGAACTTTAAGCCTCAATTAATGTATTAACGAGAAGTAACAGAAGGGAAATTATTTTCTTGAAATGGATTTTTTTTTTTTTGAAATGGTGAAGGGAAACAATTTTCTTACACATGTTTGATTCAAAGGCAAGTTTACGATAAAAGTAAAAGTTAATAATACGATTTAGAAAAAAAAACAGGTGGCTAACATCTACTTAATTGCAACTGTTGAAAGACAAACTCTAAAATAGGTATAGAGTTTAATTATCCAAAGAGATATGCATTCCAAATGTGTTCAAGAAGCTCCAGGAGAACATACCTCCAGTTGCTCGTGCAGTCGTTTTTGTACCTCCATCTGCAGTTTTAGAGCCTCATTTATCTGCACACCAGTGCTAGAAAAAAGCAAAATTCTCTCATGTAAGATTTTTCAGCTAAAAAAGCAAGATCATTAGAATGGAGAATGCAAGGCTTTAATAGGCGTATACAGCAAATTACTGTAAAACTGTAAATTGTGAAACATTCAAAGCTTGTAACTTCATAAACAGATCTACCAGCAAACAGGGAAAATCTACTCACGATGAACCATCCAAACTGGAAAGCATATCTCCTGATTCTTTCTTGTCAGTTGTCCCTTGCAATCACAATTGAGGGCAAAAATGGTATCAGAGAGTACATTTTCAAAGGAATTAAGCCTCTTTAAAGCTTTAACAAATAAACATAGTTGAAATTTTGAATTCTAAAGGTTCCTACCATCAGATGAGGAATCTGGAAGGTATTTAGCAAGCCGATATTTCTGAATGAACAGGCAAAAGAAATTCGGTCACCACAATGAAATTTTGTATTTAAGAAAATCAGGAGTCAGAAGTCGGTTCCGAATATTTTTCTGCAGCATATATACCTGTAAATGACTTTTTACATGGTAAATTGTTAGCCCTTGCACACCCATGACTCTAAGAACACCTTTAGGGGTAGCCCCTGAACCAGAAAAAGAAATAATGTCAGAACAATTAAATGATCAAAGCCCAAATGTGGAAATACAGTAACCTCCGTCAGTGAATATTTATTATTAAGGAGTTTTCTATGCGGTGCATCTAGAGAGCGTAAAAAACTGATTAATGACAAAATGTAAGACACACATATAATTAAGGGACAAGATACAATTATTTATGATCTACGTATCTGCATTACTATAGCATAGCTCAAAGAATAGAGAAAAGGTTGTCTGCTTCCATAGCAACTCGAATAAGGATTCTTTAGTCTCGTAGATTTTTTTTCCTTTCTAGAGTATAAAGGAGGGTTGGGAGGGAAGATACTAGCACAAATACAATTAAAATCGAGAACTTACGGTCTGGGGCCACCAAGTTGTGCGACAGCATCAACGAAACGATCATGAAGCTCATGGGTCCAACGCAATCGTTGCTTTGAGGCAAGACTAGGATTGTTATTTTGATTGTTTCCTCCATTTATTGGGTCCATTGTGCTGCCACCGCAGTATGATTATCCCAATATATGTCACTAACGTTTTTGTGAACTAATATTCAATGAGGACGCCTTCGGCCTGATATTCACACAAGAATCAAAAGATAAACATACACTTGAACATATCTTTTATTATAGTTTTAGTAATTCTTTCATCAACTAATTCCCTAGTGTTATTCATCAACATTGAATGGAAGTTAGTACAGAGATGTAAGAACTAATCATTTTGTTCTCTGTAAAAATATATACAATCTAGTAGAACTTTACAACGCTGACCTGCACATATGATAATATACCATAGCAAAGAGTATTTTAACAGCATCTAATCTTTTCACGTGTATCACACACATTTTTTTTTTTTAATGATGGTGGTGTCCCGGCCAGCTTGCATGGACCTCGACTTTTACACCGGTTACCTGCTACCTCCCACCGGCACAGTTGTCGAACTATGCACACCAAGGCTTAGGGCAGATGGGAAGAAATCACCTAGGACTTATTTGGAAACCACTGTGTAATTACTAGGGTAGTAATAGCACATCCAAGTAATAATACAGCATAACAGTTACTATGACATATTTCTTCGCCAGAACATGTAATTATGGTGTAATCCAGTGTCATATTTGGTTGCACATGTGTAATTACATAGTTGATATACTTTTCTTTTAAGTAAATGCTAATTATAAAAAATTCAACGAACTTTTTTCAAATGAACGTGTAAATAAGTTTCAATCTGTGACAAACGTAATATTAAAAATGAGAAAAGAAAGAATTTGAAAAGTCATATGTGTAACTACCACCAATTCTTTGCCCGCTTGACAATGGAGAGTAATTGCTCCACTCAATTACACCGAATTTCATGCTGGCCAAACAGTGTATTACACCCGTTTACACCCAAATCCAATATACAAGGTGGCCTTACAAACAGGCCCCCAGTGTGTTCGCCTCCGCTAGGATTTCAAATCTTCACGGAAAGAAACATCCTAGCTACTTAAAAACTGTATTATAAAGTAGACCTCTTCTTAATCTATCAGGAGAATTAGTATGTATAATGTTGGCGGGTATCTTTCCATCCCTATAATGATAAGCAACGACTAACCAGAGTATAAAAGGAATAACACAAGCTTCCACATCGATCTTTAAATACATATTTGGAAACAAGTGAAAATACAGTTTTCTCACAACTTATACAGAAGGAGAAGTGATAGTTAGTATTCCGCGAATATGCATGAAAGTATATATTCCTAAACTTCAGTAGTGATTTCAAATCGAATTGAATAAAGAACAAGATTCTGAAGTGTGACATTGGGGAAAATAATTTATTACCAAGTCAATTGCGGAGTTGACAGAGAAAAGTGGGCTATTCAGTATACAAAACATGGTATGCGGGGTTTACGAAGTTTCATAGAACAAAACACAGGTGGAGTACATTTCTATGCAAAACAATGGATTTTGGTTTCCGAAAGCAAGAAAATAGCTAAAATTGAAGACTAAAGAAACTCTAGTCCATGCACATATCACATTGGAAGAAAGAAACCGAAATGAGGGAGGACAAATGAATGTGAATGAGAAAATAAACATGCCAAGAGGAAGAACTTCCACTCTGCTCAGCGAAAATAACATCCACTTCAGCACCCCATGCAAATATCATTAAATATTTATATCTAAAGCATTATCTGTATTACAATTGTCGCTCGAGCTGGAAATTAAAAACATAATCTCATGCACAAAGGAACAAGAATCATGAAAAGGTGAAAAATTGGAAGTAATAAACTTATTGTACAGGTTAATATTACCACTATACTTTGCTTCACAAAAGTTGATAGATCGCAAGTGCAAAACCATTACCACTTGAACAGTAATGCATGGGTAACATTTACGTATGACATCTTGATACACTTCCAATTTGTCCTGTACCATTGAAAAATGCAAGTATATGAGTTACAAACTCATCATTCAACCTTTCTGCAACTTTAGTCAGTGACACAATTATGAAGCAGCATTTCTGCAGATAAATGATGAAAGTTTTTCAAAATTTTTCCTTACATTACAAGAAATACTTGTTAAGAAAGTGACAGAGGGTCTCTCCTATGTACTCGGCTACATCCCAAATTCGAATGTGAGAAGAAGAGTTAGATGCAAACATAACTTATTCTTGGCTGCTACATATTATGTACCCGAACAGTGTCCATTCTTGGCTGTTATTAGATGATATTCTTGCTGATGAAACTTTAAGCCCACAATTCAAAGGATGGAACCAGCAATATAACTACATATTTATACTCAACAGGTGCAAAACCATCTAATTACAAATCCCTTCATTTACTTCAGATACACTGTTTGATCTAAAGTTGTGTTTTCCTTTTCTGATGTATGACTTCAAACAATAAACTAATGGTAAGGAGAAATAACAATTTTTTTATAGGTAAGTATTATTGATATCGAACAGACCAACACTAAAAAGGTGCCTTCGTTAAATCCAATGTTACCACCATGCACTCAAAGTCTTCAACAGCCCAAACATTAGTTTTCAACAATCTATCAATAATAAACTCATCATTAAGGAAACATTCTAAACCATTTATGAAAATTGGAAACTGCATGATTTAGCAAACTTCGATTAAGAATTTCCTAGAACATCTAAAGATTTTCTTTTATGCTTATTTCTCTAAATTCAGAAGCTTATAACCAATACTACCTCAAGAAATTCAACAACTGCTGCTAAAAATCTCCGAAAACAAAAAATAACTTTCATCTCACTGGCTCGGCAATAAGCAATTACATAAAAGATATCATTTCAGCTCCAAGATGAGACATTTATCAACTTCCATAGCTCCAAACCAGGCTAGTTAACTCTTACACCTTATCAAAAGTAACCCTAGTTGGCATTCAAGGATGTGGCCTAGTGGTCAATGAAGTGGGTTAAGAACCATGAAGTCTCACGTTCAAATCTCAGCAGAGACAATAAAACTAGGTGTTGTTCCCATCTATCCTAGCCTTGGTAGATATAGTTACCTGGTATTTGTTGCTGATGGGAGGTGACAGGTATCTTGTGGAATTAGTCGAGGTGGCTATCGTTGGCCAGGACACTATCTGTCATCAAAAAAAAAAAAAGTAACCCTAGTTGCATGTGTAAGAACCAGAGCCGTCCCTGGGGCGGTCGAGGCGGCACCGCCGCACAGGGCCCCCGGCCGGCGGGGCCTCCGCCCCAGAATTTTCATTTTTCTTTTATTGGTTTCAAATATTAAGATATGTATTAAAAATCTCTTCAATCTTATCAGTGAGAGTTGTAGCCTAGTGGTTGAGGGCTCCCTTCAAAAGTCCTTCCCTAGTGAGAGGCCGCGTGTTCGAATCCAATGAACAGTGAAAGGCTTTTTTTTTTTTAACACAAAATCAGATTTGGCACTTGACAAAACATTTTGTTTTTGTTGCAAGTTGTTTAAAAGGGCCCTCAACAAAGTTAATTTTTCGTGTGAATAAAAAAGGCCTCTTTTTATTTCTCGCATCGATCACTTAAAAAGTATAGTAACGGCCCTGGTAAGAACCACAAACCAATTGCGACATTTCAAAACCAAAACTACATTCTAGAACTCCTACCATAAAACTCAACAAATTCACCCAAAATTTCCTTCAAATTGAGCTAAGAATGGAAAAAAGAAAAAGAAAAAGAAAAAGAAAACGTTAAAGAAAAGAACTTTTTGAATACCAAAAACCGTATTCATTTCACTGGCTGGAAAACAACCCTTTCAACAAATTCACCCAAGTTTTCGCCTTTCATAGCTCCGAATCATACTAGTCAACTCTTCCACCCTATCAATTAATAACCCTAGTCGCATGTGTACCACAAACCAATTCGAAATTTGCGATAATTCAAAACCAAAACTTCATTTAAAACTCCCACACAACAAATTCCCACATAAAACCCTACAAATTTACCAAAATTTTCATCAATTTGAGCTAGAAATGTCCAAAAAAGAGAATTTTGAAGAAATAAATAACGATCTTTACAGGAAAAAGTGACTGACAATCTTACAGTGATGAGATCAATCTTTGTCTTCCGCTTTGATGAGATCTTTGAATTCGGTCCTCTCTCTTTCTGAGTGCGAACTGCGAAGTGATTTTCAATTTTAATTTGTGGAATATTTATTTCTGAGGAAAAATATAATAATAATAGCTGGGGAAGAGGAGGAGAAGAGTTCTGAAAATGAATAATTTAAAGCTGACCGTGAATATGAGGTCTGTTATGCCCCTACGACTGCCCGTGCTGCCCGAGGTGAGAAGGACATTTAATAAACCTTTCTTTGTCAGGGTGAAAGTCTCGAAGTCGAAACCCCCACCTGTACCAGAGGCTCCTTGGTCAGGTGGGAGGTAAATCGAGGATATGCGTGAGTAGCAGTCCTGCAAGAGAGAGGATCAACGGGATACGAATTCAATAACAGTCTTTGCAATATTTCAGCAAAGACTGAATAAACATTTCTTGTTCTTTAGAAAAATATGCAACTATTGAGAGTTTTAGACAAACTTTCATAAACTTTTCTTTTCATCTTTAATTTTAAACAATTTTTCAGTTCCAACCCAAATGATGTTTTGAAGTTAGTATTGCGCGTTCACGTTGCACACTCACGAGGCCACCACTACGATGATAGTAGGTTCATAGTCTGATCAATTTACATCATAATATTATAAAAAATTAAAGTTTAAAATGCTTTACATTAAATATCTCTCTATATATATAAAAATACTTGATTTCTGTAAAATATACTTTTCATGCAAATTATTATCTACTTTATTTATTAAGAGAAAAAATTACACGTAAAATAATATATTTTGTTGACAAGTAAAAATATCAATTATTCAATTTTTACTCTATTAATATTCATATGAAATATGTTACAAGTTTATATTTATATAAACATGAGTATTTTTCATGACAGGAGATTTGAAAAATTAAATCATAAAATTATTCCACCAATAAAAATCACAAACCCTAAAGAGATAGTTTGGTTCAAGCATCTACCCATACACAGAAATGTGCACGTTAGTTTTTTATTTTAAAAAAATACATATTTCAGAAATATATAAAAGATACTTTTCATCTCAATTTATGTAATATAATTTGATCGGACATATAATTTTAAAAAATAAAAAAATACTTTTGATTGTTATATTCTAAAATAAATCAAAGATATTGGGACAGTGGGAGTATCACAACTAATATGCTTGAAACTTTTTAATTGACCAAAAGAATAATGTCAAACAAAAGGGTACATAGCTCGAGTGAAATAGTAAAGTAAGTAGTAACTGCGAATCACGATTTCAACAGGATGGGTTCACCATTACTTTTAAGATAAGATATAAAATTTTATAATGATCTCAACTTGGCGAGCAAAAAATATTAATTACATTTTTTATAAAGTAAGTTATTTTATAATCACAGGGGCATCAAAGAGATGCATAGTTACAAAAGAGGAGGAAGGGGTGTAATTGTCTCTCGTTGAATTTTCAAAGCTATATGCGAACTAACGGATGGATGGCTACTAGAACTTGGTTGTCCAATGTACAACTTAGTCACGTATTTATCCATTATGATTCCTACAAATTTAAATAATTATACAACTTAGTCACAAATTTATCACTTGCAAATTCATAATAAAATAGGGGAATCACACTGCTTTCGCTTTAAAATATAAGGGAATCACACTCTTGAAAATTCATACTAAAATAGAGGAATCACACCCCCTTCGCATTCAAAAATAAGGGAATCACACTCTTCCAAATTTATAATAAAATAGAGGAATCACACCTCTTTCGCATTCAAAAATAAGGGAATCACACCCTTCCAAATTTATAATAAAATAGAGGAATCACACACCTTTCATATTCAAAATTATAGTGAAATGTTCATTACCATCTACCGAGCTTGAAATTTAGTGCAACTACGATCCGAGAGGTCCAAAACTTCACAGCGGTAATGCAAATGGTACTTTCAGTTCAAAACAAAATGATGATGGAAATGAATTTTTTTCAAATTTCTTAAAACCCATAAACTCCAAAATTCAAAATTTTAAAATAACCAAGAAATTACCAAAACCCATAAATTCCAAAACTCAAAAGAACCAAGAAAAGAAGCTTACAAAAGTCAAAACCCATAAACCCCAAATAAACTCAAAAGAACCAACAAAATTCAGAAACTCAAATTCAAAAATCAATAAAAATACCAAAAGGGTGTTCGAAATTCGAATTCAAGACTTACGAGACACCTTATTGTTCTGAAATTTTTATTTTGGGATTGGAGAATTGATATGATATCAGGGTTCTCAATTGCTCAAACTTCTCCAAGCCATTGTACTAGAATCTGAGCCAAGGACTTCCAAGCTTAGGAGCCATGTTAACGGAGAATGAAGCAATGGAAGTACTTGAAGAGAGACATTGGAGGGCTTTCAAGCTATGGGAGATAGCATGGAGAATGATTACAAGAGTCCACGAGCCCAAGGCCCAAAGCTTGCCTCTTAAAGAAGCTCAAATGTTAATGTATGGCTACAATTGCAAGCTTGGATCGTCAAAGACTGAAAGGTGGTTATTTATGCAAAGAGGTCATTATTTAATGATAAAATTATCTTTCCTTGAGAAGACATCCAACCAAGGTCCTTACTTCATTAAGGGCATTTTTATAATAGATAGCATTGTCTTCTTTAGCCTAGTAGTATAAATACTACACTTGTCATTTTATTACTTAGTTTTGATGATGTTGAGATGAATACTCTTAAAGAGTGATAGTTTATTTAGTAGTTTAGTGATTAGTGTTAGTGATAGTTAATTATGGTGGATTCCATTGTTGGCTATTGAAACCCTTTCAATTGATTTTCATATATAGTTGTTCATTTGTGTATTCTTTTGAATTACTATTTGTTGAAGATCAAATAGTATAGGTTCTTAGAGTTGATTCCAATTGGGAGGGTTTAGGTTTCATATACCTAAGTTTGCCCATAGAATCATTACTCTTTGGGTATTGCTTCTATCCTTCTCTTTTCATCCCAATTTTTCAATTCTCATCTCCGATTTCATACTATTTTAGTTTATGTATTTTGTTGCTTTGAATCTGTATCTTTCATAAGCTGGATCGTATCATTTGGTATCAGAGTTTAGGCTAGAGATTTGTTTCTACAATTCTCAATCTTAAGTTCTTATTTAGAAAATCACAAAAATTTGAAAAGTTTGAAAATTCACAAAAAACATTGATTTGTTGTTTTATTTGAGAGTTTCTATTGATAGATTTGATTTTCTAGAGGTTGAATCTATCACATATCAAATTTTCAAGTCATTTGGAAGCATTTACCATTGTTGAACTTGAAGGTTTTGAAGAACTTGAAGAACAAGCAAGTGCGTTTTGTAAATTAGTATTCAATTGATTTCGAAAACTATTGAGCTTTGTTCTCCTTATTGAGAGGAAGCTAGATCTGAAATTTGAGCCAATTTAGAGTTGATTTGACACTAGTTAAAAATTTGAATTGTTCTACAAAGTTCATCAAGTTCTTATGAAGAAGGTCAAAAAGTGGTGATGCGAGAAAGCCCGCGGACTTAAACTCTTCACCTAAGTCGAAAGGTGATTTATTAAGAGTGACAACGACGGTCCGTCAATCTATACTTACGTGCTTAACATGGAATGGAAAATGGAGAGGAGTTGGATTTGTCACGTGAAGACCTAAGAAACATGTTTTTATTCGGCTTTGTATGTAGGTCTTGGCCAAAGACCATTTTTGTTTCTTTTAGCTTATCTTTAATTCCTAGCTTAGCTTGTAGTTCTCCTTAGGGCATGGTGTAACATGTAAATAACTCCTAGCTACCATTAGGACACAACTAATAAGCCATGTAATAGGAAAGAAAATGACAAGGACGAAAGCTCTTCCAACAAGTTCACTAGGCCGAGAGGGGACAAGGTTGACAAGGACAAGAATGATCTAGAAGATAAGGCTTCCAAGGAGATAATACAATCATGCATCTAGCCATATGGGAGACATCAAGATCGACCATGGTAATATCAAGAGTTGGCCGAATGATTCATCAAAGAAAATACAAAGAATAGAAGTTTCCAAACACATTCCAAGAAGATGAGATTTTTGAGAAGCCAAGTTCATGCATTCTTCTTCTTCATGGGATTCACAAAGGGATGTGAAAGAGATTGGGTTCATCCTTGTCTCCAAGTAAGACCAACACCTTTCCCATTTGTATTTGTTTGCCCGATAACACCCTTGGTCCCCAAGCTAACCCGAACCATTTCCCACTTGTTCCCATGTGGCCGAAAATCCAAACAGTTTGTGTCTTTTAGTTTGTCTTCTATAAAAGTTCATGTATTACTATAAATAGGACCCTTAGGATATTGCAAATAGAGAGTTGTTGATGATTTATAAAAAGTGAGTTTACTCAAAAGCTAAGGTATTCAACCCGGGGTTGTATACATTAGTTGGTCCTCTGGGAGGGCCTTCGGTTCTTGTGTGAACCAAACCCTTGGTGTAAGTTTAGCTAAGACTTGTGTGACTTAGTTGAACCCAAAATAAGGTCCTTTCGGCATAAGTCTTTGTTAGAACTTGTGTGATCTAATCAAACCCAAGCTTAAGGAACCCCCTTGGTGCAAGTGGACGTTGGAACTTGTGTTATCCAACCAAACCAAAGCCTAGGGTCTATCTTAAGGTTACCGGCCACCCTCACTTGACTTGTTCACAGGATTGTACATAGCAACCCCGGTCTAGTCCTTTTCCAGATGGCCAAACTCATCTTGGTGTCGACACGAGCATTAAAAACCTTGTCTCATTATCCTTGTTCATATCGACTGTCCCAAACACTTGGTTAGTACTCGGGTTTGCACCTAGAATCCCGTGTTCATTCTTTGTCCAAACCAATTCATTTATTTCTACCATCACATCCCACAATAATCCATAAACATCCCCACTAAACGTCACTGACCAGAACCACCCATAACTTCCCATCCAAACCCGACAACCACAAACAGTCCACTGAAATAACCTTTATCGATACCTCACTTTTTCAGCCAGTTTCCGAGACCTTACCACCATCAAAATACTAAACCCCGACCACTACAACAACCCTCAACTCACCCGTTAACACCCCATAAAATGCCTAAATCCGATTCTCTCTAAAACAACCACCAAATACCACACTGCTGGCAGTAGCCGAGAACCCCAACTTTTGAGTCCCAATTTCGGGTCTACCCGATTACAACCAAGCCCCGACCCACTTACCCACTTACACCCCTCCTTATATATATCAAATTGGTATTATAGCAAGGTGTTCCCGTCCCACGCATTAATGATATGGCTCACCTAAACAAAGAAGAACTTCGGAGGGTCATAAGTGATATCTTTGCGGAACATGTACCAACCCCGAGGAACGAATTTGCAAGGCATGCCATGAGTAAAAATGTCAAGTAAAGGGTTGTACAAAACAACCCAAGACATGAAAGGAAAGGTACCTTAAGGCCCTACGCAAAGCCCACTAATGTTAAAGTGAATGGCGGTACCTCTTTTTACAAACCGCTTGTATCGTCATGAAAGTGAAATGAAGGATCAAAAGGTAGAAAGGGGTAGTACTTCCTTTACTAACCCTTTGTATAACCACGAAAGTATTGAACTTACAGAAGGGTAGATAAAAGGAAAAAAGTGCTTTCAATGCCAAGAAGTAGGACACTTTGTAAGTGAATGTCCTAATTTCCGGGTCGTGCTTAGAGAAGAGTATCAAGAGTGTGGGTTTTCCTTAGCTATTAGGGAACCCATACCACTTGAGGAACAAGAGGAATCTGAGACCCCTCTACTTGATGCACCGTAGATAAAATAAAGGTCAAAGAAGGGGAGGGATATAGATGCCGACGTGAAGAAATTTCTAAAGAGCTTTACATCCGGAACACTACCGATGGAAGATGGTGAACAGGCTCTTGATTTATTTTTAAGTTCATTGTCTACTCAACAAGACTATGGATGCCATCCGGTAGAGACTAAAGAATTGCAAGGACAAGAATTAGTAGGCAAAATCTAAGCCCAAAAGAGCCTTAGTCCGCGTGTGATTTATGTCGTATTAGTACTGAAAAGAGATGAGGTTTGGTACATGTGTAGTGGTCATCGAGCAGTTGATAACCTCACCATAAAGCACACAATTTCTATGCCGAGGTCGAAAGAGCTTTTTGATAAGCTTACAACCGGACCATCACCGATGGTAAGTAGTGAACACACTCTTGGTTTATTTCCAAGAAGTTCATTATCCAACCCTCAAGTATATGGACACAATCTAGAAAAGGCTATATAAGCGCAACAACGAGTGCAAGAAACACCAGTCGAGGGCCTTGTCCAAAAGAACTTCGGTCCATCTATGGTACTCGACTTGTTGGGGCCAAAGCAAAATATGGCTTGGTCCACTTGTGTTACCCTCTAAGCGGTCGACAACATCATGGAATGCAAATGTCCTATACCGAGATTGAAGGACCTTGTGGATAAATTGAATGGTTACCATCAAAGAATGATCCGAGCGGAAGGTGAATGGGAATCCATGTATAGTTGGTGTGAATGGCTTGTGTGTGTTTCTCCAAGATCTTTCATGAGGAAAAAATGTTTTACCTTATGTTCGGCTCATGAATCTTAGATGTATTTGTATGGTCGAGAAAGAATGAATCTAAAACATGCGAATCAGGTGGCATACTTGCAAATCTTCTCTACAAAATGAGAAGATAACAAGCCCAACGTGGTGTCCTTTGCATTCTCCCATAGGCTCCTAATGGTGACCATGCTTGAAAAAAAAATTATGGGATTGGAAGTGCTAAAGGATCCCCATAAACAAGACCCCGAGTTTGAGGATATGCATGGAATGGTAAATGAATGTGCCACTTGTCAAAGGGCGAAAGGTTTTTCCCACCAAGGGTCAGATACTCCTTTGCGGATTCCAGAATGATCATGGAAAGATGCGGGCTTGAATTTTATCCAAGGCTCACCGTAAGAACATAGGGAAACAACTCTTTCATGATAGTCATGGATAGATTCGTAAAGATGATCCGCTTCATTGCTTGTCACAAGACCGATGAGACAACAACTATTGCGGACTTGTATAGCGAATTAAAGAAGTATGCTTATATGGTGACTATGTACCCGAAGACTGTTCTAAGATCTTCCATGAGTTGTGTGCACAAATTACTCCAAAAGTTTTTGGTTGACCAACCACTCATGGGGTACATAACCTCATCCGAAGATACATACAAGAATCCATGCATGGTGGAAAGTATCCGGAATTGGTCCAAGACTACGAGTGCAAGAAGTTGTCGTTATTCGAATTCCTCCCCTCGTCATTTCATTCAGGGTGTTAGTACTCTTGCTGCCACTATGGCGAATCATAACATACTATTTGAACTTGAACGCGGTATTAGAATTGTCATGGGTGTTGGCTTGACTCAAGGCAAAGAGTCCATTGCATTACCTAGCACAAAATTGAGGGGTGCACGACGCCATTCTTCTACCTATGGCAAGACAGCTTGTCTTAAGGGACCCGTGATCCAATATGGGCCTCATGTGAAGTCAAAACCATTTATCTTATATTCGGATCCTTATTTGGCAAATTTCGAGGAAAGCTTCCACAAAATGAAACTTCGTGCAAATATGAAGGTTCAACATGTTATGAAGTGTCCTCACATTTAGACGGCGCGAATTTGAGGACAAATTCTTTCAAAGAAGGGGAGATTTATGCAAGAAAGCTCACGGACTTAAACTCTCCACCTAAGTCGAAACGTGATTTATTAAGAGTACCAACGATGGCCCGTCAATCTACACTTAGTGATTAACATGGCATGGAAAATGAAGCGGAGTTGGAGTTGTCACGTGAAGACCTAAGAAACATGTTTTTATTCGACTTTGTATGTAGGTCTTGGCCAAAGAACATTTTTGTTTCTTTTAGCTTATCTTTAATTCCTAGCTTAGCTTGTAGTTCTCCTTAGGGCATGGTGTAATGTGTAAATAACTCCTAGCTACCATTAGGACACAATTAATAAGCCATGTAATAGGAAAGAAGATGACAAGTCTGAAAGCTCTTCCAACAAGTTCACTAGGCCGAGAGAGGACAAGGTTGACAAGGACAAGAATGATCTAGAAGATAAGGCTTCCAAGGAGATAATACAATCATGCATCTATCCATATGGGAGACATCAAGATCGGCCATGGGAATACCAAGAGTTGGCCAAATGATTCATCAAAGCAAATACAAAGAATGGAAGTTTCCAAACACATTCCAAGAGGATGAGATTTTTTAGAAGCCAAGTTCATGCATTCTTCTTCACGGGATTCACAAAGGGATGTGAAAGAGATTGGGTTCATCATTGTATCCAAGTAAAGCTAACATATTTCCAATTTGTATTTGTTTGGCCGATAACACCCTTGGTCCCCAAGCTAACCCGAACCCTTTCCCACTTGTTCCCCTGTGGCCGAAAATCCAAGCAGTTTGTGTCCTTCAGTTTATCTTTTAGAAAGGTCCATATATTACTATAAATAGTACCCTTAGGATATTGTAAATAGAGAGTTGTTGATGATATATAAAAAGTGAGTTTTACTCAAAAGCTAAGGTATTCAACCCGGGGTTGTATACATTAGTTGGTCCTCCGGGAGGGCCTTCGGTTCTTGTGTGAATCAAACCCTTGGTGTAAGTTTAGCTAAGACTTGTGTGACTTAGTTGAACCCAAACTAAGGTCCTTTCGGCATAAGTCTTTGTTAGAACTTGTGTGATCTAATCAAACCCAAGCTTAAGGAACCCCCTTGGTGCAAGTGGACGTTGGAACTTGTGTTATCCAACCAAACCAAAGCCTAGGGTCTATCTTAAGGTTACCGGCCACCCTCACTTGACTTGTTCACAGGATTGTACATAGCAACCCCGGTCTAGTCCTTTTCTAGATGGCCAAACTCATCTTGGTGTCGACACGAGCATTAAAAACCTTGTCTCATTATCCTTGTTCATATCGACAGTCCCAAACACTTGGTTAGTACTCGGGTTTGCACCTAGAATCCCGTGTTCATTCTTTGTCCAAACCAATTCATTTATTTCTACCATCACATCCCACAATAATCCATAAACATCCCCACTAAACGTCACTGACCGGAACCACCCATAAAATGCCTAAACATATTCTCCCTACAACCACCCGAAATAACCACCAAACACAACAATGCCAGCATTAGCCGATAATTCAAGAACCCCCACTTTTGAGTCCCAATTTTGGGTCGACCCAATTACAACCAAGCCCTGACCCACTTACCCACATACACCCCTCCTTATATAGATCAAATGGTATTTGATCCAAAAACCCTAAGGAAAAAGTATTTTTGGGCCTAAAATATAGCAAAAATCCAAGGAAAGTGGGTCCAATTCGTTAAAATAGCAGGGAATAATCACAAGGTGGTCAGCCAAATAAATCCAAAGGAATTTTGACATCACCAACATTTAGGACATAATCACAACCTGTGAATCGCAGGTTGCGCCGCAAACCATGCCTGCGAACCGCACTTGAATCGCTGACTGCGACATATATTTTTCAAGAATTTTTGTGGAATTTGCGAATCGCAGATCATGCTTTTGTACCACTATTGAATCTCATACTACACACCATGGGTATAGAGTTGTCTTGAGGTATATTTCTTCTTCACATCTACATTATGAATCAATTGGAGAAAACGTGCGTGAATTATGAAGTTGTGATGAATATGAACCTTGTAGTTATGCACTTTGTGGTGAATATGGTCGAGAAGGTAGTGAGTTTGAATATGATATTTGTGAAGAGCCTTCTAGTGGATATTCACGTACATTGACTAGTGATACTTCCTATCCCAAGAAAAATGGTATAACTGTGTGGATTGGATCAAGTAAGAGTCGTCCTAGAAGGAGAATGGAGTATACATTTCCTACTCCAAGAAATGCAATAAATTGTGCTACTTATCCTAGAATGAGTGTGTCATGTTCTCGATATGGATATGATGTTGAAGGTAGGAGGGGAGCATCTATAGGCAATGAAAGTAGAGGAAATACCAAGTTTCAAGGAGGAAATAATCTGAAGAGGCGGATTCACTTTCCACCCATACGCCCTAAGGAAGAAGCAAGTGCAAGTGAACCACTTCCTAGAGTGAGTTGTCCTGATCTTTCATATTTTGATAGGATGGAGTAAAGCATGGACAAGATAAGGAATGCTCTCCAATAAATGGTTGCTCAACGCTTGGCCAAGGAATAGAAGAAGAGAAGGCTATTCCAAGTGAAGACAAATGGAAAGAATAAATGAAGGGTTCACCAAATCCTTCTCAAGAAATCCTTAGCACTTGTCCCAACTCTCATGAAATTGAGAAAGAAAAGATTGAGAGGAGTCAGGGAGAGAAAAGTGACAACTCTAGAGAGGAAAAATGAGAGGTTGTGAGGAGTGATGTGAGGGGGTTGTCACAAACCCATTCTAACACATGTACATTTTCTTTCTTTTCCAGTTGTCTTGATAATGATGTAGGTATTCTTGGAAGCAAATCGAACGAGGAACCTCAAACATTGAAAGTTTATGAGATAGTTGAAGGCTTCCTAAAGGAGCAAATGGACTTTAAAAATGCAAACTACGATAAATAAGATACTTTGTATGGGATTCAAGGTAAAATGGCTAATCTCAACACTCCAAATAATGTGAATGTTCATGTAGTTGACTTGAGTGTGAATGATAGCTTGTTCTAAGTTGAACTTAATGTGTTTTTACGATGTGTTGAACTTACTTCTTTAATGGTTATTGACAATGTTGTTGATATGGTGTTCCAACACTAGCTGATCCTTTTGATAACCAGATTGATCCTTTGTGTGAGATCATTTTTTGTCCATCTAGTGTTGACACTTGTAATGAGATTGCTCACCCGCTAGTTGATCCTATTGATGGACGGATTGATTCTTCTAACAAGATTGATTTGCATCCAACTAGTGTAGATACTTGTGTTGATCAACTTAAATGTTATGATAGTCCACTAATTGAGGATTTTTGTGATGTGCTTAATGAACCTCAAGTTAGTGATGATGCTAATATAGTTGGTCATGTAGATAGTTATATGATGGAAAGTGCTTTGAAAGATAACGATTTTCCTTGTGAGAGTGATGTTACATGTGTTGAACCCTCATCATTCATTGATTATTCTCTCTATGGATAATATCTTATTCGGTGATTACATGACTATTGAATATGCATAGTGGTATGAATTGTGATAATGAACATGTAACCACTTTTGAAGGCTACAAATTATTTGGTAATTCACTACGGGAGGATGACGCCCTCCCTGACGATGAAAAGTCTTTCTTGAGGGTTTGTGGCCCACTTGATAGACCAATGTCGAATTTGAGAAAGGCTTCCGAAAGTGAATATTGATCTTTAAAGAAGGGAGCGATTTGAAACGAAAAAGGCATACTTTTTGGAAGGACTATGCTAGATCTTCTAACCTAAAGGGTGAGGAGATGTTACTCAAAGCTTGGCATAGAATCGATAAGCTTAAAGGTAAAACTCTCGCTCTTGATGAACTTGATTATGTGATTAACTTGTTTGTGAAGTTTCATCAAAAGAGGAGACTTGAAAAGGAGTTTTGGAGGAATCTCATTGGACAACAACTTGATATGACGTCACATCTTGTACTTCCTTCACGGACGGTATGTACTCGTGGCTCATGCTTATTCTTGGGCTTTCTAAAGCCATGGAGGTAACTTTCTTGTGTGGTGAGTATAGTAGTAGCAATTATAATCATTCATGTGATTCTTTTCTAGTGTTATTACTTGAGTTCATGTTGGGCTTGCATGGAGAATATGAGCAAAAGATTGTGGGAAAAACCTTTGTGTTTGACCCCGGTGTTGATTTGAGAATGATTACTTTCTTGGGATGGGCTAGTATAATGATTAGACTCTTGACTTGGTTTTTTTTTTGTGATGTTGCACTTAGGCGTAAGGGAGATCATGTTCGTGACTTAAAGGGAGATATGTACTTCTTGATTGCTAGGACCAATGAGAACTTATATGTTTGTTGTTCTAAATTCATTGAGTTAATTAATTTACCCTTTTGTCAACATGTCTTGAATAGCCAATTGTCTTGGGTATTATTTAGATACACAGTCTTTATAGATCCTTATGATGCTTGATTATATCATAAGAGTGAGCCATTTAGTGTGTTGGTTGCATGCTATGTTTACTTTAGGTATTATCATTTGCCTTATGATGATTACCTTGTTTGTTTTGTGAGAGGATATGTACTCATTATCTTCTATGTCTTGCAATGTACGGATTTGAGGACAAATCCTTTTCAAGAAGGGGAGGATCATACGATATCTGGGGCTCAATGCTCAAATTTCTCCAAGGCATTGTACTAGAATCTGAGCCAAGGACTTCTAAGCATTAGGAGCCATGTTCATGGAAAATAAAGCCATGAAATCACCTAAAAAGAGACATTGGAGGGCCTTCAAGCTATGAGAGATAGCATGAAGAAATATTACAAGAGTCCAAGAGCCCAAGGCCCAAAGCTTTCCTCTTAAAGAAGCCTAAATGTTGATGTATGACTACAATTGCAAGCTTGGTAGTCAAAACCGGAAGGTGACTATTTATGCAAAAAGGTCATTCTCTATAGACAAAGCAATCTTTCCTTGAAAAGACATCCAAACAAGGCCCTTACTTCATTAATAGAATTTTTGTAATAGATAGCCTTGTCTTCTTGTGTAATGCTAGTTTAGTGATTCGTGTTAGCGAAAGTTATTTATGGTGGATTCCATTATTGTCTATTGAAGCTCTTTCCATTGATTTTCATATAGAGTTGTTCATTTGTGAATTCATTTGGATTACTCTTTGTTGAAGATAAAATAGTATCGGTTCTTAGGATTGATTCCAATTGGAGGGTTTAGGTTTTATATACCTACGTTTGCACATAGAATCATTACTTTTTAGGTCTTGCTTCTATCCTTCTTTTCTCATCCCAATTTCTTCAATTTTCATCTCCGGTTTCTTACTATTTTAGTTTCCGCGTTTTGTTCTTTCGAATCCATGTCTTCCATAAGCCGGATCGTATCAAGAATAATACTATAAGAGAGAATAGATATGGGTATGGAAAATAGATTTTGCCTGATGGATTTTTGGTTCGTTGCAGCTTAGCTATGGGTTTTTTTGATTTCTTTTGTCTTTGGTTCGTTCATCGTTGTAGCTTTGCGTCATGGAGTTTTTTGATTTCTTTTGTTTCCGATTTCGTTGTAGATTGCCTTCCGATTTCTTTTGCCTTTTACAAATAAAGGGAAATAAAGTCATTAGATTGTAATATAAAAAAGAAACACGTTTTTTACTCTGGGTAATTAGAATTATAGAAGAAAAATGATTTAAATTAATATTAAAAGGAAAATTAAAAGGTTGCTTTAGAAAATAAAAACAAAAAAACAAAAACGTACTAAGTACTCGGGTTTGATCCTGATACCTTGAGTGAATAAATATAGCCCCTAACCAGTGCTCCACTCAATCTTGTCTGACTATGTATTCCTTCAGTTGATATTAGATATATTTTCAGAATTATACACATAATATATCGAGTTTCATCGAGTGACCATGTGTTCACTTGACCCGAATTTTATACATAAATTCGCCTCTGGGTAGGCCAGGATCCAGATGTGCCACAGGGACTACAGTGGTGCCCCGGGTGAGAAAGACATTTGTGATTTGTTGTTTCAAGCGCAACAACGATGAGGGATAATTGCAATTTTAACAAATTGTGTCTTTTAGTTGGTGGTTCCTTCCTCTCTATTTTTACGATAGTGCTTGATTAATGATTGGCTATAAAGGGTAAGAAAGAAAGAAAGATTTAATTATTTATAGTTTAAAATAGATTATATATATCTGTGTGATTATAATTTCATTTGAATTATTTCAAAATAAGAGAATGAGTAATATTTGGGGCTGATTAAAAAAAGTGTCATATAAATTATGACCGAAGGAACATTAAGTATTAGGATTTTAAAATAAATAACAAGTATTAGTATTTGATTGCTATTGGCCCATCCTTTCATTGTCATCATTTCTTTTGGTTAAGTTTTCTCTATGCTTGATTCTAATAACTATCACGTAGACCATTCTCTTTGTGCGATGGATCATTGTGTTAAGAGTCTCACATTGGATATGGAATAGGAACATGAACTCCTTATATGGACATGGACAATCCTCACCCTACAAGCTAGCTTTTGGGGTTGAGTTAGGTCCAAGATCCATTTTGGAGTTGAGTTAGGCCCAAGATCCATTCTTTACATGGTATCACAGTCATGCTCATTTCAATTCTTTGTTCACCGATGTTGGACCCCCAAATTATATTATCCACGCTCCACTTAACAAGGTCTGGGCGTGCGGGGAGTGTTAAGAGTCCAACATTGGATATGGAATGAGAACATGAACTCCTTATATGGACTTGGACAATCCTCACACTACAAGCTAGCTTTTTGGGGTTGAGCTAGGCCCAAGATCCATTCTTTCACATTGTTTGTTTTCATTCATTTTTTAATTAGTAGAGCTCTTAGTAATTTTTTTGAAAATTTTGTTTTCTGATAATCAAACATGTAATAACCATTTTCACAAGACAAAAAAGTAGAATACCAATTCTAAATCTAATTTATTAATCTAAAGACAAGAGAAGTATCTCTATCAATTTAGGCTGGAGGGGATTATTGGTTAGTAACAATAAAATTGACGTAAATTAGAACAAACACAAAGTTTTTGTTATAGTTTTATCATAAATAAATCATTTGACGATCATATAAAAGATTAGGAAAAAGACTCAAACATGATATATAATAAGCCTGTCAACGCGTGGACCGGGTCGGTCCATTTAAATATGGGCCACACTGGGCCGATTCGGGGTCGGGCCAAGTTGTTGTTAAGGGGTCGGGATGGAGACCGGGCTTGGGGAGGGGAAGGGTGTCCGACCCAGCCCTCTACCCAGATAGGGTATATCGTGACAAGCCGGGTTTTAGTTAATGGGCTGGATTTTTTTACATGAACCTATTATATTTCCTAAAGTTATGAATCTATATATATACTATTTCTTTTAATTAAGTAAATATTTAAACATAAATTTTATGTTGCGCGTTAAAATTATTGGATTAAGATAAACAAAGTATCGTAATATATAGCGGATCCGCCCTATTGCAGTGTAGTACATAATCATAATGACACTTTACATCGGAATATAATAAGGAATATCTGTACCTTTTTATTTTTATTCTTTTTTTTGTTATAGTAAATAGTAACATATTTTTAGTACATAACCACGACAACTAAAATAGCAAAAAATACTATAACAACTCGCATACAACATATGATTAGTTAGGGTGAGACATTTAATTAAAACAGGGCAAGTTTTTATTGCACTAACAAAAAGTTGCACACTAGATTCAAATAAGATGATAATTAATTATAGTTGCAAATAACTTCTTTAATATTACGAAACATAGATGGAATTAAAGATTTGACTCATAGATTAATTTAAAGTGGGCGGGGCTGGTGCCCCGGTGGGCCATCACCCGAGTTCACGGGTGGGCCCTAAAATGTCCCAGCTAGCCCAACCCCTTAAAATGTCCCAACTAGCCCAGCTCCCTACCCTCGTTAGCCGGTTCCGTTCCGGGCAGGGTTTATCGGGGCGGGTTCGAATCGACCCGACCCAATTGACATGTTTAGTTTGATATAGTGCTTTTTTTTGTTTAACGAAGATTTACTTATTTATTATGCATCAATACAAACAAGTGGCCACATTACTGCTAGCACTTGATTGTTCTGGGCAAACAAGAGGATTACAAACAAATTACATAATGATATTTTAGCCTAGCAAAAAGAGTCCCTTCTTTTTGTCTGCTTCCAAAGAAAACATAACGGAGCTTACTTTCACTCTTCTTTCTTACGTTAGGCATTTAGATAGGGAGCTATAGAGATGCCAAACAATTTTACATCACTTTGTTAGTCGACAACTGTAGCATGCAAAGTATCTTTCATGCACATTTGACTATCGATAATTAATAATTATAAATTACAGTATTATTTTCCAAGTGTTTTCTAATTTTTTGATGTGAGTGACTCTTAAAAAGTGATAGGAGGAAAGAGAGAAAAATGAGGCGGCCTTCGATGAAATTGAAAACCACGAGTATTTAACTCCAAGCTGTTATATCCAATTCAAGCCGAATCGATGAATGCGAAATCGAATTGAGTATGTGTATCTGAATCCTTTTTAAATTATTCATCGAGATCCTTTTCATATTCTCGATAAGAGAATATATTTCGTACTTTTAAAATTTTAGTAAACTTTCGACATAGATAATTTTTTGTTTTTTTCTTTGATTTAAAAAATATTAAAGTTTCAACAAATTGTATGTTTAAAAAACAAAAACAAACAATTAGAAAAGAGGAAGAAGAGAGAATCAAAAGATTATCCCATCTGTATTTCTCTATTCCTTCGCCAAATACAATTCCTCGTGTTTTATCTTTTTCGAAACTCCAAAGCAAATTGGACTTCACAAAGGACTTCTTGTCTTATTGCCTAGGAAGAAGACCTTTTCCAAACAAAATCAAAGCATTTTTGTAGTTATACGTGCAAGTGTTAGGATTGTAATATTTCTTTAACTTTTCCTCGTTAATTTATTGGCTTTCATGTATGTTAAGTTATTTATTAGAACTACGAGATGCCCTTCTTCCCTCCTTCGAAGCAGAGTCGTCTTATTCGCAAGAAAAATTATACAAGTACAATGCAGCTATTATAATATAAGGACTAATAATCACTTCAATTATTAATGCATATATGAATTTTTGGAAGATGTTTGTTTCATTGCACGAGATATTATATTAATAAAAACTATAAAGTTGATATCAAGGTTTGTATACGGTAAAAACCGGTATGACACGTGACAGGGTTTGAGAATGGAAGCCGAAGGAAGTAATAGTGTGCATCGGTGGTAAGTTCGGATGTTGTAGCAGGCCCGAGCGATGGTCAGATCAGGTGACACCGAATGGCAACCGGACTTAATAGCATCAAGCGAAAGACCAAAGAAACTCAGCGTCCACCCGTTCCGAATATAGCGCCAACCGTTACCATTTGCTCATTAAGTGACCATTTTTCCCATTTAACGAGGGAATGATTCTTGGACATAAGTGACTTGTATTGTTAACTATATAAAGGGCCCAACCTTCATGTTGGAAGGGCATATCATTCTCATTTCACTTACTTGCAAGATTTCTCTGTAATCTTAAGTTGTACAAGCTCTCTACATTGGCTTGGCCTCGAAGCAATTCTGCTAAGGACACAACCAAGTTCTAATCAAGATAATACCAACTCAGGCTACTTCTTTTACTTATTTTCATTCGCTTAATTATTATTAATTGCCTACTATATTTACTTACGAATCGATCCACATATCTTTAAAATCACTTACAAATTTAACTATACCTTTTTTGGGGTAAATAGTTTGGCGCCCACCGTGGTGCTAAGGATAATAGTGGTGATTTGGTTCAAACGTAAATTTCACTTGTTTCTTTCAAGATTTTTGTGGTTACAGGTCAAAACTAAATACTAACAATATTGCTAATGAAATCAGCATTGAGATTAGCAACCACGAGGACAACAACAGTGATAATGATGCTCATAACGTTAACGGTGTTCCAACCGGCACACCACCCGTTGACCCACAAAATGGTGTTCCGCCCATTATTCCACCAAACGGCGTTCCATCGAATCTTGATCTAATGAATAACAATAATCCCATGATTTCACCCCAGTCGTTCAGAAGATTACTTCAGAAGACACCGGATGATGTTGAGGATGGTGAAATAAATTTGGCTCGAATATTTTATATGCTAAAAGAGAAGCAGGAGGCTATAACTCAGTTGCAAAAGAAAAATAGCGGAGCAAGCGCACCAGATGAAGCTTATCCCATTTGCAATAATGAACCGGGTCGGGAAAAGGATCGAGTCGACGAGAATGCCAATGGTTCGGGGACTAATGAGTCTTCAGAGGTCTTGAAAATGCTCGAAGCTTTAACTAAAAAAATTGACACCAATGAAAAGAAGGTTGAAACCTACAATTCATGGGTGGACCAGATTCTTGGGGCACCTCCGATCTTGAAGGGACCGGATTTAAAGAGATACATCTAGTTACCGTTCCCACCAAGTGCAACACCGAAATTGATACCGAAGAGGTTTAAAATGCATGATCTCTCGAAGTATGATGAGACAACGGGCCCACATGAGCATGTGACGTCATATACTTGGGCAATAAAGGGCAATGACATGCATCCAAATGAGATTAAATCGGTGCTGTTGAATAAATTTGGTGAAACGCTTTCTAAAGGAGCAATAACTTGGTATTCTATGTTACATGGGCATTCTATTAATTCATTTAAAATGCTTGCAGATGCTTTTATAAAGGATCATGCCAGAGCTCAGAAGGTTCAAGCAAGGAAATCAGATATTTTCAAAATTGCACAGAAAGGTACAGAGTTACTGCAGGAGTTCGTGACCAGATTTCAAAAGGAGCGGATGCTACTTCCTCGAGTACTAGATAAGCGGGTAGTTGAAGCTTTTACCAAGGGGCTGAATCCTAGGAGCTCCAATGCTTCATTCAAATTAAAGGAGAACCTGTTGGAATTCCCGACCGTGACATGGGTAGATGTGCATAACAGGTACGAATCCAAGATCAGGGTGGAAGATGATCAGCTTGAACTTCGACCAGGGTCAGCAGGATGGAACAAAAACTTTGATAAGTCAAAAAGGATAGTCGAGTTAGATTCGAAGTCTTCAAAAGATAAGTACCAACCATACAGTCAACTAGAGAGGTCAAATTTCAGATCAGATCGAGGTCACAACAGTCACAATTTCCTATCAAATAAAGGAGATAGACGTAATGCTCGAGGGTCTACCAGTAGGGGTTTACAATTAAAAAATGATACCGATGGATCTTCTTCTAACGTTGTGGAGAACCCGAGGGTATCCAAACACAATTTCAACGTTGATGCAACTGGACTTGTTTCGACCATTGGTCATATAAAGGAAATAAGGTGGCCAAGACCGCTTCAGACAAACCTGGCTCAAAGAGATCCAAACTTGATTTGTGATTACCATGGAACTCATGGTCATCGAACAGAAGATTGTCGCCAATTAAGGGACGAAGTGGCCCGGTTGTTGAAAAATGGTCACCTACACGAGTTCTTAAGTGATTGTGCAAAGGGAAACTATAGAAATAGGACAACTTGAGCTCCATCATTTCATAAATATGATTATCGGAGGAATGGACATTACGAAAGGAGTTGTCATGACTGCAAAAAAGACAAAAGTTTCAATCACTAAGGAGAAAAGATCCAAGGACTACGTGCCGGAGAAAACGTTCTCTTTCAATGATGAAGACACGGAGGGAATCATTCAGCCTCATAATGATGCATTAGTAATTTCTGTCTTTATCAATAAATTTCAGATTAAGCGTATTTTTGATTGATCCAGGTAGCTCAGTCTATATAATCCGGTGGAAAGTGGTAGAGTAGTTAGGGCTGTTGGACTGAATTATGCTGGTGGCCCAGGTTCTTAACAAATTCAACATGGAAAGCGAGACTACGAGGGGGGAAAACATTCTTCCAGTCAACACAGCCAGGATAATTTAGCAAATGAAGTTTTATGTTATTGAAGGTGAGGTGAGGTAGAACGCACTGTTCGGCAGTCCTTGGATACATAACATGAGGGTTGTTACGTCGACGTTGCACATGATGTTAAAGTTCCCAACTCCGGAAGGAATAAAGACAATTCATAGGGAGCAACCGGTAGCAAGGGAAATGTTCATTGTAGAGGAAGTGGTGCAAGCACCGAAAGAAGTGAAGGATATGAACAAAGGCAAAGAAGTTAAATAGAAATCACAGGGTTCGGACTCTTAGAGTATGAAGAAAGAAGAGATGACAAGATATTCGAGGATGAGAAAGATTATTTTCGTGTCTCGAGGTCATTCGTGCTGCCATATGACTTAGATGTCACGAAGTCAACTGTAGAGGAACTGGAGCAAGTCATCTTATTCGTGCATCTACCGAATAGGAAGGTATACCTAGGCACCGGGTTATCCCCGAAGCTCAGGCTTAAATTAATTAATTTTATTAAGGCTAACTCTGATTGTTTTACCTGGTCCTATTTAGACATGACATGTATTCCATTGGAGATCACGACTCACAAATTGAGATTGGACTCGAGTTCTCCCCCGATAAAGCAAAAGAGGAGGCCAATGGCCGAATTCAAGCATAGGTTCATCAAGGAAGATGTAACAAAGCTTTTAATATAGGTTCCATCGGGGAGGTAGATACCCTGATTGTCTAGCTAATGTAGTGGTCGTACCTAAAAAGATAATAAGTTGAGAATGTGCATAGACTTTAAAGATTTGAATAAGGCATGCGCAGAGGATTCTTTTCCTTTGCCGCACATCGATCGAATTACTGATGCTACGGTAGGGCATGAGATGCTAAGTTTTCTTGATGATTACTCCAGGTACAACCAGATTCGGATGAGCTCGGAGGATCAAGAGAAACCTTCTTTTATAACTAGGTATGAGACCTATTGCTATAATGTAATGCTGTTTGGTTTAAAAAATACCGGAGCAACATATCAACGCCTAGTAAATCGAATGTTCGAGGGTCAAATAGGAAAAATAATAGAAGTTTATATTGATGATATATTTGTTAAGTCCCTGGAAGTAGAGGACCATTTAAAGCATTTACAGGAAACATTTGACGTGATTCGAAAGTACAACATGAACCTAAATTTTGAAAAGTTGCTTTTGGAGTTGGCTCGGGCAAGTTCTTAGGTTTCTTGGTTTCAAACCAAGGAATAGAGATTAATACGGATAAGATCAAATCCATCAAAGAAATACCGAAGGTGTTTGACAATGTGAAAGTAGTGCAAAGACTCACCGAGAGGATATCTGCATTAAGCAGGTTTATCTCTCAATCTTCGGAGAAAAGTAACCGGTTCTTCTATTTGTTGAAAAAGAAGAATGACTTCGAGTGGACAACAGAGTGTCAGCAAGCATTGAGGGATTTGAAGAAGTACTAGTCTAGTCCGTTGTTGCTGCATAAATCGAAGGCAGACAAACAGTTGTACCGGTACCTGGCAGTATCCGAAGTAGCGGTAAGTGCATTATTGGTTCGAGAAGAAAAAGGTACGTAGTTTCCTATTTATTATACGAGTAGAAAATTGGCTAGTGCAGAGACTAGATATCCTCACTTAAAAAGATTAGCTTTAGCATTAGTTACGGCTACTAGGAAATTAAGACCATATTTTCAATGTCATCTCATTTGTGCAGTAAAACTTATCCACTAAAAAATATGATGCGCAAATCGGAACTTTCCGGTAGGTTAGCCAAATAGACAGTGGAAATTAGTGGGTATGATAGAGAGTATAAACCTAGAACAGCTATAAAGTCTCAGGTTTTAGCAGACTTCGTAGCAGACTTTACACTCGGAATGATTTCCAAAGTAGAAAGAGAACTTTTGTTGACCTCGGGAAAAACTTTAGAGGTCTGGACCTTGTACACAGATGAAGCTTCGAATGGGAAAGGGTCCGGGCTCGGGATAATGCTTAAAGCACCTGCAGGGGATATTATTTGGCAGTCAATAAGAACTGTGAAATTGACTAACAATGAAGTCGAGTATGAGGCTATGATTGCAGGTTTAGAATTGGCATAGGGCTTGGGAGCCGAGGTCATCGAAGTAAAATGTGACTTGCTTCTGGTCGTTAATTAAGTCACCAGCGTGTTCGAAGTAAAATAGGAAATGATACAAAAATACTTGGATAAAATTTAAGGGATATTGTATTGGCTCAAATAATGGACCATGGAGTATGTGTCTCATGAGAAAAACAATGAAGCAGACACTTTGGCTAATTTAGGTTCATTCGTAGAAGCGAAGGAGTTCAATTCTGCATTGGTTGTGAAACTGCTTAATTCTGCGATTGATGGTAGTCATGCCAAAGTGAGTACAATAAACTTAACTTGGGATTGGCAAAATATATAGATTGACTACCTTTGGCTTGGAAAGTTGCCTACGGACCCAAAAGAGTCGACGACCCTTTCGTACTAAAACAACTAGATTTCATTTGGTTGATGTACCGAAGGTCTTTTAATGGTCCTTTAGCAAAGTGTTTAGGAACCGAGGAGACTAATTATGTGATATGCGGGGTTCATGAGGAGACTTGTGGCAATCATTCAGGAGTGGAATTATTGGTACGCAAACTAATTAGGGTCGGTACTATTGGTCTGAGATGGAGGAAGACACAAAGAACTTCGTCCAAAAATGTAATGAATGCCAAAGGCACGGACCCATGATTCATCAATCGGCATAATTGATGCATCCAGTTTTATCACCATGGCCATACATGAAATGAGGAATGAATATTGTGGTACCATTCCCATGGGCACCCGGAAAGGTACATTTTATCTTATTTATGACTGATTATTTTTCTAAGCGGGTTGAAGCGAAGGCCTTCAAGAAAGTCAAAGAAAAGGAAGTCATTAATTTCAATTGGGACCACATCATTTGCCGGTTCAACATACCAACGGAGATCACTTGCGATAATGGACATCAGTTCATTGGAAAGAAGGTGACCGACTTCCTTGAAGGGTTGACAAATAAAAAGATAGTATCGACTCCGTACCACCCAGGTGCAAATGAGCAAGCAGAGTCAACAAATAAAATGATTATTCAAACTCTAAAGAAGAGACTAAAGGAGTTAAAATGCAAGTGGAAAGAGATTTTGCCAGAGGTGTTGTGGGCATACAGAACAATGCCAAAGTCCAGTACCAGTGAAATACCATTTTCCTTGGTTTATGGTGCTGAAGTGCTAATTTTGGTGGAAGTTGGAGAGCCGAGCTTCAGGTTTAGTCTTGCAACCGAAGAATTGAACAATGAAGCTATGACGGTCAAGTTTGACTTAACGGATAAACACCATGAGTTGGCATTGCTACGATTCGTGGCCTAAAAGCAAATGATGGGTCGATATTACAATCGAAGGGCTAATCTTAGGCACTTTCAAGTAGGGGACTTGGTTTTATGGAAGGTAACCCTCAACACTAAAAATCCCAACAAAGGGAAATTGGACCCGAATTGAGAAGGACCCTACAAAGTGTCAGGAATAACTGATAAAGGCTCATACCAGCTGAAAGCCAAAAATGGTAAAAAAATTGCCAAAAAACTGGAATGTTGCACACTTAAAGCGATATTACTACTAAGGTATGCCTTTTACTTGAATTTCATTTTGTTTCGATGGAACTAACTTTTGCAGGAGCAAAGTCAGAGTCATGGGTTAAAGACCGAGCAGAAGTTAGAGTTAGGTCTGAAAACACGTGTTGCACTCTTTTTTCCCTTAGCATGATTTTTATCCTGAAAAGGGTTTTTCCGGCAAGGTTTTTAATGAGACAACAATGTAAAGCATGTTGCTAAATAGCTGAAGAGCGGACAAACACTGAGGACTGGGGAATGCACGGTATTAAAAAACAAGTAGTGTTTGAATTCTCGTAACATAGAATACAAACACTAGGGGACTGCCATACCCTCAAAAAAGAAGGCAAGGAATTTACAAAGTAAGTGCGAAGTCTCGAAGCTATTTGATGTTCCAATATTTTTTAGTTTTTTTGAAATATTTTAAGGGTTAAAAGATCGAACGAATCTTGCCCAGTTATATGACCGATGCAAAATTTGAATGAAAATACTTTTGTCTGAGATTTACCTCGATTGTAATCATTTGCATACTCTTGTCTCCGGTCAATCAATAAAACCTTTACGTTTATGAGCTAATGAATTTGCTAAAGTCCTTAACTGGGGACTGACGTCCTAAATTTAACCGAACCAAAAATAAGTGAAGTACACTTCTAAGGCATCAGTTCGAAATGAACTCAGCCTATTCTTAAAGACACTTGAAATTGTCTAAGAAATTGGAAGTAAATGAAATTCCAATATGCATGCCCGAAATGAATAGCAGATGTCTTGTTCATAAGTATCGAAAATAAGGTCCTTATATTTAGTCATTGAATGACCAAAAACCGGAAGAAATTGCTCGGTATAAAGCAAACTAGAAGTTTTTATAGCTTATTTAAGTTGGTTTTAAGATCTCAAAGAACTATCATTAGGCTCGAGGAAAACCAAGTGATGGTTTGTCTAAATTAAACTTTGAAATCAGAGATAGTTAACCCAAATAGGGTTAAAAGTTTGTTTAGTGAAGTTGTTGTAAAAAAGAAAGGAATAACGGATGCTAAGAGAGAAAAATCATAACCGGAAGGGATATTCATTTTATATACAAGGCCAGAATATGGCCAGAGTAAAGCATGTTCAAAGGAAAGAAAATAAAAGGGAAATAAGTACAGAATCTTGAAAGTCTAAATCTTAATCGGACTCGGATTTAGAGTTCTCTGGATCATATTCATAACTATCTCCTATTATCTTGCAATAGGCTTGGAGCTCTACCTCTCTGGCCTCCTTAATCTTATCGTGAATCTCAGTGATCCCGTCTCGAGACTGCTCAAAAGTGTACCTCTGGACGTTTTATTTTATGTGCTCTATTTTTTAATAGCATCCAGGCCACTTCGCCCTATACATCAGCAAGAGCTTGGTCTCATTCAGCCGAGACTTGAGCAAGTTGGGCTGAAATCTCAGCATACCTCTGATTCGAAGCCTCAAGCTCACTTCTCAAGCCTTCGTTGGTTTGGTCTTATTGGTCGGCCTGATCTTGAGCCATCTTTAGTGTAGCAAGATCGGCGGCTATATCAGCATCCATTGCAGCAAGTTTGGTATCGAGACAATCGAGTTTGATATGTAGAAATTCTACCTGCTGAGCCTTATAATGCTGAACCTCTTCTTGTTCCCCAAGCTGTTGAGTGAGAAGTTTGACATATTGGAAGAGTTTTTCATTCTGTACCTCAAAGATTTTATTTTTCTCAATGGCCATCTTGAGGTCGTTTATTGCTCGGAGGTAGTTTCCCCTAACCTAGTCCAGCTCAGCCCGAAAAGTGAGCAAGTCACTGACTTACTGTAGTTGAGCATCCTTTTGTTGTAGGAGCCCTTTGAGGTGTTGGATTTCTTTCTCTTAAGCACTAGTAGCCCTTTAAGGTGCTCATTTTCATCCATACAGCGACTGAGGCCCTCACCAACAAGAACGGAGGACTGTAAAATTGAGAATCAAAAGAAAGTTAGAAATGAGAGAAAATACAAGTATCAACTTAGGCAATCAAGAGGAACACGTACCCCATTAGAGGCGTGCATACCATCGTTGAAAAGGCATTGCCAAAACACATTCTGCATTTTCTCCCTATCGAAGTCTGATATGAGGGGCCTCATGTAGTTTGCAACCCCGACCGGATGGGACCAAAAGTTCATGTCCTTAGGGAAAGAAATGGTAGCAGATCTCATTTTCCTTGGATCCGAACTTGGGGCCGGGAAAATGTTCACAAGCTTGGACCAGGAGCTAGCATAGTTTCTCGGGGTCCGAGAAGACTTGGTGAATTTATGTGGTATGGCCAGATGAGAAAACCTGACACTTTGAGCTCGCTCAACTCGGATTGTGGAGGTACCAGCTTCTTCAAAAAGGCGGTCAAAATCTTTTTGCCCAAAGGTTTGGGCCGGTTATGATAGTGGATGGGGAGTTAAAAAGAAAGTCTTGGTTTTGGTAGCCAATGACTCTTCATGTTATCCTCAATGATGACTAGTTCAGTGACATGTGGCATAGTGGCAGGTGTAGCTGCAGCATCGGTCGGCGGTAGAATTGGTTTGGTTACTTCCGCGACAACGCGTTCTTTCTAACTTCGGCAGGATTGTCCTCTACCGAAGTAGTGGTGGTAGTAGTCTTTCTAACCAAAACATCTTCTGGTCAGATGCCATCATCTTGACTTAGGGAAGGACCACCACCCGCTTCTAAAACTATTTTTCTTTTTTTAGCCAACCGAAGGTGATGTCAGAGGTTTAGAAGATTTGGATTTGAGGTTTTTCTTTTTGGGTACTTCGGTGATACGCTGAAATAATGCGGTCAGATCAAATACCGGATCGGGATAACTGGAGCAGCACAAGGGTTAGACGTCAGGGTCAAGGAGCCCTTCGGTAGACCTGCATGTTCGAAAAATAGAAAAAGCGAAAAAGCATACAAGGATGTTGTTGAAGTTAAAAAAGGAGTTAGGCAAATACTAACCGTGGTTTCGGGCTACCCATCATTTTTCAGAGAGTTTTTTCCATGTTCGCTTCTTATGCAGATACGTGTTTATTATTTTTTTGACTCATGAGTGGAGGTTATCCACGTGGTCCAGAATCCATTAGACAACTGAAAAGATAGAAAAAGGGAAAATTAGAAGGCAAGTTACTTGAGTTGAAAAAGGAAAAGGCTGAGTACTTATGGTGTATGTTCCATTCCTTCAGGAAAGGCATGTACCTAAACGGGATAATTTCTGCGGTATGGACCGCATCAAAATGAACCATCCATATTCGATCTCAGTTTTTATTGATGCTCAAGAGGATGGGGAATTTGCCTCGTTTTGAGAGCTGGAAGACCCCGCCACGAAAAAATCGGGGAACGTATAAACAGATCAAATAATCCAAATTAAAAGGTTCCTTGACCAAATTATCCAGGAACCGGAGGCAAGTGACGATCCTCCATACAGACAGACCAATTTGCACAAGACACAAATTATAAGTCCGACACATTTCAAGAATTACGTTGTTAATGGGAGGAACAAGCTTGAAGGACAAAGGGTATGTGTATACGTTTAAATACCCAGATCTGAAGGTAGTGATTCTTCATCTGGGCCGGGTATAATGATCCAGGAGAGAGTAGTCCAACAATAGTCATTTGGGACTGTATCAAGGTCAGGGGCTATAATGGAGGTTGGCCAACTTCTAACTTCTTCACCTCGGTCGGATTTCGAAGAGGCGGTGGAGACAGCGAATTCACTCTCAAAATGGAAAGTGGATGGGATCATATCATATGCTCTAGGGTCGGTAGTGGCCTAAAATTTGGAGGGGTCACCGACGCCGGTGGTTTAATCAGAGAACGGTGGTGGAAACGTTGTCGGAGACGATTGTCTGGAAGAAGAATGGGAAGCTTTTGTCATGGTGATGATGATTTAAAGGTATGAATATATGAAGGATTGAATTTATGAAGGTTTGATGAATTAAAGTGGGAATGAAAATTTATAGACAAGTGAGTGATCGATGAATTAAAGGAAATTTACCAAAAGGTAAAAATGAGAGAGGAAAAAAAAGGTTTTTATAGGGATGTGGTCATCATTATGAAATGCTTCAGTTCATGAACCGAAGTGGTGGTTCAATTAGTGGAAGACATGTGTCTGAAGTTGTAGGGTGATAAGACTTGAGTCAGATTTTGAGAATTATAATCGTTTGGTTTTCCCGCCTATTTCGAAGTAATTTAAAAGAAAAATTGTAAGAGAGGATATTGAAGGCATCATTTCCACTTCCCATCACTTCGGTAAACTTTTATCTGGGAAATGTGGGGACTATCTATATACGGTAAAAACTGTCATGACACGTAACATCGTTTGAGAATGGAAGCCAAAGGAAGTAATAGTGTGCATCGTTGGTATGTTCGAATGTTGTAGCAGGCCTGGGCAGTGGTCGGACCAGGTGACACCGAATGGCAACCAGACTTAATAACATCAAGTGAAAGACCAAAGAAACTCAATGTCCACCCGTTCTGAATATAGCACCAACCGTTACCATTTGCTCATTAAGTGACCATTTTCCCCATTTAATGGTATTTAAAGAGGGAGATTCTTGGGAATAAATGCCTTGTACTGTTAACTATATAAAGTGTCCAACCTTCATGTTGAAGGGCATCTCATTCTCATTTCACTTACTTGTAAGATTTCTCTATAATCTTAAGTTGTACAAACTCTCTACATTGGCTAGGGCTCGAAGCAATTCTTTTAAGGACTGAACCAAGTTCTAATAAAGATAATACCAACTCAGGCTAATTCTTTTACTTATTTTCATTCTTAGTTATTATTAATTGCCTACTATATTTACTTACTAATCGATCCACATATCTTTAAAACCACTTACAAATTTAACGGTACATTTTTTGGGGTAAACAAAGTTCATTATCTTGATCTTTTAGCATTAATTTTACTATCCTTGTACTAGTATAAGTTATCTCATATTCGATAGGGTATAAAATAATATTAGATTTTAAGTATATAACTATACGGGTATTACCTATTTGTTGGATATTGTAAAGCAGTACGGAAAGTAAATAAATATTACAAGTGTTCGAAAGGATAAACAAGTAGGCCAATGTTCAGAACTGCCGCAAGGTTTTTGAGTCTTGAATCTTGATAACCTGAAATGAAGAAACACTAAGACTGGATTGTTACAACTGTGTGCTGAGTCGAGTGATGGCACTCTGTCCTTAAGACAAGATTGCTCCGTATATATGCTTTTACGTTAACGGGCAATAGTCTCCCAAGATAAAACAACACTTTAATCTACACTACAAAACAAATAGGTTGATTCTGACGAAGAAAACAAATACGAATCAACTTGCTGAAGAAATGGAAAAGGAAGGAAGAGTTTCTGTTTTTCATCCCAACGTTACTGCTCACGTTTTGGACTGTGTTTTACTCTTCTGTTTGTGTCTGTGTATATATTTCTGTCTCGTTTTTCTTGTTTTGTTTTTTTTCTATATTTTTTGTGTCACAATTGAGCCAAAAGGCATCAATATAGCATGAGGGAGGGACACCTCAACTGCCAAAACATGGCTGTTAATGGCCATTAGGGAGGGCTGTTAATGGCAGGTTTATGGGCATTAGTAACGCTGTTTATGGCCATTGAAGGAGGGTTGTTTATGGATGAGTTAATAGCCAAGTAATGGCTGGTTAATGCTCCAAAAATCAGCCTAAACGGTAAGCAGAAGAAGCCCACAGCCCACGACCCACGACCTGTGACCCGAGACCCGAGACCGAGCCCGAGCCCGGACTGGATGGGCGGGCGGTGGTGCGCGTGTGGGCTTAGCCTTGAACCCAAACACATCTAGGTCCTCCCTTATTTAAACACATGGGATACCCCTTGGGGTCCCAAACCCGTAACCAATTTAGAGACTTATAAAGAGAGCAATTCTTCCTTTTCCCACCGATGTGGTAGATTATTCCTATACCATATTTCCATGCCTCAAACACCTTACTTCATAGACCAATATCTCTTTTATTTCTCAACGAAATTTGACGATTCTTGGCCCTACGGTCATCTACTCACTTAGTAGATTATGCACGTTAGAAGAGACAAAGCCTTCAATATGTAGAACCCTAGTGTTTAATTCATTAAATATAGGTGGACGCACCTCCCTACCAAAGGCAAATTTCCAACAATCCCCTCTTGAAAGAGAGATTTTGGCGCACGCATATGGTGCCTACTTTCAGCAATCTTTCAGCGAAAAGATATTGCATCAGGAGAGGTCGCTTCCGCTTTGAACCTTCCCTAGTTGAATACCACCGGACTTACTTACTGTGCGGTGAACGTGATGTCTTGAACCGTCAGTGTTTAGTCTAAGCCAAGACAATGATACCAACACAATAACTCTCCTTATTCGTTTTCATTCTTATAGTTTTATCCGTTGTGGCCGTTGACACACTTGGATTCTTAAGTGCGTTCATTTGAGGTGGCCTGCCCTCGCACTTAAATAGGTGATATCCTACAAGGTATCCTGCTATACCCCACTTCACGAGTGTTAGGAATCATTAAAAGTTTCCCCAACCTTAACCTCAGCCGTTTGAGGATCGTTAAAGGTTTGGAAGCTTAACCTTTACCCACCATGCAGGTAGCACTTTAATATCTATCGCGGGAACAACTTTGGATTCATGTTTCCTTACAGAAATCATCATCCGAAGTGCTTCTTGCTTCCACCGAAGCGCTTAACTGAACCTTTTTACAACTTAGTTTTCCCATTGAACCAAATTCTTGGGATCTCCAATCAGTATGGTTGGGTTTCCACCGCAAAGGTTCGTATTGTTTGGGTTTTAAGCCCATTCCTCTAGACAGGCAGAACACTTGATCTCCGGGTAGTCCCTTAGTTAAAAAGGTCTGCTATATCATTTGATTAGTAATCAAGGAAGTGACACCCGTGATAATCAACTGCCATACGGTCTTATGTCTACGACAAATCCTGACAGATATGTCCAGACGCCATCATCTGTGTCCTTTCTAAAGCCGACCGGCTAGCCACAATGTATAACTGCTGAAGGCACAAGTTTCTCCCAATAAGGGATGTCCTTTAAGGAGTCGTAAAGTTACTCAACTTCTTTCATGCTTTGTATAAAGCGATAAACTCTGATTACATCATGAATCGGCCGATGCAAGTTTGCTTAGAGTATTTTCCAAGACCCACCATACACATTTCCTTGTGGCTTTGGTGTTCTTCACATCTGATGTCCAGTTTGCATCACTGTGTTCTCCCAGAACCACTGGACATCCAGAATACCATGATCCGTAGATAAACGAATATTTCAGATATCGTCATATCTGACTTAATGCCTTATATTGATCATTTATTAAAATCATCAGTGAACCTTAGTTCAACTGATCTGCTTTGTAGGTCAATACCAGGTCGGTTGTAGTGTGTAAGATACATTGAACTACATATGGCCTGCACATATCGCTCCTTGTATATGGGTGCACCATGATTTCAATCAGTTATATGATTCATATCCATTGGTAGCTTCAACGAGACTATCAACTATCTCACAACTGAGTTTGAAGTTGGACCAGTCCGTTAGATGTCTTAGAAATTCAATTCCTAAGATGTCATCTGTGATACCTATATCTTTCATATCGAGACTTTGTTTCAATATGACTTCCATTTCAGACTGTTGGTTTTCCAACTGTTGGCTTTCTAATTTCAGAGTCAATGTTTCTGTGGTCAGATTCATTATTTCTGTTTTTCTGAAATTTCCAGGACCAAAATGTAAACATTTCAGGGAACAAACTGTAAACATTTCAGGGACCAAAATGAAAGTTCAGGAAGAACCCCAACAGTCCAGCAAACCAACTCTAATCCTCCCTTTCTAACTCTCCGGTTAGGAAGGTTGTTTCAACATCCATGCCACGCAAGACTGCAATGTTCCTAGATGTTAAACTACTCACAGGGGAGCACATGTACAAGTAGGTGAGGCCTTATACTCGTCAGTAGATCCATATACTTTGTACTCACTTTTGAGTATCCACTTTTACAACCCAAAGGTTCTTTTCTCGGAGAAAGATCAACCATGACACAAGTATGGTTCTATATGATGGAGTCTATTTCTCTCTTTGTAGCTTCTTTCCAAAGCAGCGCTTTCAGAGATGACAATTATTTGTTAATTGTCCATGGTTCGTTCTCAACCATATAAGCTAGAAGGCCTGGAATAAGTCTTTGTCTCATCTTTGCTCCATCTCGGTTCAACATCTAGAATCCCTCAGTTCTGTAGATCTGGAATATTAAGTTCCGGATAGACAACAACTTCCGAGTCCTGTAGATACGGAACATCTAGTTCCGGACAGTCAGGCCCTCGCGGGTTCTTGTTACCCTCGAGCAATTACTCCTTTTTCCTTTACAAGGAAAGTTATCTTCAAAGAAATCAACATTCTTTGACGCCAAGAGGCGAATAAACACTACTGTTATTTGCAGATCCAGTGGATATGCAATCTACAATCTTAGGTCGAACTTGACCTGTTTCGGTAGTCCAACTTCTACCAAGCCACCCCAAATCACAACATTTGTATGTGAGATCCTTTCCATGTCTCCTACGGATGGTTATCCTTATCCTTATGTGGAGTTCTGTTGAGAATCGCATTAGCAGTAAGGATCGCCTTGCCCCACATAATTTGGGCGTACGACTTTGCGCTTGGCTAACACCGTTAGACTGAGGTGAGTAATGAGAAATTGTTTAATGAACGATGCTTCACATTCTCCCCCTCTATCACTACGAATTCATCAATCTGTAGGCTTAGTTGATTTTCAACTTCTGCTTTGTAGCGCTTATCCGCTTCAACAATTTCATCTTTGCTTTTTCAACAAACAAAGGATACAATACGTTGTACCATCATCAATGAAGGTCACAAAGTACTTGTCTCCCCCCTCTATTTTGTATAAACTTCAAATCACCCATGTAGGTGTGACTAAGTTCTAGAGGAGCGATGCTTCTTTCGCTATTCCTTTTACGGAATTTGGAAAGGTGATTTTGCCTCTTCGCCTACCTCACATTTATTTTGAGGATTTATGTCGACAGAAGGCAACAATCTCAACTTCGTTAGCTTTTGAATGACTTCCTATTTAACGTGTCTTAATCTATGATGACATAGATGCATAGATTACAAATACATCATTCATTTAGCTACAGACATACTGTACCATTCTTAGTTATTACAGACATGTTGGACTAGTCTCAAACCAGCTTGACCAACAACGTCTTTTAACCAAGTTTTGGGACATGTATCACCTCCTTTTGGAGTGATCCCATCTCGTGAAGTCCTATTGAGGACAACCTCTCCAACCCCTTCTACTTTAGAGGTGGCGTTGCTTCACATGAACAACCTCTTGCCCGTGGTTAGGGCGTAACCGAATCATATATGATCTGGATACTCTGGCCCACTCCAGTTGCTTTGGTAGTCTGAGTGTCCAATTTCTTTTCTGCCTTTCTTTAGGCTTTCAGATTATTAGAGACCTGGAAATTCTGGCCCTCAACATTAGGTGTCCATTAATTTTCCTTTGAAATGAATTCTGGCCCCACTCTAGTCGCCCGGAGGCTTTGTATGACTGAGTGTCCAATACCATTCTATCAAAGGAATTTTGGCCCCACTCCAGTTGCCCGGAGGCTTTGTATGACTGAGTTTCCAATATCATCCTATAAAAAGATTTTTGGCCCCACTCCAGTCGCCCGGAGGCTTTATATGACTGAGTGTCCAATATCATCCTATGAAGGATCTTCTGCCAAATAGTGTGACAGGCTCAACGTCTTTAGCTTTTAATCTTCTTCCATTATGATTGGTACCTAGACAATTCTTGGCGCTTACTTAAGAGTGGTAACAGTTTTCGCACAGTCAGTGGATCTTTCTCTCTCCTATGTGCGAACATACTTTACACACTTTTAATAATTACACTTAAAATAACGAATCTTTTTAAGTCGTTTACAAAATCCAATCTTTAAACGGGAAAGAAGATGAGATTAAACTTCTGATTTTAAAGCTTAAGGAATTAAACATTTTCATATTCCTCCTTACTTTAAGCCCTTTTTAATCAGGCATCATTTAATCTTATTTTTGACAAGGAAGGAAAATTACTTATCCTATTTCGGATTCTGGCCCACTTCATCGGACTGGGTGTCCATTTCCTCCTTACCATAATTCGGATCCTCTGCTCTTCTACCAGAAAACCACAGCCATATCCAGATTTGGTCACACAACTTTTGACCGACATCTTTCGAACACTAATACAAATCTTGTCTTAAATTTGTTGGATATTGTAAAGCAGTACGGGAAGTAAATAAATATAACAAGTGTTCGAAAGGATAAACAAGTAGGCCAATGTTCAAAACTGCCGCAAGGTTGTTGAGTCTTGAATCTTGATAACCAGAAATCATGAAACACTAAATCTGGATTGTTACAACTGTGTGCTAAGTCGAGTGATGGCACTCTGTCCTTAAGGCAAGATTGCCCCGTATATATGCTTTTACGTTAATGGCCAATAGTCTCCCAATATAAAACAACACTTTAATCAACACTACAAAGCAAATAGGTTGATTCTGACGAAGAAAATAAATACGAATCAACTTACCGAAGAAATGGAAAAGGAAGGCAAAGTTTCTATTTTTCATCCCAACGTTACTGCTCATGTTTCGGACTGTGTTTTACTCTTCTGTTTGTCTCTGTGTATATATTTCTGTCTCGTTTTTCTTGTTCTGTTTTTCGTCTATATTTTTTGTGTCACAATTGAGCCAAAAGGCATCAATATATAGCATGAGGGAGGGACTCCTCAACTGCCAAAACATGGCTGTTAATGGCCATTAGGGAGGGCTGTTAATGGCAGGTTTATGGGCATTATTGAGGCTATTTATGGTCATTGAAGGAGTTAACAGCCAAGTAATGGCTGGTTAATGCTCCAAACATCAGCCCAAACGGTAGGCAGAAGAAGCCCACAGCCCACAGTCCACGACCCGTGACCTGTGACCTGAGACCCGAGCCCGAGCCCGGATCGGAAGTTTAATTTCTAGACTCAGTAACTAAAGGACCACCTAATGTTTTACTGAATAGTAGTGCAGTGATATTAGGGATAAAAACATTAGAGAGTAAATTTTATGGATGTTCTTCTAGCTTTGTCTCTATCACCCAAAATGTGCTATTCTTTTTTTCGTTATATAAAAATCGTTAAACTTTGTTCCACCCATCACAATTCTTTTTTATTCTTGTAGTTGTACATCTAACCATCTCAGGTTTAATAGAATTGGCAACAATATCATACCCAGTGTAATTCTACAAGTGTGGTGAGGGTAAGATGTACACAGACCTTACCCCTACCTTTATCTGGTAGAGAAGTTATTTCCAAAAGACCCCTCGGCTGAAAAGAAAAGTAACTGATGATGGATTTTAATAAAGGAGAGATCAATATAGCAAGATACAAAATAAATGCAGCAAATCATATAATACACATCAAGCATAGAATACTACGCGATAATTGATTATTACTACTAAAAGGGAAAGATAAGAGAAGGGTGCTATATAGCCCCCCTTCCCATACAGGGTAAAATAATATACATCTATCTAATAACCTTCTACCCTAATCCTCGACCTCTATACCTTCCTAACTAAGGTTTCACCATATCATGTCTAATCACCTCCCCCAACTTTTCTTCGACCTACCTCTACCTCTCATAACCTCTACTATAGTCACCCTCTTGCACCTCCTTACTGACGCATCCTTACACCTCCTCTTCACATGCCCGAACTACCTTAGTCTCACTTCTCTCATCTCATTCTCCACTAGTGCTACTTTCACCTTGTCCTGTTGTAACATCCCATTATATTTTGCCTATTTTCCCCTAAATTACCCTTCCCTCATCTTTTTTGTGGTGTATTTGACTTGTGGAGATGGGTGGCGCGACTCCTGAAGATATTGGGTCAACATAATGGAAGAAAATCTAAGTTTTAAATTTTGGAAATTCTAAGTTGGAAAAGTTTGACTAAGAGTTGACTTTTAATTAACCACACCTGGAATCAAATTCTGATGGTTCATTTAGATCTGAAACGTGCTTAGATGGATGGTTGGGACGAGTACAAAGTGATTTGGATGAGTTTCAGATGGTGATGAGGATTCTAGGAAGTTCATAAGTTTAAGAAGGAATTTGCGTTGACTAAAGTTAACATTAAGGTAAACGAGTCTTTTTCAAAGTTTCATCAAATTCATTAGGTCTAGAATATCGTATGACTTAGTCGAGTCATTGGTTTGATTCATAAGGGAATTAGGGGTATTTGGGCTCTTAGTTGAAAATCTAGTATTTAAAGAGAATTGTAGTTGACCATGGTCAACAACCGGCCAAGATGACCTCGTATGATTATTTGGAGTGCACAAACAAGTTTGTTGCATGTTTTAGGACTAATTTTCATACTTGGTTTGTGTCCGGGAGGTCTCGGATAAGTTTCAGGGGTTGAATAGAAATTTAGAGCACGATTAAGTTTCTGGTGTCTAGTGTCTCGCACCTGCGATTCTACACCTACTCGTGGTGGGAAGTATGTGCGAGATTGGCCAAGCGCACACCTGCACAAAAATGACAGCAGGGAGGAGCCGCACCTGCGAGCTTATGGGCCGCACTTGCAATGTTGGGCCTGAGTAAGTGACCTCCCACCTGCAAGGCTTGGGCTGCAGATGCAAGCCCTAAGGGGTGAGCCAATGAGTCACCAGTGCGGAATCACTAGGCCGATTGTCCTTAATTCTCTTATTTGGAAGTTAGACACTTTAGTCTCATATTTGGATCCTGGGGTCTTATTTTGGAGAGCTCTTTGAGGGAATTTTCAAGGATCTTCAAGTGGGTAAGTTCCTAATTATTATTTTATGATTATATCACTGATTATTAAGGATTTTAATGTTAGAAATCATGATTTGAGGCTTGAAATTGGGATTTTAAACCTTACGATAAAAATGGAGATTCTTTATTTAATCATGAAATTGATGTTGGTTATGGTTGATATTTGATATTTAGACTCCACAGACCATGAGTAGGTAAAGTTTTGGATTGATTTCCCATTTTTCCCTTCGAGGTTAGGAATCCTATTTTTGGGTCTATAACTATCATATAAAAATATGAATGTCTACGAAATTGTGTGCTAATGTATAACCCGTATTTGAATAGATTTGGATCCTTCAAAAGATCTATGGAAGGGAAATGCTTTGTTGTGATCGTCAGACTTCTAAATCAGGCAAGTTAAGACTTTTGACCTTAATTAAATCACCGTGATTGACTTTAATAAACTAAATAAGAGGGTGTAATGGGGAAACTAAGGGAGTTCTAATACTTGTTAGGTGACGAGCACTTGTATCAGACATCGGTCCCATATTATGGGTATTTGCATAATTTCCATTGTATAATCCAATCTTAATGCCATGATTTGGACACTAGATGATAACATAGATTGATACTCTGAGTTGTGTTTGGGCATGAGATCCTTTATTTGTTGAATTCTATGCTTATTACTTGTATTCTCTATGATTAAATATTGTCATTACTCCTAAATACTCATTTAAAAGTGAAACAGAAGCTAAACGTCGAATCTTTATGGTTTATTTGATTAAAGATTGAATCTTTATGACATATTTTAGCTTCTTGTTGTTGTGCATGTCATAGTCATGCTTCATATGCTAACTCATGCATATTATATTTGCAGATACATATGTTGGGTCTAAGGGGAAATGATCCCGGATGGAGTGATGTGTTGGATATGAACCCGGTTGGCTAGAGACAGGTAATATGAGCCTAAATTGGCTAACCCAAAGATTATGATTTTGTGTGGTATATAGACCTCGCATGTCCCTCATGGGACACTATTCATAGTATTTAAATGTGTGTGTACCGATGATGAGCAAAAGGTCTTGCATTTACTTAGCAATTGCATATAATATCATCTCATTGATTCCTTGTTTGTGAGACTTGTCTAATTGCTTCTTGAATCACATATCATGCCTATTTGACTACTTGAGCAAGTCATGAATTTAGAGGATTATTATATCGAATCTTAAACTTGTGATTATTGGTTGTATCATTATATCAAACTAATAGTGGTTGAGTGTGGAAGTGCTATTTAGAAGACGAACCCTCATCTCTATTTTAACAAGGATCGATCGACGATGTTGTTGAGTACACGTTGTTTTCTCATACTCATGCTACACTTGGTGCATCATTTTTGTGTGCAGATCTATTCCTAGCACGAGCGAATCTCGAGAGTAGGCTGGTCGTTGAGGAGGCCATTAAGAGGATTTGGGGTGAGCTACTAGCATGATTTGTGACACTAGATTCTCTATCTATATTTATGTTATCTTTCCAATTTCTAGACAATATTTGAGGTCCCAGACTTGTATTTTACAATAATAGTTCTTGTATTAAGTGACACTAAGTTTTAGGGATTTGTAGTACTATTTTCGTATTTTCTATGTTATGAGACTTAATTAAGACTTTAAGTTGACTTGTTTAATTATTCCGCATTTCTTTGGTTTAGATGGATTATGGTTAGCTTACTGACTTAGTAAAAGTTAGTGCCATCACAACTTACTAAATTGGGTCATGATAAATTGGTATTAGAGCTTTAAGTTCACTGGTCTCACAAGTACAAGAACAATGTCTAGTAGAGTCTTGCGGATTGGTACGATGAGCTCTGTATCTATGTTCGAGAGGTTCTAAGACATCTAGGAAAACTCTAATCTTTCATTCCTTATCATTTGTAGTTGCTTCTAATGGTTTCTAAGAGTTTCTTTATTTCACTCTTTCACAGATGGTGAGGAAACGTTCGCCTAAAGTTGGAGATCAGGAGCCCGCACCTATGCTCAGACCTAGTGTCGGGATCGTTGCTCGAGGGATAGGTAGGGGATGTGGTAGAGGTCGAGGCAAGTCTAAAGCTTGTATTGCTACACCAACTAGAGACCGACCACCAACTACTACTCAGGCCCATCTACCGATGTGAGTCCTAATCTAGAGGAGGTTCTCGAGGAGGAGACAATTTAGGCTGATGATATTGGACATGTCCAGGTACCATAGGGATTCATTGCTACTCCTCTTCTTCAGGACACCTTGGCATGTATTTTGTGCATTTTTTAGGGTTGGGCCCAGGTGCACACACTACATAGTACTCCAGATCAAGGTTCCTAAAACCAAAGTTGGAGGTCAGACTTCCGATCAAATGGTTGATGTAGGTGTAGGACTCTAGGGGCACAACCAACAGTTACTGTGGCTCCTTAGTTTCCGAGTTTTCCAGCTCAGGATGTTGACATTCATCTAATTGTTTGGCACACTATGTCCGTAGAAGAGAAAAAGACGTGGGATTAGTTTGAGAAGATAAAGCCACCACATTATGATGGACATTTTGACGATGATTCTTAGGAGTCCAATGGTGTTGATTTCACTGTGCTCAAGATGGTTAACCCTGCTAAGGAGTGATGGATGATGGTTGTTGAGAATAGTCTAGTTGGGTCACCTCTACTTACTTAGGCTGAGTTTACTCGGGTGTTTCTTGAGAAATGGGTTTCTAGTAGCTTGAGGGATGAGAGGCGTTAGAAGTTTGATCAATTGGAGTAGGTGGGGGATGTATGTGACTACGAATGAGATGAGGTTTCACTCCATGTCTCACCATGCTTTCACTATTTTTTCAAATGAGACGGAGAGGATTAGAAATTTTGTTTGGGGGTTTGTCTTATCTCTTTCGACTTGCAATGATACATGTGGAATCTTCAGGAGGTACTTTTTAGGTAGTGGTGGACGCTGCTAGGAGTGTTAAGCTTATTAGACATCATGTGTTTAGGGTTAGGTTGGGCAAGAAGCCTATAGCTCGGGCAGTTATGAAGGTACCTCATCTGGAAGTAGGAGTTATCATGATAGGGGTCATTGGCTCCAGTTCTGTATGCTGGTTCGGGCAGTGATGCAGACTTTGATCGATAGTTCTTTGGGTCATGGTGGTCAGAGTTTGGGATAGGGCTCTCAGGGTTCTTATTCACGACCTAGAGGTCAAAGTGGTCATTCTAGCTATTCTAGCTTTTCTCAGCAGCTTATGTCCGTCATAGATGTTATGAGTGTGGCTATATGAGACACTTTTTGAGGGACTACCCTAGACTCAGGTAGAGTGGTCAAAACTCTAGTTCCAAATGTTCTGCATCTAGAGCAGCATCACAGCCGGCTAGAAAAGGTACACATAGTGGTAGAGGTGGTACTCACCCATGTAGAGATTGTTATTAGGCAGGCAAGTCGTGGTGTTTGTGGAGGTTCTCAGGCCGAGGGTGGCCATGCTTAGTGCTATGCATTTCTAGGTAGAACAGAGGCGAAGGCTTCTGACATACTTATTACCAGTATTATGTCAGTTTGTTATCATCCAACTATGGCATTATTTGATCCAGGCTCTACATACTCTTACGTGTCTACTTATTTTTATTCGGGTCTGGGTATGAGTTGTGAGTTTCTTTACTTTCTTGATAGTGTTTCTACTCTTGTTGGGGATTATGTAGTGGTGGATCGAGTGTACCAGTCTTTTATTATGACCTTTATGGGGTATGACACTTGGGTTGATTTGATAACTATATAGATATGGTAGATTTCAACATTATTCTAGGCATGAATTGATTGTCTCTTTATCATGCAATCTTGCACTGTCATGCTACGGATTCCTAGGTTGGAGTGGAAGGGTGCTACTAGTTATGAGCCGAAGAAAGTGATATCTTATATTAAGGCTATGGGAATGGATGAGAAGGGTTATTTCACTTATTTGGCATATATTTGGGATACTAGTGTTGATACTCCTTCCCTTGAGTTAGTGCCACTAGTGAGGGAATAACTGGAGGTGTTTCCAATAAATTTACTAGGTCTTCCACCAGATCCTAATATTGATTTTTGTATTGATTTAAAGCTGGGCACCAAGGCCATTTCTATTCCGCCATATGGGATGGCGCCGATAGAGTTGAAGGAGCAGTTGCAGGATATGTTGAGTAAAGGGTTCATTAGGCCGAGTGTTTTGCCTTGGGTGCTCCGATGTTATTTGTATAGTTGAAGGATGGGTCTATGTGTATGTGTATTGACTACCGATAATTGAACAAGGTCACAATTAAGAACAAGTACCCTATTACTCGCATTCATGACCTATTTGATCAGCTTCAGGGTGCATCGGTCTTCTCTAAAATTGATTTGAGGTCCGATTATCACCATTGAAGATTAGGGTAGATGATATCCCTAAAACATCTTATAGGACCCGTTATGGTCATTATGAGTTCTTGGTTATGTTTTTTGGGCTAATTAATGCCTCAACAACCCTTATGGATTTGATGAACGATGTCTTCAGACCGTACTTGTATTCCTTTATGATCATCTTCATCAATAATATTCTGATATACCGTAGTAGTAGAGGAGGGCAGGAGCAATATTTTAGGATCGTGCTTGAAATTCTGAAGGAGAAGCAACTCTATGCTAAGCTTTTGATGTGTGAGTTTTGGCTTTGTTCTGTGGTATTTTTGAGCCATATGGTTACCAAGAATGGTATTATGGTGGATCCCGAGAATATTGAGGCAGTTCATGATTGGGTTAGACCTATCTCAGTTATCGAGATTCAGCATTTTGTTGGCCTCACTAGTTACTATCTGTATTTTTAGAGGGATTTTCATCTATTGCATCTCTTTTTACCATATTGACTCAGAAGAATGTACCTTTACAATGGTCGAATGAATGCAAGGTGAGCTTTCAAAGATCAAGACTTTGATGACTATAACCCCAATTTTGACTCTTCTCGTGGAGGGAGAGGGCTTTACTATATATTGTGATTCTTCAAGTATCAGCCCTGTTTGTGTTTTAATGCCGAAAGGAAATGTTATAACTTATATGCTTTGAGGCAGTTGAAGGTGCATGATAAGAATGATCCCACTCATAACTTAGAGTTAGCAGCAGTAGTGTTTGGATTAAAGATTTGCAGGAATTACCTCTATGGTGTGCATTATGAGGTGTTTGACTGATTTACATATTTGGTTTGTGTCGGGGAGGTCTCGGATGTGTTTCGGGGGTCGAATCAAAGTTTGGAGCATGAATTAAGTTTATGGTGTCTGGTGTCTCGCACCTGCATGAGAAGGACTGCAAGGGTGAAGTCGCACTTGCGATGTTGGGCTTAATTAAGTGACCTCACACCTGCGAGGCTTGGGATGCAGATGCGAGCAAATGGATAGTTGGTGCAGAAATTGCTGGGCAGAATGCCTTTAATTCCCCCATTTCGAAGTTAGACATTCCATTCTCATATTTGGAGTTTGAGGTTTCATTTTGGAGAGATTTTTGAGAGGATTTGCAAGGATCTTCAAGTGGGTAAGTTTCTAATCATTATTTTATGATTATATCAATGATTATTAAGAATTTCCATGTTAGAAATAATGATTTGAGGCTTGAAATTGGGATTTTAAACCCTAGGGTGAAAATGAAGATTATTCAATTATTCGTCAAATTGATGTTGGATTTGGTTGACATTTGATATTTAGACTCCATAGACTGTAGGTAGACTAATTTTTTGACAGATTTCCCATTTTTCCCTTTGAGGCTCGAAATTCTATTTTTGGGTGACTTTTTAGGTTTGAAACTGTCATATAGTAATATTAGTGTCTACGGAATCGTGTACTAATGTATAACCGGTATTTGAATAGATTTGGAGCATTCAGAGGCTCTACAAAAAGGCAAGGCTTCGTTGTGACTGTCAGACTTCTAAATAAGGAAAGTTGAGAGTTTTTAACTTAATTAAAACATCCTGGTTTGTTTTAATGAACTAAATAAGAGGGCGTAATGGGGAAACTAAGGGCGTTCCGATACTTGTAAGGTGATGAGTACTTGTATCGTGCTCCAGTGCCATGTTATTGGTATTTTCGTAGTTTCCATTGTATAAACTGGTCTGAATGTCATGCTTTGGGCACTAGCTAATAACATAGGTTGATATTACGTGTTGTGTTTGGGTATGAGACCCTTTATTTGTTGAATTTTATGCTTATTGCTGACACCTAATTTTCACCCTCCAATACTTTATTTAATCATTCAGAGTTCATGAGTTATGAATGGAGTGAAATATGCATTTTTAAACCAAAAATGATTTTACGAAATTATTCCGGTGACATTTTTTTTGACAAAATATTATCGAATATATTATTGTATATCATTAGCATATTTTTACATATTTTAAAGAAATATATATCAATTTCTATGATTTAAAGAGGATAATTATTTAATTAATTATCTGAATTAATTTGGTAAATATTTTACTCCGTGAAATTTAGGAAATTTGAGTAATTAAATATAGTGTTGGATAGCATCTTTTCTTTTACCCCTCAATTGTCATAAACTTTAAAGATTTTGGCTTTTATTTAAACCTTGTTTTGACGTTTAGCCTCAAATTGATTTTAATTGATTGATTATGGAAATAGTTGAAATTGAAGTGGCTATTTGTTAATTATTTGCGCAAAATAGTCCTGAATGCTTACTTAATCGATCTGGGGTCATTTCCTTTTGATTCGTCGGCTAAGCCCAGTCTATTTACGGACCAGGGCCAGCCCAAAGCCTTTTAATGACGTGAAAAGAGGAGAAGCCCCTCATTTCATTTTAGCTGCCATCACCTGTCTCTCTCTTCGCCATTGTCGATTTTGGCAAAAACTCAGAGTTGCAGACTTTGTGCCAGTCGTACATGTCCGATTCGGGGAAGGAGCAATTAATGCATCGTCCTTCCACCTCCCACTGCGACTCGTAACACATCCCCCAATCTCTCCTCATCTCATGTAAGGAAGAGTTTGGGGTGTCACACCATCCAAATGGTATTAAACTCCATTTGTTCACACCAAGCTCGATCCCGAAGGTCATCTTCCATGCATCTTCCTCTCGGATTCCCATTTGAAGGTATCCATTTTTCAATTTCATCTTGATGAAAAATTTGGCTCCACTTAATCCATCAAAAAGGTATTTTAACCTCGACATAGGATGTTTGTTCCCAATGATGAAGTTGTTGACCTCTCGGCTTTCAACACACGTGTTCCAAGTTTTACTTTATTTGGACTCCATCAAGATTGTGGCCTTGTGCGGATTGTGGCCATAGGATTTATGACTAGGTAATGAACTTTTTGGAAATAAACCAAGAGTAAGTCCAATGCCTTCCATCATTTGTGGCCCGTTTGCATGATCATCCTCACATAAATCTTTTGATTCCTCCAAGAGTTCTTCTGAGTCGGTATCTATAGAACTCCCCTTGCTAGGTTCTTCCTCTATCTTTTGTGCATTAAGGAAGGGAGTTTCGGAACTGTCCTTGGCTTCGGATTTTTCCAAGGACATCCCAACATCTTCATGTATCACTAATCGGGGGTTGGGGCAATCTTTGGCAAAATGACCTAATATTCGACATTGGAAGCATCTTTTTCTCATTTTGTCTATCCCCGTCGCGACCTATACAACCACTTGGTCATATAATGGATTAATAAAAAAAGTATTACCCTATTTTATTTCTTGATCATACAAGGGGTTGGTAAAAAGGGTACCGCCCATTTTCTCAACATTGGTGGGTTTTATGTAAGACCTTGGGGGTACCTCTCATTTGGGCTTCTCAACCATGCCTCCAAAGGTGCGACATGATGCCACTTCAACTTTTTCTTGGCAATGCGTGGGGAGCTTGAAGGGCAGACATTAATCATACTCCCTTGGCAAAAATTTCCTCTTCAAATGTTTCTTTAAATTTTCCCAAGAGTCAATCTTGGTCTTGCCATGTCTCTTCCGACTTGTTTTTAAATTTTTGTACCACACGGATGCGGAAGATTTCAATTCCCGCGTAGCCACATTAAAGCACTTATGATCGTCGTAATGTTTGGATTCAAAAAGTCTCTCAATGGCCCTTATCCATTTGAGAAACTCCTCCAGGTCTATGTCGTCTTCAAACGTAGGAAGATCAAACTGTAAGGCTATGTTTTCTTACCTTTCTTGTCTTGGGCTATTTTGTACAACCCTTGACTTGGTATTTTTACATACGGTATGTCCCGCAAGTTCTTTCTTTAAGACTTGTGCATGTTTCGCAAAAATGTTGCTAATGAGTTTTCGAAGTTCTTCTTTGCTCATAAGGGACATTTTTGTGTTGGCCATCGCGTCAAGGCGTGGGAAGGGAAAGCCTTGCTCTAATATCAATTTGATGTAAGTACGGAGAGGTAAGTGAGGGTATATTTGTCTAAGTTTGGCAGGGAACGAGTTGACGCGAAAATGTACTTGAAAGTAGGTTCTCGGTTGGTTGGTTTTCAGCCGGGCAGTGGGTATTTAGTGGTTGTTTTGGGTGTTCAATGGGATTTGGGTTTAGGCGTTTAAGGAGGTTGTCCCGGGGGTATTGTGGGAGATAGTGGTGGCTGGACTTTGGTGTTTTAAGGGTGGTAAGGTTTCAGAAATGAACCAAAATAATGAGGTCTCTATAAACGTAGTTTTAGCGGACGACTTGGTGTTGTTTGGTTTGGATGGGAAGATATGCTTGGCTTCGGGTGTTGGCCATTATTGTGAGTGTTTAGCAGGTTTTGTGAGAGATGAAGGTGATCAGTACATGGTGGTTTGGGTTTGGATGGCCCACGAGTTGCAAGATGCAAGCTCGGGTGAAGAATGGTCGACTTGGTGAAGTGATGGTACAGTCGATATGGCTTGTATAATAACAAGGAGTTTTTAATGCCTGAGCTGACACCAAGCTGAGGGTGACCAATTTAACAAGGACTAGATCAGTGTTGCTAAGTACAAGCCTGAATACTAACCAAGTAAGGTTGGCCGGAAACCTTAAGATAGACCCTACGTTTGGGTTTGGTTGGGTGACACAGTCCCAACGTCCACTCGCACCAAAGGGGGTTACTTGATCTTGGACTTAGTTAAGTCACAGTCTTAACCAAGCTTATACTGAAGGGAAAACTTAGTTTGGATTTAACTAGGTCACACAGTCCTAGCTTTAACTTACACTATGGAGTTTGGCTCACACAAGAACCAAAGGTCCTCCCGGAGAACTAACTAAGAACTTACAATCCTGGATTGAATGACTTAGCAAAATGATTAAACACTCAACTTTCATATATATCATTAAACTCTAATTGAATTTTACAGCGGCCTACAAAAGAGACCATTCTAGAAATCAAATGAAAAGATACAAACTAACACCTAGTATGGACGCATTTGGATTGACTTAGTGACCAAGGAAGTTCGGCCACCTCTTCCTCTTCTCTAGGATGAGATTAAGGTCTCCCATGTAACCATATTTATGAACTTGATTCTTTCAAAAACCTCATCTTCTTATGTGTTGGAAGCTTCAATTCTTGGTATTTGTTTGGATGATCAATTCGACCACCTCTTGGAATTCGTTTGTTCTAGATGGTTGTTGTCCTTGCCATCTTGTCGGCCAAGTTATCCTTTGTCATTTCCATAGTGTATTCTCTGTGTAGTCACCTTTGTGACTTATTAATTGTGTCCCAATGTTAGTTATTACATAGCACACTATGTCCTAAGCTAGAAATAAGCTAAGAATAAAAGACAAGCTTAAAGAATATATCTCAGCCAAACAAGAAGGCCAAAAAAAAACAAGGCTTCTTAAATCTTCACATAACAACTCCAACGCCATTCCATTTTCCATGCCATGTTAGGAATCCAAGTGTGGAACGACCTGCCAATGTTGGCGTTATTGGTAAAGATCTTCTCGGCTTTGGTTGAATGTTTAAGTGTGCGGAAGTTTTATCTTGTAGGCGACTCTCTCAATTCTTGTCAAATATGGATCCGAATACAAGTCACATGGTTTTGACTTAAAATGATGTCTCTATTGTTTCACGAATTCCATAACATATAATGCCGTACCATAGGTGGAATAATGACACCGTGCGTCATTCATTTTTGTGTTAGAGCAAGACGTAACACCTACTTTAGTTTCATGTTTGGTGTCCAACGGCTCTTCACGGTTTGGCATGGTTAGGGCCGGGGCTTTACAAATCTTTTCCCCAGGGCTCGAAAAACCATTGTTTCTCCTCGGAACCATTCACCCTCATCTTTTCTTATTAGTTCATTGGTAGGGGCGGCAAGGTCACAATAATTCTGTAGGACATGACGAGGAAAAGAAGCCAAACCAAAGAAACTCGGACCATCCTTTGGTAGGTTCCGCCTTGGGTGGGTTGGCATCAATATTCTAGGAAGATGTTAAGCACCCCAAGGATGGATGTGACACCTTGTGTAAGGAAGAGTTTGGGACGTCACACCGTCCAAATGGCATCACAAACCATTCGTCCAAATCAAACTTCATTCCGAGGGTAATTTTCTATTCAACATTCTCTAGGATTCCCACTTGATATATATTATTGGTACTGTGAGTGGGGTTGAGTTCGGCAGGGGACAAGTTGACGCGACAAAAGACTTGAAATGATGGTTTTCAGATTCTCGGCTTACCCGGGCAGTGATATAATATGGGACTATTTTGGGTAGTTGTAGGTAGAATCAGACTTTTGTGGGGATGTTTCAGGTATGTTGAGGGTGAAGTTAGTGATCGGGTTTGGTGGTTGGGTAGTGGTAAGGTGGCAGAACAAGGATGAAATAGTGAGGTCCCAGGTTTACCGGATTCTGCCAACAGTGTGGTGTTAGGTGGCTGTTTCGGATGGTTTTAAGGAAAATTTGTTTAGACGTTTGTGGGGTTATTATAGACACGTTGAGGTTTGTAGTGGTGATCACGGTTCGGTGGTTTGATTGTGGAGGGTGTCGGAACTGAATTGAACTAGTGAGGTTCCGATAAGGGTTGACTTTATGGACTGTTTGGTGTTGTTGGGTTTGAACGAGGAGGTACGCTTGGTTTCGGGTGTCGGCATTTATTTTGAGTGTTTATGAGGTGTTGTGGGAGGTTAGGGTGATCAGTATTTGGTGGTGTGGACAAGGGTTGCAGACGAGTTACGAGTAGCAACCTCAGGTGAGCTTTGGATTGATTTGGTTAAGTGTTGGATCGATCGGTATGGTTCGAGTGAGGTACGGTTGATATGGTAAGGATAATGTCAAGGTGGTTTTAATGCCAAAGTCAACACCTTGATTAGGGTGACCAATTTAACAAGGAATTGATCGGGGTTGCTAAGTACAAGCCCGAATGCAAACCAAGTAAGGATGGTCAGAATCCTTATGATAGACCCTTTAGCTTAGGTTCAGTTGGATCACACAAGCTCAAACATTTACTTACCACCGAAGGGGGTTCCTTAAGTTTGGACTTAGTTAAGTCACACAGTCTTAACCAAGATTACACAAAATGGAAACCTTATCTTGGGTTTAACTAGGTCACACAAGTCCTAGCTTTAACTTACACTAAGAGGTTGGCTCACACAAGAACCAAGGCTTACACAAGGACCAACTAAAAGTAGACACATACAAGTGAATACAATTAGCTATTGAGTAAAAACTCACTTTTATATATCATCAAACTCTCACTGAATTTTACAATGGCATAAGTCTTCTATTTATTGTACAAAATGGACTATTCTAGAAGAAGACTAAAGGACACAAAACTAGAACCCATTTCGGCCTAGTGTGGATGCGTTTTGATTGACTTGGTGACCAAGTGTGTTTCGGCTAACTCTTCCTCTTCCCTAGGCCGAGATTGATTCCTTTTATTTAACCATATTGATTCTTCCAACCTCTTTGAGGATCCCAAGTGGAATAATACATGAACATGAGCTCTTCATAAATGTTATGTTCTTGGAATAGGTGTGGAAGATTCCATTCCTTGGACTTGATTGGATGAACATTTCGACCACCTATTGATCTTCCTTTGGCCGAATTTGGAGCCTTCAATGTAGTCTACTTCATGAACCAGTTGGTTCATGAATTTTCTTCTTGGAAGCCTTAACTTCCAGATCATTCTTGTCCTTGCCAAATTGTCCTCTCAGCCTAGTCATCCATTTCCCTTACATCGTTGTCCTTGATTACATTGTCATATTACATGGTACATTAAATATGTCCTAAGAAGAACTAAAAGCTAAGCTAAGAAATAAAGATAAGCTAAAAGAAAAACAAATACGGTCTTCGGCCAAGACCTACATACAAAGGACGAATAGAAAAAATGTTTCCCAAATCTTCACATGACAACTCCAATGTCATTCCATTTCCATGACATGTTAGGCATCCACATGTGGAATGATGTGCCATTATTGGCACTCTTGGTAAAGCTCTTCTCGGCTTTGGATGAGAGTTTAAGTCCGCGGGCTGATTTACATCAATCTCCCCTTCTTTGGAAGAATTTGTCCTCCAATTTTCGTCATTTAAATATGGAAATAATTTTTCAACAACAAGTGTTGAGCTACCACCTTCATCATTGGATAAGTTCGGAAGCTTTATTTTATGTGCGCCTTCCTCGAATCTTGCCAAACAAGGATCCGAATATAAGATGAATGGATTTGACTTCATATGATGCACATGTTGGATTATGGATCCCATAAGACATGTTTCCTTGACATATGTAGAAGAACAACACGGTGTATCACTCAATTTTGTGCTAGCAAAAAAAAGGCACCTACCCTTGCTTCACGTTCAACTCCCAATGGACTTTCATGGCTTGGCATTGTTAGAACTGGTGCTCCATAAATCTTTTCCTTTACGGTTTCCAAGATTCTTGTTGCTCTTCGAAACCATTCATGCTCATATTAGCTCGTTGATGGGGGCAACAAGCGTACGATAATTCCGCACGACATGATGAGAAGAAGGAGCCGAACCAAAGAAGTCATTTACGACTATGGTTCCCGTAGACTCGGACCATTTTTGGCTAGATTCCACTTTGGTTTGGTTATCATAAATGGCCTCGGGTGATGTTAAGTTTCCCATGGATGGACGTGATACCTTGTATAGGAAAACGTTTGGGGCGTCTCACCATCCAAACGACATTACAAACTATTTGCTCAAACCAAACTCGACCTTGAGGGTCATTTTCCATGCATCGTCTTCTCGGGTTCCCCTTAGATAGTATACTCTCATTGAGTCTATCTTGGCTCCACTTGATCTCTCAAAAGAAAATTTTAGCCTCGGCAAAGAGAGCTTTCCTTTCATGATGTTGCCGATAGCTTGGATGGTAACACAAGTGTGCCACTTCTTATGTTCTTTTGGCACCAACAAGTCATGCACCGCATACGGCCTAAAGTGCTTTTGGATAAGGCCCTCAGCTAGTGTTTCTCGCACGTATTGTGGTACTCCCTTAGCCGTTTCCAGATTGTATTCGTATGATCATTTATTGGGCAAAGAACCTCTAAAAAATAAACCAAGAGCATGTTTAATACTTTCCATCGATAATGGTCCGACTGCAAACTCATCAAAAAGATATTTCGACCTCGGCATAGGGATGGTACACTCAATGGTGAGGTTATAAACCTCTCGGTAACACGTGTGCCATGTCCCATCCTCTCTCGGCATCAATAATGCGGGGGTTGGGTAGAGGTTAAGGCCCTTTCGGTCATAGCTTCCGCCGAACACTTCTTGTTCTTGGCTTAGCAAGGCCTTAGTTTCTTTCGGATGACATTCATGGTCTTTGTGAGTAGATAATGAACTACTTAAAAATAAATCAAGAGCAAGTTCACCATATTCCATTGGTGGCACCTCAGATGCAAGATCATTCGGACATACATTTTCCAAGGGCTCCTTTGAGTTGACAACATTAGTACTCCCCTTCTTAGACTCTTTCTCTATCATCTGTGTATCGAGCAAGGGAGTCTAGGTTTCTTCTTTTTCTTCAAGTAGTATGAGTTCCATAATAGCCAAGGAAAACCCACACTCTCGATATTCCTCTCTAAGCACGGCCCGAGAATTAGGACATTCACTTACAAAGTGTCCTACTTCTTGACATTGGAAGCATTTTTTCATTTTTTATCTATCCCTTTTGTAACCTCTTCAAGTTCTTGGGCATACAATGTCTTAGAGGAAGAAGTTCTTCCCCTTTCTTTCCTTTTACTTTCTTCTACACCTTTTGGGTGATACAATGGGTTAGTAAATGAGGTACCGCCCTTTGCTTTAATCTTCGTAGGCGTTACATGGGACTTTGGGGAACTCTTATTTTCAAGCCTTGGATCATTTTTTATAACCCCTGACTTGTCATTTCTACTCATGGTATGCCCGAAAAGTTTTTCTCTCAAGATTCATGCATGCTTCGCAACTACGTCTCTTACGAGCCTCCTTAGTTCCTCTTTGTTTATGGTGGTCATTGCGTCAAGGCATGGGATTGGGAGCACCTTGCTCTGATACCAATTTGATGTAAGTGCGGAGGGGTAAGTGGGGATGAGTTCGGCAGGGGACAAGTTGACGCGACAAAGGACTTGAAATGAGGGTTCTCGGCTTAGCCGGGCAATGGGATATTGTGGGACTATTTCGGGTAGTTGTAGGTAGAATAAGATTTGGACATTTCCTGGGGATGTTCAGGGTATGTTGAGGATGAATTTGGTGATTAGGTTTTGGTGGTTGGGTAGTGGTAAGGTGGCGGAACAAGGCTGAAACAGTGAGGTCTCGGGTTTACTGGATTATGCCGGCAGTGTGATGTTAGGTGGCTGTTTCGGATGGGTTTAAGGAGAGTTGGGTTTAGATGTTTTGTGTGGTTATTATAAACACATTGAGGGTTGTTTTGGTGATTGGGATTCGGTGGTTTGACGGTGGAGGGTGTCGGAACTGAACTGAACCAGTGAGGTTCCGATAAGGGTCGACTTTGTGGACTGTTTGGTGTTGTTGGATTTGAGTGGGGAGGTACGCTTGGTTTCGGGTGTTGGCATTTATTGTGATTGTTTATGAGGTGTTGTGGTAGGTGAGTGTGATCAGTATTTTATGGTATGGACAGGGGTTGCACACGAGTTGCGAGTAGCAACCTCGGGTGAGCTTAGGATTGATTTGGTTAAGTGTTGGATCGGTCGGTATGGTTCGAGTGAGGCACGGTCGATATGGTAAGGATAATGACAAGAGGGATTTAATGCCAAAGTCGACACCTTGATGAGGGAGACCAATTTAACAAGGAGTGATCGGGGTTGCTAAGCACAAGCCCGAATGCCAACCAAGTAAGGATGGTCGGAATCCTTATGATAGACCCTTTGGCTTAGGTTTAGTTGGATCACACAAGCTCCAACGTCTATTTACCACCAAAGGGGGTTCCTTACGTTTTGACATAGTTAAGTCACATAGTCTTAACCAAGCTTACAAAAAAGGGAAACCTTAGCTTGGGTTCAACTATGTCACACAAGTCCTAGCTTCAGCTTACTCTTAAGGGGTTGGCTGACACAAGAACCAAGGCCCACACAAGGACCAACTAAAAGTAGACACACACAAGTGAACACAATTAGCTATTGAGTAAAAACAAACTTTTATATATCATCAAACTCTCACTGAATTTTATAATGGCCTAAGACCTCTATTCATAGTACAAAATAAACTATTCTAGACTAAGACTAAATGACACAAATCTAGAACCCATTTCGGCCTAGTGTGGACGGGTTTGGATTGACTTGGTGACCAAGTGTGTTTCGTCCAACTCTTCCTCTTCCCTAGGCTGAGATTGATGCCTTCTATGTAACCATATTGATTCTTCCAACCTCATTGGGATCCCAAGTGGTAGAATGCATGAACTTGAGCTCTTCATAAATGTTATCTTCTTGGAATAGGTGTGGAAGCTTCCATTCCTTGCACTTGCTTGGATGAACATTTCGGCCACCTATTGACCTTCCTTTGGCCGAATTTGGAGCCTTCAATGTTGTCAAATTCATGAACTAGTTGGTTCATGAATTATTCTCTTTGAAGCCTTAACTTTTAGATCATTCTTGTCCTTGCCAACTTGTCCTCTCGGCCTAGTCATCCATTCCCCTTACATCGTTGTCCTTGATTACCTTGTACTATTACATGGTACATTAAATATGTCCTAAGAAGAACTAAAAGCTAATCTATGAAATAAATAAAAGCTCAAAGAAAAACAAAAATGGTCTTCGGCCAAGACCTACATACAAAGGTCGAATAGAAAAAATGTTTCCTAGATCTTCACGTGACAACTCGAACACCATTCCATTTTCCAAGCCATGTTAGGCATCCAAGTGTGGAACGACGTGCTATTGGGGTGGATGTAGGTTGGTGTGGAACGACCTCGTGAGGTGAAAGAAATAAAGATCCGAAGTGCAAAAAAATGCAAGGAGAAATCCGATGTCCTCTTGATTAAGGCACGGAAGATAGAAGAAGAATTTAAGAAGGGGAATCCTCTAGTTCCACTGGTGCGCAAGGAAGGCCTCGTGGAAGACACGGTTGGAAATGCCAGCCCTAAGGAACCTGTGAAGAAACTTGAAGATATGTTATCGGGTGATCTTGCAACCGAGTCTCTATCGACGGAGGATATTGAACATGCTCTTGGTTTATTTCCAAGAAGTTCATTCCCTAACCACCATTCCTATAAACACCATCTGGAAAGGGATATGACATCCACCTTGTTATTGCAAAAGGGTAATGAGGCTTGGAACATGTGTTCTCATCCAATCGATCGGCAACAACATGAAATGCAAGTTTTCTATGACGAGGTGGAAAATTTCTTTTGAGGAATCAAGTGGAGCCAAATGGTTCTACAAGATAGACTCAAGGAGAGGATACCATCAAAGGGGAACCCGAGAAGGAGATATGTGGGGGATGGCTGCCAAGGTCAAGCATGATGTGTACAATGTTAGTGTGATGTCATTTAGAGTTTGTTGAATATAAAACTTGAGTGTTTACTCATCTTTGATAAGTCTTTCAATCCGGGATTGTATGTTCTTAATTGATCCTCTGGGAGGGTCACTTGGTTTTCCGGGAGAACCACCTATCTTTTCTAAGGTTTTGATCACCATTGCTAGGTTAGTGTTGAGCATTGAGGGCAGAAAACCTCAACCTAGTTCTTGTGAAATTCATCACAACATCCTTGGAGCCCACACGAGCAATTACCTCCTCGTGTTACTATCAAAGAAGACTATATCGACCGAATTGTGACTTGGCTTGTGTATCGGATTGTGTCCAACATTCCGTATACAACCTGTGTTCCAATTACTTATTTCAATTCATCACTACACTCCATAACACGTCATTAACATCATCACAAAAGGCCCCTGCTGGAAAATACCCACAACCACAATTAACCTCAATCAACCACACCAATATCTCCATCTAACGTCTCTACTGGACCCTCACGATTTTAGGTTGTTTCCGTAACCATAGCTCCACCAAAAAACCAAACCACCACCACTTCTCTCTCCTACAAGACGCCTGAAACAACCTCACAAAATGACAACTCGTGTTTTTAGCCAAGCTAGCCGAAACTGCCCTCAACCACCACACTGCCTACCTTAACCGAGAAATTGAGAGCCTCTTGGTTTCGACTTTGTGCCACAAACCTACCACCACCAAAATAACGAACCCAAACCACCACCCTGACCCTTAACCCACCCATAACGACCATACAAAGCGCCTTAACGCGATTCCAACCACATTTACCCGAAACATCCACCATACACCACACTGCCCGGACTTGCCGATAAATTGAGAACTCCCTTGGTCACCAAGTCAAACCAAATGCGTTCACACTAGGTGATAGTTTGTGTCTTTTCATTTGCTTTCTAGAATAGTCTATTTTGTACTATAAATAGAGGCCTTAGGCCAATGTAAAACGCAGTTGTTGTTTGAATATAAAACTTGTGTGTTTACTCATACTTGTTATGTCTTTCAATCCAGATTGTAAGTTCTTAGTTGATCCTCCGGGAGGGTCACTTGGTTCTCCGGGAGAACCACCTATCTTTTTTAAGGTTTCGATCACCCTTGCTAGGTTAGTGTTGAGCATTGCGGGCAGAAAACCTCAACCTAATAATTGTTAAATTCATCACAACATAGAGACCACACGAGAAATTAACTCCTCGTGTTACCATCCAAGGACCCATATCGACCGAATTGTGACTTGATTTGTGTCTCGGATTATTTCTAACAATCCGTATATAATTCGTGTTCCAAATACTTGTTTCTCCACTTTTCTATCTCCCGCACAACTTCATTAACATCTCCACAAAAGGCCACTACCCGCACATATCCTTAGCCCCATGCAAACACCACCAAACATATCAATGTCCCACCAAAGCCCAGTATCCCTCATACCACCCGAAATAGTGATTTGAAAGTTCGAACAGGTTCGTATGATGATTTTGGACTTGTCCGCAAATTATTATTTAATTTCTATGAGTTCTTGACGGGTTTTAAGCGTGTTGGGTACTTTCTCACTGTTTTAAGCATAAAAGTCTAACAACTCAAAGGTTCGTTATTAGTTCTATAGATCAGAATTTATTTGAGGACGTCCAAAAATTTGAGAATGATTTATAGGGCTAATTGGAATGTTTTGTCTATTTTTGATAGGTCACGCTTGGGTTTTTATCGTGAAACATGAATTAAATCTTTAATGAGAAAAAATGGTATTTCACTGGGCAAACGAGTTTGCAATTGAGTTTTTAACTCAAATCTTTGAGTTTTACATGAATCTAAGCTAGATTAAAGGCCAAAGTTGGTGATTTTCAAGAGGGTTTTTGGTAAAAGAACAACATGTTGTTTTTTCCAGATCCGTGAGCGATTATTGATCAAATTTGAATTTTGAGTATAGAATATTGATCCTTGCGACGAGCACTATCTATTGAGTTGATTTATCTACTTTCTACATTGCTAACCGAACATTTATTTCAAGTCGGTATTTACAAATTGGAGGAAATTGTCAATTTGTTATCAATGTTCGACCAAGATTAGAAATTTATGATGTATTTAGTATTCTTAGGGAGAGGACCTCATATTAATGTAAAATTTATTGAAATTCAAGCTCGTGGATTGGATGGGTTTTATACCCGGTATTGGAAAATTAGCAATTGGTCTCAGTTTAAGGCAATTTTGGACGCAATCTTCATAATGTATCTTGGGAGTAAGTTTCTAACCTTGATCTTGGTATTTCTGTATGATTCCATCATTTATTTAGCATTTTTATCCACAATTTAGTTGTAGAAATTGGGTGTTGGGTCCTAAAGTTAAGATATTGAAATTCTTTGATTTGGAGGTCGAATTTGAGTCAATTTTAGAATTTAGACTCTATGGGCAATGTGTAAGCTGATTTTGGTGCAAAATTACATTTTTTCCCTCTTTGGCTCAAGATTGCCTTTTCGGATTCGAAAAATTAGTATAGCAATATGGGTGTCTAACGACTTGTATGCTTATGTAGAATTCGTATTTGGACAGATTAGATCATGCTGAATTTTACAAAAGGTCAAGCCTTTGTTTTTTTTTATTTTCGGACATCAAATCAGGAAAGTTGAGACCTTACTTGACTCTATTTATATCATGTGGTTGGTAAATTAAGTATTGATAAGAGAAATGGGTATTAACGTGTCTCATACTTGTGAGGTGACGAGCACTCGTATTGGGTACCGGTGCCATGATTAGTTGGGTAGTATTAAACTTTCCTTGTAAGAATGCCGAAGCACATGGGCAGTAGCTCATAGCGTAAGTTGATTGACGAGAATCCTGATGTGAGATATGAATCTCTTACTTGATATTTTTTATGCTATATGCATGTCTTACTAGTTGATTGTGTATTCTCATCACTCCAAAATACTCATTTAAAGATGAAAATGTCCCTTTGGGAATCATGGTGGCACCTACATTGCCCCCCTCCCCCAGTAGGCGAACCACTTCCAACTCAAACAACATAATAAAACTTTAAGCGGAAAAAGAAGTTATTAATAATAAATTGTCTCCCCATATATATAAATAGTCATAAAATACTAAATATCTAATTATTAAACTTCCCAAAAATCTAGTCTAGTCAGTACAAGAGCTATTACATAAGCGAAATATAAATGTTTGAAACTGTCTCAACATCGAAAAATAAAGACAGGAGTAAAAAATGGAGAGTCCAGGGCTGCTGAGGAAAGATAGTCTCACCCCGAAGTCTGTGGTCCACAGCCTCAAACGTCAGCCACGAGATCCGGCACTAGTAGACGATGTTATATCTGCATCCAAATAAGAATATAGAAAATGTAGCATGAGTACACATCGTACTCAGTAAGCATCATAGGCCGACAATGATGGATAACATGTAACACATATAAAAATTGAGTTGACACAAAGGTATCCCTAAGTTATACAGTCTTCGTTAAGCACATATGTCACCTCCAAATAACAGTCATTGTTCAATAGTTAATTCATCTCAGAACATAGAAGTTATTGTCCAACACATAATAACCTCAACATATAAGTTTCAAATAAGCACAATTCTCATGATCATTATGAATGTTAATGAATGATATGACTGGATGAAACGGTACCTCTCGATAATCTGGTATACACATGCCACAATACGTCTCCTCGTAGTCATGACCAATAAGGGACTCCACGAGTCCAAATACCACTCACAACCAATCGGAATGATCCATCGGAATGGCTAGAGCATCAAATCATGGACTCATTTGTCGAGCTATATCAATTCACATCATCTCGATATCCAAATCATCTCATAGCAGTATCATTTACCTTTATTTTCAAGTCTCATCGGATCAACAACATTCTATAACCAACTCCATTCGAATGTTGGGATAATATGAGTGTATGAATGCAATGTTAAATAAAGTAAGTAATCATTAAGTATGACATGAAATCATGTTCCAGAGATGAATAACACATGCCTCAATATTATCAATAACACACAATTCCACATAATCAATATTTTCATATTAGGAGGCATAGCGTGATGAGTAATTTCAATCAACAATCACAAGTAAGATAAATCATGGCGACAAGCCCACATAATAACAGTCGGGATTAACCTAAGTATCATCCCCAAAAATAAATACACACTGGTACACACTAAAGTGCTCATCAAATTCACTAAGGTGGGATCCCCATCACGCTCAATACCCCTCAATAGTTATATTTACTACATGTATCTATCATAGTCTAATAGAGAAAATCGTAGCCTACCTCTCAGTCGAATAAGTGTTGCAAACTAGTCCCATGTCAAGGCCTTGCCCTTACATAGTGCCTCCGAATGTTTGTAGTCTATTATCATGATTCTACTTTAATGCATAATTATAAATACAAACACAAAAATAAGACCTTCCAAAGAAATCGAAAGCCTGACCCCCAAAGCGACCCTCGGTCCACAAGGGTAAAATCAAAAATTTAATATCACAAAAGAATACTCGCAGTCTAATTAATCATATCCTTATACTTGAGGGTCAACTAATCCAAATTAGGTCTTCAATTTCACTTTGAACCCAAAATCACCAAATTAGAAAAAACCTAATTTCATTTGAAAAATCATGAACTAAATTAGCAATTCAAGTTTATCAATAGGTTTCCCAATCATTAACAATGTCTAATCTAAAGTATCAACCATATAATAATATAACTTGTCATCCAATTTCATTTGTTTAACCCTCTTAACTTAGAATCTAAAACCCTAGGTTTTCTATCCACAAAACATGATACAAACCCTAGATTACGCAAAAGAATCACGAATAGGTTATGTAAATGAGATGAAATTCTTACCCCAAGAGTGGAATGAATGGAAAACCTTAAATTCCTCCCCAAACTGATTTTAGATTTGAGAAAAGTGAGAAGTGAGAAGTGAGAAATGAATTCAGACTTGGAGTCTTTTAATTGTTATTGATTCAGTGATCCCGCTCCTGTAGAACATTCCTTATAGGTTCGGCCTCGCTTCTACGGAAATATGACCGCAGAAGCGGCCCTACATAAAATGTCAAAGAAGCACAAAGTGGAAATGACCTCAAAGAAGAGGCCCGCATATGTGCACAAGGCTCCGTAGATGCGGCCCTTCCCAAATCCTTTAGGGCTCACATATGTGGACCAACTTCCGTAGAAGAGGCTCCGCAGGTATGGCTGAAATCTACTGGTGCGATTACACCAAAAGAAGCAGAAGTAGCAAAGTCTGTAATTCACCATCCAATACTTGAAACTCACCCGAGACCTCCCGGACACAAACCAAATATGCTATCTAAGTATAAGCGATGCTACAAACTTGCTCGCGCACTCAGAATACTCATCCTTCAATGCTAAGATGTATTTTTTTATAAGTTTCCCTAAATTTCCCAAACCTCTCAAATAAGAAAATTAGGATTCATAGAACAACCGAATGCCTCGGGAAGTGAACCAAAGATTCGAGTAAGTCATAAATGACGTTACGGACCTACCGGAAGCAAAAAAACTCGAAAATGAACATGTATACTCAAAAGTCAACTTTGGTCAACTCTATTCATTTCAAAAACTTCAAACTTAGGTTCTTCTTTCGAAACCTATCTAAACTCACCTTGGGAACCATACCACCCATCCTTGTGAGTCATAAACCCTGAAAATAATCTATGGAAAGGGTAATTTAGTCAAGTAAGAGTGTTATGCCAAAAATTACCGGACGAGTCGTTACATCAGATACTAATTAAATAAATGTTTGCCCTCGAAAAAAAAGAAATGAAATTAGAAATGTACCAAAATCAATAAAGGGCTGAGGGTATCTACTCCGAATATTAGCCTTGTCATCCTAAGTAGCCTCCTCAACAAGATGATGCTTCCATTGCACCTTCACAGAAGCAATCTCTTTTGACCTTAACTTTCTAACCTACATGTCCAAAATGGCCACAAGCACTTCTTCAAATTCCAAATTCTGATCAAATAATACCGAATTCCATTGAGTGATGTAGGACCCATTATCATGACACTTCTTCAATATGGAAACATGAAATACCGGATGAACACCTGAAAGACCTAGTGGCAAAGCTAACTCATACTCCACCTCACCAACTCTTTGAAGAATCTGAAATGGCCTGATATACCTCGAACTCAACTTTCCCTTTTTTCCCAACTTCATCACGCCTTTCATAGGCAAGACCTTCAATTTTACTCAATAACCAACCATGAACTCCATATCTCAAACCTTCTTGTCCGCATATTCCTTTTGTCTGCTCTTAGCCGTTAGGAGCTTGTCCTGGATCATCTTTACTTTTTCCAAAGAGTCTCTTAATAGAACTGTACCACATGGCCTCATCTCAAATGCATCAAACCAAACCAGATAACGACATCTCCTACCATATAAAGCCTCAAATGGGGCCATCTCAATGCTAGAGTGATAACTGTTATTGTAAGGGAACTCTGCCAATTGTAAGAATTAGTTCCAATGACCACCAAAATTAGTCATACATGCCCGTAACATATCCTCCAAAACTCAAATGGTTAGCTCGGACTAACCATCTAGCTATGGGTGAAATGTTGTGCTAAGATCCAAGCGAGTACCTAACTTCTTTTGCAAAGTCCTCCAGAAATGAGAAGTAACTGAGTGCCTCGGTTTGAAATCATAGAAATGGTCAGCACATGCAACCGAAAAATCTTCCTAATATAAATCTTGGCCAAATTCTCAGAATTGTAGGATGTTTGGACCATAATAAAATATGCAGACTTGGTGAACCTATGCATAATAACCCAAATGGCATAACTTGCCCAGAGTATTCGGTAGTCCAACTACGAAGTCGATAGATATCCTCTCCCATTTCCACTCGGGTATGGGCATCTTGTGAGTCATGCCACCCGGTCTTTAGTGCTCATACTTAACCTGCTGGAAATTCAAACACTAAGACACAAACTCTACAATGTCCCTCTTCATCCCAGCCCACCAATAAAATTGATTCAAATCACGATACATCTTTTTTTCACCAGTATGGATAGAATATCTTGAACTGTGAGCCTCATCCATGATTAATTTTGTCAATCCTCAAACACACGGAACACCAACTCACCCCTTGATCCTAAAAAATCCCTCACCATCAAGCATATCCTAATTACCTTCCCTTCGTAACATTTTATCCCTGATCTTACACCACTTCATATCATCAAACTGCTGGACCTGATTTTCTCCAAAAGAGATGACCTCGCATAACACAAGCTAAAATCCTACCCTGTTTTGAAATATCAAGTCTCACAAAGCTGTTGGCCATGGTATGAACCTCTAATTCCAAAGGACGCTTATCAATAATTAAACATGTCAGGCTCTCCATACTCATTGCCTTTTGGCTCAAGGTGTCCGCCACCAACTTGGCCTTGCCCGAATAGTAAAGAAAGTCATGTGATAATCTTTGAGTAACTCCATCCATCTACGCTGCCTAGAATTCAAATCCCACTAACTGAACACATGCTGAAGACTGCAGTGATAGGTGAATACCTCACAATGAACCATATACAAGAAGTGGCTCTAAATCTTTAAGGCAAAGACTACGGTTGTCAACTCCAAATCATGAGTGAGGTAGTTCTTCTCATGTATCTTTAACTGCGTCGATGCATATTCTATCACTCTTCCCTCCTATATTAATACACCACCCAAATTAATCCTCAAAGCATCACAATATACAGTGAAATCTTTCCTCTCTACATGTAAGGCTAAATTTAGGGCTTAGGTCAAAAGTGACTTGAGCTTTTGGAAGCTCTTCTCACACTCATCAGGCCACTGAGAAGGTACATCTTTCTTAGTCAACAGGGTCAAATAAGAAGCAATAGATGAGAAACCCTTTACAAACCAATGATAGTATCTCGCAAGACCCATGAAACTGACCGCCTCAATCTTCTTAAGATCTATCATAGTAGGCATATCCCAATATCTAACTGCCTCAATCTTCTTAAGATCTACCATGATAACATTTGTTCCTTCAACAAACCACCCTCAAATGCTTCTCGTGGCTCTCCTTACTTCGAGAATATACCAAGATCTAATAAATGAAGACAGATATGAAAAAATCTAAATAAGGCTTAAAAATCCCATTAATCAAATCTATGAAGGTCGCGGGGGCTTTAGTAAGCCCAAAAGACATCACCAAGAACTCATAGTGCCCATAACGAGTCATGAAGGTCATATTCGGAATATCCTCCGCTCTAATTTTCAAATAATGGTACCCATGCCTCAAATCTTGTAAAATACTGAAGCATCCTGAAGCTGATCAAATAAATCATCAATGCGAGGTATAAGATACTTATTTCTGGTGGTGACCTTGTTCAATTATCGATAATCGATACACATTCACATGGTACCATCATTTTTCTTCACAAATAGATTAGGAATACCTAAAGGAGACACACTAGGTTGAATAAAACCCTTTATCAACAAATCTTGCAACTGCTCATTTAACTCTCTCAATTTAACCGGTAAGGTGGAATAAAAATAGGATGAGTACCAGACTCCAAATTAATATATAAATCAATGTCTCGGTCCAGCGGCATACCAGGAAAATTAGTCGAAAAGACCTCTGAAAACTCGCTCACTTTTGGAACTGACACAAGTGGAGGAGTATACACACTAGTACTATGTGCGCCAAATACACCAAACATCGCTTATCAACCAACTTCCTTGACTGAATAAAACAAATAATCCTCTTCGTGTACGGTTTAGAGTACCATTCCATTCTAACCTCGGGATACCCAACATAGCTAATGTGACTGTCTTGGCATGTCAATCCAAGATCGCGTGATACAGTGACAACTAAGCCATACCTAACATGATATCAAAATCTACCATATCCAAGATAACCAAATCTAATCAAGTGTTATACCCGATAAATGTAAACACATAGGATCGATTGACTCTATTTACTATCACAGAATCATCAACAGGGTAAGAAACTTAAATAGGAACAACAAGCATATCACAAACCATGTTCCAGACCCATTGAGAAATATGTAGACATATAGGAGAATATAGAACTCGAATAAAATAATACATAGGTAGACCGATAACAGACTAAAATGATCTTGTGATGACTGCATCAGAAGCCTCAGGCTCTGGTGTACCTAGAAAAGCATATAAGTGGGCACGTCTACCCTCGAACTGAGTACTCCTATGAACACTGCGTCCTGCCTGTGCCCCATCTTTATCATACTAAGAACCATCTTGTTATACTCCATATTGTTTGGTACATTATTGTCATTGTAAGTTAGCCAATATACGTTCTGAGAGGGTGAGAATCCTCCACAAGGTTAATAAATGTTTACTGAAGTGTTAAGTAAGTTTCAAGGAAGTTTGAGGCTAATCGGATCGAAGGACATGAGTTTCGACAAAATGGGATTTTTGTGGAGCATTCTGTGGACCGCATAATAGGTTTGTGGGTCACACTGTGGATTGCACAATTTTTCTAAGATAATGAAACTTTTGGGAAAATATATAGCCCACTCTGCAACTACTGAGAAGGTTATGTGGATTGCAAAAGGGTTTTGCAGGGAGTAGAATAGACCATAGATCTGAGGTGGTGGCCGACCTTTTGAACTATTTAAATAATGGATTCATCTTTTTCCTTATTTTCTTGACCAAACTAGACCATAGACACCTCTAAACTCTCTCTAAATAATCCCCCATGGTAACTAAGCTAATCCAAAGACAAACCAATTAAGTTATTCACTAAAAGTGTGTAGAAGAAGTAACGATCACTTGGTTGATATTGTTGTTGATGTGTGAGGTCTTCCGAGATAAAGGAGAATTGTTGTACATATTTGACTTGATGTTTAAGGTAAGTTCTTCCTCTCCTACATGTATTTGAGCATGTCTAAGTTCTAGATATGTTCCATAGGTAAGATAGTGCAAACGTAAGCACTTTTACAAGTTGTTTTATTTTTGTAGTTTGTTGGGTTGTTTGTTAAGGTTGTTGTGATGGATGTAAGGCTGAATATTGTTGTGTATATGTTTGTTTGAGTGTTGTGTGTGTTTAGATATTGTTCGAGATATGAGTAAATTGAAAGGAATATGGGAGGTACTGTCCGAGTTGTCATAGAATGAGATTGTCGCTCTTTCGTATCGAATTCTAGCATCCATAAGCTTAATAATGGCTCCTTATCGCTTATTGTAGATTGACGTGATGTACGGATGTATTTGTTGTCTTTTAAGGGAGAATTTTAAAGGTATGTAAGGCTAACCCTTTCTTTTTATTGGCATGGCCCTAGTAAATGCCATACATAACAAAACATCCCTCAAAGAGGACACTTCTCTTTATAATTATAGATATGCTTATTTTAATTCTATTGAATGTTATTGAATCTTGCTTGTCCCTTGTAAAGTGTACTTTCCGCATCTTATATTATCTCCCACTATGTGACATTCTGTGTTCTTTGTTTGTTTTACGACAGTTGATACATGTAGCTATATAACGATAGTCGGAGGGTAACAACTTTATGTCACTCTGACCATACCCATCATGTTCTTTTGAGATCATTCATGTTTTATAAATGTATCTATTTTATGACACTGACTCGCGCTATAGTCGATCGGGTACGACACTTATATGTGCACACCAGTGCAGTTGGGTATATTTTGATGATGATGATGCCCATAGAGGCTTGATGGTGTTAAATATGCATATATATGTACTACGACGTTATAGACACATATATACACATTATGATTTTATTGCATATTACATATCATAGGTCACAACGGCAACCTAGAGTTACAGGTTGATTCTTCTTATCTCCCATTATTTTGATATCATTACTTATGCTATTACTTTCCCTACACATTCAATAAATTATTCGTACTGACATTCCTTTGCTGTGGGTGTTGTGTTTCATGCCCCCGAGTGCATATAGATGGATTGACAACCTCGCCAGTAGGTTCCCAACTCAGCTGTGGTTGGTGCACTCCTTTTGTTCCGGAGTTGCTACTTTTGAGTTGGTATGATGTCATGTATATATTACGGGTATGGCGGGGCCCTATCCCGACCTTATGAGGATAATGATATCCTCTCCCATTTCTACTAGGGTATGGGCATCCTGTGAGTCATGCCACCCGGTCTATGGTGCTCATACTTAACCTGCTGGAAATTCAAACACCGAGACACAAACTCTACAATGTCCCTCTACTTCCTAGCCCACCAATAATGTTGATTCAAATCACGATACATCTTTTTTTCACCCGTTTGGATAGAATATCTGGAACTATGAGCCTCATCCATGATCAATTTTGTCAATCCTCATACATACGAAACACTAACTCACCCCTTGATCCTAAAAAATCCCTCACTATCAAGCGTATCCTCATTGGCTTCCCATTGCAACACTTTATCCCTGATCTTACACAACTTCACATCATCAAACTGTTGGACCTGATTTTCTCCAAAAGAGATAACCTCGCATGACACAAGCTAAAATCCTACCCTGTTTTGAAATATCAAGTCTCACAAAGTTTTTGGCCATGGTATGAACCTCTAATTCCAAAGGACACTCATCAATAATTAAACATGTCAGGCTCTCCATACTCATTGCCTTTTGGCTCAAGGTGTCCGCCACTAACTTGGCCTTGCTCGAATGGTAAAGAATAGTCATGTGGTAATATTTGAGTAACTCCGTCCATCTACGTTGCCTAGAATTTAAATCCCACTAACTGAACACATGCTAAAGACTACAGTGATAGGTGAATACCTCACAATGAACCCTATACAAGTAGTGCATCTAATCTTTAAGACAAAGACTACGATTGTCAATTCCAAATCATGAGTGAGGTAGTTCTTCTCATGCACATTTGACTGCATCGATGCATATGCTATGACTCTTCCCTCCTATACTAATACACCACCCAAATCAATCATTGAAGCATCACAATATTTAGTGAAATCCTTCCCCTCCACATGTAAGGCTAAAATTAAGGCTTAGGTCAAAAGTTACTTGAGCTTTTGGAAGCTCTCCTCACACTTATCAAGCACTGAGAAGGTACATCTTTTTTAGTCAACAGGGTTAAATGAGAAGCAATATATGAGAAACCCTTTACAAACCAATAATAGTATCTCTCAAGACACACGAAACTCCTAATCTCGATCACTGTAGTAGGCACATCCCAATATCTGACCGCCTCAATCTTCTTAAGATCTTTCATGATACCCTTATTTGACACTACATGCCCCAGAAACGCCATAGAACTATGCCAAAACCCATATTTTTAGAACTTAGCATACAACATTTGTTCCTTCAACAAACCACCCTCAAATGCTTCTCGTGGTTCTCCTTACTTCGAGAATATACCAAGATCTCATAAATGAAGACAGAGATGAAAAAATCTAAACAAGGCTTAAAAATCCAATTCATCTAATCTATGAAGGTCACGGGGGCTTTAGTAAGCCCAAAAGACATCACCAAGAACTTATAGAGCCTATAACGATTCATGAATTTCATCTACAGAATATACTCCACTCCAATCTTCAAGTAATGGTACCCAGGCCTCAAATCTTGTAAAATACTGAAGTATCCTGAAGCTGATCAAATAAATCATCAAGGCGAGGTATCAGATACTTATTTCTGGTGGTGACTTTGTTCAATTATCGATATTCGATACACATTCACATGGTACCATCCTTTTTATTCACAAATAGATTAGGAACACCTAAAGGAGACACACTAAGTTTAATAAAACCCTTTATCGTCAAATCTTTCAACTACTCCTTTAACTCTCTCAATTTAGCCGATAAGGTGGAATAAAAATAGGTTGAGTACCCGAATCCAAATTAATATATAAATTAATGTCTCGGTCCAGCGGCATACCAGGAAAATTAGTCAGAAAGACCTTCGAAAACTCACTCACTATTGGAACTGACAAAAGTGGAGGAGTATACACAATAGTACTATGTGCGCCAAATACACCAAACATCCCTTATCAACCAACTTCCTTGACTGAAGAAAACAAATCATCCTCGTGGTGTAGGTATTAGAGTACCATTCCATTATAACCTAGGGATACCCAACATAGCTAATGTGACTATCTTGGCATGTTAGTCCAAGATCGCGTGATACAGTGACAACTAAGCCATACCTAAGATGATATCAAAATCTACCATATCCAAGATAACCAAATCTAATCAAGTGTTATACCCCATAAATGTAACCACATAGGATCGATTGACTCGATTCACTATCACAGAATCACCAACAGGTTTAGAAACATAAATAGGAACAACAAGCATATCATAAAACATATCCAGACCCATAGATAAATATGTAGACATATAGGAGAATAAATAACTCTAATAAAACAATACTAAGGTAGACCGATAACTGACTGAGATGATCTTGTGATGACTGCATCAGAAGCCTCGGCCTCTGGTGTACCTAGAAAAGCATATAAGTGGGCACGTCTACCCTCGAACTGAGTACTCCCATGAACACTGCGGCCTACCTGTGCCCCATCTCTATCATAGTAAGAACCACCTTGTTATACTCTATATTGTTTGGTACATTATTTTCATTGTAGTTAGCCAATATACGTTCAGAGAGGGTGAGAATCCTCCACAAGGTTAATAAATGTTTACTGAAGTGTTAAGTAATTTTCAAGGAAGTGTTAGGCTAATCGGATCGAAGGACATGAGTTTCGACAAAATGGGATTTCTGAGGAGCATTCTGCTGACAACATAAGAGGTCTGCGGGTCGCACTGTGGATTGCACAATTTATCAAAGATGTTGAAACTTCTGGGGAAATATATAGCCCACTCTACAACTGCTGAGCAGGTTTTGCGGACCGCAAAAGGGTTTTGCAGGGAGTAGAATAGACCATAGATCTGAGGTTGTGGCCGACCTTTTGAGCTATTTAAATAATGAATTCATGTTTTTCCATATTTTCATGACCAAACCAGCCCATAGACACCTCTAAACTCTCTCTAAATAATCCCCAATGGTAACTAATCTAATCCAAAGACAAACCAACTAAGTTATTCACTAAAAGTGTTGTAGAAGAAGTAACGATCACTTGGTTGATATTGTTGTTAATGTGTGAGGTCTTCCAAGATAAAGGAGAATGGTTGTAGAGATTTGACTTGTTGTTTAAGGTATGTTCTTCATCTCCTACATGTATTTGAGCATGTCTAAGTTCTAGATAAGTTACATAGGTAAGATAGTGAAAACATAAGAACTTGTAGAAGTTGTATTATTTTTGTAGCTTATTGGGTTGTTTGTTAATATTGTTGTGATGGATATAAGGATGGATATAAGGATGGATATTGTTGTGTATATGTTTGGTTGAGTGTTGTATGTGTCTAGCTATTGTCTGAGATATGAGAAAAGTGAAAGGAATAAGGGAGGTATTGTCCGAGTTGTCATAGAATGAGATTGTCGCTCTTTCGTATCGAATTCTAGCTTCTATAAGCTTAATAATGTCTCCATATCGCTTATTGTAGATTAACGTGATGTACGGATGTATTTGTTGTCTTTTAAAGGAGAATTTTAAAGGTATGTAAGGCTTACCCATTCTTTTTATTGGCCTGACCTTAGTAAATGCGATATATAACGAAACATCCCTCAAAGAGGACACTACTCTTTATCATTAAAGATATGTTTGTTTTCATTCTATTGAAATGTTATTGAATATTGCTTGTCCCTTGTCAAAAGTACTTTCCGCATCTTATATTGTCTCCCACTGTGTGACATTCTGTGTTCTTTATTGGTTTTACGACATTTGATATATGTAGCTATATAACGATAGTCAGAGGGTAACAACTTTATGTCACTCTGACCATACCCATCATGTTATTTTGAGATCATTCATGTATTATATATGTATCTATTTTATGACATTGAGTCGCGCTATAGTCAGTCGGGTACGACTCTTATATGTGCACACCAGTGCAGTTGGGTATATTTTGATGATGATGATCCCCATAGAGGCTTGATGGTGTTAAATATGCATATATATGTACTTCAACGTTATATACACAGTATGATTTTATTGCATATTACATATCATAGCCCACAATGGCAACCTAGAATTACAGGTTGATTCTTCTTATATCCCTTTATTTTGATATCATTACTTATGGTATTACTTTCCCTACACATTCAATAATTGTTCGTACTGACATTCTTTTGCTGTGGGCACTGTGTTTCATGCCCCCGAGTTCATATAGATGGATTGACAACCTCGCCAGTAGGTTCTCATCTCAACTGTGGTTGGTGCACTACTTAGGTTCCGGACTTCCTACTTCTAAGTTGTTATGATGTCATGTTTATATTGTGGGTATGGCGGGGCCCTGTCCCGACCCTATGAGGATAATGTTATCCTCTCCGATTTCCACTCGGGTATGGGCATCCTGTGAGTCATGCCACTCGGTCTCTGGTGCTCATACTTAACCTGCTGGAAATTCAAACACTAAGACATAAACTCTACAATGTCCCTCTTCATCCTAGCCCACTAATAATGTTGATTCAAATCACGATACATCTTTTTTCACCCATATGGATATAATATCTTGTACTGTGAGCCTCATCCATGATCACTTTTGTCAATCCTCATACACACAAAACACTAACTCACCCCATCATCCTAAAAAATCCCTCACTATCAAGCATATCCTCATTGGCTTCCCCTTGCAACACTTTATCCTTGATCTTACACAACTTCGCATAACTGAAGCTAAAATCCTACACTGTTTGGAAATATCAAGTCTCACAAAGCTGTTGGCCATGGTATGAACCTCTAATTCCAAAGGACACTCATCAATAATTAAACATGTCAGGCTTCCCATACCCATTGCCTTTTGGCTCAAGGTGTCCGTCACCAACTTGGCCTTACCCGAATTGTAAAGAATAGTCATGTGATAATCTTTGAGTAACTTCATCCATCTACGGTGCCTAGAATTCAAATCCCACTAACTGAACACATGTTGAATACTGCAGTGATAGGTGAATACCTCATAATGAACCCTATACAAGTAGTGCCTCTAAATCTTTAAGACAAAGACTACGGTTGTCAACTCCAAATCATGAGTGAGGTAGTTCTTCTTATCCACCTTTGACTGCATCGATGCATATTCTATCACTCTTCCCTCCTCTATTAATACACCACCCAAATCAATCCTCGAAGAATCACAATATATAGTGAAATCCTTCCCCTCCACATGTAAGGCTAAAATTAGGGCTTAGGTCAAAAGTGACTTGAGCTTTTGGAAGCTCTCCTCACACACATCAAACCACTGAGAAGGTACATCTTTTTTAGTCAACAGGGTTAAATGAGAAGCAATATATGAGAAACCCTTTACAAACCAATAATAGTATCTCGCAGGACACACGAAACTCCTAATCTCGATCACCGTAGTAGGCACATCCCAATATCTGACAGCCTCAATCTTCTTAAGATCTTCCATGATACCCTTATTTGACACTACATGCCCCAGAAATGCCATAGAACTATGCCAAAACCCATATTTTGAGAACTTAGCATACAACATTTGTTCCTTCAACAAACCACCCTCAAATGCTTCTCGTGGTTCTCCTTACTTTGAGAATATACCAAGATCTCATAAATGAAAAAAATCTAAATAAGGCTTAAAAATCCCATTCATCAAATCTATGAAGGTCGCGGGGGCTTTAGTAATCCCAAGAGACATCACCAAGAACTCATAGTGTCCATAACGAGTCATGAAGGTCATCTTCAGAATATCCTCCGCTCTAACCTTCAAGAAATGGAACCCAGGCCTCAAATCTGGCAACATACTGAAGCATCCTGAAGCTGATCAAATAAATCTTCAATGCGAGGTATCAGATACTTATTTCTGGGGGTGACCTTGTTCAATTATCGATAATCGATACACATTCACATGGTACCATCCTTTTTCTTCACAAATAGATTTGGAACACCTAAAGGAGACACTAGGTTGAATAAAACCCTTATCAACAAATCTTACAATTGCTCCTTTAACTCTCTCAATTTAGCAGGTAAGGTGGAATAAAAATTGGATGAGTACTCGACTCCAAATTAATATATAAATCAATGTCTCAGTCCAGCGGCATACCAAGAAAATTAGTCGAAAAGACCCTTGAAAACTCGTTCATTATTACAACTGACATAAGTGGAGGAGTATACACACTAGTACTTTGAATGTGCGCCAAATACACCAAAATCCCTTATCAACCAACTTCCTCTACTAAAGAAAACAAATAATCCTCTTCGTGTAGGGTTTGGAGTACCATTCCATTCTAACCTCGGGATACCCAACATAGCTAATGTGACTGTCTTGACATGTTAGTCCAAGATTGTGTGATACAGTGACAACTAAGCCATACCTAAGATGATATCAAAATCTACCATATCCAAGATAACCAAATCTAATCAAGTGTTATACCTCATAAATGTAACCACATAGGATCGATCGACTCGATTCACTATCACAGAATCACCAACAGGTTTAGAAACATAAATAGGAACAACAAGCATATCATAAAACATATCCAGACCCATAGAGAAATATGTAGACATATAGGAGAATATAGAACTTGAACAAAACAATACTAAGGTAGACCGATAACTGACTGATATGGTCTTATGATGACTGCATCAGAAGCCTCGGCCTCTAGTGTACCTAGAAAAGCATATAAGTGGGCACATCTACCCTTGAACTGAGTACTCCCATGACCAATGCGGCCTGCCTGTGCCCCATCTCTATCATAGTAAGAACCACCTTGTTATACTCCATATTGTTTGGTAGATTATTTTCATTGTAAGTTAGCTAATGTACGTTCAGAGAGGGTGAGAATCCACCACAAGGTTAATAAACGTTTCCTGAAGTGTTAAGTAAGTTTCAAGGAAGTTTGAGGCTAATCGGATCGAAGGACATGAGTTTCGACAAAATGGGATTTATGAGGAGCATTCTGCGGACCGCATAATAGGTCTACGGGTGGCACTGTGGATTGCACAATTTATCAAAGATATTGAAACTTTTGGGAAAATATACAGCCCACTCTGCAACTGTTGAGCAGGTTTTGCGGACCGCAAAAGGGTTTTGCAGGGAGTAGAATAGACCATAGATCTGAGGTGGTGGCCGACCTTTTAAGCTATTTAAATAATGGCTTCATCCTTTACCTTATTTTCTTGACCAAACCAGACCCTACACCTATAAACTCTCTCTAAATAATCCCCCATGGTAACTAAGCTAATCCAAAGACAAACCATCTAAGTTATTCACTAAAAGTATTGTAGAAGAAGTAACGATCACTTGGTTGATATTGTTGTTGATATGTGAGGTCTTCCAAGCGAAAGGAGAATTGTTGTAGAGATTTGACTTGCTGCTTATGGTAAGTTATTCCTCTCCTACATGTATTTGAGCATGTCTAAGTTCTAGATAAGTTACATAGGTAAGATAGTGCAAACATAATCACTTGTACAAGTTGTATTATTTTTGTAGCTTGTTGGGTTGTTTGTTAAGGTTGTTGTCGTGGATGTAAGGATGGATATTGTTGTGTATATGTTTGGTTGAGTGTTGTATATGTTTAGCTATTGTTCGAGATATGAGTAAAGTGAAAGGAATAGGGGAGGTACTGTCCTAGTTGTCATAGAATGAGATTGTCGCTCTTTTGTATCGAATTCTAGCTTCTATAAGCTTAATAATGGCTCCTTATCGCTTATTGTAGATTGACGTGATGGACGGATGTATTTGTTTTCTTTTAAGGGAGAATTTTAATGGTATGTAAGTCTTACCCTTTCTTTTTATTGGCATGACCCTAGTAAATGCGATACATAACGAAACATCCCTCAAAGAGGACACTACTCTTTATCATTAAAGATATGCTTGTTTTCATTCTTTTAAAATGTTATTGAATCTTGCTTGTCCCTTTTAAAGAGTACTTTCCGCATCTTATATTGTCTCCCACTATGTGACATTTTGTGTTCTTTGTTGGTTTTACGATAGTTGATATATGTAGCTATATAATGATAGTCAGAGGGTAACAACTTTATGTCACTTTGACCATACCCATCATGTTATTTCAAGGTCATTCATGTATTATATATGTATCTATTTTATGACACTGAGTCGCGCTATAGTCGGTCGGGTATGACACTTATATGTGCACACCAGTGTAGTTGGGTATATTTTGATGATGATGATGCCCATAGAGGCTTGATGGTGTTAAATGTTCATTTAAATGTACTTCGACGTTATATACAAATATATACACATTTTGATTTTATCGCATATTTCATATCATAGCCCACAACGGCAACCTAGAGTTACAGGTTGATTCTTCTTATCTCCCTTTATTTTGATATCATTACTTATGCTATTACTTTCCCTACACTTTCTATAAATTGTTCATACTGACATTCCTTTGTTGTGGGCGCTGCGTTTCATGCCCCCGAGTTGATATAGACGGATTGACAACCTCGCCAGTAGGTTCTTAACTCAACTATGGTTGGTGTACTCTTTTGTTCCAGAGTTGCTATTTCTGAGTTGGTATGATGTCATGTATATATTACGGGTATGGCGGGGCCCTTTCCCGACCCTCTGAGGATAATGATGTACTCTTAGAAACTTGTAGATATATGTCCTATGTATAGATGTCATGTACGGACTTGCCGGCCTTTGTAGTGGTTTGTTGATATCTACTATGGCCTTGTCGGCCTTGTTTATATTTATATGGTTGGGCTATCTTATTATACAGGTTATGGTGTTCACATTTTTCATATGACTATTATTCTGAGGCCTTGTCAACCTAGATACTTATATGACCAGGTATGTTCTAAATAGGGTATGCTCAGGCCGTTGAGGCATCGAGTCCCAACAACACCCCTATGGTTGGGGTGTGACACATCTCTACCAGTTTGATAACCCCCTATTCTCAATTGCTAACCCTCTCTATCAGACTCTCCACATTTTTTGGCTGACTGCGTTGGAGTCCTAGGCGTCTGAGCTCGTGAATCTAGCTGAGATCTACCCTACTTACATATGGGATAGTATCTCTAGAAGTTCCCAACACTATCGCACTCATAACAACTCTTACCTGACATGGTCTGCTGAACTGACATAAATGAACCTTAGTGTCCTCTGCGGTCTGAGAATCGGGAGTAAGCACTCTTGGAGGTCTACCCTACATTGTAACCACTCTACTCAGAAGGGCCACCGACTGAAGTTTGAAGCTCTAACTGAATCGGGCCACTGGACTAAGGCTGATGGGGTCTACCATAGTGCACACATCTCCTAGAAGAAGATCAACTAAAGTTACCAAACCTACGAGATTTCTTCTCAACGCCACTCCTCTAGAGCCCACCTCTCACTGACTCTACCATCCAGGCGTGATCCGCCACAGTCTGAAATGATGCTCCATAAGCTACGAACGGTAAAGTCGCCAATAGAAGAGGGACAATCAATCCCCTAACAAGGAATATAACCCTCTCGGTCATAGTAGAAAGTAATAGTGCTGCATAGCGAGACAAAATATGAAATCAAGTTAGCGACAGACATCCCTCCCAACTACAACATGGAGAACTCATCTCTCTTGCTTGATACTCTAAAATTACACTTATTAAATGGAGTAAATTGGACATTGTCAAATACAGTAACCCAACTAGGTTGGAGTCGAATCCCACTGGGAATAGGGTGTGAAAAGATTACTATTTTAGTGTAATAATTGACTTTAGGTCTTTGTTCGTATTCCGATATAGTTGTAAAAGATTGTGTATTCTTCTAGATATTTTGACTTGATTGTAATAAAGTTTATTAAGAAACCAAGGTTGTGTCCTATTAGATGAGATGTAATGCTCTAAGTGTTAGTGTGATACACTTCTAATGGATTGTTGTATTGTATGCACTTATTCTCTACACGACTTTCTAATATTTCCCAATAGTTAGGAAGTATTGCTCTTTATGATTTTTTCAAATATAAAAGAGTGAAATTAAGAATAATTATTTACGCCAAGTAAAATCCTCTTATTCCTAAGTGAGTTTATTAAATGAGAGTTAATGTCCCAAGTTCTTGTTACCTATCCCTACCAAACCCTACTCACTTTTCCAAGTACAATAAAGTTTATGGCTTAAGCTAATGTTTACAACCATTAACCAACACGAATGAATAAGGAATGAATAATAACTAACGACCCATTATACATATATCAATATTAAATACTCATTCACATAACACCCATCATTGGGTTCACAACCTTAGTATTAAGTTTAGGTACTCATAATGTTGATCACAGAACAAAGTGTTAAAGAATTCATTAAATCTTACAAGAAGATGAAAAGATGGAATCTTGTCCTCACAAGCTTCATAATATGCTAAGTACTCAGTACAACGAAGTAAAGTCTGAAAATGTATGATAGATGACCCACAAAACCCTTAAAAGTATTTATACAAGTCCAAGAACTCGGAAATAAATTCTGATAAAACTGCCCCGACGGCACCAAGTACGAACCATATAATTAAGTACGGTCTATAAAAATTTATATGCTCCACTTCTACACCAAATTGTATGGCCCGTACATATGAAGCACGGTCCGCACAATTTCTTTGTCCATTTCTTCAATGAAATGGCCATCAATGTATGGTAGGAAGTACGACCCATACAAATAAGTATGATCCGTACAAATCTACCATACCATGTTTCTTCTCAATTCGAGCAGTCTGCCTCTAATCCTTAAATGTACACCACAATGTATAGCCCGTACAAATAAGTACGGTCCGTACTTCTCTAATTTGTATGGACTTTGGTGAATTTTCCTTGTTCTTGCCTTTTGGTCATCAATTATCTAAAACATAACAAAACACATCAAAATGTAGCAAACTTGCTTAAAACAAGTGAAACTTATCGTCAAAAGGTATCAAATGTGTAGTAATTATATGGCACATCAACACCCCCAATTTAAAGTATTTGCTTGTCCTCAAGCAAGTAACACAACACACAATACTAACACAAACGCTCAAATATAACAAAGTAAGAATGTCTACTGTGGTTTTGGCAAGTAACTACCGGCACATACTTCGTACAAACGTGACTCCCCCCATATCCTCATTACTACACAAAGTGTATGACTCAAAATTATTGCAACTCACGATGAAGACTCAATTAATGACATCAAGTTATTAGAGGAACCATTGTGCATATGAATCTCAATTTATGAAAAGTCAATAAATTTCACGAATCTACCAACCCTTATGTCCTCACATAGTCCAAAGAATGTACCAACACACGTATATACAAATACAAGGGACAAGAGACTACAGATAAAATAAACACTCACACTCACAAAGAAGTTCTCAAACTAGACATGTAAATACCATATGATTGCCCTTATTTTTAATTCTTTCGACTTAGGACAGTTCAGCTATGATCACATTAGAACTTTTTTGGGCTTGTAGTGTAGGCTTAGGGACGGGTAGGATATACATTTGGGTGATACTTAGTTACCCACCTTGAACATTACACTTCACTCACCTTTTATGACCTTTTTTTTTTTCATCTAGCTACCTCGGTGTGGGTTATCAACTATATTTATATCTCTTTTGTGCAACATTTTCAGCAAAATTATTTCATGTGTTTCACAACAAACACACCGTCTAATTTACTAGGTAACTCACATTCACCCCAAACTTAGGCTCAAGCCTCATTTTCCTCATATTTCACACAACATCCCTAACTTAGGCTTTTAGCCTCCTCTTTCATCAATATGAAGTGTTAAGGAGGGAACGGGTGCAAAGTAAGGATATTTCAAACAAAGGGTAAAGGCTCATTAACGGCTTGTCAACGAATAGGCTTAAAGGCTCAAAATGGGGGACTAGGGATACTTTATGTACATGGGTTAGGCTCATGAAAGGCAAAAGGGTTCAAAATCATAAAAATAAGGCCTAAGATCATTTCAACAACTCAACTATCCTTAGAAACAAAGCATGACTAACCAGGAAAGTTGTAGATTGCACGTATAGCAAGTGAACGCATACTAAAAACTCACAACACACTAGCATAAGTATTGTTCTAGTAACTCGATTTGACTTCCCCATTAAGCATTCAACACACAAGGTAACTCAATACTCTCAATGTCATAAATAAATCATGCATGTCAATTACGCAACACATTTCAAGTAAACATCACAAAAATTAGGAGGGGAGTATTTCAATTGCAATCCATGTACTTGCCATAAGTTACTCAAACCACGCCACATAACTCACAATTACTCTGTTCTATCTAAACACAACCTAAACATACTAGGTTAAATAGAAATTAAACCCCTCATGAAAAGAACTATGGCAAAGAAAAGCCGAGGGGGTCCTAGACACATATATACAAACCAAATAGCCCCACCCCTAACCAAAAAATCATGCATTGTCCCCAATGCATCAAAATAAGTACAATAAGGTAAGAACTACTTGAGATGCCCTAGGGTCGCTGCTCGTCTCAAGACTCTGCATCCTTTGAGGTATCATCTGTAGTACCAGCAATAGTGGACTCTTGAACTAGAATAACAAACCTAATAGGAAGGGGTAGCGAGCTAGGCAAGGTCAACCTAGCCGGTACACTACTGGAGAAGGTGTCAACATCCTCGCTGGTGAGTGGTGTAGAGTGACAATCAAAGATGATTATGCATGGCTAGGCAATGTTCTTCTTCTTCTATCGTTGCAGCCTAGTCCAAGTCATATCTTTTGTCTCATCACCCAAAGGATCTACCTCATCCCAATTCTTCTTGACTCTAGTATTTGTTGGAGAGTCCTCATCATCTACAATCCCGGATTGAAAGAATTATCAAAATGAGTAAATACAAACTTTAATATTTATCAAATTCTAATATATGACTCGGAAGTTGACACGGGCTTGAGTTACTATCGTGAACCCCTTTTCTCTATTTACCCATCCAAAATAGTGAGGTCTAAGATGCATGTGAATTGGCAATTGCAACTTGCCGATTATCTCAATGGAGATCAAGTTGACACTACTACCTCCATCTATAATCATAGTGTATACTTTCTCTTTTATGTTGCAACGGGTGTAGAATACTTGTTCCCTTTGTAATTCTTTATGTTCTCATGGTTGGCTATTCAATACATGTTGGAGCATTATGCTCACACCATCTTCTGTAATGGCGTCACTTATTTTCTCCAAATAGGATCCGTAGACTTGATGGATAGGCGGTAAGTACCATGGAGTTATTTCCACGTTACATGTAGCATCTCCCGTGAAGGAAGGTAGGATAACATCCGTGCATGGCTATTGCGAGGTCGTTCTTGTCGACCAATGAGTCTAGAAGACTCCCCTTCTTGGGCCCCTTATTTATCCTTTGTACATCAAGTAACAAAGCCTCGGCTTTGAATTTTCTTGCACTTCGGATTCTCACGTCCCTCATTTGGCTAGGGGACATCGGCACCAATCAAATCTTTTTGTTGTTCTGTACAAAAGGAATAAGTATTCCTTCCCTCATCGTGTTGTGCCTTTATGTCGAGTTGCCATGGTCGTCCTAATAAAATATGGCATGCATCCATGGGGAGGATGTCACACCACACTTTATCCTTGTACTCTCAAATCCGGAAGCTAACAAAGGATTATTTGATGATTCTTATCCTTCTGTCTTGTTTCATACATTGAAGATCATAAGGTTTTGGGTGTCTGCGAATGGGCAACTTTAGTTTGGCCACCATTTCCTTGGAGGCAAAGTTGGCATAACTTTTTCCATCAACAATCATGTTACACACTCTTTATTGTACTTTGCACCATGTGAAAAAAAGTTGATCCCCTTGAATCTCCTCATGTGCTTCAAGTTGGTCATTTATCACATATTGGTGTATGCAGTCTCCACGCTCTTCTTCAATAGGGTCAACTTCTTCTAAGAATTCCTTGATAATGTACTTCTCCATAATAATGGAATCATCCTGTTCTTGCCCATACAATGGATTATTAAAGGATGTACCATCTTTTCCCTCATTGTACATGGGGTTAAGGAACAAGGTATGGCCTTTCTCATGCCTTTGGTAATTTGGTAGAGTCTAGGTTTTGGTGTGGCTGGTTGTGGTAGGTCTGTCAAGTTCCTTTTTCAAGGCTTGCAATCGGTCGGTCAAAACGTCATACATAATCCTCCGTAGGTCCTTTCTTGTGAGAGGTATAATGTCAAAGTGTGGGATGGGATTGTATCACTATAATACCAATTTGATATAAGTACAGAGGGCTTTGAGTTGGTATGTGAGTCTGGTCTTGGTGAGATTCGGGTTGACCTGAATTTAAGCAAGGAAGGTGGGGTTTCTCAGGTTCTCGATAAGCCGAGATGTGGGGTGTTTGGCGATGGTGTCGGGTAAATGGAGAAGGAGTCAGGTCAAGGTGCTTTATGTGGTGGTCACGAGTGGTATGAGGATTTGGATGGTGGTCGGGGTTCAGTAGTTTAGTGGTGGTAGGGTCACGGCTCAAAGCAGAAATGGTAAGGTCCTTGATTTCTTGGATTGGATGGACAATGAGATAGTTGAAGGCCGATTCAGGTGGAACGGTTTGAAGGTGTGTTAAGACAATTTTGGATTGTGTCTTGGGGGTCTTGCTGGACAGGATAATGGTGGTGGTTAGGTGTTTTTGTGGTTCTAAGATTGCGGAAACAACCTTAGATAGTGAGCGTCCGAGGGGTGGGCTCGGTAGGGATGTTGGTGTGATTGATGGTTTTTGGTGGAGTTACGGTTGGTTTCGGGTGGAGGCCTTTTGAGAGGATGTTAATGAGGTGTTGTGAAGTGTAATGATGAAGTTAAATAATTAGTTGGAACCCGAATTGTATACGGATTGTTTCCAACAATTCGAGTCACAAGCCAAGTCACAATTCGGTCGATATAGTGTTCTTGGATAGTAACACGAGAAATTAATTGCTCGTGTGGGCTCTAAGGATTTTGTGTTCAATTACACAAGGACTAGGTTGAGGTTTGCTAACCACGAGGCTCAACACTAACCAAGCAAGGGTGACCGAAACCTTATTAAAGATAGGTGGTTCTCCCGGATGATCAACTAAGAACTTACAATATCGGATTGAAGACTTAGCAAAATGAGTAAACACTCAAGTTTTATATCAAACAACAACTGCCTCATACAATATCCTAAGGGCTCCTTTTATAGTTGAGCAAGGACCCTTCTAGAAGTAAAACATAAAGACACAAACTAAGACTTAGTCGACTAGGTGGGAAAGGGGGAGTGGTCTTCGGCCGAGGGGAGCTTCACGTCCAAATACAACATTTTAGAACCTTTTTGATGGATTCCATACACGGTTAGTTAGGACTTGAATGAGCTCCTTGGAGTGTGTTGAGATGCATGCCCCTTGGTCGATTTACAAGAAGAACAACTCGTCCAACCCTTCGAGCTTCTATCCATGTGTTCATGACTCACCATTGGCATTCTAACCCGACAGTATCAAAGCAAGATGCTCCCGTCCCATGCCTTGACGCAATGGCCAACACAAAAATGTCCCTTACGAACAAAGAATAACTTCGAAAACTCATTAGCAACATTTTTGTGAAACATACACAAGTCTTAAAGAAAGAACTTGCGGGACATATCGTAAGTAAAAATACCAAGTCAAGGGTTGTACAAAATAACCCAAGACAATAAAGGGAAGACATCCAAGCCTTACAGTTTGATCTTCCTACGTTTGAAGACGACAAGGACCCGGAGGAGTTTCTTAAATGGACAAGGGCGATTGAGAGAATTTTTTAGTCCAAACATTATGACGATCATAAGTGCTTTAAGGTGGATATGCGGGAATTGAAATCTTCCGCATCCGTGTAGTACGAAAATTTAGAAACAAGTCGGAAGAGACATGGCAAGACCATGATTGACTCTTGGGAAAATTTAAAGAAACATTTGAAGAGGAAATTCTTGCCAAGGGAGTATGATTAAAGTCTACCCTTAAAGCTCCCCATGCGTCGCCAAGAAAAATTTGAAGTGGCATCATTCCGCACCTTTGGAGGCATGGTTGAGAAATTGCAAAGGAGAGGTACCCCAAGGTCTTACATAAATCCCACCAATGTTGAGAAAATGGGTGGTACCTGTTTTACCAACCCCTTGTATGATCATGAAATAAAATAGGGTAATTCTTCTTTTATCAATCCATTATATGATCAAGGAGTTGTAGAGGTCACGACGGGGACAGAAAAAAAGAGAAAAAGGTGCTTCCAATGTCGAGGATTGGGACACTTTGGCAAAGATTGTCCCAACCCCCGATTTGTGATACGTGAAGATGTTGAGAAGTCCTTGGAAGAATACGAAGCCAAGGAATGTTCTGAAACACCCTTCCCTAATGCACAAAAGATAGAGGAATAACCTAAGAAGGGGAGTTCTATAGATATGGAGGAACTCTTGGAGGAATCGAAAGATTTATGTGCGGATGATCATGCAAACGGGCAACCAACGATGGAAGGCATTGGACTTAATCTTGGTTTATTTCCAAAAGGTTCAGTAGTTAGTCACCAATCCTATCGCCACAATCCATACAAGCCCACAATCTTGATGGAGTCCAAATAAAGTGAAACTTGGCACACGTGTGTTGAAAGCCGAGAGGTCAACAACTTCATCATAGGGAACAAACTTCCTATGCCGAGCTTGAAATACCTTTTTGATGGATTAAGAGGAGCCAAATTGTTCATCAAGATGGAATTGAAAAGTGGCTACCTTCAAATGGGAATCCGAGAGAAAGATGCATGGAAGATGAGCCTCGGGATTGAGCTTGGTGTGAACAAATGGAGTTTAATACCGTTTGGATGGTGTGACACCCCAAACTCTTCCTTACATGAGATATCACGTCCATACTTAGGATATTTGACATCTTCCGAGGACGTATGTGCTAACCAACCTGAGGTGGAATGTATCCAAAGTTGGTCCGAGTCTATAGGAGTCATTACGGACAATGGTGTCCTTGGTTCGATTTCTTTTCACATTTTCCCATTAGGGGCTGTTGTACCTTTGGTGCCCTTACCAACGAACTAAGGAGAAACGGTGTGCATGAATGGTTCCAAGGAACAACACAAATTTGTAAACCTTTGAAGGAACAAATTCGTGGAATCCCGGTGCTAACCATGACAAGCCGTGAAAGGCCATTAGGGAGCAAATGTGAAACTAATGTGAGTTCCATATTTTCCTCTAAAGTGAACGGTGTATGTCACCATTATCCTACCTATGTCAAGGCATTGTATCTTATGGAATTCATGGAACTATGCGGCCATCATGTTAAGTCAAAACCATTTGTCGTGTATTCGGATCCTTATTTGGAAATTTTTGAAGAAGGCGGCTATAAGATAAGACTTCCGGTCCTATCTAATGGTGGAAATATTATATCAACACTTGTTGTTAAGAAAATAATTTCACATTTAGACGGCACAAATTTGAGGGAAAATTCCTTCAAAGAAGGGGAGAATGATGTAAATCACCCCGCGGACTTAAACTCTCAACCAAAGTCAAAAAGAGCTTTACCAAGAGTACCAACAATGGCACATCGTTCCACAATTGGATGCCTAACATGGCATGGAAAATGGAATGGCGTTGTAATTGTGACGTGAAGATTTAAGAAGCCTTGTATTTTTTTCGGCCTTCTTGTTTGGTCTTTGCCGAGACCATGTATATTCTTTTAACTTGTCTTTTATTCTTAGCTTAGTTTCTAGATTAGGACATAGTGTGCTATGTAATAACCAACATTGAGACATAATTAATAAGTCAAAAAGGTGACTAGGCCGGGAGTTCACCATGGCAAGGACAAAGGATGACTTGGCTGACAAGATGGCAAGGACAACAACCATCTAGAACAAACAGATTCCAAGAGGACATCTCAACCACATATTTGACTACATTGAAGGCTCCAAATTCAGCCAAGAGGTGACCAAGAGATGGTCGAATTGATCCTCCAAACAAATACCAATAATGGAAGCTTCCACACATTACAAGAAGATGAGGTTGTTGGAAGAATCAAGTTCATGAATATTGTTACATAGGAGGAAACAATTTCGTACTAGGGGATAGGAAGGGTTGGCCGAACTCCCTTGGTCACCAAGTCAATCCATGTGCGTCCACACTAGGTTCTAGTTTATGTCTTTTCATTTGCTTTCTAGAATAGTCTCCTTGTACAATAAATAGAGGCCTTAGGCCATTGTAAAATTCAGAGTTTAATGATATAGAAAAGTTGAGTGTTTACTCATTTTTCTAAGTCTTTCAATCCGGGATTGTAAGTTTTTTGTTGGTTCTCCGGGAGGACATTTGGTTCTTGTGTGAGTTTAGGGTTTAGGGTTTAGGGAGGACCTTTGATAAATCGTGATGGCACTAACTAACACGAGTCAGTAAGCCAACCACAAGCCAATTATCTAATTTTATAAAGGAAATCAATTGTGAAATAATAAAGTATAACAATTTTTAGATCTTTAATGAAACCTTAAGATAGAAGTACAAGAGTACAAACTTCCCCCAAAACCTGGTGTCACTAGTACAAGAATGAACTAAGGAATACAAGTCTGTGAATACATTCAGAAATACATAACTCTCTAGTAATAGAAAGACAGAAAAGTGAAATCGGAGAGGAATCTGGTGCTACGAATTATCTGGTAGCTCACCCTGAATTCTCTAAGTTAGCTCCTCAGTGACTGGATAGTCGCGAAGTACACTACAACTAAGAATAGATCTTGCACACAAAAAGGTGCAGCAAATGTAGCATGAATATGAGAAAAAACATGTACTCAGTAGCATGGTCGACCGACCCTATCTTAACAGAGACAAGGGTTGGCCTTCTGAATACTACTTCCACACTAATTGCCATTAGTTCACCATAACAACAATAATTATAAGTTCACTTAAATCATGAGTCCAAGCCTAGGCTGTAGCATCTAATTCGTCAAGTCTGATAAGGTATCAACATAGCCAAATCAATAGAATTTAATCAACAATTTAGGCACCAAACAACCAAGATATAATGGAATGATATGAGATGAAAATGAAATTCAAATGCAATGCAAGGCCTTTCCATCACCGTTACACACATGTTCGAACATTAAGGAATCGTGACCCATGGGAGACTCATAAGGTCCATATACCACCCGGAATTCTTCACTTTGGGTTTCTCAGCAATTACTAGGCTCACAAATACCTGTATCTATCCACTCGGGCTCATATCCATTCATAACTCCATTTGAAATGATTTCCTCACAGACCCACATATGTATCCTCAAGTATAACATGCTTGAGATACCATATGAAGTATGAATATGACATGAAAAATAATAAGAATCCAAGATATACAATAAGATTCAACCTTTAATCAATTTATATACAAATCCAACAGTTAAGCAATTACACAACAAAGACTTGATCTTTTGCTTCGTTTCTACTTTTAAACGAGTATATAGGAGTGATGGGAACACACAATCACATATAACACATTCTTGTAATAATGAGATAGAAAGTATATGCTTCATACCCCAATAACGGATCTAAGGGATCATACTAATCTATCAGCTAGTGCCCAACGCATGGCATTCAAACCAACTATACAATTTAAATAGAACAAATACCATAACATGTCACGGGGTACCCTATACAAGTGCTTTTTACCTCATAAATACTCTCATAATTAGTTCATTATGCCAACCATGATGCTTTGAATAAGGTACATGATCTTAACTTGCCTCGAATAGGAGTCTGATAGTCACAACGAAGCCTTGCATGTTTGTAATGTCTCTGAAAAGTCCAAATCTATTCAAATATGGAAAATATGTTAACACACTATTCTATCGATACCCATATTCTTATTTAAAAGTTTCGGACCCATAAAGTCCCCCCAAAATATGATTTTGAGCCTCGGAGGGCAAAACACAAAATTTATCCAAAAATCAGTTTACCCAACATCTATGGAGTCTACATACCAAAAATAATCCAAATCTAACATCAAATTCATAATCAATTGAAGAATTTCATTTTTTAGACCCTAGAATTTATTTCCCCGAAAATCGCTAACCTAAATCATGATATCTACCATAGAATCCCAATATAATCAATAAAATAATTATAAGAGTTATTAGGAGCCTACCCACTTGAATAACCTTGAAAATCCTCTCAAATTACTCTCCAAACCGAGACCCCAAGCTCAAAATATGAGAATGAAGTGAGCTAAGTCGAATTGCAAAAGTTAATGCCACTGATTAGCGATTCTCATACCAGCAACCACTTACTCGCACCTGCGAGCCCGCATCTACGGCCCAAATCTCGTAGGTGCGAGGTCCACTTATGGTTCCCAACTTCCCAGTTATGGGGCTCCATGCGCAGGTGCGCCATGTTACGTGTGAGGCCCCTTTCGTAGGTGCAACCCCATCCCACATGTGCCTACCTTATGCAGGTGCAGCTTCGCTGGTGAGAGCCTATCCTCGCAGGTGTGATGCACTAGAAACCAGAAAACTCAGCTAAGTCCCAAACTTTGATCTTACACCCAAACCAAATATGCAAACTACTCATAAAACACGCAACAAATCTGTTTGCGCACTTGAAATTGTCATACAAGGTCGTCTTGATCGATGTTGACCAAAGTCAACTCCAATTCTCCTTAAAAGCTAGAATTCTAAACAAGAGTCCAAAATACTCCTGAGTACCTCTGGAATGGAACCAACGACTCTACCAAGTCATTAATGATATTCTAGTCCTAAGGGAATCGATAAAACTTCAAAAAAGACACTATTACCCTCAATGATGACTTTAGTCAACCAATATCATCTTTTAACTTAACGACTTTCACAAATCTACATTCTTACCTGAATCTCACCCAAATCACTCGGTACTTTTCCAAACCATCCATCGAAGTCAAAAATCACATTTCGTTGCTAACAGAACCATCAGAATTTAGTTCTGGATGCATCTACTCAAAAGTCAACTCTTAGTCACATTTTCCAAACTTATAAGTTCCAATTTCCAAAACTAGGATTTCCTTCTTATATGTCTACCTGATGGCCTTGGGAGTCGTTCCACTTATCCCCGCATATCAATTATGCTACAAGGAATCTAGAAAGGGTCATTAAAGGGAAAATAGGTAAATAATGAAAATGACCTAACGGGTCATTACAACAAGCACCCATTCATAGCCCTACTTCCTCATACCTTATCACAAAAGGCCACCTTTCAGATTTATATTCTTTCCCAACTTCTCTTCATAGCCTCATAAACTATCCTTCTTGCTTGGTCAACAAATTCAATCTAAGTTTTCTTTTGTCTTTAGGATATTAGTAGCTATCCCATCTCATTACGTCTCAAGACTTTATGTTACGTCTAAGCCTCCCATGAGTAGCATTCTCAATCATAACATTTATAATATGGTTACTTCGCTGACTGTACCAATTTAAGTTGTCAACTCACTACTCATTACTCCTTATGTCATAGATACACTCTCTCAACTTTCTAGAAACTAGATGAAGAAGACATGGCAATGAATGTAGTCCTTCGTACCATCACTCCCATTTCCTAGGGTATCATCGAAGTAAGAGTCTGAATGAAAACCCAAATAAATTGAGTATACAAGTCATAACTGAATTATGAACTTGGTCACGCGTCCTTAGCATGGTGATACATCTCCTACCATACCACACATCACCCCAGCTGCTCGCATGCGAATTCGAGAACGTGTCCTTACCATTAGTGAGAGATTGAAACAAAAAAGTTTAGACTTTAAATCAAATCACATATGCATGATAAGGAATGAAAGAATGGAAGTTTTCTAAATGTATTATAGTCTCTCAACGATAGGTACGGAGCTCATCATACTGATCTGCAAGACTCTACTAAACATTTCTCTTGTACTTAGAAGACCGGTGAACCGAAAGCTCTGATACAAATTGTCACCACCCAATATTCAAACCATGAAGGCACTTACCCCTACTCTATAATAGAACTATTCACAATCGATTAAGCCAGTTCCAAACAAGAATATTATGTGAAAAGAAATAAAGAAAGCCTTTTCAATGTCATAAATAATCGGAAATAAGTACTACAACCCCAAAATCTAATGTCACAAGTATAAGTACTATTGGAATAAAAAGTATAAGTCTGGAATAATATCTGAAATATTTTCTGAATGTAATAAATGACAAAAAATATGAAAGAGAAGAATCCGGTGCCACGATTCAGTCAGCATCTCAACCCCAATCCCTCGAGTATGTCTCATCAATGATCGGTGAAACCTCATGCTCTGGTAGTACTACAACAAGACTCTGCATACATAAATATGCAACAAGTGTAGAGTGAGTACGAAAAATCAACATGTACTCATTAACATCGTCGACCAATCCTAAACTATAACTGTGATGATGGTTGATCTTCCAAACACTTACTTCCACACTAAACCACTATTAGTTCATAAAGTCATACTTTCAGTCCAGTAAGTAAAAGATGAGAATTTGAAAGGATATGATATGATATCCAAATGCAACACAAAGTCCTTTTATCACTAGTATGCACACGCTACGTAATATGAAATATGTGGCTCGTGAGGGACTCGTGAAGTCCAAACACTACCTCAAACCATTTTCCAATGGGTTCTCAGCCATTTAGGCTCTTAATCTCAACACTTAACCAATTCGGCTCTTATCACCTGTACTTAGCCAATTCGGCTATCATCCGCTTCACTAAACCATTTCCCATCGGGCATCATATATGTATCCTCAAGTGTAATATGAATGAGATACCATATGAAAGTATGAATATAACATGCACACTAAATAAGCAACAATGCTATAAAGTAAAAGCTCAACTTGGTTCTTTTTCTTCTTTAAACAAGTATTTTAGAGTGATGAGAACATATAATCAACAAGTAAGAAAGGTATATATCATAAAAACATCAAGTAGGATATTCATATCTCACATCATGAGTCTCATCAATAAACTTACACTATCAACTAATGACCACTTGCTTTAGCATTCTTACAAGGAAAGTAAATAATTGAATACTACACAACTTCTCAAATCAAGGCACCAATATCCAATACAAGAGTGTTCATCACCTCAAAAGTATGGGACCATTTACTATCCATTTCTCTTATAATTACTTAAATTACCAACCACATACTTTAAATAGAGTCAAGTGATATTTGGCACAAAAATTTATGTTTTACGTAACTTTACATCATGTTTTTAGTACTTTAATCGCCTTATTTATAATGAAATCATTGTATTCTGGTTTATGTTGGTATGGTTTGTGTGTGTAGGTACAACAAGGACAAATAAAGGATAACCAAGCAGTTTTGATAGAAAATGGAGGTATTTGCACCGGAACAAGGTGACGAGAGGATGTGCACAACACTTAGAAAAACATCTAAGAACTGGAAGGATCACCGCATTGAGAATGCATCGTGGAGGAGGATTTAATGTGTTAGATGCGTGTCCGGACTGATCACGCATTCTCAACACTCTGAATCTCAGACTTCTGCAATCTCATAAGACACCCGCGTCGTGACACGAACATCGGGCAGTTTTTCTCGATTTGTTGGGATTTGGTTTCCTTATTTTAGATTAATACCCTAGGTTATAAATATACATTCTTATTATTACAGAGGCGTGCTGGGATTATTTCTTAGAATTGTAAGTTGCCTTCTCTCATTATTATTGTCTTTACTTTATTTTTCTTCATAGAACTCTAGTTTTTCTCATGAGTTGTGCTTCGAATCATAAGTAGCTAAACTTCTCTTTTCTACGATTATGGAAAAGACATGAAAGTTAGTTTAATGATAGATTTTTCTTATTAGATTTCCATTACTATGTTGCTTAATTATTTGATTACTTGATCACTAGTTAAACACTATCTAAGGTTTGTAAGTTGAACTAGAGAAAGGGAACTTACTTACGTAATAAGAATAAATAGGTCTTGTTCGTATTAATACGTTTCACTACTGAGGATAGACATATACCCTTCAACCTTGCTTAGTTGGTAACCAAGATTTAAATGTGTTTTGTTATTATATAGCAATCATAGAGCCATAGACATTAAAGTAACATCTACAAGCTTGTGAGAAATTCAAGAGATACTCATAAAGTTAACATCAACTTATTAACTAGTAACCCAGAAAATCAAATAGGTAGAACTATCGAAAGACATAACTAGATTATCGAAAGCCATGACCCTGGATTCCATTCTCATCTAATAAATATTATAGTATTAGTCACACTTTTCTCAGTCACAAAATACTCAATTTTATTTATTAATTTCAGTCGTAGTTAGTTCCAACAAAACTCCATGATTTTACTCCCTTGTATAAATATAAAAGAGTTTGAATTAGTTGAGCAATAGAAAGTATAAGTCTCTGTGGGTACGATATCTGCACTTCAAAATCCTATATTACTTGTACGATTACGTATACTTACGTGTTTTTGGCGTCGTTGCCGGGGACATAGAAATATTTACTGTTTTTCAAGTTTGAATTCCATTTGCTTTATTCAAGTTTTTACTCTTTGGTTCATTTTGTACATTTCAGCAAATTGGTACTTTTATGCCAAACACTGGGAGTCAGGAAAAATCGTTGGTTGACTTTGATCCCGAAATCGAGAGATCTTTTCACAAAGCAAATAAATAGGCTGAAGAGGTTCCTCCTGGATTAGTAGAAAACAGAGAAACTTTAGTCGTAGAGATGGCACAACAACGAGTTCCTATGTTTAATATTGCTAGGCCCAACCTAGAGAATACATTGAAGGCTATCGTTAAGCCTACCATCAAGGAATTCTGAACTGAAAGAAGGTACAGTGCGGCTGGTGCCGAATACGTGTCAGTACGTGGGTAAGCCACATGAAGAGTGTAAATTTTCACTATCATAAAGTCTCCGATGAATATATGAAGTTAACATTGTTCCCTTTGTCATTGATCGGAGAGGCAAAGGAATGGTTGCAGAATGAGCGGCCTGACTCTATTAGTTCCTGGGAAATATTTTCCAACCTTTTCCTTGATAAATTCTTCCCCTCTAGGATAATGAAAGAATTGAGAGGGAGAATTTCTAGTTTTACTCTAAGGGATGGGGAGGAGATAACACAAGCGTGGGAGAGATACAAGAGCTACTTTAGAGATTTCCCACATCACAGATTCCCAAAGGAGTTAGTTCCACACAACTTCATTGAGGAACTCTGACATGATTCTAAAGCGTTGTTGAATGCTACTACTTAGAGTCAGATCTTGGTAAAAATATATGAGGAGATAGAAGTACTCCTTAATTTGATATATGCAGGTATTCAATCTTATACAGATACATGCCATTCAGGGATCACGCGGAGAGCTTCTAGGGTACTTCAAGTAGATGAGATGACAGCATTTTGAGCAGAAGTAAGCAGGATTGCCCACACCGTTAATATATTAGTTAATGTTCCAGCTCCCAATCTAGTGCAGTAGGTATGAGTTTCTTGTGAGGTTTGTGGTGATGAGCATGCATACGTGAATTTTTTTGTAGAATCCAAAGTCTATATACTATACGGGGCAACAAAATCATGGGTATGGTAACCAGGGTTATAAGTTTTGCAACAACTATAATCGGAACCACCGTAATCATCCAAATCTTTCTTATGGTGGAAATCATAATAATTAAAGGCCCTATAATAATAATTTTCAGCAACCTCAAATGCAACAACCGAGCACGTCCATGGAGGATTTGCTAAGGTAATTTATGGCAAAGCAATATAAGGTGAATACCGAGGTATAAAAATCCATTCATAAGTTAGAATGCTAGTGGGGAAGATGGCAGTTTCGTAGAATATCATACCTCAAGGTACTCTTTCAAGCAACACTGAGAAGAATTCGAAAGAGTACTATCATGTTGTATCATTGAGGAATGGGAGGCAGTTAGAGGAAGTCCCTCCAAAAAGAAAGAAAATGACTTATGAGTTAATTTCTGCTAAGAAGACAGAATCTGAACAAAAAGGTGATGTGAAAGCAGCAGAGCAGTCGGAAGTTGTGGTAATCAAACCACCCCCACTATTTGCATAAAGATTCCAAAAAAGACTCAGCTTATAAGAAGTTTCTTGAATTCCTGAAATAGGTACATATCAACATCCCATTGGTGGAGCTCTTGCAAGGAGTTCCAAAATATGATAAGTTCATCAACGACGTTGTTACAAACAAAAGAAGAATGACAGAGTTTGAAACGGTGGCACTTACAGATGAGTGCAGTTTAAGGGTGAATAGTATAATTCATCCAATGTTGAAAGATCCAGGAAGTTTCACTATTTTAATAAAAATTAGGAACTTTGAGGTGGGACTTGCACTATGTGATTTGGGGGCTATTATCAATTTGATTCCTACTTTTGTGTTAAAAATAATGATTGTGACTTTAAAGCTTGTTGACATATATTTAACTTGCCCGGATGGTATAATTGATGATGTGCTCATGAGGGTGGGACCATTCATTCTTCCCGTGGACTTCATTAGTCTTAATTATGAGGATGACAAGCAAGTACCCATTATTCTTGGGAGAGGATTTTTGGCTATAGCTAATGCTATCATTCGAGTTCAAGAGGGCAAGATGATAATGACAGTAGATGGGCAAGAGGCAACTTTTGATGTGTTCTAAGCTGCCAAGTTGCCTGCTCATTATGAGGAATTGAAGATGATTACTATAGTACAGCCTAACATGACATCCATGGAGCTAGATCACTTTCTAGCTAGCAGAGACCCATTGGAGAGAGCATTAGTATATGGTGGAGACTTGATGAAGGATAAGGCAGTCAAGGAGTGTCTTCATATTCTTGACACTTCTTGTGCCTTTGTGCAGGAAGATAGACCATTTGAAGAGCTCAACAGACTAACTACTTGGAAGAAACAAACACCCTCCATTGAGGAACCACTGGTTCTTGAGCTTAAACTCTTACTTCTCATATTCGGTATGCTTATTTTGGAAGTGATAACACACTGCCTATGATCTTTTTGATGTTTTTGTCTGATGTGTAGGTTGAGCATGTGCTGCGGGTGTTTAGATACAGAATAAGAGCTCTTAGATAGTCCATAGCAGACATTCGAGGGAACAACAATGTGTTCTACATGCACAAGATTCTAATGGAGGAGGAGAGCGTGTCGAGTATTGAACATCAGCGGAGGTTGAACCCAATCATGAAAGAGGTAGTGAAGAAGGAGGTGATTAAGTGGCTTGATTCCAGAATTATATGTGCTATCTCTGACATTAATTGGGTGAGCTTTGTGCAATGTGTCCCGAAGAGAGGGAGCATGAATTTTTTGAAGAATGAGAAGGATGAACTTGTGCCTCAGAGAACGATTATTGGTTGGTCAATTTGTATTGACTATCGCAAGCTAACACCGCAACCAGAAAGAATAACTTTCCTTTACTATTCATGGACTAGATGCTCAATCAACTGGCAGGGCATGATTATTTTTGTTTCCTAGATGGCTATTTAGGTTATAATCAGATTATGATAGCATTAGAAGATCAGGAGAAGACCACATTCACATGTCTTTATGGCACTTTCGCATTCCAGAGGATGTTGTTTGGGTTATGTAATGCTCTAGGTACTTTCTAGAGATGTATGATTCCCGACATGGTGGAGAAATATGTGGAAGTATTCATGGATGACTTTTTAGTGTTCGGGTATTCTTTCGACAAGTGTCTGTGCCACCTTAATGCTGTTCTTTCACGTTGTGTGGAAACTAATTTGGTGCTAAACTGGGAGAAGTGTCGCTTTATGGTTCGAGAAGGTATTGTTATTGGGCACAAGATGTCCAAAAAGTCATAGAGGTTGACAAAGCAAAGGTCGAGGCAGTTGAGAAACTACCACCCTCGATATTTGTTAAAGGGATACGTAGTTTTCTAGGGCACGCAAGTTTCTATCGGTGGTTTATCAAGGATTTATCCAAGATCACAAACTCGATATGTAAGATGCTGAAAAAGGATATGAAATTCATAATTCATGAGGCATGTTTGAAGGCTTTTGATGAGTTGAAGCTGAGGTTGGCGATTGCCCCGATCATTATTGCATCTGATTGGACTCTGCCATTTATTTTGATGTGTGATGCAAGTGACTTTGCTATTGGAATTTTTCTCGATCAGAAACAGGATAAGATCTTTCATCCCATTTACTACGCTAGTAAAATACTTGACACAACACAAATGAACTACACAGTCATATGTACAAAGAGTTGTTGGCGGTAGTTTGACAAATTCAGATCATAGTTGGTGGGGAAAAATATAATAGTGTACATAGATCATACGGCTTTCCGCTACTTATATATGAAGAAGGATGTGAAGCCCAGGCTTATTCGTTGGGTGTTGATGTTGCAAGAGTTTCATATTGAGATTCTTGATCGAAAGGGCACAAAGAACCAATGGCGGATAATCTATCCAGACTTGAGAATCGAGAACATGTTGATGAGGGAATAACCATCAAGGAGACATTTATATATGAACAACTTTTGTTCTTCAGTTTGCTGAGCTATCATGGTATGCAGACATAGTGAATGAGTGAGCGTGATTCTTGAGAGCTTTTATTCATCACCTTATGGGGATCCTCATAATGGTGATCGGACTACAGCAAAGGTACTCCAGTCGGGCTTTTTTTAGCCAACATTTTTCAAACATGCTCACGTGTAACGACTTGAAAATTTGTTTTTCTTATTTTGCCTTGAAATCCATAAATTATCCTTCTCGAGTCTCTATTTGTTTTCATGTGACTTGCAGGGATGGGTGGTATGACTCCCGAGGAGTTCGGATAGGTTTGGGATCTATTTCTGTAGGTTTTAGGAAATCTAAAGTTAAGAGAATAGAGAAGTTTGACTCATAGTTGACATTTGGGTAAGAATGCTCTTTTCGTTATTTCAGCTGTTCCATTAGCTCCTATATAACATTTATGACTTAGTCGAGACTTTAGTTCGGTTACCGAGGCAATTGGGTCTGTATTGATAGTTTGTTTGTAAAATTTTGGAATTAGACCTTATGAGTTTACTTTACTGAAACCCAATATTTAGAGACATTTTTTGAGAAATTCGAGTGGGCGAGCAGGTCTATAATGTATTTTTTATAGGAATATTTGTTTGGTTTGTATCCATAAGGTCTTAAGAGCATTTCGGGTGGTTGAAGGGGAGTTGGTGAGTTTTGGGCATTGCCGGGGTCTGGTGTTCGCCCCAGCGATTTTAGTTTCTCTTCCGCGGGTCCACCTCAGCAGAGGTCTGGTTCACAAAAGTGAGGTACTTCTATGAGCCGAGGGTCGGTCTTAGCGGACATGTTCCTCGTATGGGTGGGTGCACCTCTGCGGAGTCTTCTTCCTCCCTAGCGGATGATTGGGATTTTAAGTCAACAAGCCCCAGCTGACAGGTTTCCGCTGAAGCGTGTCCGCTACAGCGAAATAGATTCAGCTAGAGCGGGAACACTGTTCAGATTTAAGAGAGTTAATGACCTAGAATTCTATTATCATTCCCTAAAATATTCCTCTTGGTTCTAGAGCTTCGGCAGTAAGCTTCTTGAAGATGCAAGGGTTTTTTATCATTAAGGTAACCTTCCATCTTTCTATTAATTTGTTCAAGTTAAATTATATCCTAAGCATGATTCTTAAATGGGGGAAATAAGAGGAGAACTTTGTTGAGTATAAGAGAGTTGTATTTGGGGATTTGGGGTTGATGATTGGTTTATTGTTGTTGACATTGTAAACTAGTGGTGTATTAGACTAGTGGATGATATTTAATTGATCAATTGCATGTTATAAACTCTTTCGGGAATTGGGGGAATTTATATGATTATAATTGGATCTTTTCACAAATCAAGAATTGAGGATCCAATTTGGCTTTGTTATTAAATTAACTTGAGATTATGACTATCTAGCATGTTATGGTACTTTTTGGGTAATAAAGTTAGAGTTTTGATAATGTGGGCATGGGGTCCCTTTGTAGTTTAACTTTGGGATTCTAGTTTCTCCTATAGATATGTGTGTCGTTACATCCCTAATCTCATATAATTGATATGATAGACCAAAATGGGCTCGTGAAGAGGCTCATAGAAAATGAAAGATTATTGCGTGTGTATTTCGACTTTGATTCAGGAAAGTTGAGACTTACTAGACTCTAGTATAGCGTTATGTGTTGGTATGCTAATAATGAGCTAAGGGGAATAATGGGGAATTTAGGGGTCCCATATTAGTGAGGTGACGAGCACTAATATGGGTACCGGTAAGCTGATCTTGGGTTAATAATGAACTAGTATGATGTACTTGAAAGAGTTTATGTGTTTAGCCTTTGGGCCATGTGCGCATTGCATAAATCCTATTAGGTTTGGTATGATTTCTGATTATTTGGGCTCGTAGCCATGTTTGATACTTATATCCTTTATTTGACTTGTCATGCAATCATCACTCTACATCTCATATGATACTTGAAAAGGAACTTATAATACTGATTGTATTATTTATATTGATTGCATGGTGTACACACATCTATCTCATTCATACATACTACATTGACATTTGAACTTTTGAATTACTGCTGAGAGAGACTTTGAAAGACGGTTTTTTGATATAGTACATGATGCGAGAGTGATGACTGATGATGACATTTCAGCCACAGAGTTGGTATCTGATGGGACATTTCGGATGGGTATATAGACCTCATGAGTCCCCCATGGGTCACATTACAACTATTGCAGCAGCGTGTGTATACTGGGTACATATGGCCATTGCATACATACATATCATATGCATTGCATTCATTCTCATTTTCATATGTATTTGACGTTGTATGTACTCGGTGTTGATTTCTGATAAACTATATGATCTTATGACTTGATAAAGAAAATATTGATACTTGAGACTTCTAATTGCTGTGAGGTTGAGTTATGAGACTTGATGGGACTAGATGCCCGATTATGGGGTTTAGCCTAGTTGGGTAATATTATTGAGAAATATGATAAGACTTATGAACCTGGTTAATATTGGAACACTATTGAACTGTAAAATTAATGATAGGCTAGTTAATTGACTCTTATTATGTTTAACTATCTAACTAGTAGAGAGGTATCATAAAGTATCGACCCTCGCCACCATTATAGCTAGGGTCGATCAACGATGCTGCTGAGTATATGTGTTTCCCATACTCACTCTACGCTTGTTATACTCTATGAGTGGGTACCGAGCCAGGAGATACCAGAGCAGCTTGACTTGCAGCTTTGGAGAGAGTGATCATTGGAGTCCAGGGTAAGCCGTAACTTCTTCCCTAGCACTGGAGTTCCATCTATCCTTTATATTTCTGTCTTGTTATTTTTCAAACAGTTTATGTATTGTTCTATATGAACATGTGTTCATATTAGAGCTTTGTACATATGACTATCGAATTATTTCAGGTTTTCCTTCAGACTATGTATTCAATATAAGATTTCTTAATTACTTCTCTTCTACTTTTTTTACGGCATTTATTTTTGTATTCCTTATATTGTATGAGTAGGTGTTCGCCTATGAGTTAGGGTAGGTACCCTCACAACACATTGAGATTTTGGGTTATGAAAACTTGGTATCAGAGAACGAAATTAATGGTCTCATGAGTATAAAAGTGATGTCTAGTATTGTCTTGTGGATCGGTACGAAGAGCTATAAGACATTTAGGAAATTTCAATTCTTTCATTCTTTAATGTGTTTCTACTATGATTGAATTATAAATCTCTTTGTTTCACTCTTTCTCATATATGGTGAGGACATATTTGGCAGAATGAGGAGATTAGGATCGCGCACCTATGCCTGCACCAATTGTCATAGGTGTTGCATGGGGCGGGGGTGTGGTAGAAGTAGAGGTAGAGCTAGACCTAGACTTGCAGCCGGAGGCTCAGTATCACTAATTTCTCAGACTCGTGTTAGAGCGGAGTCTCCAGGGCCAAAGGTTATTCCAGAGGATGATCAGATTCTGCTAAATGGTGATGAGTAGGGTCAGGCAGATGGGGCAATACCATATCATATTCCTTCGGGTTTCAATGACATGCTGGTATTACAGGATACTCTGGTTCGCATGATGAGATTCTTGGAGACTCTTGCTTAGGGTATTTATCTAGCCACTTCTGATGGTTCTCATACTAGAGTTGGAGGATAGACTCCTGACCATGCTACTATGTCTGGGTTTTGGACACTAGGGGTTCGTACAACACCTATTAGGGTTCCTTAAATTTTAGGTGTGACTATACCTGGTCTTGCTACACCTCCAGTTGCACAACCTATTATGTCTATTAAGAAGTAGAACATGTTCAAGAGATTTAGGAAGTTGGATCCACCCAGATATGACGGGGATCCCAAGGATGACACGTATGATTTTTGATTAGTTTCCATGAGAGGTTGGACAACCTCGGATTAGTAGACTCTCGTGATGTTAATTACACTACCTTCTATATAGTCGGACTGGCCAAGTAGTGGTGGCGGTCTTATCTTGTGTCTAGACTAGTAGGGTCCCTTTCTATGAGTTGGATTTTATTTACCCATGTCATATTGGAGAAGTTCATGCCTCGAAGTGTCAGAAAGATGAGACGAGCTCAGTTTTAGAGGTTACGCTAGGGGCGTATGTTTGTGACCAAGTATGAGGCACATTTCCATGCATTGCCTCGCCATGCCTTGATGATTTTGCGTGATGAGGCTAAGAGGTGAGGAGGTTCACCAATGAGTTGGTATGTCCTTTTTGGTTGATTACAACAAAGATGGATGCCACCGGTTCCACCTTCTAGCAGACCGTTGATGTCGTGAGAAAGGCTGAGTTTATTCGGAGAGAGGATTATGAGGAGAGAGAAGTCAAGAGGCCTCAATTCATCACTCAGGTAGTTGCCTCATCTGGAGGCCAGGGTCATTATAATGGACGTCATCACTGATCGAGTGTTAGGCCCGTTGCTTCTGGTATGCGTACATCAGAGGGGGCCAGTCTTTTCGCACTTTGTATGGTTTGGGGAAGTTGACCTCTAGTTCTTATCATCCCTCTTATCGTGGTGGTCATGCTGATGCTATTTCTTCTTAACAGCCGACAGCAGCTCCGAGAAGTTGTTATGAGTGTGGTGACCTTGGGTATTTCAAGAGATATTACCCCAAAGGTGTGGTGGACAGCACCAGGATTCTCAAGGTTCTAGATCTAGATCAGCAGGGTAGCTGGCTAGAGGCAGGTCACAGGGTACTAGGGGTAGTTCTCAGGGTGGCAGAAGTGGCCCACAAATAGGTTGAGGTGGTGCTTAGTCCGACTGAGGTGGCAGACATGAGGGTGATCATATTGCGAGTGATCGTGGCTATTTCTATGCATTTCTGGGCAGACCCGAGGCAGAAAACTCTGATATTGTGATCACAAGTACTCTTTCAGTTTTCCATCGACCTGCTACAATTTTGTTTGATTCATGGTCTACCTATTCTTATGTGTCTGCCTACGTTGCTTTGAGTTTGGACTTGATGTGTGAGTCTCTATCTATGCCTATTCATATTTGTACATCTGTTAGGGACTCTCTAGTGGTAGATCATGCTTATTTTGGTTATGAAGTTATATTGATAGGGTATGATACTCAGGTAGACTTGAAAGTTTTGCATGTGGTAGAATTTGATGTTATTTTGGGTATGGACTGGTTAGCTCTGTATCATGATATCTTGGATTGTTATGATAAGATTGTTACCTTAGCTATGCCAAGTATTCCTCAGTTAGTTTGGAAGGGTACTCTTAGTCAGTATTCGAAAATGGTGATCTTATTTCTGAAGGCTCAGAAGATCGTAAAGAAGGGGTGTATTTCTTATTTGGCCTATGTTCATAATACTAGCGCAGAAACTCCTTCCTTGGAGTTAGTTGCGGTAGTTTGGGAGTATCTAGAGGTGTTTCCTATAGAGCTTCCCAGTGTTCTGCAAGACCGTGATATCAACTTTTGTATTGATCTTGAGCTGGGCACTCAGCCCATTTTTATGGCTCCATATCGGATGTCATCGGTCGAGTTGAGGGAATTGAAGGAGTAATGGCATGATCTATTAAGTAAGGGGTTCATTCGGCCCAGTGTTTCATCTTGAGGTGCTCCGGTGTTGTTCGTAAAGAAGAAAGATGGGTCTATGCGCATGTGTAATGACACAGGCAACTGAACAAGGTGACAATCATGAACAAGTATCCAATCACGCGTATTGATGACTTATTCGATCAGCTACAGGTTTCTTCGATCTTTTCTAAGATTGACTTAAGGTCCGATAATCATCATCTGAAGATCAGAGCTAAGGATGTTCCTAAGACAACTTTTCGAACCAGATATGGGCATTATGAGTTTCTGGTAATGTTATTTGAGTTGACCAATGCACCTGCAACCTTTATGGAGTTAATGGATGGGGTGTTCAAACCTTACTTGGATTTCTTCGTGATTGTGTTTCTTGATAAAATCTTAATATACGCACGAAGCGAGGAGGATCCCAAACAACATTTGAGGATCGTACTTGGTATTCTGAAGGAGAAGAAGCTTTATGCAAAGTTTATAAAGCGTGAATTTTGGCTGAGTTTGGTAGTTTTCTTGGGTCATAGGTGACCAAGGATGGTATTATGGTAGATTCCAAGAAGATCGAGCGGTTGGAGATTGTATTTGTCCTGCTTTAGTTACTAAGGTTTGGAGTTTTGTTGGCCTCGTAGGGTATTATTGGTGATTCATGGAGGGATTTTCATCCATTGCAGCTTTGTTAACCAGGTTGACTCAGAATGACATTCCATTTCCGTGGTATGAGGATTGTGAGGTGTCAAAAGCTCAAGGCCTTATTGACTACCGCTCCTATTTTGACATTGCCAATCGATGGAGAGAGTCTTAATATGTATTGTGATGCTTTTGGATTGGGTCTTGGGTGTGTGTTGATGCAAAAATGAAAGTGATTTCCTATGGTGTGTGTTGGCGGCGATCATGTTTGCCTTGAAGACTTTGAGGCAATATATCTATGGGGTGCGTTATGAGTTTTACACAGACCATTGTAGTCTTCAGTACTTGTTCAATCAGAAGAATCTTAATTTAAGACAGCATAGGTGGTTGGAGCTTCTGAAAGATTATGACATAACTATCTTGTATCACCCAAGCAAAGCAAATGTGGTAGAGGATGCCTTGAGTCGCAAGGCGGTGAACATGGATAGTTTGGCTATGTTGCACGTGGTAGAGTGTCTTATGGCTATAGACGTTCAATGTTTGGCAAATCAGTTTGTCGTGCTTGATATTTTGGAGCCTGGTAGTGTGTTGGCCTTTGTGAAGGTGCGGTCTTCCTTGTTAGAGTAGATTAGATCTCCATAGTTCAATGATGTTCAGTTGTGAAAGATCTGTGACAAGCTGTTAGGGAGAGGAAATGAAGGGTGTTATTGATAGTGACAATGTTTTGAGGATCAAGGGTCAAGTTTGTGTTCATAAAGTGGGTGACTTGACTAGATTGATTATGGAGGATGCCCATAGTTCGAGGTACTCCATTTATCTACAGCTACAAAGAAGTACTGTGACCTGAAACAACATTATTAGTAGTGTATAATGAAGAGGGACATAGTGGAGTTTGTGTCCTGGTGTTTTTATTACCAAAAAGTGAAATATAAGCACTAGAGGTCTAGTGGTGTGCTTCAGAGGATGCCCATTCCTAAGTGGAAGTATGAGCGAATTGCCATGGACTTCGTTGTGGGAGTGCCCCATACCTTGGGCAAGTTCGATAATAGATGAGTCATTGTGGATAAGTTGACCAAATCTGCCCATTTAATTCCAGTTCAAACTACTTATAATAAGAAAAATTGGCGAGGATCTACATCCGAGAAATAGTTCAATTGCACAGGGTTCCCATTTCTATCATTTATGACCAGAGTATGGAATTAACTTCTTACGTTTGGCGGTTTATGCAGAAGGAATTGGGTACTAGAGTGGAGCTTAGTACAACCTTTCATCCTCATACTGATGGCCAGTCTAAGAGGACAATGCAGGTTCTTGAGGACATATTGCGAGCATGTGGGATTGACTTTGGGGGTCATTGGGACCAGTTTTTACCCTTGGCGGAGTTTTCTTACAACAATAGCTACCATTCGAGTATTGAGATGTCACCATTTAAGGCCTTGTACGGTAGGAGGTGTCATTGTCTAATTGGGTGGTTTGATGCTTTTGAGGTTCAATCTTAGAGTACTAATTATTTGAGAGATTCATTTGATAAGGTTAAGTTGATCCAAGATCGACTTCTTACAACCCAGAGCAAACAGAAGACCTATGCAGATTTGAGGGTCTGTCTTTTGGAGTTTATGGTTGGTGAACGGGTTTTGCTTAAGGTCTCACCCCTGAAAGGTATAATGAGGTTTGGAAGAAAAGCAAGCTTTGCCCGAGGTTTAATGGGCCTTTTGAGATAGTGGACAGAGTTGGTGAGGTTGCGTATGAGTTAGCCTTACCTCTTGGGTTATTCGGTGTACACCTTATTTTTCATATGTTGATGTTGAAGAAGTATGTTATTGATGGTTCTCATATGATTAGATGGGATTTGGTGATACTCGATCAGAACCTAGCTTATGTGGAGGGGTTTGTAGCTATTTTAGATAGGCAGGTTCGAAAGTTGAGGTCCAAAGAGATAGCTTCCATAAAAGTTCAGTGGAGAAATTGCTCGATGGAGAAAGCTACATGGGTATCCAAGTATGATATGCGGGCTAACTATCCCGAGCTATTTGAGAGCTCAGGTATTTCCTTTTTTACCGTTTGAGGATGAATGTTTATTTAAGTGGTACCTGATGTAACAACTCGAAAAGTCATTTTGCTTATTTTGCCTTGAAATCCCTAAATTACCCTTCCTGAGTCTTTATTTGCTTGCTTGTGTCTTGCGGGGATAGGTAGTATGACTCCCGAGCAGTTCAGATAGGTTTTCTTTTGTTAGGTTTGGGAAATCTTAAGTTAAGAGAATAGATACGATTGACTCATAGTTGACTTTCAGGAAAACATACTCTTTTCGTGGTTTCATCAGTTCCATTCGCTTCAGAATGACGTTTATAACTTAGTCAAGCCTTTTGTTCAGTTCCCGAGGCAGTCGGGTGTGTTTTGAGGGTTTGTTTGTTAAATTCTAGAATTAGAACTTAAGAATTTGACTTTAGTCAAACCCGAGCTTTAGAGACATTTTCAGAGAAATTCAAGTGCGTGTGTAGGTCTGAAATGCGTTTTTTGATAGAAATGCATGTTTGGTTTGTATACGGGAGGTCCTGGGAGTGTTTCAGGTGGTTGACGGGGAGTTGATGAGTTTTAGGCATTGTTGGTGTCTGGTGTTCGCCCCAGCGCCTTTGGTTCCGCTTCCACAAGTCTGCCTCATCGGAGGTCTGACTCACAGAAGCGAGGTTCTTCCATGAGTCGAGGGTCTGCCTTAGCGGACATGTTCTTCACAGGGGGGGTGCACCTGTGCGGAGACTTCTTCCACCCATCGGATGATCAGGATATTAAGTGAACACGCCCTAGCAGATAGGGTTTCTGCTGAAGCGTGTCCGCTCCAGCGGAATCGATACCGCCGAAGCGGGAACACTGTTCATATTTTAGAGAGTTAATAACCTAGACTTCTATTCTCATTTCCCAAAATATCCCCTTGGTTCTACAGCTTGGGCAGTAAGATTCTTGAAGATTTTATCATTAAGGTAACCTTCCATCTTTCTATTAATTTGTTCAAGTTAAATTATATCCTAAGCATGATTCTTAAATAGGGGAAAATAAGAGGAGAACCTTGTTGAGTATAAGAGAGTTGTATTTTGGGATTTGGGTTGATGATTGGTTTATTGTTGTTGATATTGTAAACTAGTGGTGTATTAGACTAGTGGATGATATTTAATTGACCAATTACATGTTATAAACCCTTTAGGGATTGGGGAAATTGCTAGGGTTAGAATTGGAGCTTTTTGCCAATTTATGAAATTGAGGATCCAATTGGATTTTGTTATTAAATTAACTTGCGATTATGACCATCTAACATGTTATGGTACTTTTTGGGGTCCCTTTGTAGTTTAACTTGGGGACTCTAGTTTCGCCTATAAATATGTGTACTGTTAGATCCATAACCTCATATAATTGATATGATTGACTAGAGTGGGCTTGGGATGAGGCTCAGAGGAAAGGCAAGTCTATTGCGTGAGTTATTCGGCTTCAATTTAGGCAAGTTTAGACTTACTAGACTCTAGTATAGCGTTATGTGTTGGTATGCTAATAATGAGCTAAAGGGAATAATAGGGAATTTTGGGGTATGTATTAGTGAGGTGACGAGCACTAATATAGGTACAGGTGAACTAATCTTGGGTTACTAATGAACTTGTATGATGTACTTGAAGGAGTTTATGTGTTTAGCCTTCGGGCCATGAGCGAGGTGCATAAATCTTCTTAGGTTTGGTATGATTGCTGATTATTTGGGCCCGTAGCTATGTTTGATACTTATATCATTGATTTGACTTGTCATGCATTCATCACTCTACATCTCATCTGATACTTGAAAAGGAACTTATAATACTGATTTGTATTGTTTATATTGATTGCATGGTGTACACATATACATCTCACTCATACATATTACATTGGCATTTGAATTGTTGAGTTACTGTTGAGAGGGACTTGGAAAGCCAGTTGTTGGATATGGTACATGATATGAGGGTGATGACTGATGAAGACACTTCATCCACAGAGTTGGTAGCCGATAAGACATTTCGGATGGACCTCTTGATGGGACTAGACACCTGATTAGGGTTTAGGTTGGTTGGGTAATATTATTGAGAACTATGATAAGACTCGTGAACGTGGTTAATATTTGAACACTATTGAATTGTAGAATTAATGATATGCTGGTTAATTGACTCTTATTATATTTAATTAACTAAGTAGTAGACATGTATAGGAAAGTATCAACTATCGCCACTATTATAGCTAGGGTCGATCGACGATGCTGCTGCATACACATGTTTCTCGTACTCTACGCATGTTGCACTCTATGTGCAGGTACCGAGCCAGGATATACAGGAGAAGCTTGAGTTGCAGCTTTAGAGAGAGTGATCATCGGAGTCCAGGGTGAGCCTTTAGCTTTTTCCCTGGCACTAGAGTTCTCTCTATCCTTTATATTTATATCTTATTATTTTTAGATAGTTTATGTATAGTTCTATTCATACATGTATTCGTATTAGAGCTTTGTACTCATAACTACCGGATCATCTGGAATTTTCCTTCAAACTATGTATTTAATATAAGATTTGTTAATTATTGCTCTTCTACTTCTTTATTTTCCACATTTATTTATGTATTCCTTATGTTGTATGAGTAGGTGTTCGCCTATGGGTTAGGGTAAGTGCCCTCATAACACAATGAGATTTTAGGTCGTGACATCATGCATTTATTAAGGCATGTGATAGATGCCAGAGGACGGGGAATATTAGGAAGCGTCACGAGATGCCGTTGAATAGTATCCTCGAGATCGAAATATTTGATTGTTAGGGTATCGTTTCATGGGGGACTTCATTCCATCTAAAGGAAAAAAATACATCCTGGTTGTAGTGGACTATGTCTCAAAGTGGGTAGATGCAATTGCACTCCCGACTAATGATGCAAGTGTAGTTGCCAGATTTTTGAAGAAGAACATATTCACACGCTTCAGAACCCCTAGAAATATTATCAGTGATGAAGGTACACATTTTTGTAATTGGCTTTTCGATAAGTTGCTATATAAGTATGGGGTGAAGCATAAGGTGGTGACTTCATACCACCCTAAGACGAGTGGTCAAGTTGAGGTGTCTAATTGAGAGATTAAGTGAATTCTAGAGAATGTAGTGAGCATTAATTAGAAGGATTGGTCCTTAAAGCTTGATTATGCGCTCTTGGTCTGTAGAACGGCACTGCACATTCCTATTGGAACCTCTCCATACAGGTTAGTCTTCAGAAAGGCTTGTCACCTCACTTTTGAGCTTGAGCACGGGGCGTACCGGGCTATCAAGAAGCTGAATATGGACATGGAAGCAGCGGGAGACAAGCGGTTGTTGTAGCTACAAGAGTTTGACAAATTTTGTTTTCATGCCTATGAGAATGCGAAACTTTACAAGGAGAGGACCAACAAAATGCACGATAAGCATATTCAACATCTTGACTTCGAGGTCAGATAGCTAGCGATGCTCTATAATTCGTGGCTCAAAGTATTCGATGGGAAATTGAAAAGTAAGTTGTCTGGACCATTTGAGATAGTGCGGGTGACTGCCCATGGAGTGGTTGAGCTAAAGCCGCTTCATTCTAACAAGACGATCTTAGTAAATGGGCAGCGTGAGAAACAATACATTGGGGAAGTCATTTAATGTTAGAAGACTTTCGTCGAGCTAAGACGAGCTTGAGAGATCCTGCGTCGTGCCGTGATGTTAAATCAAGCGCATCTCAGGAGGCAACCCGAGTTTTGATAGTAGGATAGAGAAAATATGAAAAAAATACAAAACGATGTCGTTCCACGACATTAACTAAGGCGCTTGTTGGGAGGCAACCCAACTGTTATATTATAGTGTCACGTTTGTTCATATTGCAGGACTAGGAAAGAAGCCAGAATGCAAAATGAGGTAAAACAAATCAAAATATTTTGCTTCAGGTTTGCTAAACGAGCTTCATGTGTGACGTACATAAGGAAAAATTCAGTGTATTAAAAACATGCTATGGACCCATGACGCACATGCAGCGCGGGTCCTAAAATATTTCTTACAAGAGAAAAATGTGTGATAGACCCTAGACGCATATGCAGCGAGGGGTCCCCCAAAACTTTTGAAAAAATAAAAGTCAGTGATGGACCCGTGATGCACATGCAGTGTGGCGTCCTAAAAAATTTCTTAAAATTAAAAACCCGCGATGGGTTTGCACAGACCCAACACACACGGGGGTCCAGTTTGAAAAATGTTAAAACTTAAAAAGAGGGTCGATCCTTTCTTATTTCACTACTCTAAAAAATCGACTATAACAAATTCTCTCTTAAGAACCCTCTCCCAAATCCCTTTGGTTCAAATACAACTCAAGAACTCCAATCCATCATCCATTAACACAATCAAGGTAAGAAATCTCCACTTCTCATTAATTCCACTTTAGTTCTTGAGTTTTAAGGATTGGAAACCTAAGGTGGTGGGTTTGGGCGAAATTGGGGCAGGGTTTTGGTATTGTGTGTTTGTGATTGATTGTACAAAGTGTTAAAGGCTAGGATATGATTCCTATTGCAATTTGGAGGGGTTCACAACCTCCCGTTGTTGTCAAATTCTTAAGGATGACTCTATGCCCACAAGGTGTTCATAAAAATGCTTAAACAAAAATTGTTATGCAATTGTGAAGTCTGGAGTAGCATTGTACTATCAGAGGATTGCACGAACCCTTAAGGCTCCTATTTGGGCCAAAAATAGGAAAATTTGGATATGTACATCCTCACCCTAAGTCCTAAAACATGAGTCTTTTTTTTGTTTGTTTATTTTCTTTTTGTAGTATAGGATTAATTAATTTCTTATTTTTCAATTTTTGTAACTTAGTAGAAAGCAAGTCTGGGGTTGGTTCACCCACAGTTTAGAACAAGTGAGGGGTCATTCCACGACCCCTTAATTTTGAATTGAACTCACTATTTTGGTGTGGTAATTGTGGCAACATGGTTAACCCTAAGAGCAAGGGAAAAGAAACCGCATCTTCCTCCTCTCAAGGCACGAAGAGGGGTAGATCTAACCCCCTTAATGGCTAAAAAGAGCATCAGATCGTAATCAAGGGGCAAGCAACCTGCAATCCCCATTCCTCGAGCTTCAGTTGGGAACCCTTGGGCAGATATTGTGTCAGGGGTTTGGGAGTTTTATGATGAGTTTGACATCTCGGCAAGATATGTCCATGAGAGGGCAATCACCTAACCCCTTTGCAGTGTAGATTTAAAGATGTCTACAACTGAATCCTGTCCATGAGATGGATATCCATTTTTGAAATACCGAGACAAGTCAATATTGACTTGATTATTGAGGTCTACTCTAATATCTGTCTCAGGAGGACAATAGAGGAGCAGTGTCTGTATTCAGTTCACTTGTGGGGGTGTCAGGTCACTATGACAATAGAGACCTTGTGTGCACATTTGGGTGTTCCAAACCACCCCATCGAGCCACTGAAGGATTTAATCTATAGGAATGACTAAAAGGTTATTTAGAAGACATTATGTGGGTCGATTCTAAGGCCATATAGGACAGGCATCCGGAGAAGTATAGGAATCATAAGAGCTTGAGGACGGGTAACTTCACTGAAGAGGCTCGAGTATGGTTACAGATGTTAAACTATAGAATCATTCCCCTTGACCTTTACACTGATGTGTTAAAAGAAAAATTGCACTTGATCAACTTCCTCATGATAGGGAAATCGGTCAATATCAGGTATTGGATGTTGCAAGAAATTATCAAAGTTCCTGAGTTCAAGTTCACGAGACAACTTTGGCAACATACTGACTGCTTATTTGTTGAGGATTGATGACAGCTTGCCAAAGCCCGATGATAGAATTCTCTAAGGGCCAGAAGATATGCTTGACATCTTTAATGTCAATGCCCCGGTGCTGAATGTTAAGCATTTTCTTACCCCATGTGAGGAACGGTCAGCCCAATCCACACTTCTGACCCAGCTCCATAAGATGGTAGTAATTGTTGGAGAACACTTTGAGCTAGATTTATCGAGTGTATTCGTTGAGGATCCGCATACTACACACTCTTGAGCTCTTCCTGGAGATGAGACGAGGATGATGGACGATGAGGATGTTAACTTGGCGGATCTCGTTGAAGATTATTTAGTGGCATGGGAGGAAGTGAAGTCCCAAGCCCTTGAGGATGAGGATGAAGTATTGGCGGATGCAGATGCAGATGCTGACACTGAGGATGACAACTAGGCCCTACTTTTATATATTCATATGCACCGGGGACATTGCATGAAATAAGTGTGGGGTGGGAGGTATGCCTCAAGATAGAGGATACTTATGCCTTAGGATTTTTTTATTTTGATAGGATTAGCCTTTAATTTGTTTTTGGTGTTTAGCATAACTTAGTAGTAAAACTGAAAAAATCAAAAATTCGCATAAATCAAAATGATTTTTTTCTAGTTTATAGGATATTTGGTAGTGGCATGAAGTATCCATTAGATATTTTCTTTTCTTTTCATCATAGGAGAGGCATTTCCCGACGATGGATGGATGACGACTGTCTTGAGGGAAAATTAGTCCAACTTGTTAGACTATTTGAATTTTAGATACTCGGGTTAGGTGAAATATTGACAAATGATCGATCTTGGGTTTTAATTGAAAATATGCCTTAAAATAGCCTTTCTGGAACCACTTTACTTGTATGTAGTTGGCTCACGTATGACCCACTTAGCGTTGGTTTGTGTTGCTTAATTCGAGAGGCAATATGGATCCTTCTTGTGCTGATTATATGCCATGTGTGTGTGAGATTGTTTGGTTTATAATCCATGCTTTATATTGATGTCTAGAACTTGCCCTGTGTGTTCGTAAAATGAAATAAAGTGTGTTGTGACTTAGGAAGTGGTAGAGGCATTTCTTTGTTAGCCTAAAATTTTAACTTGTCCGACCAATACATATATGCATTCTTAGTCAACCATGTTGAGTCTTTAGCCTTTTTCTTTGATAACGGTCCATAAATCCATCCCTTTCTTTTTAAATTAGCCTAATTTGGATCCAATCTACTCCTTGAGCACTTTAATGATAACTTGATGAAATGAGAGTTGGGATTTGAAAAAAAAAGGGTGTTTTTTGGTGAAATCTAGTAAAGCCTATGGGTGCACCTAATGAAATTTTTTATTACGTGTTAGTTGGGAATTCAATGGAAAAGGAAGAAAAGAGAGAAAGTAAAGCAAAAGAAAAAAGAAGAAAAAAATAGAATAAAAAGGTTCCTTCTAACTTGTGTTAAAAGTTGGTGCTTAAATAAACAATTGGGTGATTTTGGGTGAAATAGGTGTTGGTGGGTGTTAGGATTGGTTGTGAAGAAAATTGAGAAAGAATTGCTAAGTGTTATAAGTATTAAAGTGCTTAGGGAGGTTAGTCACTATTTTAGCCAAAATATTTTCTACCCGTCCTTTAGCCTACATTACAACCCGCTAAGTTCTATTTGATCCTAGGTTCTATACACTTATATTAGTAAATCGGTTACCCTATGGAAAAGCCTATGGCTCATCATATTTGACATGTGATTTTCTTTGTGAGAGTGAGTGTTCTTGATAATGTCATGTCCATTGAAGTGAAATTGATTGATTTGTGTGATATATGGATAACTTTCTTTCGGTGAAGGCACATAGTTGACAATAGATTGGTGAAGTGTTGGATTCTTGGTTAGGTAGCATAACTATTGTGCTTTGAGTGGTGTCGTTAAGTCGTATACTTCTTTAAAAATAAGTTGTTGATTGAGAAGGTTGTTTGTGGTCTTTAAAAATTTTGAAAATCTTGATTGGCATGACTTTTGTGAGAATCAGCTCAATGTTTGGTTGTGAAGTAATTTTTGGAGAGTCGTATTAACCGAAGCTCGAGTACACCTATTTGAATGGCATAGTTATAAGTTTTTGATATGAAGGTGAGTAGTGAGTGTTTTCTCGAGGGCGAGCAAAGTCTAAGTGGGGGCGATGATATTTGGCACAAATATTTATGTTTTGCGTCACTTTACCTCTTGTATTTAGTATTTAATCGCCTTATTTATAATGAAATTGTTGTATTCGGTTTAATGTTAGTATGTTCTGTGTGTGTAGGTACAACGAGGACAAATGAAGGATAACCGAGCAGTTTTGGTAGAAATTGAAGGTATTTTCACGAGAACAAGGTGACGAGAGGATGCGCGCAACACTTAGGAAACAATCTGAGAACTGGAAAGATCACCGCGTTGAGCATACATCGCAGGAGAGGATTTCATGCGTCAGAGGTGTGTCACAGACTGATCACGCATTTTCAACACTCGGAATCTCAGACATCTGCAATCATAGAAGAGACCCGTGTTGCATTCGCGATGCGGGTCCAACGCGGACATCGGGCAGTTTTTCCCAATTCTTTTGGGATTTGATTTCCTTATTTTATATTATTATCCTACATTATAAATAGATGTTTCTATTATTAGAGAGGTGTGCTGGAATTATTTCTTAGACTTGTAAGCCACCTTCTCTCATTCTTGTTGTCTTTACTTTATTTTTCTTCATAGAACCCTAATTTTTGTCATGAATTCATTCGCTGTGCTTCGAATCATGAGTAGATAAACTTCTTTTTTCTTGGATTATGGAAAATACATGAAAGTTAGTTTAATACTAGAATTTGCTTATTAGATTTCCATTACTGGGTTACCTATTTATTCTTGCACTTAATTGTTTAAATACTTGATCACTAGTTAAACACTATCTATGATATGTAAGTTGAACTTGAGAAAGGGAATTACTTACGTAATAAAAATAAATAGGCCTTGTTCGTATTAATACGTTTAGCTACTGAGGATAGAGATATACCCTTTAGCCTTGCTTAGTTGGTTATGGAGATTTAAATGCGTTCTTGTTATTTTCTAGCGATCATAGAGATATAGACGTTAGAGTAGCATCTACAGGCTTATGAGCAATTCGAGAGATACCCATAAAGTTAACATCAACCCATCATAGTAACCCAGAGAATCAAATAGGTAGAACTATCGGAAGACTTAACTAGATTTTTGAAAGCCATGACCTTGGATTCCATTCTCATCTGATAAATCTTACAATCTTAGTCACACTTGTCTCAATCACAAAATACTCAATTCTATTTACTTCTTTCAGTCGTAGTTAGTTCCAATAAATTCCCTGATTTTACTTCCATGAGTAGTTACGAAAGATCTTGAATTAGTTGAGCAGTACAAAGTATAAGTCTTTGTGGGTACGATATCTGGACTTCAAAATCCTATATTACTTGTACGACCGCGTATACTTATGTGTGCATTTTGGACCAACAACAAATAAGGTTTCAACTTGTCTAGTTTGATGTCCAAAAATCACAACAAATCCTTTCCCTTTCACAAAGCTCACGAATGATCTCAATACGTTCAAATACGAATTCTACATAAGAATACGAGTCGGTAGACATTCATATTGCTATACTGATCTTCCGAACTCATAAAGTCATCCAGAAAGGTGAGCCCGGAGTGCAAAATGTAATTTCACACAAAAATTAGCTTACCCATAACTCATAGATTCTAAATCCCGAAATGACTCAAATCCTACTTCAATTCGATTTTCAAATTGAAGAATTTCATAATCTTAACTTCTAGAACTTAAAACTCAATTTCTATAGCTAAACCATGGATAAAAACGCTAAATAAATGATGAAATTATGGTGAAATAGCAAGATCAAGGTTAGAAACTAACTCCCAGGAAAAATTGTGAAGATTGACTCTAAAATCACTCCAAATCGAGATCAATTGCAAATTTGCCTTACCGGGTATAACACCCATTCGGTCCACGAGCTCATATTTTGATAAATTTTACATTCTTATGAGGTATTTTTCCTATGAATACCAAATGTATCACAAATTTCTAATATTGGTGGAAGATTGATGGTAAATTGACAATTTCCTCTAATTTGTAAATACCGAGTTGATAGAATTTGGTTAACAGTGTCGAAAGTAGATAAATCATACCTCAATGAAAAGCCCTCATGGCAAGGATCAATGATCTATACTCACAATCCAAATTTGATCAAGAATCACTCATGGATCTGTCAAAAATGACATGTAGTTCTTTTATCAAAAACCCTCTTGAAAATGACAAACTTTGACATTTAATCTAGCTTAGATTCATGTAAAACTCAAACATTTGACTTAGAAACTCAATTTGAAACGCGTTTGCCGAGTCAGATAGAGTTTTTGCTCGTTAAAGATTTGATTCATGTTTCGCGATAAAAAGCGTATCGCGACCTATCAGAATTAGACCAAACATTCCAGTTACTCCTATAAATCATTTCAAATTTCTGAAAGTCTCGGAATAAAATTTCGATCTTTAGAACTAAAAACGAACCTTTGAGTTGTTAGACTTTTATGCTTAAACTAGTGCCAAAGCACCCGACATACTATAAAATCAGTTTGAAACTCATCAGAATTAAAACAAAATATGCGGAGAAGTCCAAAATCATCATACAAACCTGTTTGAATTTTTAAATCACTGATCTGGGGTCGTCTTGATCCGATGATGATCGTAGTCAACTCAAATTCAAAACTTTAACTAGTTTCCAAACCAAGGATGCAAAACACTCCCGAACCCCTAGGAATTCATTCTAACAATTCAACTAAGTCAAAAATCATGTTCCGAACCTCACGAAACTGACAAAACTTTGATCCAAGTTCGTTATCCTTCGAAATTGACTTTGGTCAAACCTTTCCATTTCTTTTACTTAAGAACTTCCAAATTTAGATTTTCTTGTCTAGTACTTACCCGATTACTTCGGGAGTCGTGTCATACATCTTCGTAGGTCAAAAATACTATTTCAAATTTTAATTTTTCTCTCAAAATTAATTTCAACTGCAATTCTCTTTCTCCTTACAATCATCCTCAACGATTTTATCATCCTCAAAGTTGTAGGAGAAGTCCACATTTCAAGATTTTCCCATTTCTTGGTCCATATTTTAAGATTTTTCCCGTTTCTTAGTGTTTTGGGTAATGAGCAAAAAAGATGTGCTTTTCTAACAAACACGATCTGCCATTATTATTGGGTTTCATTTAGTTCTCATTTTAAGCTTTTCCCCTTTTCTTAGTTTATTTTGTTCCAATTTCATTCAACAAGTGTTCCTAGGCATACAAGATTATAGCTAGAGTTGAACAATAAAGGAAATATCAGAATCAAAACTTTTATATTCATTTTGAACATGCTTTTTATACATACTTTATTAGACGTACAGTATATATATAAAATTTAAATACATATTTTATATATAATACGTACATGTAATTTTTTAAAAATTGATCATGAATTACATAGAATTGATACAGATTTATATATACAATTTTATTCAGATTTTGTATAAACTTTATCAGTAATCGTACATGTTTTATAAGATTTTATACGATTTATATGTACTTTATCAGAATAACAATATATACAATTTATATACAGATTTTTTACATAAAACTTATATATATATTTTTAGAACATAACATCAACTTTATACAAAATTTATACTGAATCCGTGCATGAATTTTTTTATACAGAAACCTACATGAATTTTATATAAAAATACCTTATATGAACTTTATATAAAATTTTATACAGTTATATACTTATTGCATATGAAATTATTTTCTGGTGTATGAAAATTGTATATCCCGACCCCCTAAACTTCGAGCAGTCTGACTTTATCATTGCAATCGAATTCGATTTCATCCATCATTATCTATCATCCACTCTGTAGTTGATCTCCACAATTTTGACGGTGGTAGCAACTCCCCGATTGTGCCCAAATTACTGATTGGGACTTTGTCATTGCAATCGAATTCGATTTACTAGAAAATACTGCTACATTTGGTGTAGGGTTTTTGTTGGGTACAAAGAATATAAGGAAGGCACAACGGAAGTTTAAAAGTTTTGTTTCTTACTTACACCAACAATAATTCTGGTATGGTTATACAACAATGAAACTTGTAACATAAAGCATATACTTACAAGTTTAGAATTATCTGAAATCTTTATCAATTGTGTAGTGCACACGCAATTTCCCTCCCAATTGCAAGCTTCAAGCTTCAATGTATTTCTCTTTCGAAAAGCTAGGAAATCCGGCAAAGGTTCGAGAGAGTATTTGATTCTAAATCTCTAAGGCTTAGAATGATTTTCATAAATTGGTGTGTTGAATAATGAGGTGAATGCCTCTATTTATAGTTGAAAAAATATGTCAAAATTGGATTAGGGTTTGACCTTGGGCCTGGCCTAAAATTCGAGGCAGAAGCGTCGCGGCCCTAGGGTATGGGCGGCGCGGCGCTCGACGTGCGCCTGTACTGCGCCGCGGCCCTAGGGTATGGGCGCCGCGGCGCTCAACGTGCTCCTGCACTATCTCGATTTATTTTTCGTGCATTCTTTAATTAAATCCAAAATCCAATTTTGACTTAATTAAAATAATCATTATTCATTTAAATATCTCGATTCCAAATCGAACATTTAATTACTCTCTCAATACATCCTTAGATCGAAATGGACAATCGACATAGTGTGACCCTACATGCCTTCTCACATAGACATTAATCAAATTAAGGTCTACACGGAACTCCTAGACGACGCCGGAAGACGAATTCAATATGTGAAGTACGTTTACGCGAATCCAGTAAACTTAACCGTTATGTGGTAAGATAAAATCCTTTCATTCACGACACACCCGATCAAGCTTAGGATTTGTCAAGTGTCTATCCAAATGGCTTAATCATTGTATCTCATCTATATTAGTTGACAACTAGACCATATTCTAAATACATCTATTGCGTTGGGAAACGACTTAGTCAACCTAATATCACTGAGAATCCGAGTATTCTCTCGAATATACATTTGAGGAATGAATCCTAATCTTAGCTCAACTACCACCTTCAATCCACATCGTAATGTACCCAATACAAGCCGTATCTCAACCTATAAGGCATTTGAGCTTATGACGGGATCAAAGTACATTACTTTTTAGACAAGGTGCGTATTGACCTCAAGTCTAAGGACTACTATCTCCCACACGCTGATCATACTTTAGACAAGTATAACAAACAGTATATCAGCAGGGTATACCAATACTTCCAAAGTATCCATGTGTCCATCACGAGTAGCCATTACTCGTAGTAGGTGAGACATGTTACATCCTCTAAGGATGTGATGCAGACCACATGTCGACTTATCACATATCATCGATATCCCATTCTCGATGATCATTAGTCCAGGCTATTTTAAGAGTTACGCTATATCATGAATATCTCACTCTATTAATGACAACGTAAGCTCAAGGGATGCACATTAATGAATAATTACAGACAATCAAATAATAATTCAATAATTGCAAATGCCAAAATATTAATCTCCATTAATAATAATACGAATGTGTATAAAATACATTTGTCCTAATACAGATTTTCTCTAGGACATAAATATACTTTCATTTGGTAAATATGAGTCTAATTTCCTATATATAGAAATTTTTCTATCAAATTTTTTTTATTGACCAATATAGTGAAGTTACTTGTTTAATTAAATACAAGAGGGTTTGCTCAGATAGTAAGTGTCTTCCACTTTTAACTCGAAAGTTGTGAGTTTGAGTCACCAAGGGAGCAAAGAGAGAGCTCTTGGGGGAGGGGTTAAAAAACTTATTTAATTAAATGACTCACCAATTTCATGTTATTCATTCGTTAATAAAGGGGTATTTATAGACCACAATTCCATGTTATTCATTGGTTAATAAATGGGTATTTATAGACCTAAAAATGGTTAAGAACATTTTAAATCTAATAAGTGAAAGTGAGTCGTTTATGAAAGTAAAAATAATAAGTGAAAGAGGATATTTTTGAGTTAAAAATATATTTCTACCAACTTTCAATATTTTTGAGTCTCAAAATCGAATTCCATTGCAGACTTGTAGTGTATATCATTGTTCATAGTACACTTTATAGAATCTCACAAAGAAAATAAAAAGTTCAAGTAACTTTTGGAAGCTGAAAGAAGTAAAAACGTGAGATAGGCAGATGGAAAACTTTTTAGTTTCCAACTAATTGTAATTATTACTCATCTACTAAGAAGGCGAGTTTTTTGAAGGATAAGATTGTCAATCAGTTTTAAAAGAATACTTTGATAAATCAACTTTTACTTAAAGAGTTCTCACCCTTATATCCTGCATAAACCTTCTTGGTTGAGCCTGTCACACGTGGCTTGCCAAGTGTGGTTAATCGGCTGACGTGGTTTGCAGGCTATTGCGTCAGTCCGGGGTTTACCCTGTGCGCACTCGAGAGAATAGCGGCTGTGGGTTCCTTCGTCAACAAATATATATATATATATATATATATATATATGAACTACATTCATTTCAATTTAAAATTGTTAACATGAACAATAATATTGGGACCAAAGAAGTACGATAAATTTTACTTAACAAAATCTCTAGTCTTTGAAATGGGCAAACTAAATGTTTAAGCATATTACACATTAATAACCTGTTTGATCAAGCTTTTAGGAGGTCAAAAGTGTTTATATTTCTCAAAAGATGCTTATTTTACAAAAGGTGAGCTGTTTGACGAAGCTTTTGAGAGAAAATAAGTGCTACTTTGGAGTAGCAGAAGTTGTTTTTCAGAAGCTAAAACAATAGATTTTCCCCCAAAGTACTTTTTTTGAAAAACACTTTTGAGAAAGGAAAAGGGGTAAAAAAAATACCCCTCTACTTTCATTATTGGTTGGTTTTCTCCGTTACGAGTTGGGGTCATTTTTTCCCCTGCTGTTACTAAAGTTATTAAAAATACCCCTCATTTGACGGAAACTCCCAAATCTAGTCAAATAACCCAATTTCAATTGAAATTACCCATTTTCAACCGTTTAACCCGATCTGCGACCCACTAAACTAAACATCAACTTATTAGCACGTGTACTACTTTGTATTTTATCATATTTAGTCTTATGTAATTATGGTAGAATTAGAATTCCTATTGTATAAGGATTCCACATTGTACACCTATAGATGTTTTGTATTAATGAGAAAGGCTCGCCAAGAGAGATTAATACAATCCTACATAGTATCAGAAGCCTAAACCCTATCCCCTCATTTCTTTTCTCGGAGCTTGGTTCGCCGAAGACATCAATTGTCTTGTCTTTTCCCTGCAACATTGTCCTCTCCCAAGAATCTTCTTTCTTTTTTTACTGTTTCAATTTGCAGAGAAGTAGGCTTTTTCTGTTTTATGTGTTTCTTTCGTGTATTCCCCACTGCCCGAGAATCATATTTTCTTTCTTTTCTCCTTATCGGAAAATAATTAAACCTTTGTCCTTTACCAGAGAACAAATCAATGGATTCCTTCACCCGTCAACAGCCTGATAATGCGTGGTATATGGACACGAGCGCCACGTCTCATCTCACCTACAATTCTTGTAATCTTCCTCAGTTGTGCAAGCTACAAACTCCACATTCTATTATGGTCGGTAATGGTCATCGCATCCCGATTTAAAGATTTGGACACACCCTTACCCCACCACCGCATCCCTACGTCTCTCTTTATAACATCTTTTATGCCCCACACATCATCAAAAATTTGATTTCTGTTAGAAAATTTGCCACCGATAATTTTGTCTCGATTAATTGACCCGTTTGGATTTTCTGTAACGGATCTTCGTACCGAAAACCTCCTTACGAGATGCAATAGTAATGGGGACCTATATCCTTTCCTACACACATCCGCTGCTACTGTCACTCCTCCCATTGTTCTAACAACCATATCTCTCAACGTGGAATAGTGGATTTGGTCATCCGGGGTCTCACATTTTTTATTCTCTTAGAAACCGAAATTTAATCCAATGTAACAAAGGGAACCTTTCTCACAGTTGCTCCTCATGTCAGTTAGGAAAACACACTAGACTACCATTTACGACTTCTATGAGTACCACTTTCTCTCCCATTGATATTATTCACGCTGATTTATGGACCTCTCCCATAACTTGCAACCTAGGCCGTAAAAAATATTTAGTATTTTTGGATGATTTCTCCCACTTCCTTTCGGTCTATCCACTAAAATTCAAATCTCAAGTATTCTCCAAATTTGTAGAGTTTCATACACTGATCAAAATGCAATTTGAAAAAGACATAAAATCATTTCAATGTGATAATGGTCCTGAGTTTAATAATTCCTTCTTCAATAAATTATGTGCGACTAACAGCATGTTTTTTCATTTCTCGTGCCCATATACCTCCCCTAAAAATGGTAAAGCTGAAAGAATTCTCTGAACTATTAATAATATCATTCGTACCCTCTTTTTTCATGCATCTCTCCCTCATACTTTTTGGGTATATGTACTAAAAATGATAGAACACATTCTCAACAATTTACCTACCCGTGCGATTAAAAATAGGACACCCACCGAAATTCTCTACCGTCAGATCCCTACCTATGACCATCTTAAATTTTTTGGTTGTTTGTGTTACCTTAATCTGACATCCACGCTCCCCCGACAAATTGGCACCCAGATCTACTCCGTGTGCATTCATAGGTTTCCCGTTAAACCATAGGGGGTATTTGTGCTATGAACTATCCACCGGCAAAATCATCATTTCTCGCCACGTCACCTTTGTTGAGTATGTTTTCCCGTTTGACAACATTAAAAAAATTCGAGTCATCGATTATCAATTCCATGATGATTCGGACCCATTCCCGCTTGTCCAACAAGCATTCCGTCAGACTGCCACTGTTCCGGCGGCGGCAGGCGCACAAACACCCACCGCCAACAGTTCGGTCGTCAGCTCCCAATCCCCTCCAGTCCGATATGCCACCACCATTGCTTCAGTGTCCACTATCACCATCAACCAAATTCTTCCACCCGTTGCCGACAACATTGAGTGTCCGCCACCCGCATGTTCTATGTCACAGACAACGTCGATTTCCACTACCACCGACAATCAGCCCAACATCGCAGTACCCTCACTGATCATCGTCCCCATCGTTGTATTGCCACCAATACTCCAACACCACCACGCAACCACATCAGCCAACGGAAACCCACACAATACCACCATAAACACACCACCAAACCTACCCACCAGTCCCAACCCACCACCGACACCTTACCCCACATCGTCAACCTCGACCAGTCTCGATCTACCCAGATCGACGACACCATACCACCTCACCACTCTACCTTGTATCTACCCACCCAAATCGGTAACACCAATCACATATGCCACTGTACCCAGTCAACAGACTAACAGACTTCACCAAAACCCAATTCCAATCCCCCATAGTGAACCCGACCCGAGACCCAACAATCATACCCAGCCAGCACCCTCGCACCATATGGAAACCCCTGCCCGACATGGGATTTTCAAACCCAAAGTCCAATTTAACTTATCCACACAAATCATATCCCCAATTTCCAAAAACCCAAAATTAGCCAAACTAGACCCAAATTGGAATGTGGCCATGTGTGAGGAGTTTAATGCTTTAACAAAACAACACACTTGGGATTTGGTTCCTCGACTAAATGGGGTTGTGGCTAATGGTACTAATCAGCAGGAGGGCAATGATTGTGGTGAAACATTCAGTCCAGTTTTTAAACTGGCTACCATTCGTACAGTTCTGAGCATTTCGATGGGTAAGCATTGGCCGATACATCAACTTGATATGAAAAATGCATTTCTACATGGGGATTTAAAAGAAACTGTTTACATGCACCAGCCGCCTGGTTTTATCCATCCAGCATCCCCTCATTATGTATGTCGCCTCCGTAAGTCACTTTATGATTTGAAACAGGCCCCTAGAGCGTGGTATGATCGCTTTGCACAGTACATTATGTGGATTGGGTTTGAATGTAGCAAGTGTGATAATTCTCTCTTTATTTTTCATCGAGCTTAGAGCACCCTTACTTATTATTGTATGTTGATGATATTGTGCTCACTGCCACCTCGTGTGATTTGTTGAAAAATGAGATTATTGCACTGCTCAAAATAGAATTTTCTATGACTCACTTAGGGAAGTTGAGCTATTTTTTGGGGATTTCAGTAACCATGTCTGCAGATACAATGTTTCTTTGTCAGTGTAAGTATGCAGAAGATATTTTATACACGGCTCAAATGGCAAATTGCAAGATCATGTCTACTCCGGTTGACTCTAAATCAAAGTTGAGTTCTTTGGATAGTAATCCCGTGTCAGATCCCACTCTCTACAGGAGTCTTGCAGGTGCACTACAGTACCTCACTTTTACCGGGCCTAATATTTCTTATGTTGTTCAGTAGGTATGCTTATTTATGCATGCCCCCATGGAGCCTCATTTTACTGCCCTTAAACGTATCATCCGATATGTTAAGGGCACTACTGATTATGGTTTGCATCTATACCCCTCAGCACCGACCAGGTTGTTGTCCTATATGGATGTTGATTAGCCAGGTTGTCCGAACACGTGATGTTCCACCTCAGGCTAATGTGTGTTCTTAGGGGATAATTTTATTTCTTGGTCTGCCAAAAGACAAGCCACTTTATCCCAGCCGAGTGCAGAAGCAGAAAATAGAGGCGCTAATGTTGTTGCTGAAATTTGTTGGCTCCGAAACCTTCTTTTGGAGCTTCAATGTACATTACGTAAGGCGTCTTTGGTTTATTTTGATAATATATCCGCGATATATTTATCTCATACTCCGGTTCAACATCAGCGAACCAAGCACATTGAGATGGACATACACTTCGTTCGTGAGAAGGTCGTCATCGGTCATGTCAAGGTGTTGCATGTGCCTTCTTCTTATCAGTATGCGGATATATTCACAAAGGGCCTTCCTAGACAGCTCTTTCTCGAGTTCAGATCCAATCTTAGCATCCGGCCTCCCCCCGCTCGGACTGAGGGGGTGTATTAGCATGTGTACTACTTTGTTTTTTATCATATTTAGTATTATGTAATTATGGTAGAACTAGGATCCCTATTGTATAAGGATTCCACATTGTACACCTATATATATTTTTTATTAGTGAGAAAGGCTCCCCAAGGGAGATTAATACAATCCTACCCAACTAACTAAACTAAGCCAGTTTATCATCGTGGTGTGAATAGGCCTTTGCCACCTCCACGTGAATTGCAAAATGGCCTTTAACTTATGGACAATGTGTAAATTTGTATTATCCAGATACCTACTGGGAAGGTGTGATATTCCACCGTGAAGAAAGTGACGAAGAGCAAAAAAAATTCTTTCGAGAAATGAGTGATGAAATGAAGGCTCGAGTGTACAAGCTTCATATAACTCAAGATTGGGATGAGGTTACAGAAGAATGGGACCCTTGTGGTTCCTGTATTTCCCTTGAAGTGATTGAGGAGATTGAGCAGCTACACTTGCGCTTAATCTCAGTGGAACAAATTTGGTATGAAGTGCAGTTGAAGAATGATTATGATGAATTTCTCAAGCAGTGGTGGACGTCTTCTCTGACAGATATTTGGAGGAATTTGGTGAAGTAGCAAATTGTTTCTTAACTGAACTCTGATGTTCGAAAAAAAATGCATATATTTACACAGTGTTGTCTCACATCTTAGTATTTTTAATCATTTTTTGACTATTAATTATATAAATTTGTGTTTAATATTGTGTTTTTAATGTGTAGAAATAAAGTGATGTAAAATTGAAGAGAATTGAATCAAAATTAAGTAAAAAATGGTGAAAGTAAGAACAAGAAATAAAGGTTCACATTGAAGGCAGGTAAAGATTGGAAAATTAATTGCGTAATGATTGGACCAAGTATGAATTTTAAAAGTTAAGAATTGCACAAGCCAAATGACTTTATCATTGAAATTAAAAGGAGCAAAGAAGTTAAGGGAATTGAATGGTATACATGGCAGTAGATTAAGCAAGCACATTAAAGGAGAAGTTAGACAAAATACATATTACTTGATGCAGCAATTGAACCTTGCCGGAAGCGAGGCACTGCCTTGCTTTGTGGCTCTCGCTCAGCGAGGCCACAATTTCCGAATTTAAAATTGTTGGAAATTTGCCTTGAAAATTGTTTGGTCCCTGAAGTTTTAATATTTACAGTTTGGTCCCCAGAGTTTCTGGAAAGGTGACGGAAGGCCATTACTTAGCTGATTAACTCCTCCATTATCACCCTCCTTCATGTCCATAATTCAGCCTCCTTGATGGCCATTTACTGCCTTTACTTGGCTGTTTTAATGCCCTCCTAATGGCCATTAACAGCCATGTTTTGGGCAGTGGTACAACCCCTCCTCCATGCTATATATTGAGCCTCATTTGGCTCAATTCGGGACAGTGAAATAGACTCAAAAACAGGCCAGAAAACAGGCTGAAAACAGACAGCAAATACACTGGAAAGTCACTGGAAAATAGCACAGAAAACACACAAAATAGTGACTGAAATTCAGCAAAACAGTGACTGAAAAACAATGACCAAACCCTCACGTAGACACACTATATACACAGAGACAAAAGAGAAGAGTAGACAGAAACTCTTCCTTCCTATTCCATATCTTCAGCAAGTCGATTCATAGTTTTTTTCTTCGCCAGGCTCAACCTATTGGTTTTGTAGCGTTGAGATTAAAGTGTTGTTTTATATTGGGAGACTATGGCCCGCTAACGTAAAATCATATATACGGGGCAATCTTGTCTTAAGGACAGAAGGCAATCCCTCGACTCAACACACAACGTTGTAACCATCCAGATTTAGTTGTTTCTTGATTTCAGGATATCAAGATTCAAGTCACAACAAGCTTGCGGCAGTTCTCAACATTGGTCTTGCAAGGTTATCAAGATTCAAGACACAACAAGCTTGCGGCAGTTTTGAAGATTGACCATTTATCTATCCTTTCGAACAATTGTAATAGTTACTTACTTCCCATACTGCTTTATAAAGTACCATAAAGCAATAACAAATTAAGACAAGATTGTATTGTATTACTATTAGTGTTCGAAAGATGTCGGTCAAAAGTTGTGTGATCAAATCTGGATATGGCTGTGGTTTTCTGCTTGAAGAAAGTAATGATGATATTGTTGAAGTTCAACATGTTCATGGTGTCACCACTCCCGAGAGTGGTGGGAACAAGCGCTCACGAAAGCCTGAGGATGTCAACTGGGACAAGAGGAGAATGTTGAAGATGTGGTTCTATCTTGCAGCAGAAGGTCTATATCTGTCCCAGACAAAGAATCCAAAATTGGGATAAGTATTTTTCTTACTTGTCAAGAATAAAGATTAAATGATGTCTGATTAAAATTAATTTATATTCCTTATGCTTTAAAAATCAGAAGTTTAATCTCTTCTTCTTTCCCGTTTAAAGATTGGATTTTGTAAACGACTTAAAAAGATCCGTTCTTTTAAGTGCAATGATTAAAAGTGTGTAAAGTATGTTCGCACATATGATGGAGAGAGATCCACTAACTGTGCGAAAACTGTTACCACTCTTAAGTAAGCGCCAAGAACTATCTGGGCACCAATCATAACGGAAGAAGTCTAAAAGCTAAAGATGTTAAGCCTGTCATACTATTTGGAAGAAGATCCTTCATAGGATGATGTTGGACACTCAGTCATACAAAGCCTCCGGGCGACTGGAGTGGGCCAAAATTCCTTTGATATGATGATATTGGACACTCAGTCATATAAAGCCTCCGGGCGACTGGAGTAGGGCCAGAATTCATTTCATAGGAAAAGTAATGGACACCTAGTAAGGTGGGCCAGAGTTTCCAGGTCTTACATGATCTGAAGGCCTAAAGAAAGGCAGAAAAGAAATTGGACACTCAGTCTGCCAAAGCAACTGGAGTGGGCCAGAGTATCCAGATCACATATGATCCGGTTACGCCCTAATCACGGGCAAGAAGTTGTTCATGTGAAGCAACGCCACCTCTAAAGTAGAAGGGGTTGGAGAGGTTGTCCTCAATAGGACTTCAGGGAATGAGATCATTCTAAGATGAGGTGATACATGTCCCAAACTTGATTTAAGGGACGTTTTTGGTCAAGCTAGTTTGAGACTAGTCCAATAGGTCTGTAATAACTAAGAATGGTACAGTATGTCTGTAGCCAAATGAATGATATATTTGTAATCCGTGCATCTATGCCATCACAGATTAAGACACGTTAAATAACAAGTCATTCAAAGGCTAACGATGTTGAGATTGTTGCCTTCTGTCGACATAAACCCTCAAAATAGATGTGAGGTAGGCGAAGAGGCAAAATCACCTTTCCAAATTCCGTCAAGGGAATAGCGAAAGAAGCACTGCTCCTCTAGAACTTAGTCACACCTACTTGGGTGATTTGAAGTTTATACAAAATAGAGGGGGAGACAAGTACGTTGTGATCTTCATTGATGATAGTACAATGTATGGAATCCTTTGTTTGTTGAAAAGCAAAGATGAAGTTGAAGCGGATAAGCGCTACAAAGCAGAAGTTGAAAATCAACTAAGCCTATGGATTGCGAAATTCGTAGTGATAGAGGGGGAGAATGTGAAGCATCGTTCATTAAACGACTGTTCATTTCTCACCTTAGTCCAACGGTGTTAGCCAAACGCAAAGTCTTACGCCCAAATTATGTGGGGTGGCTTGGTAAAAGTTGGAATACCGAAATAGGTCAAGTTCGACCTAAGACTGTAGATTGCATATCCACTGGATCTGCAAATAACAGTAGTGTTTATCGCCTTTTAGTGTCAAAGAATGCTGAATTCTTTGAAGATAGCTTTCCTGAAAAAGGAAAAAGGAGTAATTGCTCAAGGTTAACAAGAACCCGCGAGGGCCTGACTGTCCGGAACTAGACGTTCTGTATCTATAGGACTCAAAAGTTGCTGGCTATCCGGAACTTAATATTCCAGATCTGCAGAACTCAGGAATTCTAGATGTTGAACCGAGAAGAAGCAAAGAGGGGACAAAGACTTGTTCCATACCTTCTAGCTTGTATGGTTAAGAACGAACCATGGACAATTGACAAAGAATTGTCATCTCCAAAAGCACTATTTTTGGAAAGAAGCTACAAAGAAAGAAATAGATTCTATAATATAGAATCATACTTGCGTAATGGTTGATCTTCCTCCGGGAAAAGAACCTTTGGGTTGTAAAATGTGCTCCCCTGTGAGTAGCTTCACATCCAGGGCCATTGTAGTCTTACGTGGCATGGATATTGAAACGGCCTTCCCAACCGGAGAGTTGGAAGAAGAGAATCGAGTTGGTTTCTTCGGATTGTTGGGCTTCTTCCGAACTTTCGGTTTGGTCCACGAAATGTTTACATTTTGGTCCCGAAAGTCTCAGATAAAATAGAAATAATGAATCTGACCACAGAAACATTGACTCTAAAGTTAGAAAGCCAACAGTTGGAAAACCAACAATCTGAAAGTGAAAGTCATATTGAAACAAAGTCTCGATATGAAAGATATGGGTGTCACAGATGACATCTTAGGAATTGAATTTCTAAAGACATCTAACGGATGGTCGATAGTTGACGAGTCTCGTTGAAGCCACCAATGGATATGAATCATAGAAGCGATTGGAATCATGGTGCACCCATAGACAAGGAGTGATATGCTCAAGTCACGTGTAGTTCAATGTATTGTACACACTACAACCGACCTGGTATCATCCTACAATCAGATCGGTTGAACTAAGGTTCACGATGATCTTAATACATGATCAATAGAAGGCGTTAAGTCGGATATGACGATATCTCGAATTATTCGCTTATCTACGGATTATAGTATTCGGATGTCCAGCGGTTACGAGAGAACACGGTGATGCAACTGGACATCGGATCGAAGAACACCAAAGCCACAAGTAAATGTGTATGGTGGTTCTTGGAAAATCCTCTAAGCAAACTTGCATCGGCTGATTCATGATGGAATCAGAGTTTATCGCTTTATACAAAGCATGAAAGAAGTTGAGTAACTTCACGGCTCCTTAGAGGACGTCCCTTATTGGGAGAAACCCGTGCCTTCAGCAGTTCTACACTGTGGCTAGCCGATCGGCTTCAGGAAGGACACGGATGATGGCGTCTGGACATATCTGTCAGGATCTGTCGGAGATATAAGACCGTATGGCAGTTGATCATCACGGGTGTCACATCCTTGGTTACTAACTAAGGGACTACCCGGAGATCAAGTGTTCTGCCTGTCTAGGGGAATGGGCTTAAAACCCAAACAATACGAACCTTTGCGGTAGAAACCCAACCATACTGATTGGAGATCCCAAGAATTTGGTTCAATGGGAAAACTAAGCGGCAAAAGGTTCAGTTGAGCGCTTCGGTGGAAGCAAGAAGCACTTCGGATGATGATTTCTTTACGGAAACATGAATCCAAAGCTGTTCCCGCGATAGACATTAAAGTGCTACCTGCATGGTGGGTAAAGGTTAAGCTTCCAAACCTTTAATGATCCTCAAACTGTTGAGGTTAAGGTTGGGGAAACTTTTAATGATTCCTAACACTTGTGAAGTGGGGTATAGCAGGATACCTTGTAGGAGATCACCTATTTAAGTGCGAGGATGGCCGCATCAAATGAACGCACTTAAGAATCCAAGTGTGTCCATGGCCACAACGGACAGAAACGTAACAAGGAAAATGAATAAGAAGAGTTATTGTGTTGATATCGTTGTCTTGGCTTACACTAAACACTGACGGTTCAAGGCATCACGTTCACCGAGCAGTAAGTAAGTCCGATGGTATTCAACTAGGGAAGGTTCAAAGTGAAAGCTACCTCTCTTGATGCAATATCTTTCCGCTGAAAGATTGTTGAAATGTAGGCACCTTGTGTGTGCGCCACAATCTCTCTTTCATAGAGGGGACTGTTGGAAATTTGCCTTTGGCGGGGAGATGCGTCCACCCATCTTTGATGAATTAAACACTAGTGTTCCGCATGTTGGAGACCTTGTCTCTTTACACATGCATGATTTCCGAAGTGAGTAGATGGCCGTAGGGCCAAGAATCGTCAAATTTTGTTGAGAAATGAAAGAGATATTGGTCCACGAAGTAAGGTGTTTAAGGCATGGAAATGTGGTGTGGGACAAATCTACCATATCGGTGGGAATAGGAAGAATTGCTCTCTATATATGTCTCAAATTGGTAAAGGGTTTGGGACCCCAAGGGATAACCCATGTGTTTAAAGGATGGAAGACCTAGATGTGCTTGGGTTCAAGGCTAAGCCCACATGTGCGCCGCCACCGCCCGCCCGTCCGGTCAGGTTCCGGGTTCCAGGTTTCGGGTTCTCAGGTCACGGGTCGCGGGTCGTGGGCTGTGGGCTGTGGGGACTTTTTGATATTATCTTTTTGGACCAGAGAACTCTGCCAGATGTACAGTTTGATCCCCGAAGTTTCATATGTACGTTTGGACCGAATTCTTTCATATGTACAGATTTGGTCCCCGAAGTTTCAATATTTACAGTTTGGGCCCCAGAGTTTCTGGGAAGGTGACGGAAGGCAGAAAGCCTACCGTTGGGACTATTTTTTGAAGCATTAATCAGCCATTACTTGGCTGATTAACTCTTCCATTATCACCCTCCTTCATGTCCATAATTCAGCCACCTTGATAGTCATTTACTGCCTTTACTTGGCTATTTTAATGCCCTCCTAATGCCCATTAACAGCCATGTTTTGGGCAGTGGTACAACCTCTCCTCCATGCTATATATTGAGCCTCATTTGACTCAATTCGGGATAGTGAAACAGACTCGAAAGTAGGCCAGAAAACAGGCTGAAAACAGACAGCAAATACACTGGAAAGTCACTGGAAAATAGCACAGAAAACACACAAAACAGTGACTGAAATTCAGAAAAACAGTGACCAAACCCGCACGTAGACACACTATATACACAGAGACAAAAGAGAAGAGTAGACATAAACTCTTCCTTCCTATTCTATATCTTCAGCAAGTCGATTCATATTTGTTTTCTTCGCCAGGCTCAACCTATTGGCTTTGTAGCGTTGAGATTAAAGTGTTGTTTTATCTTGGGAGACTATTGCCCGCTAACGTAAAAGCATATATACGGGGCAATCTTGTCTTAAGGACAGAGGGTAATCCCTCGACTCAACACACAACGTTGTAACCATCCAGATTTAGTTGTTTCTTGATTTCAGGATATCAAGATTCAAGTCACAACAAGCTTGCGGCAGTTCTCAACATTGGTCTTGCAAGGTTATCAAGATTCAAGACACAACAAGCTTGCGGCAGTTTTGAAGATTGACCATTTATCTATTCTTTCGAACAATTGTAATAGTTACTTACTTCTCGTACTACTTTATAAAGTACCATAGAGCAACAACAAAAATTTCATTCAAATTGTTTTTAACTTAGTTATTTTGTTTGGGCTTTTTCCTATACCTATAAATAATGCATAATATATAGGTATATATATTTTGGCAAGGTTCAATTGCTGCATCAAGTAATATGTATTTTGCCTAACTTCTCTTGCTTAGTCTACTGCAAAGTATACCATTCAATTCCTTTTTAACTTCTTTGTTCCTTTTAATTCCAAAGATAAAGTCATTTGCTTGGTGCAATTCTTAACTCTTGAAATCCATACTTCATCCAGTCATTACGTAATTAATTTTCCAATTATTACATGCCTTCAACGTGAACCTTGATTTCTTGTTCATACTTTCACCACTTTCACTCAAGTTTGCTTCAAATTGTCTTCAATTTTACACCGATTTATTTCTACATATAAAACATAATATTAAATGCGAAGTTATATAATTAATACTCAAAATATGATTAAAAATACTAAGATTTGAGGCAACACTATGAATATATAGTATTTTTGACTGAACATCAGAGTTCAGTTAAGAAAAAAATTACTACTTCCTTCACCAATTTACTCTAAATATATGCCAGAGAAGACGTCCACCACTGCTTGAGAAGTTCATTATAGTCATTCTTCAGCTGCACTTCATACCAAATTTGTTCCCATGAGATTAAGCGCAGATGTAGCTGCTCAATCACTTCAAGGAAAATTCAGAAACCACAAGGCTCTCATTATTCTGTAACCTCATCCCAATCTTCATTTATACAAAGCTTGTCCACTTGAGCCTTCATTTCATCACCCATTTATGGGAAGAAAAATATTCGCTCCTCGTGATCTTCCTCACGGTCAAATATCACACCTTCCCAGCAGGCATCTTGATAATACAAATCTACACACTGTCCATAAGTTAAAGGTCATTTTCCAAATTCACATGTAGGTGGCAAAGCTTAGTTTAGTGGGTTGGGGTTTAATTTGGTTTAGTTTAGTGGGTCGCAGGTCTGGTTAAAAGAGTGGGAATGGGTAATTTCAATTAAAATCGAGCTATTTGAGTGGATTTGGGTTTTTCCGTCAATAGGGTTATTTTTGAAAACTTTAGTAACGACAGGGGAAAAAATAGCCCCAGCTTGTAACGGAGAATAAAACTGAGAGGTATATTTGAGCCTTTTCCCTTTGGAAAGTATACTTAGAAGCACCTTTTAAAAGATTGACCAAACACTAATTACTGTTCAAAAGTGCTTTTTAATTTGATTAGAAAAACACAAATTATTTTATCACCAAAAAGTACTTTTTAAAAAATACTTCTTAAAATAAGTTGATTTTATATATTTGACCAAAGTTGTAGGATATAACTACAACATAAAGTGGAAGTTGACCGGTGCGTCTTTTTTTATTTTTCTTAAAAACGGACAGATATGTTTCATCAATTTCTCACCTAAATAACTAAAGCCATTGCAATTTTACCATAGGACAGATAGGTTTCATCAATATTCCTTTTAAACTTCGTTTCTAGTGAAACATAATTTACATAAAATAAAATTGAGGAAATATATTGGTATTATTATTATTTCCATGTTCATTGATGTTGCCCTAATTGATTCGAATAATTTTGATACAATTTTTTTGGCCACAAACGAAGAGAAAATGAAAATTATATGGGTTTCAACATGTGGACTTAGGAGATGACGCATTAAGTGCTCCTGTGAAATTCTTTTGTACCTTTGGAATTTTGAGCTCATACACAAGGCAGCCAATGCAAAACTTACCTAAGGTAAAACTCTAATGATTTTAGTTATTCAAGTAAAAAATTAATAAAACCTATATGACCTCCGTTTTTGAGAAAAGTGAAGAATGATGTACTAGTGAATTACAACTTTATGTTGTAGTTATATCTTAATGTGTATGATGATTAAACATTTTATTTCGACCTACATTCAATTCTATTAAGAATTATTAGCATGAACAATAATATTAGGACAAAAGGAGTACAATAAATTTGACTTACCAAATCTCTAGTCTTAGAAATGGGCAAATCAAATGTTTAAGCATCTTACACATAAAGATATAATTACAACATATAATCGAAATTCACTAGTGCGTCATTCTTCACTTTTCTTTTAAAAAAATGGAAAATGAAGGACAAATAGGTTTCATCAATTTTTTTATCTGAATAACTAAAATCAATGCAATTTTACTTGAGCTAAGTTTTGTATTGACTGCCTCTGGTATGAGCTCAAACTCCAAAAGGTACAAAAGGGTTTTCAGAGGAGCACTTAATGCATCATCTCCTGAGTCCACATGTTGAAACCCATATAAATCTTCATTTGCTCTTTTTTCTCTTCTTTTCTGGCCACAAAATTGTAGCAAAATTATAGAATCAAAAGGGAAACGACAATGAACATGAAAAGCACAATTATACAAATATATTTTTGAATTTCATTTTATGTGAATTAAGTTTGACTACACGAAATTTAAGAAGAACAAAAGGTTTCAGAAATTTCTAGTTATGAATAAGGTCATGTCATTTTAATCATGATAATGCCGTCCCTCAGTATGTATGTATGCAGTCTACGTAAGTCACTGTATAGTCTTAAACAAGTCCCTAGAGCGTGGTATGATCGTTTTGCAAAGTACATTATGCAAATTGGGTTTACATGCAGCAAGTGTGATAATTCTCTGTTTATTTTCCATAGAGGCAGTAACATTGCTTATTTGTTGTTATATGTGGATGACATTGTTCTTACCGCTTCTTCTGATGTGTTGAAAAATGAGATAATTGCACTGCTCAAATCCGAATTTTCTATGAGTGACTTAGGGAGGTTGAGTTACTTTTTGGGGATCTCAGTGACTAGATCTGCAGACACTATGTTTCTATGCCAGCGTAAGTATGCAGAGGAGATTGTGTACAGGGCTAAAATGGTAAATTACAAGATCATGTCTACTCTAGTTGACTCTAAATCAAAGCTTAGTGCTTTGGATGTTGATCCAGTATCAGATCCCACTCTCTACAAGAGTCTTGCAGGTGCACTACAGTACCTCACTTTCACCAGGACTGCTATTTCTTATGTTGTTCAGCAGGTATGCTTATTTATGCATGCCCCCAGGGAGCCCCATTTTACTGCCTTAAACATATCATTCGATATGTTAAGGGCACACTTGATTATGGTTTGCATTTACACCCCTCAGCACCGACCAGGTTGTTATCCTATACAAATGCTGATTGGGCAGGTTATCCGGACACGCGACGCTCCACCTCAGGATACTGTGTGTTCTTAGGGGATAATCTTATTTCTTTGTCTGCCAAGAGACAAGCCACATTATCTCGTTTGAGTGCAGAAAAAGAATACAAAGGTATTGCTAATGTTGTTGCTGAGATTTGTTAGCTACGAAACCTTCTTTTGGAGCTTCAATGTCCATTATGTAAGGCGTCTTTGGTTTATTGTGATAAAATATCCGCCATATATCTATCTCATAATCCGGTTCAGTATTAGCGAACCAAGCACATTGAGATGGACATCCACTTTGTTCGTGAGAAGGTTGCTCTCGGTCATGTCAAGGTATTGCATGTGCCTATTTCATATCAGTATGCAGATATATTCACAAAGGATCTTTCTAGACAGCTCTTCCTAGACTTCAGACCCAGTCGTAGCGTTCGGCCTTATCCCGCTTCGACTGAGGGGGTGTATTAGCACGTGTACAATTGTAATATATTTAGTCATATTTAGTTTTGTGTAATTATGGTAGATATACGATCCCTATTGTATGAGGATTTCAGATTGTACACCCTATATATATATTTATATTAATGAGAAAGGCTCCCCAAGAGATATTAGTACAATGTTACAAAAAGCACAATTATACAAATATATTTTTGAATTTCATTTTATGTGAATTAAGTTTGACTACACAAAATTTAAGAAGAACAAAAGGTTTCAGAAATTTCTAGTTATGAATAAGGTCATGTCATTTTAATCATGATACTAAAGATAAAATAAAAAATCAATAATAAAACATTATTCATATATGGTCACAACACGTAGTATATGAATTTTAGGAACGTAAACCATTTGTGCGGGTGACAAATTAATCAAACGTTACGTGGTAAGCACATATCAAGCTTTCGATGGGTTTTACATGGTAATCGAAGAGTTTACTACCTGTTAGAACGTGAGAGCCTTCCCAACTTTGGTAAGGAAAATTAAGGAAGACAAAAAAACCTTCTTCTATTTTAATTCATTTTGTGTATCATAATTTTCATAGTCTGCTTACAAAAGAATGATATCTTTTAGAAAATAATTAACTACATACTTTCATTTTACCTTTAATATCATGATTTCATAGTCACAAAATGTCACGACCCAAATCACGAGCATCGTGGTCGCATCTACGCAATCCCCCGATAGGTGTACCAATCTCAAAATAACTATACAAGAAGGTTGAGAAAATACGGAAGTGAACAAAATACAATGTAAATTATCATTATCATTTAAAAACATCATTTGACAGCCAATCCTTACAATACAACCTTATTTTTCTAAAACCTGGTCTGATTTATACAAGGACTTCTAGATACAACAGATGAATAAAAAAAATAGAACAACACTGGCCCGAATGAAGGAGGAAAGTCTATATGAGATGGAAACCAAGGCCACCGGAATGAGTGGTCTGCCTCAACTTTCCCTACTCCAAACTGCAACCTGAATAGACCGAGTACCTGCATTCACGTAAAAGATACAACAAGTGTAGTATGAGTACACAATGTACCCCCTTAGGCATCATTTGCCGACAACAATGGAAGTTATGCAAAGAGAGATAAATATCAAGATGACACCAAATAAGACTACACTAACATTTCAATGAGCCAAATAAATCATATTGTCCACATAATAATTCATAGAATCAACAAGTCACTTTGTCCATATAAGGATTCCCGAAATCATGTAAACTTCACAAATCACATAAGACCGATCGACCATATAAACACCCAATTCACACAAGGGTTCATTAGTCACATAACTACCCAATCCACAATAAGGTTCATGGAATCCACTCAAATCACATAGAAGTTCATCAATCACAGAAATTACCTAATTCACAAGTTAGTTTAATAATCCCAGGAATCATGTTTGACCTCACACACCCGTTTAGACAACACATTCGTTAAGTTAACACTTAGTTCATTAAAACGTTACCTTAAAACATTTCAAAATATACTCTAGGGATTGAAATTACTTTGTTAACACCTAATTATTCACAGTCCCTACCCTCAAGTACGACTACATACGATTACATGCAAGACACCCATTAGTTCGTTAGACTCTCTTCATATAACCTAAGTAATTACCATTACCTTACCCTTTTTATCAAGACAAAAGTTCCACACACATAATACATGCAAGCAAAGACTACATGGAAATGACTCAACAACCATGTCAAACAATCCCTCACTATACCCATTACCAAGTGAATCATTTAACTATAAAGACACATCTGTGTACATAGTACCCAAATTTATGATTAAGCATCACGGATTATAAGACATGATTTAACAACAATTTCTTAGTCTCACAAGATGTAATCATAGGACCAAACACACGACAGAATTAAGTCAAGCATGACAACCAACCCAGTTCAATAAGAACAATCCAACAACTCACTCCATCATAATACTCAACCAAATCATCAAGTTACCAGTCCAACACTTAGTTCATCAACAAATAATTAATGAAATGATGCATGTATGATATGAATGCAATGCATATGCCAGGTACCTTTCCATCTCCCATATACATGCGTTCAAATTCTATGAACTTCACACCCGTGGGGGACCCGCGAAGTCCATATACGCCTCCAGAATTTCTTAACGGAGCCCAACTCTTGGCTGAAATAACTGTTACAAGCGTGCAACCCATTCCCCCGCATATCATCATCATCTCAATGTTGCCGATAATCTCATAAGTGTTCTTACCTTTTCGGTCTCTTGGACCCATATATTTTTCATACCACTCCAATATCAATATCATCAGAACCATGAGTGTATGAATGCAATTGACAATTTAAGGCAAGAAATCAATATGTGATTAGATGCAACCAAATATAGAGATGAATATCACATACTTTTAAATATTCAATACACATAATCCAAGTACAATCAGGACAGTATATAGAAATCATGTGTGATGAATAAGCACAATGATAATAAGTACGGCAATAAGCCTACATAATTGTGACAAGCCCAATCAATCAGCAGTCGGAATAAGCTTAAGGCTGATTCTCCAAATCACTCATCATCACAGGTCAACACCGGTACCCACTCAAATATTCATCACAACCATCTGAGTGGGACCCTCAACATGCCCAATGTCCCTCTATATTTATAGCTAATTATGTACTTCTATCGAAGTCTACATAAAGAAAACTATTGCCTACCTCAAAGTCGAGCAGTGTCACGAACGGTCACCCTCTACACATGCCTTGAGTGATCAAGACCCCTCGTAGTAAACATAGTCTAATACACATGTACTAGATGTTAATATCAAATCAAAGCACATACAAGGACTTAGTCCTTAACTATACAAAAGACATCTAAAATCTACCCCGGGCTTACAATGTCAAAATCTGAGCTTTATTACTCAAAATGCTTTAAAATATGCTTACTAGTTATATCTTTAAGTTAATTGGAAATGCAACCTTAATTGAAACCTTAACTGCATAATTTAGAAAAAGTCCCAATTTTACAAACCCTAGTGATGAAAGAAAGGCCACTAGCCTACTCTCCCAACATGAGCCACGAGGTGACTTACGAAGAGTGCCAAAAAATTTCGTCCATCATATTTTGACATGCTTAATATGGAATGGATTATGGAGTGGAATTGAAGATTGGACGTGAAGATCCAAGAAAGAACATATTTATTTTTGGCCTTTATGTAGGTGTTGGCCGAGACCATTTTTATTTTAGCTTATTTAATTCTTAGCTTAACTACTAGCTCTCCTTAGGACATAGTTAGTATGCCATGTAATAACTACTAGCTATCCTTAGGACATAGTTAATGTGTTGTGTAATAGAATAGGGTGACAAGGCCAAGAACCATCTAGAAGAAGAAGCTTCCAGTGAGATAATTCATGAACTAACTAGTTCATGTACTTGGCTACATAGAAGACATCAATAATGGCCTAGGGAACATGAAGGGTTGACCAAGAATTTCCCCTTTCCATTCGGCCAAGGTACATGCTAGAGATAGAAGCTTCCAAACGTATTCCAAGGGGATGATTCATGAATGGCCTAAGTTAATGCACCCATCTACATGGAAGACACAAAATAGTGTCCTAGAGAACATCAAGAGTTGGCTGAACCACCCATCCCTTTAACATTAGGACAACCCCCCCCCCCCCCCTTCCTTTCCCATTTGGCCAAAAGTGGTTCAAGTTTTTGTCTATTTAGTTGTCTTGTAGAAAGGTCTAAATACTAGTATAATTAGGACATATATTTCATGTAAAGAGATGTTGAAGATTTACGAAAAATATTTGAGTTTTACTCATTTTGCTAAGTTACTCAACGTTTGTGTTTTTATCTTAGTTGGTCCTTTTGTGGGCCATCGATCCTTTTGTGGTCCGAACCTCGCTCCTTTTATGGGTCAAACCCTTAGTGCATGTTTGGTTAGAACTTTTGTGATCTAGCTAAACCCAAGCTAAGGTTCCTCTCGGTGCAAGTCTAAGTTGGAACTTTTGTGATCCAACCAAACCCAAGCCAAAGGCCTATCCGGTTACTTATCACAAGGTCTTTCGGCCTCCATCACATTGTTTGTACCCGAGCTTGTCCTTATCAACCTCGGTCAAATCCTTGTCCAATTGGCCTACTTCACTAGGCTTCGACCCAAGCTTGTCCATAGCAACCTTGTGTCCAATCCTTGTCTGAATTGCTCATATCTCACTTGGTTTCGACCCGAGCTTGTCCATAGCAACCTCGTGTGCAATCCATGTTCAACCCACTTGATTCTTTCCACCATGATACACCAAAACATTTCCCTAACCTCCACATAAAAATTCACTAACATAAACCACCCACAATACCCGTATATCCTCTACAAAACCAAACAATCTGCAAAGCACCCTTTATCGACAACCTCCCTATTCCGACCAGTTTCCACCACCTTGCCACCATCCAACTAATAAACCCCAACTACAAATATAACCCTCAACGTGTCTAGAACAACCCCACAAAATTCCTTAGCCCATTTCCACCCTAAACTACCCGTGCAAGCCCCACAACACCACATTATCCAGTAAATCTGAGAACCCGACACCTCGCCTTGACGCTATGACTCACCTAAATGAAGAAATTCGGAGGATTATAAGTGACATTATTGCAGAACAAAGTAAAATCTTGAGAAAGGAGTTTGATCTTCCAACCTTTGGAGGAAATATGGATCCGAAAGAATTTCTTGAGTGGATAAGGGCCATTGAGAGGCTTTTCGAATACAAGCAATATGATGACCACTAGTGTTTTAAGGTTGCTATATTGAATTCAAACAAATTCGCTTCTGTGTGGTATGAAAACCTCAAAACAAGCCGGAAGAGGAATGGAAAAAACCAAGATTACATCTTGGGAAAAATTAAAGAAACATTTGAAGAAGAAGTTCTTACCAAAGGGGTATGAACAAAACATCTACCTCCAGCTCACCAAACTTTATGAAGGAGTTCTAAAAGTTGAGGAATATGTTCGAGAGTTTGCGAAAGTCACCATGCTTTGTGACTTGAAATAAAAGAAGGCTCAAAGGATCACACGATTCATTGGAGGCTTGAACGTGGCAATTCAAGAGAAGGTTGCAGTTGTAACATGTGACATATTTGAAGACGTATGTCACTTAGCACTCATAGTTGAAAAACAATAAAGGAAAGGTACCATAAAATCCTATGTAAAGCCAACTAATGTTAAAGAAAATGGCAGTACCTCTTTTACTAACCTATTGTATAGCCAAGGAAGTGTAGAGAAAGATAAAAGGGCAGGAAAAGGCAGTACCTCTTTTACCAATTGTATAGCCAAGAAAGTGTAAAGGTTACAAAGGGGATAGATAAAAGGAGAAAAATGTATTTTCAATGTCAAGGATTGGGATACTCTGCAAATGAATGTCCTAACCCTCGGGTAGGGACTAATGAAGATTGTGGGGGTTTCTATGTTATTGAGGAACCCAAAGTCAAGGAAAAATATGAGGCCCCCTTGCTTAATGAACCAGAGATAGAAGAGGAGTCGGAGAAGGGTAGCTCTATACATGCATTGGTGTGTAAGGAGAAGGAGAGTCTTGTGGAAGATGCGGTTGAAAATGCAGACTTGAAGGAACTCTTGGAAGATGTGCTTCTGGATGATCTTGCACCTGGATTACCCCCAATGAAAGGTATTGAATATACTGTTGATTTTATTCCAAGAAGTTCATTACCTAAGCATCCATACTATAGTTGCACTCCGGAAGAGTCTAAGGAGTTGCAAGAATCACTAGACAAAGGCTTTGTCCAAGAGAGCCTTAGTCCATGTGTGGCACCTACCTTATTGGTGCCAAAGAAAAATGAAATTTGGCATATGTGTATTGGTAGCCGAGCGGTCGATAACATCACCATGGCGTGCACATTCCTATGCCAAGATTGAAAGATCTTTTGGATGAATTGAGTGGAGCCAAGTTGTTCTCCAAGATAGCTTTGAGGAGTGGCTATCATCATATGAGGATCCGAGATGAAGGTGAATGGAAGATGGATTTCAAAGCCAAGTATGGTTTGTACGAATGGCTAGTGGTGCCATTCGACTTGTGTAATGCGCCAGGCTCTTTCATGAGGCCAAAACCTTTTGTTTTATATTCGAATCATGAATCTTGGAAGTATTTACATGGGCAAAGAAAATTAAATCCAAAACATGCTAAGTTAGTAGCACACTTGCAAACTTTCACATTTTCTATGAGATACAAAGATGGCAAGCCTAACGTAGTAGCGGATGCACTTTCCCAAAGGCAAATAATGTTAACCATGCTTGAACAAAAATTGGTGGGATTTTAAGTGCTAAAGGGGTGCCATCCTGAGTTCGAAGATGTAAATGGAGTGGTAAGAAAGTGGTCCATTTGTCGAAAGGCTAAAAGATTCTTCCACAAAGAGTCGTATACTCCTTTACTGGCTCCGGAGCGACCATGGGAATATATGAGCTTGGATTTCATCCTCGGCTTACCAAGAACACAACGGGGAAAAAAATCTATCATGGTAGTTGTGGATAGATTCACGAAGATGGCTCACTTCATTGCTTGTCACAAGTTAGAGAAGTATGCTCTTATAATTACTAGTATCCCATCCTTAGGATACATAGTATCGTACGAGGGTATTCATTTGGATCCATTCAAGGTGGAAGCCATCCGGAATTGGCCAAGCCTACGAATATAAGTAAGGTAACAAGTTTCCATGGTTTGGTTACTTTCACTCGAGATTGTTGTGCCCTTACTGCCCCTATCACAGAACTAATGAGAAAGGATGAGTTTAAATGGTTCCAAGGAGCACAAAGAGTTTGGAAACCTCGGAGGAAAGGATATGTGAAGCATTGACTCTAACTATTCCAAGAAGCAAGAAGTTATTTGAATTTGAAGGTGGAGTTGGTGTTGGTACCACCTTGATTCACGACAAAAGATCTATTACTTTCTCTAGTGAAAATTTGGGTGGTACACTGTTCCATTCTTCGACTTATGAAAAGGCATTCATTCTTGTGGGATCCTCGGTCCGACGGGGACATTATTTGAAGTCTAAACCTTTTATCTCGTATTCGGATCCTTTCTACAAGGTAGAACCACCGGACATATATGGATGTATTAGTCCCGTGTTTGATGTCGGAGACTTATACCAATACATAGATGACGAGAATTTGAGGACAAATTCTGTTAAAGAAGGGGAGATTGATGAAAGAAAGTCCTGGGGCCTACTCTCTTAACATGAGCCACGAGGTGACTTGCGAAGAGTGCCAAAGATTTCCATCCGTCATATGGTAATATGCTTAATATGGAATAGATTGTGGAGTGGAATTGAAGATTGGACGTGAAGATCTAAGAATGAACATGTTTATTTTTGTCCTTTATGTAGGTCTTGGCCGAGACCATTTTTCTTTTAGCTTATTTAATTCCTAGCTTAACTACTAGCTCTCCTTAAGACATAGTTAGTATGCCATGTAATAACTAATTGCTCTCCTTAGGACATAGTTAATGTGACGTGTAATATAATAGGGTGACAAGGCCAAGAACCATCTAGATGAAGAAGCTTCCAAGGAGATAATTCATGAACTAAATAGCTCATGTACTTGGCTACATAGAAGACACCAAGAATGGCCTAGGGAACATGAAGGGTTGGCCAAGCATTTCCCCTTTCCATTCGACCAAGGTACATGCTAGAGATGGAAGCTTCCAAACGTATTCCAAGGGGATGACTCGTGAATGGACTAAGTTCATGCACCCATCTACATGGAAGACACAACTGAGTGTCCTAGAGAACATCAAGAGTTGGCCGAACCACCCCTCCCTTTAACATTCGGCCAAACCCCCCCTTCATTTCCCATTTGGCTGAAAGTGGTTCAAGTTTTTGTCTATTTAGTTTTCTTATAGAAAGGTCTAAATACTAGTATAAATAGGACATATAGTTGATGTAAAGAGATGTTGAAGATTTATGAAAAATATTTGAGTTTTACTCATTTGATAAGTTACTCAACTTTTGTGTTGTTTATCTTAGTTGGTCCTTTTGTGGGCCATCGGTCCTTTGTTGTCCAAACCTCGATCATTTTGTGGGTGTTAGAACTTTTTTCATCTAGCTAATCCCAAGCTAAGGTTCTCCTCAGTGTGATCTAGCTAAACCCAAGCTAAGGTTCCCCTCGGTTTCAAGTCTAAGTTGGAACTTTCTGATCCAACGAAACCCAATTGAAGGGCCTATCCGGTTACTTATCACTAGGTCTTTCATCCTCTCTCACTTGGTTTATACCCGAGCTTGGACTTAGCAACCTCGGTCAAATCCTTATCTAATTAGCCTACTTCACTTGGCTTCGACCCGAGCTTGTCCGTAGCAATCTCATGTCCAATTCTTGTCCGGATTGATCCTACCTCACTTAGTTTCGACCTAAGCTTGTCCAAAAACACCTCGTGTCCAAACCTTGTTCAATCCACTTGATTCTTTCCACCACGATACACCACAACACTTTCTGACCTCCACTTAAAAATTCACTAACCAAAAACACCCACAAATACCCGTATATCCTCCATAAAACCAAACAGTCCGCAAAGCACCCTTTACCGATAACCTCTCTGTTCCGGCCAGTTTCCGCCACCTTGCCACCATCAAACCACTAAACCCCAACCACTAATATAATCCTCAACGTGTCTAGTAAATCCGACAACCCTAAACTACCCGTGCAAACCCCATAATACCATATTATCTAGTAAATCCGACAACCCGACACCCTACCTTTTGAGTCCATTTTCGGGTCAACCCATGTCCAACCAACTCACCCTCACTTTCCTCTCCTTATATATATCACCTAGACCTCTTCCGCTGAGGCACTTCATACATTCTCCAAAGCGAAAAGATAGGGAATACGAATCTTTCATGGGAGCGGATATCCTCTCCCTGGAGTGGTGTTGCTCCGGCGACACCCATTTCGAAAAAATGAAAACTAAACAGAAACAGACTAAAACAGTAGCTTTGCATAGGTTCATGGGTTTTTTTGCCTTGTTAGGCACGTAATAACATAATACGCATGACTATATCACCTAACTAACTTAAATTGATCAATGCAAGTATAATTTGGAGAAAATAGACCAAAACTTGAACGAGAATGTTGCCTCGGCCCATGTACTGATTGATGAAGAGCCCGTGACTGGTTATTACACGATCCGATTCATGTCTTAGTATTGTGAACGTCGATACTCTGCTAATTTAAGCGACAAAAATTTGATAAAGGAGAGGGGTATGGATATGCACAATGTGAAGGAGCGTATCCCCGAATTTTATACTTGTCTAAGGAGAATAGATTGGACTTGCTTCTCTCCAGAACCTTGCAAGGCAAACAAAAACTGTGTAAGGGAATTTTATGCTAATATAAAATGGGTGAGGTTGAAAAGTTCAACATGGTAATTTAACAAAAACTAATACTTAGTCACAATATCAAGGTAAACCAATTCATTTTACACCCTTTAATCAAGATTCATCTACTCTCAGTCTACCATGAAGTTTACAACTCATTTTGCCCAAATTCCAAACTACCCCAAGACTAGGGACATACAAATATGAAACACAATAAATAAGGTTGAAGGATTTACCTCCAATGAAGGGTTCAAGTACATGCTCCCTATACCAACCCTAACTTCGAGATATGAATTCTTCAAAAAATGGGACATTTTAACACATTGCCTGGATAGCGATTATTTCGGGCCCAACTCCGCAGGCGAGGTCTCGCTTCGACGGAAGAGACGATCGCTGGACACTTGACACTTCGCCTCAGCATAAAAGAGGAAAAAACTCCACATACATGGAGCTAACACCTCGACCGGTGCAAACAGAACCTCGATGATGGGTTCACGCTGGGGCGACACTATCCCGCTGGAACGAAAACTGGACTTCCCGATTTTTTTCAAATTGATTAATCTTGTTTCCGAATAGTAAAGGGTTACTTTTAACCTTAAATTCCACTCATAATCATTATTGGTGAGTACCCAGATGAGACATATGTCAGGAATTCTTATGGAAAGTTCGTAATGATCGAACGGGTCGTTACATCCGATACCAATTAAACAAACATTCTTTCTCGAACAACGATCAGTAGAAAGAATTCTTATAAAATCTGAAGGACTTCGGACCTGATCCTGCAATGGATTCTACTCAAGCATGTATAACAATGACCATAAATAACATCACATCACATAACCAGGATTTTATGATACCAACTCTGATTTTGTAAAGTACTTAGTAACAGTCGATAGAAACCACTTGCTATAACCAAACCTTAATAAGAAAATTATTCGTTCAAAAAACTTCGATTTAACGAATTCGTAGTATGGTGGATATGCTATCGGTCCTATCATCGCAACATATGTCACATCATTTATATATCGGTACTACTGAAATTGCAACATCGCCTGTCCATACAGGCCCAATAATTGATGCTGGCAAGGAATATATAAAGGAATGACAGTGGCGTGATGCTTTGTAAGAGATATACAAGAACCAAAAAGTCAATTTCTAGTCAAACCCGGTGGAAGAAAATACTTATCAAAAGGAAAAAATGGTTTCAAAAGACATCGCACAAGCGATAAGTTTCAATAAGGAAATCTTGAAAAGGCGGAAGATCAATGAATTGGGGCATGCCCACACATGTTTAAGACATACAACTGAAGCGGTCAATTAGGGAAGGGAAAAACCTCATAGGGGCATCTTAAGTACCCGAACCTGCGAGCTCACTGGTGCGGAAGATAGCATGCTAAAGCGGAAAAATACAGAATTCAAGAGTCGCTGATAAACAAATTGTTTTCCCCTTTTTTCCATACCTTTCCCCCAACATCACAGTCCTAAAAACACTTCTCACAAACCCCTCCCTCCCTCCCCCCAATTTCACTCTATCTCTCACCAAAACTACTCCCCTACACCTATTATTATTCCAAATCTCCCAACACTCTAGGATCCAACTCGAAAGGTGGTGTAAACATCGAGGCAAAAGGAAAAGTTCTCAAAACACTTAATCTCCATAAATCAGTAAGTTTTCGTACCCTTGCACTATGCACAATTTGCATACACAAGATTATGGGTTGAGAAATTACATAATTGTTTTTTGAAATTTCAGATGGTAGGTGTCGTAGGGGTAGATCAATAGATCGAGTGAAATTTTAGTTTAATAGGGTTTCATATATCATTAATGCTCACATAGGATCAAATGGAGTGATTTTTTTGTCAAATCAGGGGTAGAACCTTTGGATTTTGATTGGGTCTGGTTTGGGATGATGACCTCGCTTTGGCGGATTGGTTCCACTGAAGTGGGTACGCTGAGGCACTGGATATATTATCCAAAGTGAACAAACAGGGAATATGAATCTTTCGATAGAGCGAACCTCCCGTTGGAGCGGTCTCGCTCTGGTCACCCATTCTGTAGAAGCGGAAAATAAATAGAAATAGACTAAAATAGTAGCTTTCCATAGGTTGACTCGGGTCGGTTTTCATGGGTTTCTTTAGCTCATTAGGATCATAGTATCATAATACACATGACCATATAATCGAACTTACTTTAATTGATCAATGCAGGTATAATTTAGAGGAAATGGACCAAAACTTGAACGAGAATGTTGCCCCGGCCCATGGACTTATTAATGAAGAGCTCACGGCTGGTTATGACACAATACAATTCATCTCTTAGGAATATAAACGTTGATACTTTGCTAAGTTAAGGGACAAAAAGGCACTAAAGGAGAGGGGTATGGATATGCACAATGTGGAGGAGCGTATCCCCGAATGCTATACTCATGTAGTAAGAATAAGTTGGACTTGCTTTGCTCCGAAACCTTGAAAGGCTAACAGAAAATGGGTAAGGGAATTTTATGCCAATCTAAAAAGGGTGAGGTTGACGCAGTCGGATCTAGATATTAGGATATGAGCATTGTGGTAAATATTTGAGGAATAGGTGATTAATACCCACTATGGTCTGCATAATCACCACGTGGAGGAGATGTAGGCAAAAGATGTTTGAGAAAATAGGGCTTGGTTGGTTTCACAACTGGTGGCTAAGAAGGATAGGGGTAAGATCACTTAGGCCAATAAGAAGACCGAAATTTGGAACACTTACTTTACTATAGAGACAAAGAGGTGGTAATATATCGTTACTCACACGGTACATCCCTCGAGCAACACTACCAATTGTGCGTATGTTCGAACCCTGATGATTGCTTGAATACTATAGGATATCCTAGTAAATGTGGGCCACCACATCATTCTGGAGTGAATGGACTACCTGATCCAAAATGGGCCGAGTTTGATATTTCCCTCACTGATCACTAGGTTGTGCTAAAAGGCGAGGATGGCATACCGTTCTACCAACGACTGGATTTTTCCTGAAGAGGCCTTCCATCCTTTAAAGATGTCAGGAGCGGGTAATGCGCTAAAGAGTAAGAAGAGGAAAGTAGAGGTGAACGTGGGTGATAATGATGAGGATGCGGATAATGCTTCGCAGTCGTAGCCGAAGGGGCCTTTTGGTGCTATGGGTTCTCAGTTGCTGGACTCTGAGATTTTATCACCGGACTTCTTAGGCCTCCCACCTAGGACAGTACTTCGGGTACCTCTGCCAGCTACTTCACTTGAGAGGAGATGAAAAAATACCTAGACGCACAGAAGAGTCTCCAGATTTCCGTTAGTACCCTGGAGACTACATAAACGGATATGGCCAAAGCCTATGGTAAGATCCACTTGAATTTCAAGAAATATATGAAAAGGAACAAGTCTAGGGGTAAGCTGCTAGTGACTGTGTGGAGAGGTATCAAAGGCCTGCTCAAACTTATGGAACACAAATATCCACTTTCGGTTGAAGATGAGGATGATGATGAGAGCTACTCCTTTCTGCCCAATGCTGATAATAGGGATAGCAGCAACACTGAGTGAGGTGGTAAGGTTGCGAGTTCAAAGAGGCAAGGTTGAGCTCTTTCTTGGCACGAGTTTTAGCCTTTGTTGAGCTTTATTTCAAACATTATATTCTCTTGTTTTATTGGATATTTTTGTTTGGTTGATTGCTTGTTATTAGTGTCTTGCCTTGGGTTGGTAAATGCTTGGACATTGGGATGTTTGTACTTTCTCTTTCATTTCTATTTTTCATACAATTGTCGGATATTTAGATACTCTTGGATGTCCAAATTATTTTGCTGGTTTTTATCCGGACGGAAGTTGTGGCATGAATTTTTATTTGCACATGTTGAAGAAGAAAGCATGGCAGACCTCAATGGTTTCTTCCCAGTGATTCCGCTAGCGCGGGAGTGATCTCCGTTAAGGCGGGCATTCTTCTACGAGAAAATCTCACATAGGACTCAATTACACAGGCAAGGGTTCGCTTGTTCACACTCTAGCTCGCATCTGCGGACTTTAGACATGGCATGATTATCCGCTGCGGCAGAACCTTCACCACAAACACGAATTCGCTGAAGCGGACCAAGATCACCGGGGAGGACACAAAATAACATTAGAATACCCGCTCCTGCTGCCTACCAACCACAGGCCCGATTCCGTTGGTGCGGGCGAAACACGCTGGGGTGGAATAGCTGAACCACAACAGAAGTTCAGATTTAAGCAAATACTTAAATTTTTCTTTGATAACCTTCAGACATGATTTCCACACACGATCCATTCCAAAAGAGTGTCAGGATTGATACCAATTGGAGGTGACTAGATACCAATTTGACTCAACCAGATGTCAAACTAAATGAGGAAGCACGATATCAGTGAAAGAAGGGAAGAGTTCCTAAAATGCCTCATAGCCTCTCGAGGATGGTTACGGACGTCAACGTACCTATCTGCGAGACTCTACTAAACACTGTCCTTGTACTCGTGAGACCGGTGAACCTAGAGCTTTGATACCAACTTTTTCATAACTCAAATCATGAACATCATGGTGGCACCTACAAAATCCCATTGGTAGGCGAATCAATCCTAAATAACTATACAAAAAGGTTAAGAAAACGCGAAAGTGAACGAAATACAATGTAAATTGTCATTATCATTTTAAAATATCATTTGATAGTCAAGTCTTACAATAAAACCTTCTTTCCCCAAAATCTAGTTTGACTTATACAAGGAGTTCTAGATATATGAGATGAATAAAAAAAATAGAACGACACTGCCCGAATGAAGGAGGACATTCTATATGAGATGCAAACCAAGGCCATCAGAATGAGTGGTCTGCCTCAACTTCCCGTGCTCCAAACTGCATCTTGAATAGACCGAGTACCTGCATCCACATAAAAGATGCAGCAAGCATAATATAAGTACACAACGTACTCCCGTAGGCATCATAGGCTGACAATGACGGAAGATATGCAAAGAAAGATAAATATCAAGTTGACATCAAATAATCCTACACTAATAGTTCAATGACCCAAATAAGTCATATTGTCCATATAATAATTCATAGAATCAACAAGTCACTTTTTCCATATAAGGATTCCCGAAATCATGTAAACCTCACAAATCGCATAAGACTGATCGACCATATAAACACCCAATTCACACGAGGGTTCATTAGTCGCATAACTACCCAATTAAGGTTCATGGAACCCAATCAAATCACATAGAAGTTCATCAATCACTTAAATCACCTAATTTTTAAGTTAGTTTAATAATCCGAGAAATTATCATTACCTTACCCTTTTAATCAAGACAGATGTTCCAGACACATAAGACATACAATAAAAGACTACATGAATACTACTCAACAACCTTGCCAAAAAATCACTCACTAGACCTATTACCAAGGAAATTATTTAACCATAAGGACACATCTCTGTACTTAGTACCCCTAGTTTATGATTAAGCATCACTGATTACAAGCCATAATTTAATAACAATTTCTTAGACTCACAAGTTGTAATCACAGGACAAAACACACGATGGAATCAAGTCAAGCATGGAAACCAACCTAGTTCAATCAGAACAATCCAAGAACTCACTCCATCATAATACTCAACCAAATCATCCAGTTACCAGTCCAACACTTAGTTCACCAACAGATAATCAATGAAATGATGCATGTATGATATGAATGCCACGTATAAGGAAGGTACCTTTACATCTCCCATAAACAGATGTTCAAATTCTATGAACTTCACACTCGTGGGAGACCCGCGAAGTCCATATACGCCTTCCAAATTTCTCAAAGGAGCCCAACTCTTGGCTCAAATAACTGTTGCATGCGTGCAACCCGTTCTCCTGCGTATCATCATCAACTCAATGTTGCCAATAATCTCATAAGTGTTCTTACTTTTCCGGTCACTACATTTTTCATACCACTCCAATATTAATATCATCAGAACCATGATTCTATGAATGCAAATGACAATTCAAGGCAAGAAATCAATATGTGATGAGATGCAACCAAATATAGAGATGAATAACACATACTTTCAATGATTCAATACACATAATCCAAGTACAATCAGGACTCTATATAGAAATTATGTGTGATGAATAAGCACAACGATAACAAGTACGGCTACAAGCTCACATAATGGCGACAAGCCCAATCAATCAGTAGACGGAATCAACTTATCTCCATATCACCCATCATCACAGTTCAACACAGGTACCCACTTAAACATTCATCACAACCATCTGTGTGGAACCACCAACATGCCTAATACCCCTTTATATTTATAACTAACTGTGTACTTCTATTAGCATCTAAATAAAGGAAATCGTAGTCTACCTCAAAGCCAAGAAGGAATCATGAATGGTCAACCCTCTACACACGCCTTGACTCCTCGGGACACCTCGTAGTAAATATAGTCTAACACGCATGTACTAGATGTTAATATCAAACCAAAGCACATACAAGGACTTAGTCCTTAACAATACAAAATACTTCTAAAATTCACCCCGGACCCATGGTGTCAAAATCCAAACTTTATTACTCAAAAGGCTTTAAAGCATGCTTACTACTTATATCCTTAAGTTAATTGAAAAAACAACCTTAATTGAATCCTTAATAGCACGATTTAGAAAAAGTCACAAATTTAAAAGCCCTAGATTTTCCTTTAAATTGATAAGGGTTTTCCATCTTCAAATTGAACACTACAACATGGTCATTCAACAAAAAATAATTCTTATTCGCAACATCAAGGTAAACCAATTCATTTTACACCCTTTAAATAGGATTCATCTACTCTCATTTTACCATGAAGTTTACAACTCATTTTCCCCAAATTCCAATCTACCCCAAGACTATGGACCTACAAATATGAAACACAATAAATAGGGATAAAGGATTTACCTTCAATGAAGGGTTCAAGCACATGCTCCAAGAAATGCTCTCTAGACCAGCCCTAACTTCGAGATATGAATTTTTGGAAAGCGGGACATTTTTCAGGCATTTAACATACTGCCTGGACAATAATTCTACTCTTGCAGATTCGACTTCGAAGGCGCGGTCTCGCTTCGTCTGAAGAGACAACCACTGGGGCACAAGCACTTGACACCTCGCCTCGACGCAGAAGCTGGAACAACTCCGCAGACGTGTACCTAACACCTCCGTTTGTGCGGACAGAACCTCGCTGGCGTGGTCACGCTGGGGAGACACCATCCCGCTGAAGCGGAAACTGAACTTCCAGAAATTCTTCAAATCGATTAATCTTCCTTCTGAATAGTAAAGGGTTACTCTTAACCTTAAATTCCACTTGTAATCATTATCAGTGAGTACCCGGATAAGGGATATGTCAGGAATTCTGATGGAAAGTTCATAACGATCGAACGGGTCGTTATACAAAAATGGCGAGACTTATTTAAAAATACAAGTTTCATAAATTTTTCATTCTTTCTTAAATTTCGTATTTAGTTAAGCATATTTCACATAAAATTAAATTGAGAAAATATATTGGTACTATTTTTTTTGTTTTCATGTTCATAGTCATTACCCTAGTTGATTCTATAATCTTGATACAGTTTTGTCGCCAGAAAAGAAGAGAAAAAGAAAAAATGAAAATTTATATGGATTTCAACTTATGGACTTGGGATATGATGCATTAAGTGCTCCTGTGAAATCCTTTTCTACCTTTGGGACTTTGAGCTCATACCAGAGGCAGTCAATGAAAAAATTACCAAAGGTAAAATTGCAATGATTTTAGTTATTCAGGTAAAACATTGATGACACATATATGTCTTCCGTTTATTGAGAAAAGCAAAGAATGACGCAACTTTAAGTTATAGTTATACCTTAACGTGTATGCTTATTAAACATTAGTTTTCGAGCTACATTCAATTCTATTTAGAATTATTAACATGAATAATAAAACAGGGACAAAAGGAGTACGATAAGTTTTACTTAATAAAACCTCTGGTCTTAGAAATGGGCAAATCGAATGTTTAAGCGTGTTACACATTAACATATAACTACATCATAAAGTCAAATTAACCAGTGTGTCATTCTTCATTTTTCTTACAAAATAGAGGATCAATAGGTTTCATCAATTTTTCTGTTACTATCCAATTTAATAAGTCGTGATCACACTAACTTTCACCAAGTAAGTAAGGCAACCACAATATTTCACTCCAATCTTGGGGGGTGGCCACCACCCGACGCCTGGACAACTCGAGCGAACCACCTGAATATCATCACACGAACATATAACCGTCTGGGCCGACAAGACCTCAGAATGATAATTATAAAGAAACACAACACAAAATCTAGAAGAACCCAACCTATGCATATATAGGTACTAGGGCCAGCAAGGCCAACAAAATCTCTAACTGCATCCAAGCCTACAAGGCCGTACTAAACAAGTTATACAACGCAGTACATGACTACAAATCCTCTAAAAGGAACCAACGGCATAGCACATAAGTTGGGACGGGGCCCCACGACATGCCCACAATACCAATAAAAATGATATAAACATGACCCTGACTCAACAATACTCCAGAAGGTAATGGAGCTCACCACCAAAAGCTGATAACTGGAGGCGATCTACGATGACAGATCCACTCCTTGCCTACTTGAACCTACATGGCATGAAACACAGCGTCCCCAGGAAAAGGAACGTCAGTACGAATAATGTACTGAATATGTAAGGCGAAAATAAAACACATTAGTAAGTAATCATAAAAGAGAGAGAGATACGAATTAACCTGAACTCCTGAAATGCAATCGATACTCACAATATACATAATGATCATTCTTATCTTATAATCCTACTTTATACCGCTATATAAACATCGTAAATCTAACTAGTCGACTGCCCAACTGATCAGTGGTAACTTCTCAATCGGTGGTAAATAATGATATACAACTGCCCAACCGGTGGTAGCTGTTCGACCGACCATTTCTTGATGGTAAATACGCATCTTCCCAACTGGTGGTAAGTAACGATATATAACTGCCCAACCGGTGGTAATTGCCCGACCGGCCGTAGTCTGGTGGTAAATAGAAATAAATAGTCATGCTCTTATAGGTATTATATATGCGTATATAATACCATTACTCCTTTACCTATGTACATACAATGCATGAAAATTTTTTTAGGATCATATAACATTTTTCGGAGTGACCTATAGTCGTTCACCCTCCGATTACATTATGAATATTCACATCTTTCTCATATGCTTCAATGGGGACTTATGAACATATTTAGACATGATTTGGAATAAATTTGATAGGAATGAATAACATGGACATCCTTAACTACTAAGAGTAGAACTACTTATGGAATACATTACGTTTATGTTTCATATACTTGAAACATGCCAAAAGAAGAAGAATTAGCCTTAACATACCTTATAACAATCTGTCAAATAACCACGTTGAACCCAACTCGTTGCACCTTAATCTTGATTAGATCTTCAAATGACTACAACGAGTCTATTCTTCCAATAATTGCTTAACTTTTACTTACAAAGAATAGTAATAAAATGACATTGCTTCTATAATAAAACTAAAACGTTGATGTTGCTAAAAAATGGTTCATGTTGCTACCATATCAATACTATATGTTAATGTTGACAAGACTTTCACGTTTGCTGCTCACCAAAAAAATAAAGTGTTGCGCCATTTTATTAGTTTAAGTAAAATCTTGATAATGATATGTTTATGTCTACACAACCTTTACTATCACTTTACACGTGTCGCCCTTGTGTCCACCCTTAATCCTTGTAATTTGTGAATGCCACCTCTATACATAGGTAAGTAGTCACCAAACCTTGTTGCCTCCTTGTGCCACATGGATACCACCCACTACACCATTAATTTATATTATCATTATCCAATAATAATTTCTTATCTTCCACTACAATCCCTCATTTAGCTAATTACACACATAATTTAAATACTAATAAATCAATAATATCTTATTAAAATTTACACATAAATTAACATTTAATAAAAAATGAAATATCTAGAAAATATATTTCATCGCATTTTTTTCCAATCATATATCAAAGAGTACAAATTTTAGTACTATAAATTTTTAAAATGGGAAAACATAACGTTTCTTATAAGAAAGTAATTTCTACTCTTATAATAAATAAAATCTCATTTATAAACTTCTTTGTGTCATGGATAGAATTGATAACATATCCGAAAAATAGTAGTAATAGTAACTATGTAAAATCATACTTATCAACGTTTTTCAAAAAACGTTTCACTTAAAAGAAAATATTTATACCATATAAAGATCATATATAACGGTTTAAAAATTTACCAAACATACGAGGTATTACACAAAACCCATGTAACATTAAATAGTTAAGAAAGATAATGCGGAATAAGTAAACAAGTCATTTTAAAGTCTAAATAAGTCTCATCATATAGAAAATACGGAATAAGTACGATAACTCTCAAAAACTGGTATCGCCAATACAAGAACGTGGTAAATAAAAATACAAATTTGGGATTCAACCCGATTACATATACTGTCTAGGAATAGGACGGACGGAAAAAAAAGATAGACAGAGAATCCGGTGCCACAGATTATGCTAGTAGCTCACCCTGAATCCTTTTGATGAGCTCCTCAACAACTATTGTAGTCTCGAGATTCGGTTGTCCTAGGAACATAATCTGTACACAAAAGGATGCAACAAGTGTAGCGCGAGTACGGGGAAACAACTTGTACTTAACAACATCGTCGATCGACCCTAATTAAAATGTAGAAGAGGGTTGGTCTTCTGAATACTACTCCACACTTAATTGCTATTGGTCCGATATAATGATAATAACAATAATCACAAGTTTCAAGCATAGATATATAAAGTCCCTAAATTCGCAAGTTCGTTCAAATACCCAAGTAGCCTGATAGTATGATTCAATAAGCAATTTAGACAAGTCATCTAAAAAAGAAACTAAAAAGATGATATGATATGCAAATGTTATGTAAATGCAAGGTCTTTCCATCACCGGTACAAACACATTCAAAAACTATGAATCATGACCCATGTGGAACTTGCGAGGTCCATATACCTCCCGAAATTATTTCCTTACAGGTTCCTAGCCAATATTAGGCTTCCAATCACATCACTTAGCCAAGTTAGGCTTACATTACCTGTATTTAGCCAATTGGGCTCATATCCAACGCAACACTCCATTTGGAACCATTTTCCCTCGGACCGCGCATATGTATCCGCAAGTATAATGTGCATGAGATACCATATGAATCATGAATATGACATGCGCAACAATAAGCAACCAAGTTATACAATAAAGATTCAGTCTTTAACCAAACTAAGCAATCAAGATTTAATCTTTAGCTTCTTTTCCACTTTTAAATGAGTACTTAGGAGTGATATAATCAAAGAGAAGACATTTAAAAAGAATAAAATCAATAAACAAATGTGGAGCGACCTTCTTTTGTTGTCTCTCAAGATTTAATCTTTAGCTTCTTTTCCACTTTTAAATGAGTACTTAGGAGTGATATAATCAAAGAGAAGACATTTAAAAAGAATAAAATCAATAAACAAATGTGGAGCGACCTTCTTTTGTTGTCTCTCAAACTTTTGCTCTAAATGAGACACATCTTCAAATGTGGAATAAGTGGACACTTCCACTATTTGTTGCGGTTCTTTCTCTTCCAAGTCACATAGCATGGTGACCCTTTCAAACTCCCTTATGTATTCTTCAACCTCAAGGACACCTTGCCGAAGCTTGGTGAGTTTAAGGTACAACTCTTTTTCATAGTACCGCGACAAGAACTTTCTCTTTAGATGCTTCTTTAACTTGTTCCAAGAATCAATCTTGGACTTGTTATGTGTTTTCCGGCTTGCCCTTAAGTTCTCATATCATACTGAAGCAAAATATTTAAGCTTCATGTGCCTATCTTGTAACATTGACGATCATTGTAATCTTTGAATTCAAAGATCCGTTCAATGGCCCTCAACCACTCCAAGAATTCTTCGGGATCCAAGTTTCCCTCAAAAGTCGGAAGGTCGAACCGTAAGGTGTGGTCGCCTCTTCTTTCTATTCTAGGATTCTCTTAGACATCAGCTTCAACGGGTATAGGGTTGTGTTGATAAACCTCTTCCCCGGATTCTACATCCTCAATGTTTGCACGATTAGCAAACTCTATTCTTACTTGTTCCGCAACCATTTCTTGTAAGCCTCGCTTTAGTTCTTCACTTATTTGAGCCATGGTGTCTAAGTGTGGTATGGGATGTCAAAGCTCTAACACCAATCTGATGGATATAAGGAGCAGGTTGGATAGGTGAGTGGGTCGAGTGTGGATGACAATCGGGTTGACCCGAAAATGAGAGCACAAGTAGGGATGTTTGGTTTCTCGGGTGGGTCGTATATGTGGTATATGGGAGGCTGTTTCGGGTGGTTGTAGTGGGAACCGGCTTAAGGAGTTTTGATGGGTAGTTACGGGTAGGTTGAGGGTTAGCAATATCCTTGGGACATGGTGGTTTGGTAATGGTAAAGCCACGGATCAAACCTAAAACAGTGAGGTACTTGGTTGTGGTTACGGGCGGGTAGAGTAGTGTTTAGAATTGGTTTCGGGTAGGTATAGTAGAATCGGATCAAGGCTTTTTGTGGGGTGTTATTTGGTAAGTTGAGGATCAAGTAAATGTTTGGGACTTGGTATTTGGATGTAGTTAAAGTTGTGGAATGGGAGTTAGGTAGTGGAGTGTCGGCTAGTGACTAAAGTAGAAGGTTGTTGTGTTGTTGGACTTGGATGGATACTTGCGGGTGTTTCAGTGGGAGACATTCATAGTGACTGACCGGGGAGTTTCCGAGAGTGTTTTGGTAGAGGGGTGATGTTATTTGATGGGAGTTGGTGTTCGAAATGTTGGACTCAAGATTCGGACGTAGGATGGTTATTTGAGAGAGTTATGGCTTTGGGTTTGGTTATTCGAAAGAATGGAGCCTGACAACCTTTAGCTGAGTCGAGTCACCTACTTCGAGGTATCATATGTATCCCTATATGTACCTGTGGGCATGAAATGCAGCGCCTCAACAAGGGGTCATTAATACGAAAGATGTACTGAATATGTAAGGCTGAAACTGTAAACAGATACAATACTATGAATAAAACATAAAGCTGAAATTGTAACTAGAGTGCAAGACTGTAAATAGAGCCGTAAAGAAATAACCTGTACTCTAAGTGCCTATATAGGCAATGACTATGAGTACTTTGTTTTAAAATTCTTTGTATACGTATATAAATATATATATGCCCCATATCAGGCTACTTTGTCATCATTACGCCGCTCTTTGGGGCTATCATCATAAACTTTCAAACTGCAGTGGTGTGCACATATAAGTGCCTACCCGGCCAACTATAGCACAACGTGGTGTCGTAAAATAGATACATATATATATATATATATATATATATATATATATATAATATTCATGCAATGACTCTGAAGGGCCTTATAAATCTGATTGGACTGACTCAGGGTCGTTACCCTGCGATTACTGTTACGTAAATGTGTTTGTATCGATTGATTAGGAATCAACAAGAGCCATAAAAAGGCATAAGATTCAAGTGACTATCATGTCGGGGAAATACACCCGAAATAGAACATTAAGGATTATGAATTACAATAGTATGATATGAAAGTAATCGCAAACTTAAACGTCAAAGATAGAGTTCCGTTTGAAGGGACGTCGTTATGGTTATGCTTATTCATAGATCATGCCAAAAGAATGAAAGAGTGAGCCTTAACATACCTTGTTGATGACCAATACAACTCCTATGGCGTCCCTCTAATCTGACAATTGACAACCTAAGCAATAAGGACAATACATATCAAAATTCATCCAAGAGTTTCAAGAACTGGTTACTGTGATATTCCGTCGAACACTTAGCGTGCGTACTTTATCTCATCTTATTTTCATAGCCATAAAAGTTACTTTCACTTCCTTTACAACAATAACAATACCATTAAGATCATCATAACCATACTTCATGGATCTATCCATGGTCATCTTCTAGAATCTTATTAAACCATCAAAACAACTAATACAATAACTTAACATGTTTAACTATGAAGTTTATCTTAACTTGTCCATACTTTATCTTGTCCATAAGATAATTCCAATCTAGGAGAGAATTAAGAATAATAAATGGTAGCAGGAATATACCTTCATACATTCAAGAAGTCCTTACATCAAGTTTCCTTTCAACCCTTCAAGAACATCCAAACTTGTCCAATGATCCAAAGAGGATTTGTAAGCACATCCAAGCTTTCTAAAGAGGATTTGTAAGAAAATTCAAGCTTTCCAAAGAGGATTTCACCTTATAAGCTCAAGGATATAATCTCCCATGTTGTTTAGGCCTTTAGAGAAGGGTTGAGATCATCTAGGGAGTGCTTGGGCGAAATTGGGATGTTTTGGAGAAAATTGCCGACTTTGGGCCTTAAATAGCCATCCAAGCCGCCTCACATATGCGGCCCCATATGCTGCAGCATATGACACTGCATATGGTGTCATTGGGGTGGTGTAAAAGAGGACTTTATCCGCTGCTTCATCCACGACACGGAATGGGTTCTGTGGGGCGAAACGCTTAGCGTATCGTCCTATCTTCGTCAAACTTCGTCGAGATGTGATTCCTTTGATGCTAATGACTTATAACCATATATAGAGCTTCTTAACATCCACTTATGTCATAAATGACCCTTGGAACGGGGCTCGGGTTGTCGGAGGTCAAGTTGATTAACTATATTATTAAATGTGTGCAAAATGACGGGTGTAGTTCGAAGTCTCTTAGCTATACTTCCAATCTTGGCCTGAGGCCTTCCTTAACATTCTATAGCCATCATAACTCTTCTCATCTCACATTGGTTCGCCACGACGTACACCACGTAAGGATTACAGGAACGAAGGGATTCACAAATTTTAAACTCTTATGACCACCTCGGATATCAACTCGACCGTTTCAAAATCTTCCCAAGGAAACCTTATTCCTTGTCATAGGCTCCCTATCTTGAGGTATATTTGATGAATGAAGTTACGGCGAGTAATAGGGTAATTATTCTTATGCACCTTCAACTTTCTTTATGCATAAGCAATAACCTTACCATTCTGCATCAACACACATCCCAGCCCAATTCTAGAAGTACCGCAATACACAGTAAAGTCCTTCCCCTCCATCAAAAGGAACAAAATTAGGGATGTGGTCAAAAGAGTCTTGAGCTTTTGAAAGCTCTCCTTACACTGTTTGGACCACTGAAAAGGCACTTCTTTCTGTGTCAAACGCGCCAGATGAGAAGCGATATAAGAGAACCCATTGACGAACCAACGATAGTTGCTAGCAAGACCCACAAAACTCCAAATATTTATCATAGAAGTCGGTCTTGGCCAGTCCTTGACTTCCTCCATCTTCTTTAGTTCAACCATAATTCCATCCTTGGACACCACGTGTCCCAAGAATGCCATAAAACTCAACCAAAACTCACACTTCGAGAACTTAGCATGAAGTTTCTTCTCCTTCAATAAACCAAGGACCACTCTCAGTTGTCGCTCATGGTCCTCCTGACTCTTCGAATATATTAGGATGTCAACAATGAACACAATAAAAAAATAATCTAAATACATCTTAAATATCCCATTCATCATGTCTATGAACGCTGGGGGCATTGGTATGCCCAAAGGACATCACCAAGAACTCATAGTGACCATAATGAGTTCGGAAAACCGTCTTGGGAACATTCTCAGCCCGAATCTTCAATTGATGATACCCGAACCTCAAGTCAATCTTAGAAAACACCGAAGTACCATGAAGCTGATCGAACAGGTCATCAATACGAGGGATAAGATACTTATTTCTGATGGTGACATTGTTCAACTGTCTATAATCAATGCACATATGCATAGTATCATCCTTCTTTTTCATGAACAAGACAGGAGCACCCCATGGAGATACATTCGGTCGAATGAAGCCCTTACTCAACAAATCGTGAATCTTCTCCTTCAATTCTATCAACTTTGTTGGAGCCATACGGTACGAAGGAATAAAAATGGGTCGAGTACCCAGCTCAAGATTAATACAAAAGTCACTATCCCTGTCTGGCGGCATACCCAGTAAATCTGAAGGAAAGACCTCGGCAAACTCACTAACTACTAGGACGGACTCAAGGGAAGGAGTCTCCACACTTATATCCTAAATATGATCAACATATGCCAGACAACCCCAGTCTACCAACTTCCTAGCCCTAATGAAAGAAATGGCCTTTCTAAGAGAAGGGCTGGGAGTGACCTTACTCACTAACCTCAGAAGACCAGGCATAGCTAACGTGACTGTCTTGGAATAACAGTCTAGAATTGCATGATATGGTGATAGCCAATCCATACCCAAATTAACATTGAAATCTATCATATCTAAGATGACAAAACTATCCAAGTGTCGTACCCTATAAAAGTAACCACACACATAGGATAAACTCTATCTATAATCACAGAATCATCGACTAGTGTAGACACACGAATAGGGACATCAAGCATATCACACCACATCTCCAAATTAGCAAAAACGAAAGCAGACTATAAGCGAATGTAGACCCCAGATCAAATAACACCGTAGCAGACCGATGATCGACTGATATGTGATGACTGCATCATATGCCTCAGCCTCGACCCTATAAGGGAATGTATAGCAATGAGTGTGTCCTACCTCAGACTGATTCTACTGCCACCTCAGCACGAATGAGCTCCATGTCTCCCTGACTGGGATCTACCATGACCAGACTGATGGCCACCAAGGCTCAACTAAGATCCTTCTTGACTAGCCTGACTACCACCCCTGGATGGTTATGTTGGGGTCCTGGGTGCACGGGATATACTCGATACATATCTAGGGAAATATTTCTTGAAATACCCAACCTCTCCATAGTTGTAACAAGTCCTGGCCTCTGAGGGCTATTGAATAGAGATATAAGAACCATAACCACCATGGTCGGAATACCTAGACTAAAAACCCCTCAATGACTAACCCCCACCATAACCGCTCTACCCCGTAAAGACACCATCTTTAATCAGGAAGGCTGACTAAACCGATCGATTAGGCTGCGACTGCTGATATCTACCCTAATTCTCATAACCACAGGAAGTAGAATCATTGAACTGTCCATGTCACCTTGCCCTCTTATCGAGCTCATCTCTAGACATCTTGCCTCGCACGGACTCCACCATCCTAGCATGCTCAGCCACAGTCTCAAAAGAAGCTTCAGAGGCCACCAGCTGCAACGTAGAAAATTGGAGTAGAATACTCAATCCTCTAACAAAGCATCTCACCCGTTCAGCCTCTATACATAGCAGTGGTACTGCATAGCACGATAAGAAATGGAAGCGAGTCTCATACCGCGCAACTGTAGAACCTCTCTGCCCAATCTTCTAGAACTCATCATGCTTGTCCAGATGCAAGCTCAAGGGTACATAATTTTCTACAAACACCCGATAGAACCTAACCCAAGTCAATGGAGGCAACCCGCGGGTAAGCAATTAACATACGCTCTCCACCAATGTTTCGCGTATCCCAAAATCTAAAGAGCCACAAAACTAACTCAGTGCCACACAACAATACCTAGAGTATACAACCTCTCATGGCTTCTCACGACGAACGCATATGCATCCTCATTGGGCTGAACATAAAATACTGGAGGCTTCATGTTCGAAAATTGCTCCCAAATCTTCCACTCATCGCAGGTCATAGTTGTCCCTCCAATAGGCGGGGACCAATTTCTAGAGCATGAATCTTATCAATACAGGGCACTATAAGTGCCGCTAGCTAAACCCCGAGAGTACGAAACTCGAGGGTCTGAGTCTTCCCCTCTCACACACGGGTATGAGAACCACTCGGAGTAGTAGGACGTACGCCTGTCTGAGCAAAACTATCAAGACACTCAATAACCTAACCAGTATGTCCTATAGAATCGGAGTAGCAATAAATCCAGGATGATCCTGGGCGAGCCCCATCTCCTCCTCAAGTAGCTTGTCTTGAGGCACAATATACGACCTAAGGGAAACTGATCTAGCATGAGCCTAACCGGCTCTTTGTGCCCCGCCCCAAGCTAGTACCGCTTCTCTAGATCTATCTCGGCCCCAAGCATGTCCCCTACCACGATCGCGCACAGCAGGTGTCAATGTCGATGCCTCCTCCTTAGCTACGTCAACACGAATCCTCAAAAGATGTCTGCGTACCGATACGCAAAACTCTACTAGACATTGGTCTTGTATTTAAGACTGTTTAACCTAGGGCTCTGATATCAACTTTGTCACGACCCCTTTTAGAGATAATGGTGGCACCTACACAATTCTCACCGGTAGACGAACCATTCTCGAAACATTCATATGATATAACATAAATAAAGGTGCAAGATAACGAAATACTATATAATCTGTCTCATGATATAAATGTGGAATAAATAAGTCTGAACATCACCAAGATCCCCCAAAGATCCATATGTGAATACAAGAGCACTACAAAACTGGTACAAGTCTAAAACAGGCACGCAAGCCAAAACTAAATACATAATCTAAAATGTTTGTCATGTCTCTCAAGTGCAAGTAAAAGACTGAATAGAGGTATAACACCCAAGGGTATGCTAATGGTAGCATCCTCACCCTGAATTCTAGAGATCACCGCCCGGACTCAACCACACGGTCCCACACTGGTATAGTTACTGAATTTACATCCAAATAGAACACAACAAATGTAGTATAAGTACACAACATACTCCCATAGGCATCATAGGTCGAAAATGATGGAAGATACGCAAAAGAGATAAATACCAAGTAGACACCAAGTAGTCATATACTAACAATTAAACAACCCATGTAATGTCACATTGTCCACAGAATATTCCATAGAATTCACAATTTCCTTTTTCAAGTAAGATTACATGATTAGTTAGGTCATCCAGTCCCAAAAGAGTTCAATAACAGTAATCCGAGTATCAAATAGCAAGTACAAGCCCTTCATGTCCAAAAATCTAGCCAAGTCATCAATAATTAATATAGAACCATGTCCATCCACAAATAATCAATAATATGATGTATGTATGATAATGAATGCAATGTATATGCCAGGTACCTTTATCTTCCAGTATACAGACTATCAACTTTTTATGATGATCGGCTAACCTATGAGGGACCCGCAAACTCTATATACTCCTCTGAAATATCCCATCAGAACCCGGCTCTTGGCTGAATAATATCATGTTGCAGGTATGCAATCCATACCCCGTGTATCAGCTCCATCATCTCAGTATTTCCATAACCTTACATTGTTCTTACCTTTCGCTATCTTGGACCCACCGCATATATCATACCACTCCCATATCAATATTCTTAGACCCATGAGTGTATGAATGCAAATAACAATATAAGGCAAGAATCATAACAGAATAAGATACAACCAAATATAGAGATGAATATCACATGCTTTATAAATTCATCAACATATAATCCATATACAATCAGAATATCATATCAAGCATGTGTGATGAATAACCAAACAGATAACAAGTATGGCGATGAACCCATATAAATGGCAACAAGCCCAAGCAATCAGCAGTCGGAATCAGCTTAAGGGTGATTCTCCATATCACCCAAAACAAATTCAACATCGGTACCTACTCACCCGTTCATCACAACCGGTTGAGTGGGACCCCCAAACAAGCCCAATACCTCTCAATATTTATAACTAGCTTTGCACTTCTATTAAAGTCTTGTGAAAGTAAATTGTAGCCTACCTATGGACCGAACAAGAGTGATGCATAATCAAGCCTCGATGATAGCCTTACCCTTCCACTACGCCTAGTAATAATCAAATCCTAATCACGTATATACTATTTGTTAATATAAAGCTTACATAACATACAAGGACATAATCCTTAACAAGCAAAACTCTAAATACCAACTCGAGGCCCACGTCACCAAGACTCAGACTTTAATACCCAAATACCAAGTACATATAGTAGGTAGTCATATCCTTAAGTTAATTGGAAAACTATATACATTTAAACCTTCAATTGAACAATTTACAAAAGCCCCAATTTAGACACCCTAGAATTTTCCCCCAATTGGAATAGGTTTCTATACTCAAATTAAGCCTTACAACATGATTATCTAACAATTTCCATTACTAATTCATAATAATAAATGTAATTTAATCCATAACCACCCTTTAAATCCATGATTTAACTCTCTTAATCTCATAAGGATCTTCCACTACTAATAAATATACTATATCACCATTAAAGAACTTAGAAACATAAAATGAAATCACAAGGGAAGGAAATCTTTAGCTCAAAGTTGAATTCTCTCTTTGACCTCTGAAAACTGTATCTTTGCGGCTCTATATTCTAGGGTTTCTATTTTTGGAGAAGAATATGACCTAGGGAATTGACTAGGACACCTGAACTAGTGATTCCTCCCCAGCAGAATTGACCCCGCTGGCGCGGATCCACTGCTGCATGAAATGACCTCACTAAGACGGTGTCATTTTACACCTCGTCTCAGCGCTATGGTGATTCCAATACCGCAGAGGCAAACTTGCCCATAAGGACAAATCCTCTGCCAAGTCAGAAACTCAACAATCTTCCATCCCCCGCTTCTACGAGCCAAGCTCACGCCGAAGAGGAGACACAGGAGCAAACAAATGTGCCTCCGAGATAGACACCAGACACCAGAACATGGAAAATAATACCAAACTCCCATCAAACATCTGAAACACTCTCGGGACCCTCCCAACACAAACCAGTCATGCTCGTCTAAGGTAAAAAGTGCTACAAACTCACTCGTACCCTTGTATTTCTCACTTAGCCGAGCTAAAACATACTTTTCTAAAGAATCGTCTGGAATAGCCAAAAATAAAAAAATATCACAATTAAGGCCACAAAATATATCCAATTGCCTCGGGAAGCAAAACAATTACTCGACTAAGTCATAATTGAACCTCCGGAGCTACCGGAAGTGACAAAACTCGGAAATCAACCCATTTAGTAAAAAGTCAACTTTGAGTCAAACTATCCAACTCTAAGTTTCTAGTTGAGTTTTAATCCAAAACTCATATAAATAGACCTCTAGATCCGTGCCACCCATCCCCATTCTTCACAAACCCCACATAGAGTCTATGGCAACGGTCAAACAATAAAATAAAGGTCTTTAGCTAAAACCAACCAAACGGGTCATTATATCAGATACCAATTAAAATAATGTTCGTCTTTAAACGGAGAGAAAAGAACAGAGAAAACGTACATGAAGTAGTAAACAAACCAGGATATCTACTCTGCATATCAAACTTTATCTCCCAAGTCGCCTCCTCAACAAGACGATGCCTTCTCTGAACCTTCACAAAGTCTATCTCCTTCGATCTAAGCTTCCTTACCTACCTGTCCAAAATAGCCATAGGCTCCACTTCAAACTCTAAGTTCTGATCTAGCAACACAGAGTCCAATTGAATGATATAAGAACTGTCGGCGTGATACTTCTTCAACATAGACACGTGGAAAACCAGATTAATGCCTAAAAGGCCTAGTGGCAGAGCCAACTCATATGCCATCTGTCCAACTCTCTGCAGAATCTCAAAAGGTCCAATATACCTCATACTAAACTTCCCTCTCTTACCGAACTTCATCACACCTTTCATAGGTGAGACCTTCAGAATAACTCTATCACCAACCATGAACTCTAAGTCTCGAACCTTTCGGTCTGCTTACTCATGTTGCCTACTCTGAGCTGCTAGGAGCTTATCCTAGATTATCTTCACATTCGCAAAGGAATCTCTCAGTAAATCATTACCCCAAGGCCAGACCTCGAACGCATCAAACCAACCAAGTGAAATATTGTACTGAGATCCAAGTGAGTACCCAACTTCTTCTGCAAAGTCAGCCAGAAGTGTGAAGTAAACTGAGTACCCCGATCTAAGTTGATAAAAATAGGAACCCCATGAAGATTAATAATCTTACGAATGTAGATCTTAGCTAACTTCTCAACATTATAAGTCATCTAGACCGGAATAAAATGCGTAGACTTGGTCAATCTATCAACAATGATCCAAATAGCATCAAACTTGTCCAAAGTCTTGGGCAACCCAACAAACAAATATGTGGCAATCCTATCCCACTTCCACTCGAGAATGGGCATCCTCTGAGACACACCACCTGATCAATGGTTCTCATACTTGACTTGCTGATAATTCTGACACCGAGACATAAAATAAACAGCGTCTCTCTTCATCCCCCCCCCCCCACAGCAATAGTGCTGCTTCAAATCACGATACATCTTAGTAGCACCTGGATGAATCGAATATCTAGAGCTCTGGTCCTCCTCCAAAAACAATCTGGTCAAATCACCCACACGAGGCACACACACTCTACCCTTCATTCTCAACACTACATCACCATCAATCATGTCCTCCTTGGCCTCACCACTCATCACCTTATCTCAAATTTTTCACAACTTCACATCATCATACTAGTGAGTCCGAATCTGATCCAAAAGAGATGACCTCACCTCAACACAAGCCAGAATCTTACCTAGACTCAAAATATCAAGTCTCACATAATGGTTGGCTAGAGAAAGAACCTCCACTACTAAAGGACGCTTAGAAGAAATCAATTGAGCTAAACTCCCCATGTTGACTGCTTTTTTGCTCAAGGTATCTGCTACCATACAGGCGTTTCCTGAATGGTATAAATGGGCATGTCATAGTTTTTCAATAACTCCATCCACCGATGCTACCTATATTTCAAATCCCTCTAATAAAATATGTGTTGAAGACTACGGTCGTCGGTATACACCTCACAATGAATGTCATACAAGTAATGCCTCCTAATCTTTAAGGCAAACACAACAACATCCAACTTCAAACCATGAACAGGGTATGTCACACCCTAACCTTGGGGGGTATGTCCAGCACTCGATGCCCTAGGGCCCGAGTGTACCCTTCATGATAGTTGTAACACACTCACCAATACATGGGCTGACAAAGCCCTTAACGAATTATGCTTTAGTCTAAAAGACATAATCATCTGCCCACAAAAATGGCCCAACATACCGATATATATAACAAGGATGACAAGGCCGATACAAATACATCGGCAAACAGGAAGGCCGACAAGGCCATACAAGACTAATATATACAAGACGATGGTCTACAAGCCTCTAGAGAGTATACCAAAAATATCAGGTAGGGACAAGGCCCCGCCATACCCAACTATGTGCATATATACAACCACCATACTTATCGGCTCACTAGACAACTCCGAAAGAAGGGAGCGTGACAACCTTCAGCTGAGTTGAGTCACCTACCGTGAGGTATCATATGTATCCCTATCTGTACCTGCGGCCATGAAATGCAGCACCCCAGCAAGAGGTCGTTAATATGAAAGATGTACTGAATATGCAAGGTTGAAACTGTAAACAAATATAATACTATGAATGAAATATAAAGATAAAACTTTAACTGAGTGCAACACTGTAAATAAAGTTGTAGAGAAATAACATGTACTCTGAGTGCCTCTATGGGCAATGACTATGCATACTTAGTTTTAAAATTCTTTGTATACGTATATATATATATATAAGGCTATTTTGTCATCATTATGCCGCTCTTTGGGGATATCATCATACACATCCCAACTGCAGTCGTGTGCACATAATAGTGCCTACCCGACCGACTATAGCGCAGCAATGTATCATAATATATATATATATATATATATAATATGTATGCAATGACTCTTAAGGGCCTTATGAATCTAATTGAAGTGACTCAGGGTCGTTAAACTCTGACTATTGTTATGTAACTGTATTTGTATCGATTGATTAGGAATCAACAAGAGCCATAAGAATGAATTTATGATACAACACCATGTCAATCCCGATACCACAGAGAAAAACTCTCTGATGCAGACAAATCCTCCGCTAAGGTGGAAACTCAACAATCTTTCATCCCCGCTTCTGTGAGCCAACCTCCCACCAAGGTAGACATGCAGGAGTGTACAGAGGTGCCACCGAGGTGGACACCAGACACCGAATCATGGAAAATAATACCAAACTCCCATCAAACATCCAGAATACTCCCGGGATCCCCAATCACAAACCATGCATGCTTGTCTAAGGAAAATAGTGCTATGAACTCACTCGTACCCTCAGATTTTCAATTTAATTGAGATAAAACATACTTTTCTAAGGAATCGCTCGAAATAGCCAAAAATCCAAATATCACAATTAAGGCCACAAAATACATATGATTGCCTTGGGAAGCAAACCAATAACTCAACTACGTCATAAATGATCCTCTGGAGCTATTGGAAGTGACAAAACCCAAAAAATTAACCCATGTACTCAAAAGTCAACTTTGAGTCAAACTATCCAACTCTAAGTTTCTCGTTTTGGATTTTTCATTTGAAACTCATATAAATGGACCTTGGATGTGTGTCACACATCCCCGCACATCACAAACCCCATATAGAATCTATAGGAAGGGTCAAACAAGCAAGTATTTGGACCCCCTTTGTATCCCCATATTTCCCTTTTAATTAGTTCTTTTAAACCAACCATGATGCTTTAATTAAGGTCAAGAAAGTTTAACTTGCTTGATATGAAGTTTGACGATTACAACACATCCTTGTCCTTGTGTAGAGCCTCTAAAAGATACAAATATATTAAAATATGGATTATACGTTAGTACAAGATTCAGTAGACACCCATATATAATAGTTTCGGATCCAAAAAGTCACCGAAAAATAAGATCCCAAGCCTCGAAAGGTAAAATGGGAAATTATATCAAAAATATGTCTACCCATTATCCATGGAGTCTATATACCAAAAATAAACCAAATCCAATATCAATTAAATGATCCACAGGGGAATCTACATTTTTTCACCTAGGTTTCACACCCAATTCCATAACCCAGTCGTGATTTCTACCATGAAATTCCTTAATAATCCAGGATATAATCTCAAAAGGAGGATTAGAAACTTACCCTTATGAAGAATATTACAAAACTCCTCAAAAAACCCTCCAATCAGATGTCCCAAGGTCCAAATATGAGAATGAAATGAATGAGATAGTTTGTCGAAACTATAAATCGCCAGAAAAGTGCACCCTTCGCGATCGCGGGGCTTTACCAGACCTGACCCATAAAGCTTCATTCCTATCATGGACCATGGCAAAGCACCCGCGATGACTAATAGACCAACAGATCACGATCGCGCCATGTGGTGTCGCGACTGTGAATTACAACATCAGTAGCTGCACACCAGATTTGTTTGGTGTGTTTCCAACTTCAATCAACCCTTGTAATTTATCCAGGATAGACCTGACACAAACCAAATATGCAAATCAGTTCTAAACTATGCAAAGAATCTACTCGAGCACTCCAATGCTCTTAAAAGCAAAACTTCCAACCAAGAGTCCAAAATACCCCCGAGTTCCTCGGAAAGCAAAGCAACGACTCGACTAAGTCATAAATGTTATTCCATACCTAATAGAATTGACAAAGCTTTGAAAGAGACTCATTTACCCTCGATGTTGACTTTGGTCAACTCAAATCATTTCTTTAACTTAAGAATTCTGTAAAATCCTCTTCCTTATTCGAAACTAAGATTTTCTTCCGTTATTTCCACCAAAGTGCCTCAAAAATCACACCACCCATCCTCGCAAGTAAAATATATCATAAAGAATCTAGGGGAAGGGTCATTTAGAGGAAAATAGGCAAAATAACCAAAATGACCTAACGGGTCATTACATCATCCACCACTTAATATATGTGCGTCCTCGAACATAAAAGAGAAAGGAAATACTTGAATTGCCAAAAAGCTAGGGATATCTATTCCGCATGTCCGACTAGGTATCGCAAGTAGCCTTCTCGACCGGACGATTTCTCCCTTGAACTTTTACTGAAGCAATCTCCCTGGATCTCAACTTCTAGATATGTTTATCTAGAATAGCAACTGGGTCTTCCTCTAAAGTCATGTTCTGATCAAGTGACACTGAATCCCATGAATCACATAAGAACCATCTGAATGGTACTTCTTGAGCATAGAAATATATTACCCAAGGTGAACACCCGACAAACCAGGAGGCAAAGCCAACTCATAGGCTACCTCACCAATATGCTGAACAATCTCAAATGGACCAATACAGTTAGGGCTCAACTTCCCTTTTTTAGAAACCTCATCACACCATTCATGGGTTAAACCTTCAATATAACCCGCTCATAAACCATGAACTTCAAGTCACGAACATGTCGATCCATATAACTCTTTTGCTTACTCTGAGCTGTGAGAAGTCTCTCCGAAATCAACATGACCTTGTCCAAAGAATCCCAAAACATGTCTTTAACCTTAAGGCCTAACCTCAAATGCATCAAACCAACCAACTACATAATAACACATCATACCATACAATAACTCAAACGGTGCTATCTCAATGCTTGAATGATAACTATTGTTGTAAGCAAACACAGCCAAAGGCAAGAGTTGATCCCAATAACCTCCAAAATCAATCACACATGCCTGCAACATATCCTCAAGGACATGAATAATCCACTCGGACTAACCATCTATCTTAGGGTGAAAGGCTATACTAAGCTCCACTTGAGTATCCAGCTCCTTATGCATAGATCTCCAGAAGTAGGATGTAAAATGCATGCCTTGATCTGAAATAATAAAAAAAGGACACTCCATGCAATTGAATTATCTCTCGAATATAGATCGTGGACAACTTCTCCAAATTGTAAGTAGTTTGAACCGATACAAAATGAGTTGACTTTATCAATCGATCCACAATCACCGAGATGGCATCAAACTTCCCCAAAGTCCTTGGTAACTTACCAAAAAGTCCATAGAAATCTGATAACATTTCCCCTCAGATATAGGCATCCTCTGAGTAATTCCACCAGGCTTTTGGTGCTCATATTCACTTGTTGACAATTCAATCACCAGGACACAAATCCTGTAATGTCCATCTTCATACTACATCACCAATAATATTGTTTCAAATCTCGATACATTTTTGTAGCCCTTAGATGAATAGAGTACTCTAAACTATGAGCCTCTTCCATGATCAATCTAGTCAAATTCTCCAATTGGGTAACACATATGAAACTCTTAATTGTCAAAACCCCTCGTCATCAAGAATTTCTTCTCTTGCCTTTCCTTTCAACACCTTGTCTCGAATCTTGCACATTGTGACATCATTAAACTGTTGCGCCCTAATTTGCTCCAATAAAGATGATTGTGCCTCCACACAAACTAGAACCTTTCTAGGTTCAAAAATAGCAAGTCTCACCATACTATTTTCCAAATACTGAACATCCATAGCGAAAGGTCGCTCCCCTACCTGTAGCGATGCTAGGCTACCCATTGTCATAACTCATTTTGGGCATTATGGTGGTACTTACACTTACCCCACTGATAAGCGAACTACTTCCTGACCCAAACAAGCATAACAATAACTTAAGAAGAAATAAATACTAAACTTGTCTTTCTAAATAATTAAAAGGAGTAATAAATGCTAATTATCTACTTATTACATTCCCAAATGATGTAGTTTGGTCAGTAAAAGAGACACTACTACATAAGAAAAGAAATGTCTGAATATTGTCTCATAAGTGCAAAGCAAAGATAGAAATAGAAGGGAGAATCCAGGCCTAGTGAGGATAGGCAGTCTCACCTTGAATGCTCAAGTCCACTGCATTAAATGTCAGCAACAAGGTCTGGTTCTGGTCAATGACATTGTATATGTATCCAAAAAGAATGCACCAAGTGTGTACGAGTCAACAACGTACCCCCGTAAGCATTATAGGCCAATAATGATAAAATACATGTAACAGACATAAATATCAAGTTAATACGCAAGTATCCCTAACCTACACAATCTGATTAAGCACGTAAGTCACCTTCAAATTACAGGAATGGTTCAACACTTGAGCCAATTTAGAATCATAGAAGTACAACCCAACACATAATCACCTCATCACAATAGTAATTCCAAATCAAGTACAAATATCATGATTATAATGTATGTTAATGAATGATATGCATAAATGAAATGATACCTCTAAATGAACTTGGTATACACATGCTATCAGATTTTACCATGCCGCTATGACCCATAGGGGATCCACAAAGTCCATATACCACTCACAACTAACTGGAGTGATCCCTCGATCTGCGTATAGAATCAGACTCATTTTTAGCCATATCAATCATCATCATCATCATCATCATCATCATCTCAACTTCCAAACCATCTCATAACAGTATCATTACCTTTATTTCAAAGTCGCATCGGACCAATAGCATCCCATACCACTCCATCTCAATATTAGAATAACATGAGTGTGTATGAATGTAACACTAATCAAAGCAATAATCATGAAGTATAAGATGAAATCATGTTTAAGAGATGAATAACCCATGCCTCAGAATTATCAATAACGCATAATTCCAAATAATCAATATTTTCATACCAGGAGGCATAAGCGATGAGTACTATCAACAAAATTCCCAAATAATATCGCTCATGGTGACAAGCCTATATAACAACAATGGGGATCAATCCTAAGGATCATCCTCCAAACAGTTCAATACTGGTACCCGCCCAAGCGTTCATCACAATCACTAAGGTGGGACCCTCATCACACCCAATATCCCTCAATATTTATATATACCACATGCATCTATCGGAGTGTAACAGAGAAAACCGGCCTACCTCAAAGCAGAATTAGTGCCACATACTACTCTCAAGCCAAGGCATTGCCCTTGCGAAGCGCCTCCAATCGTTAGTAGTCTATTGTCATAGATTCTATGTTAACATAATATTCTAATACATACAAAAATGTAAGACCTTTCAAAGAAATCAAATACCCGATCCCCAAATTGATCTCGAGCCCACAAATGTAAAATTAGAACTTTAATATTATAAAAGAACAATAGCGATCTAATTATTCATAACCTTAAGTTTGAAAATCATGTAACCCAAATTAGGTCTTCAATTACCTTATAGATCAATAATCGCAAATTTAGACAAACCCTAGAATTTTCCCAAAAATCATGGAATCAAATTAATAAATCAAGCTTAGCAATATGTTATCCCATCATTAATAAACTACAATCTGAAATATAACACATTAACGTCCCAATCTTGGCCTCCAATTTCATCTATTAAGCTCTCTTAACATTAGTCATAAAACCCTAAGAATGGGTCCTACCACACTGATCACAATAAGGCAAAGGTGCTCTAGACGGACAGTTCCACATAATATGGCCTGGCTGGCCACAAGAGTAGGAAAAATCTGAGACTTGGTGACATTAGCCAAAATGGACCCTATCACGTTGATCATAACGGGGAAAAGGTGGTCTCGCCTGACTATAATCCCTCTCCGTTATGGACCTGATGCACAGGAGCTCTAACTCGATCCATGTACAGTTCGTTTTTTATGTGGGTGTGCGCATAAAGAGATACTAAGAATTTGGATGGTTCTCTAAGTCAATTAATATGTTTTAAAGTCCCCGCCTAATTTATAGGTAAATTAGGGAAACCAATGTGAAAGGATTTATTCAAATTCATTGAAAAATCCAATCTAAACTAGAGTCTAGGTAAGGGTTCAGGTGATCCCTCAGAGAAGGTGTTAGCACCCCAGTATTACAGATCAGTAGAATACAGTTGACCTACGAGTTATATAACATGCTTCAAAATGATTTAAATTGCTTGAGGGTTAAAAATCTGCAAAAATAACATGTCATTTTCATTCTTTCAAACTTAAGGTTTTGTTTTAAAACAAAGAGTTAAACAAAGTGATTTGGGTATGATACGTACCTGGCCGACTATAGTATATATATATATATATATATAATGCATAAAAGACTCCATAAGGGCATAGAAACGTGTTCGGTGTGACATAAGGGTGTTATCCCCCGACTCTCATTATGCAACTATGTATATCAGTTGTCGTGACACCAATAAAGAGTACATAATAACATATAACAAAAGATATGATAAGAATGCAGAGAAGTACTCCTTACCAGGGACGGATAAAATTCATAAAATATTTCAAGAGGAAGAATGAATACACTTCTAATGTTTAAGGATAGAGTCATTTACAAAATGATTCGTTGTGTCATTTTTACTAAGATTATGCCAAAAGATGAATGGATAAGCCTTACATAGCTCGTCGTTTGGCCAACATTTATCTTACAAATCCTTGTATGCTTTACGAATGATAACCTACGTGATAGAGATAATTTGGATCAAGATTGTATCAATAACTACAAGATCGATTCTTTACGACATTCTACCAAACAACCTTTCTAATTCTTCTATCATGGCATCTAAGCCTCAAGACAACCTTTCTAATTCTGTTTTGGCTCCCATTTCTCATTCACAAACTACCATCAAGTTTCAATAACTCACCATCAGTATGGATTCTCAAACAAACATCCCAAAACACGATAACAACACTTCCTATCAACTCTAGTTCTAGAATGTAGGCTTTTCTATTCAAACAACTTGTTCTACACTCAACTAAGATAAAGAACATGAAGGGAAGGGTCATACTTACTTGGAATAGTATATACAACTTCCAATTTGAGCTTAACTTAGCCTACAACAACTCTTAACAACACCATGGCAACATCTGCTTGTGATTCACAAAACCTTTCACGCTAGATTTGAGTTGATTCTCTTAGGTTTAGATTTTAGACCTTAAGAACTTGTTAGGGAACTCATATAGAGGTGTGTGGGCTGGTTTTGGTTGAGAAATCAAAGAAAATTAAAGTTAGGTCGAATTTATAAGATTTTAAGTCAGTTATCGCCTCAAATATGCAGCCTGACCAGCTGCACATATCACACTTTGCAGCCGCACATCCTACCATTTTTTTGAAACAAAAACTTTCTTAATTCTAAGGTCCAAAATGTGGCCAGATTTGCGGGGCATAATTAAATTTATGGGGAAGAATGCTCCGCATATCATCCCATATTGGTCAAATTTCGTCGACACATGTTTCCTTCAATCCAATTAGTCTCAAACTTTCCTGAAACTTACTTAAAACTTCAATAAACCTTTCTTAACCTTGTGGAGAGGTATAACTCTCTATGAATCTATTTCTTATAACTTACGATGATAACGAAATCCGACGTACGGGGTGTAACAGCAATTATATCGATATAATTAATCTTAAGTGGGCACTATAATCCAATAAAAATCACCTAAAGGCATTACTAATACATTTCTACTTATGTAAGGTACTATAACCACATATCGATCATCTGGGAGCTCAATCCTATAAGTGGAACATCTGTTGATTCTCTTATGTGGGATATAAGGTTTAAGACTCGAGAAACACTTAGCACGAAATTACATACTTCCATAGTTCTTAAACCTTATATCCCACACAAGAGAATCAACAAACTGTAGGTCATGCCGTAGCGAAGAAAGAAGGAACAACATTACATACCTTTGTTTCAATCTTTAAATGACTACAATGAGTCAAGCCTTCAAAAATAAGCTCAATCTTTTTTAAAATTTGCTAATATCAACATTACTAACAATCCAATGACACACAACAACTATACGAACAGCCTCACAACATACTACAACTATACCAATAATAACGTGAAGAAATAAAAGAATGACGAGCTATAGATGATATAATTTGATAGTGTACTCCACATCCGACTGCCTAATTAACAACATGAAAGATGATACTTAGTTACAAGGTCTGAAGTGGTAGGACTTGTTATAGGATTCATATGAAGAGTTTTTGTTGTATCCTACAGAGTTCAAGTGTACTGAAGAGAATGCAAATAGTTCAAATTTGGTGACATGATGGTAAAGTGTTCATTTGATGGTAGCACGAGGTGTGATAAGTCTTATATTGCATTGGAGTATGAAATGCTAAGTTGAGTTTTGATAGGATGACATTGTGTTGGTGGAATAAGAATTAGTGGTTTATGGAAATGTTTATTGGCTTTATGTCAAGTGGGGAAGTTACTCGTGGTGGTTGAATATTATGAGAGTAGATGGTTGTAATCCTTCAACAAAAGGAGTATTTGTAGGTTCGCTTGATATTTTAGTGTTGGTGATAAAAAAGGATCAATTTTTGCCAAGAACTTGTTGATCTTGTGAAGTATACTGCTCTTGTTTAATGTACAAAGATGAGGAGTGGCACTAGCATGTTGTCTTTTAAAGGTTATGGTGTTTGAGGTGGGATGAGCCCGTTAAGTTGTTATGGAATGAGGCTACTCTATTTATGAAGCGGATGTTAAAGAAACATGAAATGGTCGGTATGTTTGACTACATCATAGGCTACTGGGGGAAGCAGTGATCGACTAATGAGGATGACTCTAGAGATGGACAAGTGTGAAGATTTATTACTTAATGTGTTATCGGCTATTGCACCTAATGTTAGAGAAGGGATATGGACATTTTATTTATTGCCTAGGACTCAGCAAGTTTCTACAATTACCGGTGATGTGACTTTGTGGACTTGACGAAATAAAAAGGGATAATCGCATGATTTTCTGGAGGTGTTCTAGTTCGGCGATATAATGCAAGAGAATATTCTTTTTGGGAAAGCATATCTTAAGGACCCTCTAGTGAGGTATTAGTCTATAAGGACATATTTAAAGTGGTAAACCAATTCAAGTTGTGAAGTGCATCTCGAAAATTAAATTAAGGATTAGTAATACCGATTGAAACCAAGAGAAGTGAATTCACTATAGTACATTTACGTATCGATGTTAGGTTGGTAAACTCATAAACTAATATAGAAGAAGGACTCTTCACTTAAGGAATTTTTGGCAAGGATACTTGTATGGAACCACATGAAACATTAGTAGGATTGTTTGTATGGTAAGTACGGATCGCCCTATAGATTATGGACAAGTGAGGTGGTTATTCTAAGTATTATATCAACAATAATTTACTTTGTTAGAGTAACCAAGATTAGACAATATTTTCTGGTGGAAAGGATTCATGAAGGAATGTTCATACGATGCGCCTGATTTAGAGGAGTATTCAGTTTTGAGGTTTGAAAGATGCTGATGAAAGAAAGGCGGTGAACTTAAGCTTTAAACAAGAGTCACGAGGCGATTTGCTAGGGGTGTCCAAAATTTCCAACCATCCTATGGTGACATGTCTAATGTGGAACGGAATATGGAGTGGTGTTAAGGACCAGACTTGAAGACTCAAGAGGACAACAATTTCGGCCCTTATGTATGTCTTGGCCAAGACCATTTTCTTTTAGCTTATTTTGATTCCTAGATTAATTTTCTTCTAGCTTAATTATTAGGCTTGTAATAGAATAGGGTGACTATGCAATCTATGTAAAAGAATGTGGTGACTAGTTTAGGCTGTGTGATAAGATATGGTGACTAGGCCGAGGACCTTTTAGAAATAGAAGCTTCCAACATTTCCCAAGGGGATGATTCATGAATGGCCTATGTTCATGTAGTCATCCACATGGAAGACACAAAAGAATGGTGTATAGAACTTCAAGAGTTGGCCGAACCCCCTCCTTTTCCCATTCGGCCAAACTCGTTTCCCCCCTCCCCCCTTTCCCACTTCGGCCGAAGGGGTTCAAATTAGTGTTTATCTAGTTGTATTCTAGAAAGGTCTAAGTCTTAGTATAAATAGGGCATGAAGTTGATGTAAAGAGATGTAGAAGATTTATGAAAAATATTTGAGTTTTACTCATTTTGCTAAGTTATTCAACTTTTGTGTTGTTTATCTTAGTTGGTCCTTTTGTGGGACATCGATCCTTTTGTGGTACGAACCTCGATCCTTTTGTGGGTTAAACCCTTGGTGCAAGTTTAGTTAGAACTTTTGTGATCTAGCTAAACCCAAGCTAAGGTTCCTCTCGATGTTAGTCTAGTTTGGACTTTTGTGACCCAACCAAACTCAAGCCATGCGCCTATCCGGTTACTTGTCACAAGGTCTTTTGGCCTCCCACACTTGGTTTGTACCCGAGATTATCCATAGAAACCTCAGTCAAATTCTTGTCCAATTGGCCTACCTCACTTGGTTTTGACCCGAGCTTGTCCATAGCAACCTCATGTCCAATCCCTATCCAAATTGCTCATATCTCACTTGGTTTCGACCCGAGCTTGTCCTTAGCAACCTCGTGTCCAATCCTTGTTCAAACCAGTTGATTCTTTTCACCACCATACACCAAAACACTCCCCAAACACCCACCCCAAAGGACATTAACCGAAACCATCCTCAAATCCCGTACAGTCTCCATAAAACCAAACAGTCCACAAATCACCCTTTTACGGATAACCTCACTGTCCCGACCAGTTTCCGCCACCTTACCCCAATAAAACAACCAGCACAAGCCTAAAATTGTCTATAACAACTAACTACCCGTCCAAGCCCGGCAACACCACACTGCCCGACAAAAACGCCCCACCCGACAACCCCCAATTGAGTCCATTTTAGTGTGAACTCGTGTCCAACCAAACTTTGACCAACCTACCCTCACAAACCCCTCCTTATATACATCAGTTTGGTATCATAGCAATGCAATCCCTTCCCTCTCCTTGACGCTATTGTTTACACAGAAGAAGAACTTTGGAAAATTGTGAGTGACATTTCTGCGAAACATGTGCAAGTCTAAAGAAAAGCATTTGTGGGGCATTCCGTTATGAATAATGCCGAATTCGAGGTATTACAAAACAGCCCAAGGCATACAAGTTTAGTACTCCGACGTGAGTTGGATGTTCAACTTGAAGAACCGGAGGAGTCACAAAGAGATCAACTATTTTACACACGATGCAAAGTAAAAGACAGTGTGTAATATGATCATTGATGGAGGATGTTCTTCCAATTTGGCCTCTGTGAAATGGTGAATAAATTCAGGTTGCCTACCCGCAACCACCCTAAATCATATGATCTCCAATGGGTAAACGAAGACGAAGGGCTAAAAGTAATGAAACAAGCTCTTGTTAGTTTTCGGGTTGGCAAATATGAAAATAAAATATGGTGTGATATCATACCTATGGATACTTGCCATATTTTATAGGGTCGGCATTGGAAATTTGATCGAAAGGTGCAACACGATGGAGAAAAAAATATCTATTCTTTTCAAAGAAGATCTGATTAGTACCATTATCACCTAGTGAGGTGAAGAAAATAAAGATTCAAAATGCCAAAACCTATAAGGAGGAATGTGAGGTCTTACCACTTGATGCACGAGAGATCAAAGAAGAGTTGAAGAAGGGGAGTCCCTTATATGCGTTGAAGTGCAAGGATAAGAAGAGTCTTATGGGAGATATGGTCGAAGATGCTGACTTGAAAGCACTCTTGAAGAAATTCGAAGATGTATTCCCGGTTGATCTTGCACCCGGATTACCACCAATTAGAGTTATTGAACATGTTATTGATTTAATTCCGGGAAGTTCATTATCTAATTTTCCAGCCCATAGGTGCAATCCGGAAGAGGCCAAGGAGTTTCAAATACAAGTACAAGAATTTCTATACAAAGGCTTTGTCCGAGAGAGCCTTAGTCCATGTGCGGTACCCGCCTTATTGCTGCCAAAGAAAGACGAAACTTGGCGCATGTGTATTTATAGCCGAGCAGTCAACAATATCACCGTGAAGTACCGGTTCCATAAGCCAAGATTGGATGACCTTTTGGATGAATTGAGTGGAGCTAAGTTGTTCTCCAAAATAGATTTGAGGAGTGGCTACCATCAAATGAGGATACGAGAGGGAGATGAATGGAAGACGACTTTCAAAACCAAATATGGTTTGTACGAATGGCTTGTGATGACACTCGGATTATGTAATGCCCCAAGCTCTTTCATGAGGCTTATGCACGAGGTACTACGACCGTTCATGGGTAAATTTGTTGTGGTTTACTTGGATGACATCTTGATTTATAGTCAAGATAGGGAATCTCACTTGTCGCATTTAGAAGCTTTATTTGAAAAGTTAAGAGAAGTAAAGTTGTATGACAAGTTGGAGAAGTGTGCCTTTATGATTACTAGTGTCCCATTCCTAGGATACATAGTATCATCCGAGGGGATTCATATGGATGCATCCAAGGTGGAAGCTATCCGGAGTTGACCCGAGCCTACGAATGTAAGTGAAGTAAGAAGTTTCAATGGTTTGGATTCTTTTTATCGTTGATTCATTCGGGACTTTAGTACCATTGCTGCCCATATCACGGAACTCATGAAAAAGGGTAAGTTTAAATGGTCCCAAGGAGCACAAAGGGCTTTTGAAACCTTGAAGGGAAGGTTGTGCGAAGCACCGGTTCTAGCTATTTCGAACTTTGATAAACTATTTGAGGTTGAATATGATGCTAGTGGAGTTGGTATTGGTGACGTCTTGATTCAAGACAAACGACCTATAGCTTTCTTTAGTAAAAATTGGGTCGTGCACGGCTCAATTATTCCACTTATGACAATGAGTTTTATGTTATAGTGAGGTCATTGGTCCAATGGGAACATTATTTGAGGGCAAAACCTTTTTTCTTATATTCGGATCATGAATCCTTGAAGTACTTACACGGGCAAAGAAAGTTGAATCCAAGGCATGCTAAGTGGGTAACCTACTTGCAAACTTTCACATTCTCTACACGGCACAAAGATGGCAAGTCTAACATAGTGGCGGATGAACTTTCCCGAAGGCATATTATGTTGACCGTACTTGAACAAAAACTTGTGGGATTGGAAGTTCTTAAAGAGCTCTATGAACAAGATCACGAGTTCAAGGACATAATGATAGAGTGTACGAATGGAGTGCATGGCTCATATTCCGTAGAATAAGGTTTCCTTTTCAAAGAAAACAAATTGTGTGTGCCCAAATGTTCCATGAGAGAATTGCTTGTACATGAAGTACATTCGGGTGGACTAGCCGGACATTTGGGGGTAATGAAGACCTTGGAGATTCTGCAAGAACACTTTTACTGGGCACTGATGGATAAAGATGTTAATGGAGTGGTAAGTAGGTGTTCCACTTACCAAAAGGCTAAAATTTTCTTCCACAAAGGATTGTATACTCCTTTACTGGTTTCGGAGCGGCCATGGGAAGGTGTGAGCTTGGATTCATCCTCAGCTTACCAAGAACAAAACGGGGCAAAGACTCTATCATGGTAGTTGTGGATAGATTCTCGAAGATGGCTCACTTCATTGCTTGTCACAAGACAGATGATGCAACGCATATTGCGAATTTGTATTTGAAGGAAGTTGTAAGATTGCACGACATTCCTAAAACTATTGTGTCTAATAGGGATGTGAAGTTCTTAAGTTATTTCTGGAAAACAATATAGAGACTTCTTGGTACCAAGTTGCTATTTAGTACCTCCCATCATCCCCAAACGGAAGTAACTAATAGAACTCTTGGCACACTATTGAGAGGATTGGTAAGCAAGACCACCAAGGATTGGGACATCAAGTTGGCACATGCGGAATTTGCTTATAACCGGAGTCAATCTTGTACGACGGGTAAGGCTCCATTTGAAATTGTTTATGGAACTAATCCATTTTTACCTATTGATCTAGGTCCAATCCCAAAGAAAGAAATCCTAAGCTTCACGGCTAAGGAATGAATTGAGGCCTTCAAGAAATTACATGATCAAATCCGAGCACAAATTCAGAAAGCTAATGACAAGTACAAAATGGATGCAAATAAGTCAAAGACTCAACCACAATTCAAACTCGGAGATTCGGTTTGGCTACACCTAAGGAAGGAAAGATTTCCAAAACATGAGAAAGAACAAGCTAATGCCAAGAGCGGATGGTCCCTACAAGATATTAGCCAGGTTCAAAGAAAACTCCTACAAGGTCGAACTCCCAGATGAATATGGAGGTGTTAGCTCAACGTTTAATATTGGAGACTTATCACCATACTAGATGACGAGAATTTGAGGGCAAATTATGTTAAAGAATGGGACATTGATGAAAGAAAGGTCATGAACTTAAGCTTCCAACAAGAGCCGCGAGGAGATTTGCTATGGGTGCCAAAAATTTCCAACCATCCTATGGTGACATGTCTAATATGGAACGGAATATGGAGTGGGGTTGAAGACAAGACTTGTAGACTAAAGAGGACAACAATTTCGGCCCTTATGTAGGTCCTGGCCAAGACCATTTTCTTTTAGCTTATTTTTATTCCTAGCTTAATTTCATTCTAGCTTAATTACTAGGCTTGTAATAGAATAGTGTGACTAAGGAATTCATGTAAAAGGATGTGGTGACTAGGTTAGGCCATGTGATAAGATATGGTGACTAGGCTGAGAACCTTCTAGAAAGATAAGCTTCCAACATTTCTCAAGGGGATGATTCATGAATGGCCTAAGTTCATGTACTCATCTACATGGAAGACACAAAAGAATGGTCTAGAGAACTTCAAGAGTTGGCCGAAGCCCCTTCCTTTCCCATTCGGCCAAACTCCCTCCCCCCCTCCCCCTTCCCACTTTGGCCGAAAATGTTCAAATTTCTATCTAGTTATATTCTAGAAAGGTCTAAGCCTAAGTATAAATAGGGCATGAAGTTCATGTAAAAAGATGTAGAAGATTAATGAAACATATTTGAGTTTTACTCATTTTGCTAAGTTATTCAACTTTTGTGTTGTTTATCTTAGTTGGTCCTTTTGTGGGCCATCGGTACTTTTGTGGGCCATCCAGAGCAACCTCGGTCAAATCCTTGTCCAATTAGCCTACCTCACTTGGTTTCGACTCGAGCATGTCCATAGCAACCTCGTTTCCAATCCCTGTCAAAATTGCTCATATCTCACTTAGTTTTGACCCGAGCTTGTCCTTAGAAACCTCATGTCCAATCCTTGTTCAAACCACTTTATTTTTTTCACCACCATACACCAAAACACTCCCCAAAGACCCAACCCAAAAGACATTAACTGAAACCATCCTCAAATACCCGTACACCCTCCACAAAACCAAACAGTCTGCAAATCACCCCTTAACTGATAACCTCACTGTACCGACCAGTTTCTGCCACCTTACCCCCATCCAACTTTCGTGACCCATCCTTTTCCAAATTTCCTGACATTGAAGGTCTTCTCAGCTTTCAACGTCTTATCCTCATACGATTTGTCAATCAATTTCGTGACCCATCCTTGTCCAAATTTCCTGATTCTTTTCACCACAATACACCACAACACCCCCCAAGCCTACACCCGAAAGGACATCAACCGATTCCTCTCATAAACACCCGAAACCTAACCAATTCCCTACCGTCCCTATCGAGTCTCTAAACCGTCAACCTTACCGTCCCGACCAATTTCCGCCACCTTACCACCATCCAACCACCAATAACCGACCGCCAACATATCCCACAATTAGTCTAGAACACCCCCTCCAAACGCCTTAACCCGATACCACCCTAAACTACCCGCACACCTCCACCAAACACACACTGCCCGGTAAACCGTCTGAACCCGTCAACCTCCATTGACTCTCATTTTCGTATCCACCCTGTCCCAATCCAACTTCGACCAACCTACCCGCATATTCCCCTCCTTATATACATTAGAGACAACTTATGTAGTATTTTGTTATCTTCTGCTTTTACTTATGGTCTATCACGTGAATGAGTTGGGAGTGGGCCTACCGATGGTATTGTGTAGGTGCCACCACAATTCCTGAAAAGGGGTCGTGACACTTAGTGATGTATTGAGGAGGTACGAAGGCATATACAAAAAATTTGGAGTGATTAGTTGATTTTTCTACGGATTTGGCACGACATGTTAATCACTAGAATAATGCGCAAAACATGTCATTTGAGGGTTTAGGAGAAACTGGACGATGAGTGCAGACTCGAATCTATCGACATTGGATAAGGTTAGTTTCTGACAAAAATGCTTAGAGTTGACTCAAAATAAGTAAGAATTCATTTCTGACAAGAGAAAGTCATGATTTAGACTTGCGGCATGCGACTAACTTATTTTCTAAATATTCTTCATACTAAAAAAGGCTTATAGATTTTGGATCGTTAAATTTTTCTAACGAGCCATGTACACAACCAAAGAGAATAAAAGTGCCACATAAATATTGAGTATTATTTAACATTAGATTTAAACATTATTTAATAAAATAATATAAACTCTATATGTCATGTTTTGTAATATAACGGTTATAAGAATTTTTTAAAATAAATCCAGACATAATCAATTGTTCAATACTTCTCAAATAATTTGGGGTCAAATTACTATAACTCTGAAATACATTCATAATAAGCTTAAAATAAGTAGGTTTTTAAAGAAATTGGCTGGACAAGCTCTGCTCTACTCTACGAGTGTGTTTGGAATGAATGGAAATATTTTGTAAAAACTTACTTGCTTTTTTGTGTGTGTCGGGTATATAAGTGAAAAATATTATTTTAAATATTTGTATATAATTAAAATAAAAATTATGAAAAGTGAATGTAGGGTAGGAGTGTCAAATGAGAGGTAACGGGGATGAGAGCTCGGAAATAGGGTGAGGATTTGATAATGTTGGAGAGTAGGAAAGATATAATTAATGTAAAATGTCTTGTTTTCGTATTTTTACTTTGAAGGTCAATTTTTGCATTCTTAAGAAACTTATTTATTCTTAAGAAAATTTCGTAGAGAAATATTTTTGAAAATTTTAACCAAATGAAGAAAATAAGTTATATACATTGTGAAAAAATGTTTTTCTCAGTACCGACACACCCTACAGCTCAAATACTTTTTCAGCTGAAGCTAGAAGCGGACACGTAAAATTCCAAAACCGCATGCAACCTAACACGTATACATTTTGATCCAGCAATACCCCTGACGTGGGAATAATTCAAACTTCCTAAAAAGTGAACCATTCCTCCCATTTCCTCGCACTACCTACCATTCCTTATACACCGCTTTGTCTTCACTTCCCCTGACGTGGGCTGTTTCGATTTCAATGGTATACATCTATATCTTTGAAGTTATAAATTCTCATGATGTTAATCCAATCACATCGACATTCTAATTATGTCATACTACTATCATGAATAATTACAATATTACTATGTTTTTGTCAACAATGAAATGAAACCAAAGACAACAAAGTAGACGAAGCCCCAAAAAATTCAAACTCACAATTAAATTTTAATCATCTCCAAAGTATAACAATTTAGTAGAACATATCAACAAGCTGTAGACTAAATTTAGAAGTAAGTTAACGTACAATTGATTGCTCAAGCAGTAGATATGGCGGAAAAAATAGCCCGAAAATTAGATAGATAGACCGGATAATATATAGCAGTGCCAAAATTTTGACAATCAAATAAAAGAGGAAATAAAACGGTGAAAACAAATTCTGAAGGGTATTTTTGACTTTTAAGTTCAAGGATTCATGCTTTTAATATAATATAGATATGTTATATAGTCATAACAAATGAAAAAAATATAAAAGAATTAAAACTGAATAAAAATTGTACACATTTGATTATGACATGCTATTCCAATCATGTAACTCTGGTCCATTTTGATTGGACCAAATTCAGCCAAACAGCCCTTTTCATCCCCTATTTATATATACATAACAAATTATTTCACAACTACCGGAAGTTACAGCTAATAACGTAGGTGCGAAATGCGGAGCTGCCACGTGCATGGAAATTTCCCAAAGCGAGCCACCATCATAATGTTACCTTCCTGTAGATTTCCCAGATCCTTCAACAATTTAAAACCAGCGATGTATATAGGACTCAACAAGGCCTTTATAAGCATATTTTCTCTTTCTCACTTTATATATCCTAGGAAATCAACTTGGGCACAAACAGTTTGATGAGTTTTACTCAGGCTGCCTGTGAATGCAATCCTAATCGAGCAGTGAAATTTATCGAAGATAAAAGTGCTGTAACAAGAAAATGAAATCATGGCACGTTTCGAGAGCGAAACAGTTAAGGTAAGAGTTACCTTTTTGTTCTTTCTATTGATTAGTGTTTGAAATTTATAAAATAATTGGTTTCGTATCTTCATTAGGAGCATGGAGTTAACACGACTCTAATATACATTGTTCATAGATGGCATAACAATTCAAACTATTTTTTGAAATGGTTAGAGCCGATGGAGTTCACAAGACTCCTCTGTTCTAGTATTTTGAAACGATACAATACGTACAATGAATCCGCGGATATTCTTGACCAATGTAGAGCATTTATGTCATAGTCTCTTTGCCTTCAAACTCTCTAAAATGAAAGGAGGTGCTACAAATATATAGGACCCGGTAGTGCTTTATAAAGAAGAAATTGCACGGTTTCTCCTTCAAATATGTGGTTCTTTATTCCCCCCCCCCCCCCCCCCCCCCCAAATAGGTTGGTCTTTATTTTTTGCTCTTCAAAATTGAGTTTATGTCTAGTGGACCCTAAGCTCTTAAAGGGCACGAGTATAACTTATGGATATTAGGATGCAAAAATAAACGTATGTCCTTCAAAAAAGTTATTTATCATAAAGGAAAAAAATTAAAGACCAACACAAAAAAGTGCAAATGACCCTTTAGTAGGGATATCTAAATTTTAATGGGTTAATTTGGGCAAAAGTAATTTTAATAATGGTTGATTTGGGTTATGCCCAAAAGTAACCCATAAAACATAGTAGCCCAAATTAACTCAAAAGTGCCCAACTATAACCTGCGTGAGTGCCCAAAACTCTGTGTTGAACATCACCCAATATTAAATAAAAGCAATAGGAGTATACTGGACACCTATGAATTCCACTGATGTCTGAAACTATTGAATAAATTAAAAGTAAGAGTAATTCCATGTTTAATTAGGAGTACATTTAATTTATGATGTCTTGTAATATTGTATATTTAAAATTAGGTTACAATTTTTTTTTTATAGTAAATGGTACTAGTATTCTTAGTCTATTCACTATTTGTTTGTTTGAGTTAAATGTGTAAGTGATATGCAATTGAATCAGAAAAAGTTGTACATGTAAGATACAAATGAATGGAAGGAGAAGCCAAAATTATACTTTTAACCAATTAAACTCAAAATTATATATAGTTATATGTATTTTCAATACGTAATTACAGTGCAAACTATTCCCTCCGTTACAAAAAGATTGCCTTATTTTTTTTAATCCGTTTCAAAAAGAATATTTCTTTCCTTTTCTTGCAATTCTTTCATTCCAACTTTTTATATGACATGTTTAAAACTACAAAATTAAATGACATTTTTGTACACTCAACACATCTTTAATTTAAGACCACAAGATTCAAAAGTTTCTCTACTTTCTTAAATTTTATGTCAAGTCAAAACCAGACAATTTTTTTGAAACGAAGGAAGCATAACACTTAGAAGATTTTACCATGCAAATCAAAAGGTGCTTTGAAATTCCATTTGTTTTTGGTAAATTACAATAATTACACACTCAATGATCCAGAAAGAAAAATGAACAGATACGAAAAAGAAAAAAAATCTCATGACGTTGGTAGTGTCTTACAAGAAAAAGTGAAACGATATTGATCACATTGTAAAAATAATTTGTCAAGTTGGGCGAGTTGGGGGTAATTTATTGTTGAACTCATCTTGACCTAATTTATTTCAGCCCAAGTAATATTTGGGGAGATGAACGATGACCCATTTATTGATAAAGCTGATTTTAACCCCACTTAAATTCAGTTTCACTGGCCATTTGACACCCCTAATTTAGAGCATATTTCCTATAAGAGATGGCTATACCTAGGAGTGACAAATGGGTGGATTTGATTTGGTTGAAAATTGTTTGAATAAAAATGGGTTGGATTTCAACCTACCCATATTTTATGTGGGTAAATATGAGTTGGGTGGGGTAAGTGTAGGTGGTGGGGTGGGTGGCGGTTGGGGTGCATTGATGTATTTCTTATCGATGATACGCAAAATATTTTCTCTCAAATTTACATTTTCTCCTATTTTGAGGAAATGAATTGTTATTGGATCTATAAGTCACATATATGAATACCCAAATTTTACCCATATTTGCCCATATTTTTATGGATTAAAAAGAGAATTAAAGCTCATATCTACCCAACAGAAATATGAGTGATCTAATTTACTAAAATATGAGTTAAATGGATTAAGTCTCTAAATATGGGCTCAAATTGCCACCTCTAGCTACACCTTAGAAGCCTTTTTTTTAAAAACTAGTCTTAGGTATTTAAATCGGAAATGATTGAGAAGTGTTGAGAGACAATCCCTTCGTGGCCATAATGATTGTTATTGAACATATAGCTACATAGATGCAAAGACCACATAAGAATATTGATTTATGGGCTACTAATGTGAGGCTCCGAAAATTATATGAGCGAGTGAGCGTCTTTCGTGATAAACCATATATATGCATCATGAAGTAAAATCATTTATAATCTTTAAAACATAGCATAGGGCATATGGTCTCCGAAACATTTTGAATTAATAATCGTTAAAACTATCTTGATCATATAAACATTACCGACAGTCACCCTGGAGCTTATAACTGCTAGAGTAATACATAACGCACGGGGCGCACCTGGCAAAACAAAATACTAGACAAGACATAGCATGAACCTCTTAGGTACTACATTGAGTAGAATGCATAGCTCTGAGCGCTGACCATCCTTACATCTAAAATAACATCAATATCGAGACATCTCATAAAGTTTACATAAAGCTATAACTTTCAAAAGGATCACAATAATCATGTCATGTTTTTCATATTCTTGAAGTCAAAATCATAAGATGAATTTCAATTTGCTTGAACCATATGCTATCTCCAATATTCGTTTTTTTTTGGTTTGATTTCGAATTGAAAAAATATATTTTTTGGATATTTGGTTTGGTTTTTATATATATATATATTAGAGTATAATATGACTTTTTCTAAATCTTTAGGTTATGGACATGTATTAATATATTTTTAAATAATGTATTCTTAAATTTTACCCTATGATTTAATTAGAAAATATATTTATGAGATTTGGCATGATGACTTCTCATTCTCTATAATATTTGTTCTTTTTCGCCATTTTGATTATGTTAATTATCTTATATGACGTAACCGAATAATCAAACCGAAAAGAGAAAAATCAAACCAAACCAAACTTATTTTGGTTCGGATTGGATTGTAGTTTTTAGAAATTGAACACTGAAAAAACCAAACCGAATAATGTAAAACCAAACCGAAAAATCGAATGCACACCCCTAGGGGAGGAAATATACATCTCATGGAAGAAAAATTAATTTTTTCCTTATCTAGTGTTTGTATTGTTAGTGACAAATTAGAGGTACTTTAGTGAAATAATCAAGGTAGGCATATATACAACATCACCAATATTAAAATAGATGTTTTTCTTGCAACCGAGGTGTCCATTATGAGACAAAAATTCAGTTGGATCACAGTTTTGGTAATTTTTATTGATGAAAAAACATAATTTTAAATGTAATTTAGTTTTAAGAATATCATCGCCATTGAAATTATGAGATTTGAAAAGAGCTCCCTGTCCTTTAATAAAAAAATAGGTATTTTCTCTCCCAATTTTTCTAAAATGTCGAATTCTCCCTCCAACTTTAGATAATAAATATTCTCTCCCTTCTATTTCAACTAAAATTTTAAACGCCTGTATTATGCAGAGGGGAAATTAGAAATGTTAGGCAAAACAGGAACTGCTTAAGAAAGGAGGTTGAAAATGTTCATTGTAAAAAGTTGGAGTTGATTCTTTAAATGAAGTTAGAGGGAAATATGATTTTGACCCATAGAAAGTTTAATGGAGTAAGAAAAATTCCAATATAAAAATATATATGCTGCAGTAAAATCCTCTAAATTATAGATGTTTTGTTAGTTTTATACCTAAACTATGAAGTGTTCAAAGTACCTTCTTAATTACTACTGTATAATTTTTTACCTAACAATCTTCCCTACAGTGTCAAGTGGTATGAGAAGTGATTTCACTCTCTTTAATATTGTGGTATGATGGATGAAAATTAGTCAAAAACAATAGTCATGTGACTTTTTAAAATTTTTGTTATTAATGAATTATTCTTATTTTTTTCTCTTTTCGCTCTCTTTTGTTTTCTTATTAAAGTGTCTCGACTTCTTTTTCCTTCTTTTAATAGTAACATTTTTATAACAATAATTTTAGTTGATAATTATATCCCTAATATAGTAATAACACCAAAAAACTAATCAATAACAATAAACTCAGTTGAAATCCATAATCCTAAAATAACAGTAACACTAAAAAATTAACATAAATGAAACAAAAATTAGAATATTAAAAGTAGAACCTAGGAGTCATTTCAAAAAATAATAACCAAATCTTTAATAAGCCATTGTTTATTAAAAATCTTTATTTTTCAAAAAAAAAGAAACCTGAAATTTTAAAATATTCATCTCCTTAACTAAATGATATATACTAGAAATTTGTTTAGTGTTCAAGGTTTAATTGAAGTCAGTTTTTCTCAAGTTTAATTTTCAAGGTTTTTGTTTAGGGTTTAGTGTTCAGCATCATTATTTGTGTTCCAAGCTTGGATTACTGAACATCTTCACAACATCCAGCTTGAGGGGGACTGTTGAAAGAACAAATCAAAGTCAAAGTTAGTTAAGAAGTCAGTTGGTTAAGTCAACAAGTTAGTAAGATAGTTAAGAAGTTAGTTAAAGTAGTTAATGCTAAATTAACACTAAAGAGAAAACATAAGCCTGGTAAATATATAAATAGATCTTGTTAGTCATTGTACAAGTAAATTTTAAATGAAGAAAAACTACAAAATCTTCTCTCTACAAGCTTACAATCTTCCCTACTTCTCCCCTCTTCTTCCTTGTTGTTCTACATTGATAGTTATTCAATTCCCTCATGGTTAATATGGCAATTTCATCACATAGCAGTAACATACGTAAAATCCAACAAAAAGATCATGAGGAAAAATTCTCAAGGTAGTAAGAAATAAAAATTAAGCGCACTACCAGTAAAAAAACAAAATAGGTTGTAGTTTCATATGCTTAAACTTTTTGGGATAAAATTACTCGATACTATATATGTAAAAACATGCATATAATAGAAAAGTAGCTAAAATTCGTATAAACTGACTCATATTATCTCTGTATTCCGGGAATAAAATGTGATTTAAAGAAGTGTGATTTAAATTACTAATATGAGCAAATTATTTTTAGTCTAAAAGTTTTAATTTTGCTCATTTTTTTATTACTATTCAATGAAAATATCACTCCTAATTAACTTTATGTGCTCAAGTCAAAATTTACGGCTAGACAAAACTGACCCGGCATTGTGAGAATCACTTAAAAATTGTAAAACAAATTATAATATATAAAAATTACATAATTGATCTTGAACCAAAGATGAAATAAAAAGAAGGTAAAATGTTCTTATCATGGGCCATGCATTCAAGCCAAAACAAAAAAATGGGTTTTAAAGTCTCAGAATCACATGGGTTGAAGTTGAAAAATGTGACAAAGTATTTATCAATAGAACTATTAAAATTATTGATGATGACTTGAAGCTTATCCGTGCACAAAAGTTGAGCCGGCATGTTGTGAAAAATCACTCAAAAGAAAAATAAAAGTCTCAATAAGTTAGCCTTATGCAGAATTTTGCACCTTTTGTCGGTGGAAATTTTGCACCGATTCATATATTCCACTAAGCGAAATATATTAATCTAACACAAAGATCGAGCATCAATTTTTTGGATTAATTATGTTGTGTAGGGTAATAATGCTATCAAAATTGACCCAACTTTTTAAATTTTATAAAAAATGACTCAAATTTCAATTAATTACCCCTCCGATTGATGTTCTTGACAACGGCAGCGGTGATTGAACATTAAGCAGCGGCGAAGTTTCGTCAGTTAACTTTACTGGTGGCGGTGGTGATGAACGGACTGGAAAAGGCGTCGGTAACGGAGAAGTAAATATCATCAACGGTGGTGGTTATAAAACCACTTTGTCATAGCCGGCTTCCCCGTTGCCGTGCTGGTGCAGTGAATCAACTTCTTCCACAACCGACCGTTGTACTCACTTTTCCAACGCCGCTTCCTCGCTGCGGTGTCTTAGATCTGACCAGAATTACTTAGATCTAGATTTATTCTTGATTGGAAAACTTATCGATGGGTGATGGTGGAGTAGCCGGTGGTGGAGCGCAGGTGGCGGTAATTGTCATTATTTTGTTAGTTATACCATAATACTCGCAAATTTGAGGAGTATTTTCTGCAATAAAACTTTCAGTGTGCCTATCATCAATATATATATATGCTAAAATACGTTTTTGCATAGACCATTTATAATCTATCCAATGACATTTTACAGTTAAATAATCATGGTCGTTAGTACTACGGCCTATATCAGACGTGATAGATACTTTGTCAGGAAAATGATATAATGAATACCGTAAATATTATTGTTATTCATGTGCAAATTTAAAAAACGTCTCTCCTAACAGTCTAGGAAAACCGTTAAAAGCAGGATTATACATATCTCTATTGTAATAAATAAAACCAGGAGATGAAGGAAATGAAAAAGGCAAACCCTCCACCGCAACTAATTTTTCTATTGCTTCCCTATCTTTATGTTTATCGTATTTAGGACCTACAATTCCCCCCGTCGTCGGATTAATTTGACCATGTACTTGGTCCGGAACACTATGTGAACCTTGTCCCGACTGAGAGCACATTGGCGCACCCGACTTTGTAGCTTCGTATTCATCCCACCTAGTTTTGTGAAAACTTTGTACATGTCTCAATAAACCTCCCGTCCCACCCTGACCTTTTCCCATTTTAAATTTATAAACATTTTTACAAATTTGGCATCTAACTACTTGATTCTCTTGGTCTCTATCAAAAAAATTCCATGCAGCAAGTTTTAATTTTCGTTGTGTGGGGCCTCGTCTCATACTAGGGGGAATATGAGGCGTTCCAGTTTCAGTTTGAGGAGGTGCACTAGTGGGTGTGTCATCTAGATTATCTTCTAAATTAAAGTCTGGTTGAGTTGCAGAATATATATCATCGTCTAATGGTATATCATTAAAAAATTCAGTTTCATCTATATGAGTGTAATCTATCAAATCATCCTATCTAGGAATAAGATGACTAGAAGAAGTACCCCTGCTAGCACCCTTACTCTTACCTTTAAACATACCTCTTTATCCTTCCATTTTAATCATGCAAATAAATAGTTAAAGATAATGAAATTAAGTGCAATGATTAAGATAAAGTAACAATAATAATTTAAATAAGAAACGAAGGTACCAAACGCCGACTTGTAATCGAGGTTGAAAATTGAAACTTTGCTCGATGGATGATCCTCAAGCTAGTTGCCAACTTCACTTCCAATTTTTTAACTTTGATATAAATGAGCAAAAAAAATACAATATTTAGTAGGCAATGTAGAATTGTAGAGAGATAAATTGAGAGATTGTTGGAAGATTTGTTAGAAAGATGAAGAGAAAATGAAGTATCTATAGTTGAAAAATTGGGTTAAAATGTAAATATATTAATTTAGGAGTTAAAAATAAATATTAAAGGGATAGGGGGTGTTGGACGAGGCCAAAAATGTCTGTTGCAACAACGACCAAAATATAAAATGGCCGTTGTGCAACGAAATTTTTTGCAAAGGGAGGGAGACGGGCCGGACCGGGGCGGGACGAGCCTAGGTCCCGTCCTGGGTTCGTGTCCCATCCCACTTCTTTTTCAGGCGGGATCGGGGCTGAACCGGAGCGGGGTCAACCGGGCCGACCCGGCCCACTAGTCCGCCCTAGTATATATCCTAAACTGCCGCAAACTAAATTCGTTCCTCATTAATACTATTTATTGATTTTCCTAAATTTTTCTTCTGCTAGGTAGTGCATGAACGTGTTTAGGCTACTTAATTGCACTTCTTTTTATTTCATGTCTAAAAGATCTTCGGAATATATAACATATATTCATTCCTCATTATTGCCAATTGTTTTTTTCCTAGAATCCTCTCTTTGTTTTTAAAGGATTTTGAAACAGTACTTTGTCTCTTTCTTAATTTATTAATATTAACACCTATTAATTATTTATTCCTCAATGTAATTGAATGAATCGGTAGGAAATACTATTCTGGCACAATATGAAGCGGGTGGACATCAGATTAACAGGTATATAATTGTCGGGATGGCCTAAAACATTAAGAGCATAAAAAATTTAAATGGAAAAAATGATGGAGTGAATTTACAAGTTTGGAAAAAATAGAATGTGAAGCGAAAATTTCAAAAAAAATAAAATAGAGTAGTAGATAAATAGAATTGCTGATCATTGGAAAATGGCACATCAACTAAGCAATTCTCAGCTTTATTGCTAGTATTGTTATTGTTTCAATCATTATTCAATTAGTTTCCTTTTTTTTTTTTTTCCCCTTAAACTTATTTGGTCATTTACGGCAACTCTTTAAACTCCTTCTTTACTTGTTATCCACCTTATTAATGGAAGTTATTAGTTTCTAAATTATTCTAATAGAGAGTGAGAGTGAGAGTGAGAGTGAGAGTGAGAGTGAGAGAGTGAGTGAGAGTGTGAAGAATGGTAAAAAAATCAAAAGTATTAGTGAATATTATAATATATTCACCATATAATTTATAATTAATAGTAGTGTATAATTATGATAAATATAGGATCCTTATTCTATTAGGATTCAATATTGTATACACTATATATATTTGTATTAATGAGATAAAATCTGACCTTCCATGTACATAATTCAGTTAGTTTAAACTTATTAAATTCCTTATTAGTAACTTAGATTATCTATCTAATTTTACTTTTAAGCTCTTGAATTCAAGTAAAATCATTTTTCATGCATAGCTTACCCAGTAGGTGTTATACTGAAATCGGTGAAAAAATTCTCTTCTTCCAACTTTGTTTTGAAAAGCAAACTCTACAGTTAGCTTTTGGACATCTTATACATTTTCAATCATCTTAATTGAACTTCTAAATGCTTATTTAACACTATAAATTATCAACGTTTTTCTCTTTTTAATTCTTTTAATATTATGATACACTTTCTCTTTTTTTAATCTGTGTTAGTATGTCATAGACTTATATGCATCAAATTTTATTGCTGAAGAAACAAATCAAATCACATTTTCTTGCTGAAGAAAAATGTAAAATAGTAATAAGCACATAAGTTAATTAGGAGTAATAGTTAACATTGAATAATGAAAGAATCAGAAAGAGAAAATATTTAGAATAAAAAACATTTGCTCATATTAGTAATTCAAATCACATTTTATTCCCGGAATATAGAGTTAATATGAGTCGGTTTATACTATGGGTGGCCGGTGGGCCGGGCTCGGGTCCGGCGGGCCGGGTCCGGCGGGGTCGGGGTCGGGGCGGGACGATCCGGGGGTCGGGATCGGGACTAGCGGGCCTAGCGGGGTCGGGTCGGGCGGGACTGCTCCGGTCCCGTCCCGATCCCGATCCCGTCGGTATCGGGCGGGGCGGGCTCGGGTCGGGGCGGGGCGGGGTCGGGTTTTCCTTTTTTTTTTTTTTTTAAATAACATATGTATAAAAAAAAACTCAATAAATAAAACAAGATAGTGTAATAAAAACATCCCAATTTGTTTTTGTGCCTCTTATATTATTTAATAGACATATGATTTTTTTGTAATACAAATACAATTGTCTAAAATCTAAATTGCAACTTTATGGTGTTGTCCAAAAGTTGCAAATTACATAATAAAATTGCAATTAAAAAAATTACATTTTCAAAAAAATCTGTTCTAATTGCTTGATGATTTCATGTGGTTCTTCGGTTGGAATAGGTATTTGTTGGTCAAATTGATCCACGTCGCTTCCACTACCTTCGGCTAAGATTTCGTTGTAGTTTTCATCATCTTCTTCGTTGATCTCCGGTTGACCGCACCTTCTCCGCTCCGCTCGTATCCAATCTCTCGAATAATACCGCAACTTCCAAGTCGTCTCCGCCAATGAGTGTACGTGGTCTCCTATTTGATATCGCTGCGAGAAAAAGCGCTTTCCGACGCAGTTGATGACGCTTGAATGTTCAAAACATCTCGAGCCATCAATGAAAGTGTCGGAAAGGTCTTCTCATTCCCCCTCTAGTATTTCACAAGTCTTCTTGTCCATCTTCATTGATAACTTCTTGATACGGTACGCAGAACCCCGCAAAACAAAAATATCCAACTCGCTAATTTGGTTAGTAGAGGTACGGCCGCACATTCTATTTCGAGGCTTTCAATACTAGCCGCGGAAACAACATGTCTTTTGTGAGGTTGTGTTGAAGATGAAGAAGATGGTATGGTAGTAGGTACGTTACTAGCATTTTCTTGTTGATAAAATCTATATATATTTTTGCGGTGGTGTTCTACGCTATTCAACACTTCTTCTTTAGTTTGTTCAATAGGTGGTGGGTGATTTAGATTTTTGGGACTTGGAGGTGGTAGTACTTCTATACAATCGTAAATAGTTTCAATTAGTGATTTAGTACTGTCTATTTTAATAGTAGGATTTAATACAGAACCAATAATATAAATAGAAGGAATAGGAATAAAATATTTTTTTATTTTGACAAACATTTTTTTAATAATTTGCCTTATAAGTGATTTTTCCATATATTCACTAAGTAATAAAAATATTAGAGTTATATAAAATAACATAGTTGAAATAGTAGGATAATATATACCGGAAAATTCTTTTGTTGCTTGAAAAAATTTCTCTAAAAATACAATAAGTTCGGAAATTTTTTCCCAATCACTATCTAAAATCATATCATTTGGCTTTTTTTTATTATGAGAGTTAAAAAATAAAGTTATAGGTAATTTATAGTCATAAGCAACAAGGATTTGCTCGTATAAAGAATTCCACCTAGTGGATACTTCTTGTGGAATTCTTCTAAAAGGTAGTCCACAATCATGACAATTTTTTTTATATTCTTTTCTACGTTGTACTTTATTACTTTTAAAAATAAAGTTTATAGCAAATTGTATTTTACTAAGAATGTCTTCAAAAAGTGATAGACCATCCTTTACAATTAAGTTATATATATGGCACGCGCATTTTATATGAAAATGGTCTGGAAAAGATGGAGCTAAACTATTTTTTAACATTGTAATTGCGTAATTGTTATTAGAAGCGTTATCTAATGTAATAGTCATAATTTTATCGGTAATTCCGTAATAATCGCACACTTGATAAATATTTTTTCGCAATAAAAGTACCAAAGTGTGCCTATCATCTATATATCTATACGCTAAAATACGTTTTTGCATAGACCATTTATAATCTATCCAATGACAAGTTACGGTTAAATAATCATGGCCGTTAGTACTACGACCTATATCGACGTGATAGATACTTTGCCATTAAAATGATATAATGAAAAACGTAAATATTGTTGATATTCATGCGCAAATTTAAATACATCTCTCTTAACGAGTTGACCTAGGAAAAGCTGTTAAAAGCGAGATTATATATATCTCTAATGTAATGAATAAAACCGGAGATGAAGGAAATGAAAAAGGCAAACCCTCCACAAGCAACTAATTTTGATATTGCTTCCCTATCTCTATGTTTGTTGTATTTAGAGCCTACAATTCCCCCCGTCATAGGGTTAATTTGACCCTCGTACTTGGTCGGGACGATATCGTATGTGAACCTTGTCCCGATGGAGCGGCCGTTTGCGCACCCGGTTTTGAAGTCCGGTATTGGGCATACCTAGTGGATGAGCACTTACTACGTGTCTAATTAAACCCCCGTCCCACCGTGACCTTTTCCAGTTTTAAATTTTAAAACATTTTTACAAATTTTACATATGGCTACTTGATTCTCTACGTCCCTATCAAAAAATGTCCATGCATCCGATTTTAATGGTCGTTTTCTTTGGACCTCGTCTCATACTAGGGGGAATAGGAGGTATTTCAGTTGAAGGTGCACTAGTGGGCGTGTTGTCATCAATATTAGTGGGTGTATCGTCTAGATCATCGTCTAAATTAAAGTCTTCTTGAGTTCCAGAAAATAACTCCTCGTCTAAATCTAATGGTATGGTAGGAAAATGTTGAGTATCAACAAAATCATCCTGTGTAGGAATAAGATGACTAGAAGAAGTACCCTTGCCCTGGTTGCCTCTACTAGAAGAAGCACCCTTACCCTTACCCTTAAACATACCTCTAATTCCTTCCATTTTAATTATATGCTAACAAATAATTAAAGTAAATAAAATTAAGTGCGCTAAATAAAATAAACAGACAATAATAATTTAATGAAGGAACGAATGTACCAAACGCCGACGTAACGTCGACGTGTAATCGAGAGGTTGAAAATTGAAACTTTGCTCGATGGAAGATCCTCAAGCTAGTTGCCAACTTCACTCCCAATTTCCAAATGAATTAATAAAATTGAATATTTAGCAAACAATGTAGAGAGATATATTGAGAAATTAGAGAGATTGTAGGAAGATTTGTGAGAAAGATGAAGAGAAAATGAGTTATTTATAGTTGAAAAATTGGGTTAAAGTGTAAATATAATAACTTATGGGTTAAAAATAAATATTAAGGGGTAGGGGGGTGGGGGGGGGGGGGGGGCCTAAAATGGTCGTTGGCCAACGGCCATAATCTAAAATGGCCGTTGGTGCAACGGTTATTTTTGCAAAGGGGTTTAATTGTCGGGGTCGGGGTCGGGACGGGCTCGGGGCGGGCTCGGGTCCGGCGGGCCCGGGGCGGGCTCGGGTCTGGCGGGACGAGACATCGTCCCGTCCCGAGTTCGAGTCCCGCCCCCGTTAAAATTTTTTTTTTTTTTTAGAGCGGGGTCGGGTCGGGACCGGGGCGGGGTCGGGACGGGGTCGGGCCGGGGTCGGGTCGTCCCGGCCCACTGGCCAGCCTTAGTTTATACTCATGTTAGCTACTTTTCTATTATATGCATCTTCTCATTGATACGAGTATCGAGCAATTCAATCCCAAAAGTTTAAGCATGTGAAATTATAACCTAATTCTTTTTTTTGCTATTGCTGGTAGTGCACTTAATTTTTCCTCGTGATCTTTTCCCATCCATAGAGTTTTTATTTTTATTTAATTAGCGTTCAATTTTATCTTTTTGTTTATCTCCAAGGTCATTGGTATCGATCTCATTTATTTTTATTGCAAAAAATAAAGATACAGACAATTATGCATAATGGCGTGCCCCGACAAAATTTATAAGCAAAACCGTGAGTGAATAATGTCAAACAAATTGGAGTGGAGTGAGACCATTAGTGAAAGGGATAGGGAAACGATGAATAAGAAGAAGAGCGTGTTTGGATTTACTTATTTTAAATATTTTTGGCTTTTAAGTTATTTTTTACTTTTGTGGTATTTGAAGAAGATAAAAAGAGTTAAGCACTTATTTTTAGGCAATAGAAATACAAAATTAAAAGTCAAAAGTTGGATATTCTCAACTTACGACTTTTAGCTTATAAGCTATTTTTAAAAAGTTAATTCAAATACCTTCGAAGAATGGTCAAAAGGTTATCTTTGAAATATGAATAAAAACATTACATAATTTTAATTATTTCACAAGCCATACCGATATTGTATAGTGTTTCATATGGAACTATTTATTGTTGTTATGATTGTGCTCATTTTCAGAGAAGGAGAATGGTAAAAAGATTTGAAGTTCAAGATAGCTTTTGATTTATATTTTATTATCTCAAATTTGAGAACTTTAAACTTTAAAATTTACTGTGATTCTTGAATGAGCTATGTATCCATAAACTTATAAAAGGCGTTCACAGAATTGGTTTATACCTGACCATAAAAATGTACTATGACTATAACGCTACTTAATTATTATTGTTAATGTTGGATTTGATGTTGTGACATTTGATCCAACATATCTTATATCTTATGAAGTATTGATTTGAATATATAAGAATGTTGGGATAAATATTGCATAACATTCGGACCAACATTTTCAGAACTGATTTTGCCTTACTTCACGTAATGAATACTATGTAGTTATTATGACTTGGCAAGGTAAAAAGAAGTTGGTAAACGCGTGTGAAGAACGAGTCAAGACTGCTGCTTTTCGTGAGGAACAAGTCAAAGTTGTTAGAGATTTTTACTCCTTGATCATCTCCAACTAATCATACCAGCTGCCCACCTTTCCTTCAACCCCCACAACCAATCGATAAGCTTTTCAAGAAGACTCTACTATAAATAGAGAGGCTACTACAGTGAATCGATATTCAGAATCAGAAAGAAAAAAATACCAAGAGAGCTCTCGGGATTTCATCTCAGAAATCTGGATCACCAGTGTTGTCTGAGTGTATTGACAACATTCTGTCCAACGTTACAATTGTTGTTTAGATTCTAGATTAGTTTTGTATGGGGCGATTGTAATGAGGTTCTCTATGTCTACTTAGTTAGATTTTTCAGGCCGAAGTCATCTGCGACTTCAACTTTTAATTCCTTTCCGTTTTATATTGTAAATCTATAAAGAAAGGAATTTGTACTGTTGTATATAATATATATACAATACATTTGGTCATTGACCATCATAAGTTATATAATATATATAACATATAAAAATTTAAACCTTTGTGTTCTTTAAATTCCACTGATTTACTCTTTGAAGTTTCTGTTTTGCTAAGTGGTGTTATTGGTGTCGGACGACATAATTGCCGACATTCGAAAACAGAATTGACATTCGGTTTATTTCATTTTGTTTTTATTTCCCATAGCATTTTACACCCTTCAAGTGGTATTAGAGCCGACACTTAACACAATAAGTGCTTGGTCCTGTTGTCATAAGATATGGATCCGTCAAATCCAACTATTGGTAGGCTTCCTATTTTAGATGGATTAAATTACGCCTATTGGAAAATTCACATATGTTCTCATATCAAGTCAATTGATATTAGGGCATGGAGATCTAAACCAATGGGTATGTTGTTCCAATGTTGCCACTGGATGAGGAAGGTGACATTCTTGTTAAACCTGAATCCGAATGGACTACAGAAGAAACCAATAATGCTAGCTTTAACGAAAAGCCTTAAATGCAAATTTTTGGATGGGTTGATATGTATATGTTCAAACTCATTCAAAATTGCCCCACAACTAAGGATGTATGGGATATTTTATAGATTCATTGTGAAGGTAGCTTAAGTGTTCATCGAACAAAGTTACGCATGCTCATAAGTAAATATGAACGTTTAAGGATGGAAGAAACGGATGATATTAAATCTTATTTTGAAAAGTTGATTGACATCTCAAATGAATGTCAAGTGCTTGGTGAACCATTAACCAATACTCAACTTGTTGAAAAGGCTCTTCGTTCTCTTCTTAAAAAGTTTAATTTAAAGATTTGTGCTATTGAGGAAGCCTACAATATTGCCACAATGGACCTTCATACCTTGACGAGCATTCTCAAAACTTATGAGATGAACATTGAGAATCAAAAGTAATTGTATAAAAGCAAGAATGTGGCACTTCAAGTTCAATCCTCGGAGAGTCAAATCGAAGAAGAGGATGAGAATCTTGAAGAAATTGGTGATGGTGCAAATGTTGCCTTACTCACTCGAAAATACAATTCGATGGTGAGGAAGTTCAACAATGAAAGAAATCAATCTAAATCTAAAGAGCACCAAAACCAAGTCTTCAATCGAAAGCCCACTAGATTATTTTCAAATGAACAAAAAGGAAATCAACTAAGACGAACCAACTCAGACCGTACCAAATTTGATCCCAAACAACTTGAGTCCGTGCAGTGTCATGCATGCTCGGGTTGGGGACACTATGCTAACGAATGTGCAAACACTCTTAGAAAATTTGGTAAGAACCTATTAGTTTCTCTTAGTGACGATGAAGGAGAAGATGAACGAGATCGTGAAATTGAAACACAAGCAATGCTGGCTACTGTTTTTGAACAGTCTCTATCGGATAATGAAGATGTCATATACAGTGTTGTCTCAGATGCCATGATATTTGCTCCAACATCAGCATCAACATCCTCAGCGACATTCGAAAGGTATGAATTCTTTAACTATTCTGATGTTAATTGCTTTAGTGGTTCTATTTTGTTAGTGAGGTTGATTGCATGGATCAAGTTGAATGCAAAGATGATATGATTAATGAATTACAAAGTATTTGTAAAGCCTTAGTCATAGAATCCAAGCAACTTGACAAAAAGGTAAAATCTTTAACTCATGAGAATTTAGTATTAAAAGACACGATAACCCGACTTGAGGTTTCACTTACCAAGAAGGATATTGAATTTGGTAAGATCCGTGCAAAATTGGATTTAGCCGAAGCAACCTTCCATAAGCTCAACACGAGGACTTCAAAATTAAATGAGATACTCAACTTTAGTAAACATTCACATGCAGGAATTGAGTACGAAAACTCTCTTAAAACCATATGCTCTAATCTCTTTGATAAAAATGAGAAAATATGCTTTGTAAAAGAAAAATGGATGAATAATAGGTTCTCATACATGTCAAAGAATATGAAGTTATGTGTCATCACTGTAACTCCCCTGGACACTTAAAACCATATTATTTCAAACTTCAAAATTCCGTGAGCAAAATGTTGTCCAACATTCCGGATAACAATAGAAGCAATATTTCTAAGCCAAAAGGTAAAAAATGTTTTAATAGAGTTTGGGTTCCTAAAAAGGATGTAACATGTAATGTTGCTATAACAAAATCAAATGTCTAATTACGTATTTGAATCCAAATGTAAAGACAGAGTAAGAGAATAAGCAGCCATGGCATGCCGGAAGAAGCATCCTCAACCTGAAATGCTGAAATCCATCTGCCGGGACTCACACTCGAGCTTACGAACTAGTATAGAGACCTGTATCTGCATCAGAAAATACGCAGCAAACGTAGCATGAGTACACAACATACCCCTGTAGACATCATAGGCCGACAACGACGGATGTACGTAACAGAGATAAATATCAAGTTGACACCAGACCAACCTATACTAGACAGTTCAATAGTCCATATAAGTCACGCTGTACACATATCAATTAAATGATTCATCAAGTCACATTGTTCACATAACATTCTAATCACAGTCAAGTATAATCAATCCATTCACATATACAATGACCTTACTATCATAGTACCCACCAACTAGTACTCTATTGTCGAAGTTGTATTCAAACTTAACCCCATTTACCCAACCTTAACACATCAAAAAATAAGTCGACACTTAGATCACAACAACCTATTTAGAACGTCTTCTCAGATCATTGCACTTAAACTAACCATGATAACATTAACTCATTTATATTTTTTACGATATAATATCAAAGCATGTGTGATGAATAAATACGACAATATCAAATATGGCGATGAGCCCACATAATGGTGACAAGCCCACATAATAGCAGTCGGAATCATAGTAAGCCTGATTCTCCAAATCACTCATCAACACAGTTCAATACCGGTACCCACTCGACCGTTCATTACAAGCGTTTGAGTGGGACCCCCAAGCATGACAAGTACCCCTCAATATTTATAACTAGTATGTACTTCTATCGGAGTCTCGAAAAATTAAATCGTAGCCTACCTTGGGGCCGAACAGGAGCGCTACACGATCAAGCCTCGGTGACAACCTTGCCTTTCCGTTGCACCTTGTGATGGTCGAAGTCTATCCACATATATACACTATTTATTAATATAAAACTTACACAACATACAAGGATATAAACCTTCACTACAACAAATTCGATTATTGGTGACGAATAATTTTGTCACTTAAAACTCATATTTCATCACCAAAAATCTTTCGTGACGAAAAGCAATTCGTCCCTAAAGCACGAGTCATTAAATGTATGCAAAGACAACTTAGTGTTTCGTCGCTAAATAAAGTTGTATTAACTATGGAAATATTTTTCGTCCCCAAATGCATAGTATTTATGACGAACAAGTTCGTGATAGAAATTATAAGTTTGGTAGGTAATAGTATGTTTTTATCACTAAAGGGGTTATTAATACCGACGAAACTGATGCGTCACTAACTATTTAGTTTAATTAGTGACGACATCATTTGTCTCTAAAGTTATACATATTTCGTAATTGGAACAAACATTATTTCGTCACTAAAAGCTACTTTGTACATACGAATTCTCTTTTTTGTCCCTAAATGTATCTTGGGATTCTTTATTAATGACAATTATAATTGTCATACAATACAAAATTACTTTGTAGTCAATAAAAGCCATTTCTTGGACAAATATTATTTTGTCATTAAATGTAGTCAATTTGTACGAAACTACAAACATTTGACGATGTTTAAATTTGTAGTAAATGCTAATATTTCATTAGTTTCTCGTTAATTTTAAAATTTATAAATGGTGACAAATTTTCTCACATTTTACAAGATAAAATAACTCATTAACGTCAATAACGTTATACTTTTACAAGGAAATCTCTTTGCAATAAGTAATTGCAAATTTATTAAACTGACTTCATGGCCAGTATGAAATTTTTTCTTTAAACTTAGCATCATATAAATTGGACATAGCATAATAAAACATGTCAAGAAACAACAAATAATTTCACCCATGAATCATGATCATATAATTAAGAACTAAAACTATATTGAGGTAATATCTCATTACAAATTCGTTAAATTAAAAAAAAGACATAAATAAAGCAAAATCTGTGACGTGAAAGTCTAATTGATGTACATGAATATTAGTAATGAGAAAAGACAAGATGTTACTTCCTCATATGCTAATGTAGAGCCGCTTATGTAATAACTCTACTCTTGAGTCAATTTACACATTCATGTGGTACCTGTGAAGAAACAAAATTAGAATTTTAATGCATACTTTCTAGTATCATGATTTAAACAAGATATATTATCAAACTTATTTGTAAAATTGATATCAATTGGTGAAGTAAATAATACAACAACATATCCAGTGAAATCCTATAATGTGGGGTATGAGAATGATAGAGTGTACACAGATTTTATCTCTACCTTGATAGGTAGAGCGGTTGTACCCAAGTTAAGTAGAATGAGAAATAAGTAAAGAAGATACTTACCCAAGTTATATAGTAAACTTTTCATTCCTTTCTTCTTCCCAGTTATACACATTGATCTTTGTCTGCAAAAAAAAAAAATTAAAAAGTAATTGAAAGTACAATTTCATGCAACATGGGATGTATGAAATGTGGTTAAAATTGGATTTAAGAAGTAATACTTTCTATTGTAATTGTAACCAGATTCTTTTCAAAATAGCCAATATGACTCAAGTTGAAATCAATTTCTATATACTTTAAACCAATTTCAAATATAATTCAAAAATCAACCAATTTGAGATAAAATTGAGATAAATTAATTATTCAATTAACTGATTAAGCTTTTAGAACTTAACAGAATAAAATTAATATTTGCAAAAATATATCTCATGTAATAATTAAGTCGTGAATGACTATAAATTAACAATTTTAAATATATACGCAATTAAAAACTTATTTTTTAAGTAATTTGATTTGAAAATAATAAATACTTATATTTTATAAAATAATATATTATTAATTTATATAGATATAATTAATACTTAAAATTATGTATATATAATATTAGGAAATTTTCCAAATGAAATGGTAAAATAACATCAAATATAATTAGAAAATATTTTTTATTTTACAAATATTTATTTTATTTTTGTTTAGAATTTCAAGAAGCTTTACCGATTAATTAAAAAGTGACAAACCAAAATTAGATGTCAACAACCGTCATTTCGTTGGTCACAAACTTTGTTGAGAACAGATGATGCTCATTTAGTGCGTTGGCACCGGACACCAAATAAGTAGTCCTGACATGTAGAAAATGAGCTGACTTCATTCGTCTATGTTACGCCTTGTAAGTTTCACGTTCCGTCGTGTCATCACTTGATACCAATTTTCTGGGATGAGGTACGACATGGCGGAAGGGTAATTAAGGTTTATAGCTTGTTTATGTATGTTCCGGAGTGTATAGAAGTTAAACGAATCGAAGCAAATACCTTTCGACAAAATCGGAAAAATATTCCATTTTAACGGCAAGAATGACGGACCGTCAAATGACCTAAACATGTCAAACCACATAGGTGGTTTGACGGTCCAAATTGACAGACCGTCAATCTAACCGTCAAATACGGTGGTGCAGAATTTTCAGTCAGGTATAAAATGTTTTAGTCAACCCATTTACCTCATTTTCCCTCAAATCAAACCCTAAGTCACTCCCAAATCCTCTCTAAGGTATTGGATCATTCTAAGATCAAACCTAAGTCAAATCAACATAGTAAATCTCATGGTTATCGTGATAATAGGCTTCTCCTCATAGAACCGATTCCGAAAACCCTTAGAAGTGGTGCAATCTACTGTTTTGAGGAGATATCTACGTGTAAAGGTGAGTTTATCCTCTTATATCGATTCTTATGGTTATTTGATGATTTGGAACAAGTTATGGAAGGATTCTCATTGTTAAAACTCATAAACCTTTGGAGTCGGGATTATGTAACTAGTTGAGTTAGTTTATGTGAGACATACGGTAAAGTTGTTAATTAAATTGGTTACATATGTTGAAGGATTAAGGAAGGTGTATTTTTAAAGATTATGGGATCGGATTATATAATGTTTCTTTATAAAATAAGCCTAAAGAACCCTATATGCTTGAAGTTGTCGAAGGATGCCTAAGTGAGTTTCTCCATAGAATTTGGATTCGATATTGATATTGACCCTTTATATGATAAAGATAACCATCCATAAGGTGTGCAAAGCTTCATGGAGGACCTGTCGTACGATGAAGTTCCCATCATTATTCCGGATCGCCAAATCCATAAGCTATGGACCAAAGAAGTAACCTCGGTCAAAGTGATTTAGAGGAATAATAACGTATAATAAATGAATTGGGAGGCTGAAGAAGTTATGAGATCTTGATATCCTTATTTGTTCCATACCTATGTCTATGTCGCTCCTCGTGCGATACGATTCTCTAGTTCCTATTCTATCCATCGATCTTAAGTCATATACTTTGCTTAGGTACTGATGTTGAGACAAACATGGCAGGTGCAGCTCAGAGTACAACGAAGGAACGTTAAGGTGAGTTATGGCTAACCCTCTTTGATTCTCATGTAGATAGACAGTTGTGTGAGGCCAATTGAATAATGTAATGCTATTATGTAGCCATGTGCAACATTAGTTATATGTTTGAGCTGGTTGACTGGTTTTTGGTAGCCATATTTATTGGGAAACCTCTATAAAAAAATTTGAATTCCTAAGCATTAGAGCAATCCTCAACTTTCGAAGAAGAATGTTCCTAAGGGGGGAAGGATGTTATGCCTTGTAAGTTTCACGTTTTGTCATGTCATCGATGGATACCAATATTCTGGGATGAGGTACGACCTAGCTGAAGGGTAATGAAGATTTATATCTTGTTTATGGAAGTTTTGGAGTGTATGGAAGTTAAACAAATCAAAGAAAATACGTTTCGACGAAATCGGAAAAACTTTTCATTTTGATGGCCAGATTGACAGACCATCAAAAGGACCATTCTGAACCATCAAATGGCTTGCAAAATGACAAACCACATAAGAGGTTTGACTGTCCAGATTGACGAACCGTCAACCGTTAATCTGACCGTCAAATGGGGTGGTGTAGAATTTTCAGTCGAGTATAAAATATTTTAGTCAACCCATTTACCTCATTTCCCCCCCAAATCAAACCCTAAGTCACTCCCAAATCCTCTATAAGGTATTGGATCATGCCAAGATCAAACCTCAGCCAAATCAAGTGCAATAAACATAGTAAATCCCGTGGTTGTCGTGATAATCATCTTCTCCTCATAAAACCGATTCCGAAAATCCTTAGAAAGTGGAGCAAGCTACTGTTTTGAGGAGATATATGCATGTAAAGGTGTGTTTATCCTCTTCTATCAATTCTTATGATTAATTAATGATTTGGAACAAGTTATGGAAGGATTCTCATAGTCAAAACTCATAAACCTTTGGAGTTGGGATTATGTAACTTATTGAGTTAGTTTAATTGAGAGATAAGGTGAAGTTGTTAATTAAATTGGTTACATATGTTGAAGGTGATGTAAATCAACCCGCAAACTTAAACTTCCAACATAAGTCGACAAGAGCTTTACTAAGGTTGCCAACAATGACACGTCATTCTACAATTATATGCCTAACATGGCATGGAAAATTAAATGGAGTTGGAGTTGTGACATGAATATTTAAAAAGTCTTGTATTTTCGGCCTTCTTGTTTGGTCTTGGCCGAGACCATGTATATTCTTTTAGCTTATATTTATTTACTAGATTAGCTATTAGCTTAGGAAATAATATGCTATGTAATAAATACATTAGGACACAATTAATAAGTCATGAAGATGAGTAGGCCGAGAGTACACCATGGCAAGGAAATGTGATGACTTGGACGATAAAGTCGCAAGGACAAGGAACATCTAGAAGATGGGAGATTCAAGGACAGACTTTATGAACTAACAAGTTCATGAAGTTAGCTATATTGAATACTTCAAGTCATCCAAGTGGAGAGGAGTTGGACGATATGATCATCAAAACAAATACCAAGAATAGAAGCTTACAACACATTTCAAGAAGATGAGGTTGTTGGAGGAATTTATGAGCTAAAAAAATCATGAATATGGTTACACGGGAGACCTCAATCTCGGCCTAGAGAAGAGAAAGATGTGGATGAAACACCTTGGTCTCCAAGTCACTCCAAATCTGTTCACACTTGGCCAAACTCCCAAGCAATTTATGTCCCTTAGTTTTCTTCTAGAATAGTCTATTTTGTACTATAAATAGAGGCCTTAGGCCATTGTGAAATTCAGTGTTTGAAGATATATAAAAGTTGAGTTTTACTCACAAAGCTACGTCTTTCAACCCGAGATTGATATTCTTAGTCGGTTTTCCTGGAGGACCTTTGATTCTTGTGTGAGCCAAACCTCTTAGCGTAAGTTTAACTAAGACTGTGTGACTTAGTTGAATCCGAACTAAGGTTTTTCCTTTTGTGTAGGTCTGGTTGAGACTTTGTGACTCAACTAAACCCAAACTTAAGGAACCCCCTCGGCGTAGGTAGACGTTGGAACTTGTGTGATCTAACCAAACCCAACCAAGGGTCTATTATAAGGTTTTTCGGCTACCCTCACTTAGCTTGTTCACAAGAATTTCACTTAGAAACCTCGAACTAGACCTTGTAAAATTGGTCACCCCATCTTGGTGTTGACTTGGGCATTAAAACCCCCTTGTCGTTATCCAAACCGTATCGATTGTGTCCTTATCGACTGTCCAACACTTGGTGTGTCCTCGGGTTTGTACTTTGTATCCCGTGTGCATTCCTTGTAAAACCACTTCGTTATTTCCACCACCACATCCCATAGTACCTTAAAAACATCCACCACAAAGGCCAACCCCCGAAACCATCCCCAACTGCCCGTCCAAACTTGACAACAACAAATTGTCCGCATAACACACTTTACCGGAACCTCACTGTTTCAGGTTCTATTCTATGGTCTTGCCACCATCTACTCACTAAACCCCAACCACCATAATAACCCTAAACACACCCTCAATGACCCCACAAAGATTCTAAGCCCAACTTCTCACCAAACTACCCAAAACAGTCCCAAAATACCACCTACCCGGCAGTAACGCCTAACCCGAGAACCTTTATTTCACATCCATTGTCGCGTCAACTAGTTCCCTACCGAACTCAGCCCCACTTACCCTTACTCACCCCTCCGTACATACATCAGAAGTATTAAGGAAGATGTGTTTTAAAAGAGTATGGTATTGGATTATATAAAGTTTCTTTATAAAAGAAGCCTAAAGAACCCTATATGCTTGAAGTTATCGAAGGATGCCTAAGTGAGTTTCTCCATAGAATTTGGATTGGTTATTGATATTGACCCTTTATATGATATAGATAACCATATATAAGGAGTGGAAAGCTTCACGGGACATAGCTACCTTTTTAGTAAGGTATGTAGGGTTTTCCTTCCTTTTTCGGCCTGATCTATATAAACGTGATGTAAATGTGATGCTGCTCTATAACAATTCCATTTTTGACATCTATAAGTATCTTTGGTGAGTCATGATCATATAATATCACTCTCAGAGAGTTTATTCATGGGTTGTAAGTTTGATAGAGTCGTGTAATGATAATGATGTCTGTCTCATAATGTTGATCGAAGATGTAACAACCTTACGTCACCCTGACCGAATTGGTAAGCATGACATGTCCTTCAGTTGTTGATCATACATATGTATTATTCATTCATATTGCCCTTAGAGGCTTATGGCATTATATACGCAACTTATACACATATAACATTGATAATATTTCCCTTAGTGGCCTATGACTTTATATACGTAGCTTATACATACTCGACATTGATAACATTGCCCTCAGAGGCCTACAGTGTTATATACGTGATTAGTACACATATCTATACAGTTTGAGGCACTGTGTCATTATAAGTTTTAGGTGGTATCTCTTATTTCCTTAGATATTGTTGGTTTATTTACAGTCGAGTATGCCCTACATATTTAGTACACCTTTCATACTGATGTCCCTTCTAGGGCACTACATTTCATTCCCGCAAGTACAGATAGATAGAGCAGCGCTCCTCCTCAATAGGTGATCTGCTCAGCTGTGCTATTATCATACTCCATTCTCTCGGAGTTGCAGTACATGAGTCCTTAGATACTATTTTAAATATGCTACTAGTCTTTTAGGGTATGGCAGGGACCTGTCCCGACCTGTTGGTATGTACATGATAAAGACATGTAGACTTATGTACAGTGGATATTGGTATGTCGTGTCCATGTCAGTCCTTTTTGTTATTAGTATACTCATTTTGTGGCCTTGTCGGCCTTGGTTATCTGTATGTATACATATCATGTTGGGACTCTTTTGCATGCAGGTTGTCAATATGTCTTGCATTATATGGTTATTTGGAGGCCTTGTCTGCCCAAGTTTCATCCTACCATTGTAAGATACTACAGTGGTACGGTCAGACCTTCGGGTGCTGGATGTCGGCCACACCCTCTAAGGTTGGGGTGTGACAAACTTGATATCAGAGCAGGTCTATCCTAGGGAGTCTGCAAGTTATATCTAGTAGAGTCTTATTTATGGGTGTGTTGTGTACCAAACTTATAAGTAGTAGGCTACATGATATTTAAGATTGTTACTTTTCTTCCTGATTTAGATCGTGCGATAGTACTAAATTCTAAGTGTTCACTCTTAATCCTCATCTTCTTTATGTTCTCAGTTATGCCTGCTACTATTAGATGACAGGAGGCTCTGTGAAGAGTAGACGAGGAGGCATAAGAGGGTATCAGTCAAGCACCACCCACTGACTCTAGGAGACATGAGCTCCAAGTTGAGGTAGTATATTGAGCCTCCATGAATCCACTCCACTCCCCACCCTCACCCCACCTCTATATGGATAGGGGGAGCTGATGTGCCTCCAGTTCCTTATCCAGTTGCCCCCGATTAATACCTAGATATTAAGAGTGCGGTCCAACTATTGACTCGACTTGTGACCTATTAGGCCCAACGTTAGACCCCAAGTGTTACTGATAGAGATGTGATTGCGAGAGTTTGGGATTTTATTAACTTGGACCTTCAGGTATTTACATGGATAGATCCCAATGCGGACCCACATAATTTTTTGGATAGGATGCGGTGGACCTTACGAGTTATGCATGCAACGGATGCCGAGAGAGGATAATTAACTTTCTATAAATTACAGGATGTGGCCGCAACCTAGTTTGAGACTTGGGAGCAGACTCGGGATACCAGGCCCAACCGTAGGGTTGGAGGGAGTTCTCTGAAGTATTTTTACAACAGTATTTGTCGGTCAAGCTTCAACAAGCCAGGAGAGATAGGTTTTTATATTTAGAATAGGGAATATGAGTGTCATAGTATATATCCTATAGTTTAAGTCCTTTGCTAGGTATGCTCCCACGATTGTTGCTGATATGAGCAACCGAGTACATCAGTTTGTTAAGGGGTTGGGGCCACATTTGGTGAATAACTGCACAACAACATCGCTAAATCCAAATGTGGACATCTCTCAAGTTTAGGCCTATGCACAGAATCTAAAGGATCCTAGAAGGAAGCAGCGGGCTGATCAAAAGTATAATATGGGCCAACACAAAAGGGTCGATCCATAGGTGATGCAGGGGTTTCAAGGTAGATTTAGGCCTTAGTTTCCTAGACACCTATATTATCTGACGACTAGTGTGCCATCGCAGTTTCAGGGCCAATGTCGTGATTCGACCACTTATTCTGGTCTGGGTTTGAGTTCATGAGCACCCAACCCGCAACATAGGGGAGATTTGAGTTAGTTCAGGGCACCTCTACCTCGATATGCCCAGTATGGTAGGGCCCATCTAGGGCAATGCCTCGACGATATATATATATATATATATATATATATATATATATATATATATATATATATATATATATATATATTATTCTTGTGGTTACTTAGGGCGTTTTATTAGGAATTATCCAACGCGAGGTGGAGGCGGTATGGCACTGCTAAAAGGGTCTGTAGCAGCTTATTTTTCATCATTACGCCCTTCAGGACAGAGTACACAAGCATCAGCTAGTAGGGGCAGAGGCAGACGAGTAGCATCTAGTTCGAGCGGTCCCCAGAACCACATCTTTTCTTTATCAGGTCGATAGGACCTTGAGTCATCCCCAGATGTGGTTATATATATCTTATATATCTTCTCTCTTGACGTATATGCTTTGATAGATCCGGGTTCCACCTTGTGTTATGTTACACCTTTTGTTACTGGTATGTGCGGAAAAGAGTCTGAATTGTTACATAAGTCATTCGGAGTATCTACACCTAAGGATGAACCTGTAGTTATTAGGCAGTTGTATAAGGATTGTTATATAAAGATTCATAATCGTCATACTATAGCTGATTTAAATGAAATAGAAATGGTGGAATTTGATGTCATTATCTATATGGATTGGTTGGCTTCTTGCTACGCTAATGACGATTGTTGGACGAAAGTCATTCGCTTTAATTTTCCAAGCAAGCCGGTCATTTGAATGGAAATGCATTATAGTAGCACCAAAGGGTAGGTTTATTTCCTACCTTAAGGCTCAAAAGATGATATCGAAAGGGTATATATTCCACCTCGTGCGAGTTCAGGATGCGGAGGCAAAGCCTCCAACTCTTCAGTCAGTCCCCGTCATTAGTGAATTTCCTGACGTACTCCTTGATAAACTTCCTGGCGTTCCTTTCTGAATGGGAAATTGAGTTCGCTATCAACGTACTCCTAGTTACCGAACCTATATCTATTCCCCCGTATCGAATGACTCCTGCCGAGTTAAGAGAATTAAAAGCTCAGTTGAAGGATCTTCTAGAAAAGGGATTTATCAGGCCCAATACTTCTCTATGGGATGCGCCAATATTATTTGTTCGTAAGAAAGATGGTTCCTTAAGAATGTGTATTAATTACAGTCAGCTGAATAAGGTGACTATTAAAAACAAGTACCCGCTTCCTAAAATCGATGATTTGTTTGACCAGTTGCAAAGCGCTAAGTATTTTTTGAAGATGATCTCAGGTCTGGATATCACCAGCTATGGGTTAAGAAGAAATATATTTTAAAGACTGCTTTCCAGACCAGATATGGACACTACGCGTTTCTTCTTATGTCTTTTGGTCTGACTAATGCATCGGCAACCTTCATGGATATGATGAACCGAGTATTTAAATCATTATTGGATATCTTCATAATAGTGTGTATTCACGACATTCTGGTATATTCTCGTTCGGAAGCCGAGTATGCAGATCACTTGTGATTGGTATTACAGACACTTCAGGATCACGAGTTATACGCTAAGTTTTCTTAATATGAGTTCTGGTTGAAATCAGTAGCTTTTCTGGGTCATGTAGTGTCAGATGAAGGCATCAAAGTGGATGGTCAGAAGATCAAGGCGGTAAAGAATTTGCCGAGACCCATAACCCCTACGAAGGTGCGTAGTTTCTTAGGCTTGGCAGGTTATAATCGAAGGTTCGTAGAGAATTTCTCTTCTATTGTTGCTTTATTGATAAAGCTGACACATAAGGCAGCCAAGTTTCAGTGGTCAAGGGCTTGCAAAAAGAGTTTCTAGGAGTTGAAAAATTGATTAACATCGACTCATGTATTGGCATTACTTGAGGGATCAGAGGGCCACGTGGTGTACTGCGATGCCTCCAGAGTAGGGTTGGGATGTGTTTTGATGCAGCATGGTAAGGTAATTGCATATGCTTCGAGGCAATTAAGGAAACATGAACAAAACTAACTGACTCACGATTTGGAATTGGCAGTTGTTATATTTGCTCTAAATATATGACGTTATTATTTATACGGAGTCCATGTTGACATATTCACTAACCATAAGACTCATATTTCTCTACAACGAGTTGAATTTAATGCAAAGAAGGTGGCTAGAGTTATTAAAGGATTATGACATTGACATTTTATACAACCTCGGTAAGGAAACTGTCATAGCGAATTCCTTAAGCCGCAATTCTATGAGGAGTTTGGATAGTATTGAAGCCAACAAGATAGAGATGACCAAAGAACTGCATCACTTAGCCAGTTTAAATGTGTGACTTTTGAACACGGATGAGGGAGGAGCGGTAGTGCAGAATACCACAGAATAATCCTTGATAGCATAGGTGAAAGCAAGATAGTTTACTGACCCCGAGTTAGTCAGAATGAAAGAAGGGATCCTCCTGCTGTAGAAGCCGATGTTGGAACTTACAGGGGACAGAGTCCTTAGATATCAGGGTCGGTTTTTTGTACCGGATGTAGGAGGGCTTCAAAAGCAAATCATGGCTGAGATCCAACAGTCTAGGTATTCCATTCATCCTGGCATGACAAAGATGTATTATGACCTCCATCAGATTTATTGGTGTAACAATATAAAAAAGAATATCACAGAATATGTCGCGCAATGCCCAAATTGCAACAAGTGAAGATCGAGCATCAGAAACCTGGAGGGATATTACAGAATATAGAGATACCGAATTGGTAAGCATGACATGTCCTTTAATTGTTGATCATAGATATATATTATGCATTCATATTGCCCTCAGAGGCCTATGTCGTTATATACGCGGCTTATATATATATATATATATATATATATATATATATATATATATATATATATATATATATATATAATATATATTGATGATATTACCCTCAAAGGCATATGACGTTATATACACATATTATACATACTCGATATTTATAACATTACCCTCATAGGACTACGACGTTATATACGCAATTAGTACGCATATCTATACAGTTTGAGGCACTGTGGCATTATAAGTTTCAGGTGGTATCTCTCATTTCCTTAGATACTGTTGGTTTATTTACAGTCAACTATGTCATACATATTTAGTACATCTTTCTTACTAATGTCCCTTATGGGGAACTACATTCCATTCCCGCAGGTATAGATAGATAGAGTGGAGCTCCTCCTCAGTAGGTGATCTGCTCAGCTGTTCTATTGTCACACTCCCTTCTCTCGGAGTTGTAGTACATGAGTCCTTAGATGCTATTTTAAATATGCTACGAGTCCTTTGGGGTATGGCAGGGCCCTGTCCCGACCTGTTGGTATGTACATATTACTCTTAAAGGCATGTAGACTTATTTACAGTGGATGTTGGTATGTCGTGTCCATGTCAGCCCTTTTTGTTACTAGTACACTCATCTTGTAGACTTGTCTGCCTTGGCTATCTGTATGTATACATATCATGTTGGGACTCTTTTGCGTGCAGGTTGTCAATATGTCTTGCATCATATGGTTATTTGGAGGCCTTGTCAGCCCAAGTTTCATACTACCATTGTCAGATACTACTATGGTACGGTTAGACAGTCGGGTGCTGGGTGTCGGCCACACCCCCCAAGGTTGGAGTTTGACAGTCTATCCACAATGACCCATTTAGAGTCGAACTTTTAACGAGAATTAGGTAGTCCTATAATAAAATTCATGTTGATCGCTTCCCATTTTCATGTTGGAATCTCTATATTTTGTAACAATCCTCCAGGTTTCTGATGCTCAACATTAACTTGTGACAATTCGGACACTAAAAAACAAATTCCAAGATATTCTTCTTCATATCGTTCCATTAGTATAGCTGTCAAAGGTCATGACACATATTAGTTGAACAAGGGTGAATAAAATACATGGATCGGTGCATCTCCGCTATAATCTTGCCTCAAAGTCCCGCAACGTCGGGCACACACAACTGACCTTTATACTTAAGAACTCCGTCTTCCGATAGTTTGAACAACTGATTCTTTTGAAAGGGAATTACTTAGTTAATTATAACCAAGTTTGGATCATCAAATTGTCGTGCCTTCACTTCTGCCACTAAGGAGGATTCAGCGGCATTCTGAACTATGGCACCTCCATTGCTTGTATCAATCAATCACATGCTTAGACTTGCCAACCGATATATATCCTTTGACATATTAACTTTTCAACTCCCATATGCTTTAGGCTACAAATAGACTTCCGACTTAACGCGTTGGCTATGACATTTGCCTTGCCAAGATGGTACAAAATATCGACATCGTAGTCTTTCAATAGTTGAAGACACATTTGTTTCCTCAAATTCAACTATTTCTTCCTGAATATATACTGCAAACTTTTATGGTCTGTAAATATATCAACATGAACCCCATACAAATAGTGACGCCATATCTTTAAAGCAAATATATCAGCCGCTAACTCAAGATCATGGGTCAGGTAATTATGCTCGTGTTTCCTTAGTTGCCTCGAAGCATATGCAATGACCTTACCATGTTGCATTAGAACACATCCCAACCCTACTCTGGAAGCGTCACAGTACACAATGTAGCCCTCAGGAAGTGCTAGAATATGTGATGACATTAATCTGCTCTTCAACTCCTGGAAACTCTTTTCGGAAGCATCTGACCACTGAAACTTAGCTGCCTTATGAGTCAACTTTGTTAGTGATGGAAAAATGGAAGAAAAGTTCTCTAAGAATCTCCGATAGTAACCTGCCAAGCCCTTTGAAACTACGCACCTCAGTAGCAGTTGTAGGCCTCGACTAATTCTTTACGGCTTCAATTTTATGACTATCAACCTTGATTCCTTCATCCGACACTATATAACCCAAAAAAGCCACCGAGTTAAGCCAGAACCTAGATTTAGAGAACTTAGCATACAACTTGTGATCCTGGAGCATCTGTAATACAACTCTCAAATGATCCGCATGCTCTACTTTTGAGAGAGTATACCAAGATGTCATCAATAAATACTATTACAAAGATATCCAGAAATGGCTTAAACACGCGATTTATCAAATTCAAAAAAGTTGTTTGTGTATTAGTTAAACCGAAAGACATAACAAGAAACTCATAGTAGCCATATTGGTTCCGAAATACTGTATTTGGAATATCCTTCTCCTTAACTTTCAGCTGATGGTATCTAATCGAAGATCAATTTTTGAGAAATACTTAGTGCCTTGCAATTGATCAAACAAATCGTTGATCCTGGGAAGCGGGTATTTATTCTTAATAGTCACCTTATTTAGCCGAGGGTAATCGATACACATTCTCAATGAACCATCCTTCTTACAAATGAATAACACTGGTGCACCTCATAGGGATGTACTAGGCCTAATAAAGCCCTAAAAGATCTTTCAGCTGAGCTTTCAATTCTTTCAGCTCGGCATGAGCCATTCTATATGGAGGAATAGATATAGGCTGGGTATCTGGGAGCATGTAGATAGCAAAATAAATTTTCCTTTCGGGAGGAATACCAGGAAGTTCATCAAGAAATATGTTAAGAAATTCGTTAACGACAAGAACTGACTAAAGGGTTGGAGGCTTTGCCTCCGCATCCTGAACTCGTACGAGGTGGTAGATATATCCTTTTGAGATAATCTTCCAAGCCTTAAGGTATGAAATAAACCTACCCTTAGGTGTTGCAGCATTGCCCTTCCATTCAATGACTGGCTTGCCTGAAAATTTAAAGCGAATGACTTTTGTCCAACAATAAAAACTAGCATAGCAAGAAGCCAATCAATCCATACCTATAATAGTGTCAAATTCTACCATTTTTAACTTATTCAAATCGTCTACAGTATGGCAATCATAGATCATTACATCAAAATTCCTATACACACCTAACAACCACGGGCTCACCTACGGGCGTTGACACTCTGAATGACTCATGTAACAATTCTAGTTCTTTTCCACAGTTAACAGCAACAAATGGTGTAATATATTACAATGTGGAATCCGAATCTATCAAAGCATATACGTCAAGTGAGAAGATAGATAATATACCTGTAACCACATCCGGAGATGTCTTAAGGTCCTGCCTACCTGACAAAGCATAAATGCAGTTTTGGGGACCGCTCGAACTAGATGATGCTCCTCTACCTCTGACTCTACCAACCGATATATGTGTACCCTGCCTAGAAGGACGTACTAATGAAGAAAAAGTTGTTATAGGCATGTCAGCTATGCCATACCGCCACCGCCTCTTATCGAACAAAACCACATAATATGACTAGGTTGCCCACATGAATAATACACATTGGAACCCTGCAGCATTGCCCAAAATGAGTCCTACCACATTGAGCGCAATACGACATTGGTGGCCTTGCTTGACTCAAATCTCCTCTATACTGGGAGCCTGACGCCTGTGAACTCTGACCCTAACTAGAATAAGTGGTGGGATCACGACACTGGCCTTGAAATTGCGGTGGTGCACTAGTTGTCGGATAAGATGCACACCTAGGAAACTGAGGCCTAAATCCACCTCGAAACTCTCCCGTATCACCTGTGGATTGGGCCCCCTTATACTGGCCCCTATCATGCTCTTGACTGGATCACTACTGCCTCTTATGGTCCTCTAGATTCTATGTATTGGCCTGAATGCCGTATATATCCAAATTCGGATTCCGAGAAGTTGTAGTACACTCATTCACCAAGTGTGGCCCCAAACCATTAACGAACTGATGCACCCGGTCGCTCATATCAGCAATGATAGTAGGAGTGTACCTAGATAAGGAATTGAACTGCAAGCTATACTCTCGAACGCTCATATTACCCTTCTCCAAGTGTAAGAACTTGTCTCGCCTGGCTCGTCAAACCTCGATCGATAGATACTGTTGCAAAAATGAGCTGGAAAATTCCCTCCAACCCAAATATAGGCCTTGGGGTCCCCGAGTAGCCTCCCAAGTCTCAAACCAGGTTGCGGCCACATCAAGAAACCTAAAGGAAGCCAACTCTACAGTCTCGGCATCTGTAGTATGCATAACCCGTAAGGTCCACTGCATCCTATCTAGAAAATTTTATGGGTCTGCATTGGGATTTGTCCTTATAAATACTGGATGGTCCAGGTTAATGAAGTCCCCAACTCTTACACTTATAGCTCTATCAGCAACATCAAGAGTCTAATGTTGGGCCTGAGAGGCCACAAGTCGAGTCAATAGTTGCACCGCACTCCACATAACTAAATCATGATTAGAGGTAACTGTAGGATGAACTGGAGGTACATCAGCTCCCCTCTGCACCTACGGAGGTGGGTGCAGGGGTAGAGTCCTGGAGGCCCGAGATACAACCTCATCCTAGTGCTACTATCTCCCTGGATCAGTGGATAGTACCTGACTGGCACCCTCTTCCACCTCATTGTCTAACCTCCACAAAGCTTCTTGTCTTCTAGTAGTAGTAGGAATAGCTTAGAACATAAATAAGTTGAAGATTAGGAGTGTACATCTACGATTCAGTCCTATTGCACAATCTAGATCAAGAAGAAAAGTAACCATCCTAAATATCTTGTAACCTCCTTCTTATAAGTGAGGAGCACAACGTACCCATAAATAAGACTTTATCAGATACAGCTTGAAGACTCCCTAGGACAGACCTACTTTGATAACAAGTTCATCATACCCCAATCTTAGGGGGGGTGGCCAACACCCACTACCCGAATGCCTGAGCGTACCACTATAGTATCGGGAACCTATAATACAAAACTTGGGCTGACAAAGCCTCTATATAACCGTATAAGACAAGAATGTATGAAAACTTGCATGCATAGGAGTCCCAGCATGATATATATACAAATAACCAAGGCCAACAAAGGCCACAACAAAGTAGACTAGTAGCAAAAAGGGGCTTATAAGGCCACGCCATATATACACCCATTATACACAAGTCTACAAGACTCTAAGAGTGACCTAATACATCAATAGGTCAGGATAGGGCCCCACCATACCTAAAATACTAGTAATATATAATAATACCTAAAGATCCGGTATAGCAACTCCAAGAGAGGGGAGTGCGACAATCACAGATGAACAGACAACCTACTGAGGAGGAGTGTCGCTCTGTCTATCTGTACCTGCGGGAAATAATACAGTGCCCCATAAAGGGGAATCAATACGAAAGATGCACTGAATATGTAAAGTAGAAAATAAATGTAAATAGAAGATATAACATAAGAGATATGGGTATAGATGTCAACCTGAAACTCATAAGATACCTCTGAGGGCATACCCTGTCATAAGTATGGATATATATACATGTCTATAAATTCAAGCCACTCAACAGGGCTATGTAATATTATATCAAGCCTCTTTGTGGGGAAAATCATATCATAGTATATTGTACCCAGCCTCAAAGAGGACTCGGTCGTACCCGGCCCAGATGTGGGACTCGGTAATATCAAAACCAATTGTAGTGGTGGGCATATAAGTGTCGCACATGATCTACTATAGCGTGTCTTGACAAGAAAATACATATAAATATATATGTACAATGCAAGATAGACTTCAAAGGATGTCATGAGCAGAGCCGGAGTGACCTATCATCGTTATCCTCCGACTATTGTTATTGGCGCTACGTTCATGAATCTCAATATAACCAATTTGAAACATATAGAATCTCAGAGATTATTATGAATGGGAAATATGGGAGGAATATGATTGACTTTATCATAGAAGGCATATCGTTAGTTGGTTACATGGAATATAACTCATTTTCAAGATAGCGTTTTGTCAAGTCATGCCGAGAAGGAAAGTTTGGCTTACATACCTTGCTGATAAAGCTGGTTACGTTCTGTGAAGCCTTACACATGCTATGGAATATTACAGACATTAAACGAGGGACTTACGTCAATATCGAGCTCATACCTCATAAGAGATTTCACTTAAGCAATTCATCAAATGACTTGCGTGCATGAAGTTCTAAAGTCATACTACTATGGATTCTTATTCAAATTAACACCATCACCATCCCTAGCCCCTTTCCTTAATGTCACCAACATGTTTCAACACCAATATTTACTCTTAATATCAAACAACAAGTTGATACAACTTCATATCACAAGAGATGTTTCTTGTACATAGTTGTTAGTTGAACAATGTTTGTCAATCATCAAAAAATAATAAGATAAAGAATTGATATTTAGATTAAGAAAGTTCAACAATTTCCTTTCTTGACTTTATAATGACACTCTTAGTTTGCTCATGATAATGCAACACTAGTTCTCGGGAATCTGTTTGTATTTGGGATTTATGCTTTCATATTGTATTATGATATTTTAGCATGTTAGGCTTAATTGTTATGATTTCCTTTTTAAAATTTGGGGTTAACATCATTGGTCCACGTGGCTTGGGATAGTGGGGTGCCACCACGGCTAAGGAAATTTATGTCGTGACATTCATGTATACTTTAAATTGTTATTCCACCTTTCATGTGGAATTATTGAGACTCACTTAGTACCGTACTAACATTCTTCTTGTGGGAACTTATACTGACTTATACCAATGTATGTGTAGATTTTGAAGGTCATCTGAATGCAAACTAGGATATCCCCTGAGCTCTGTATTACTTTGTGTGGGGAACCCATATTTGTTTATTTTGATATGCTTTCTTAATAATTTAATTGATGATTAGATAGGGAGCTTGTGTCTTATGCAATCCTCTAGTTCTTCGTATTTAGAGGCTTCAAAGACATGTTTAGTATTGGGTATTGAATATCCACTGCGCAAAGTATTTCAAAAAATTTCCATATTAAGAAGTATTACAACAACAACTTACCAGTGACATCCCACAATGTGGGATCTGGAAGGGTAGAGTGTACACAGACCTTACCTCTACCTTGGTAGGTAGAGAGGCTATTTCGAGGAGACCCTCGGCTCAAGATAAATCATAATCACAATCAAGCAAGCAATACAAAGCAAGAGAAACGGTCAGAGACAAAAAATTAAAGATGTATGAACATGCTAATAACAAAATCAAATACGCCATGATAGCGCCTTTTGACAAAAGGAAGCAGTAGCTAACGCAAATAAATAATATAAACAAAGTATACTAGGAAACATATAGCAGCAGAAATCAAACTACAGGGATTATAAAGCAATACTGCGCCTATAAATGTGATGGGCTAATCGGGCCTACAGTAATAACACTACAACTATCACTTTGTGAGCATAAGTAGGACTACATACTACTATTCTTCCCTAATTCATATCCTCCACAACCTCTTATCTAAGGTCATATCCTCAGTAAGTTGCACCTGCACCATATCTCGTCTAATCACTTTTCCCCAATACTTCTTCGGCCTACCTCTACGCCTTCTGAACCCGTCCATAGCCAACTACTCACACCTCCGCACTGGGGAATTTGTATCTCTCATCTGCAATGCCCGAATCATCTCAACCTCGCTTCCCACATCTTATCCTCTACCAATATTGTTCATTATTAGTATTGGGTTGAATAATAAATTTTAATGAATCGATTTAGATTATTTTTGAATGTTTAACGATTGCATGTCATTTTAGACCAGAGCACGTTAGATGGTTCGCAAGTCAAGCTAAGGCATTGGCTTGTGGTCACGGATCGCTAAAAATCAGATTGTGTTACACCCCGTACTTTTATGTTAGAATGCATCGTAAGTGAATCAATATGATCCTGAGAGTTTAAGGACCTTTACAATGATAATGATGGGTTAAACAAGTGTTAGGGAAGTATCATTAGGGTTGGAGGTTAAACGAATCAAAGATATTATAACCCGTACTTTCGGGTAAAACTAGGAGTGCATAATATTTTAAGGAGATCGTGTTTTAAGGTATTTGAATTGTATAATATTTGTATATTAAGTTTTGAGTTCAATCAAGTTGTAAAACAAAAGTTGGCAAAAGTTAGTGCAAGTTACGATCAAAATTTTGCTGAAATTTAGGTCTTTTGTGACTAAGCTTTTATTCCGATATACTTTGATTTACAGGATGGTCCACCCACCAAATTTAATATCTATGAGTCTAGATTCCAACTCATTAAACCATTCTTCCCATTCGACATCGGAGTAGAGAGATATTCACACTTTTGCGAGAATACATAGACAACCCCTTTTGAGACCCACTGAGGCGGTGGCCGAATTTAACTTATTTTAATTACGAGTTGGGGTTAATTTATGGTCATTGTTCGACCAAACCCCATCCTTACACTCCTCCTAATGTTCCTGAAAAGTTACACAAGGGTTTGGAGTGAAACCCAAGTGTTTACACCCAATCTTGACATCAAAAGTTGTCTTTAGTGAAGAATAACACTCCTAAGATGTTGTGATGACTTTGAAGGTTGTTGTGAGCTAATCCAAGCATGGATTTCGAGTTATGGTTTCTGTATAAGGTAAGAAAATTGCTTCCTTGATTGTATGCAAGTTTATTTTGATGTTGGTTGAATTATTAAGATAAAAAGCTTCATAATATCATTCTAGTTCAATGAAGATTGTTTCTTCCTTGTTGGGACTATTTTAAGGGTGTAGTTATGACTTGTAATGGCTGGATATTATGAGGGATACGTTATTAATGATGTTGTGGTAGTTTTTTATGTTAGTTTTTATTTGGAAAAGGTAAGAAAATGGTGGAGAAGCTGTCCGAATTGTCGTAGAACAAGCAAGTTGCTTGTAGCTATGTTTTGTATGAACCTTCTTATTAATATTGGTATGGTTTGCTGTTGTAGACGGATTGTGAAAAGTCGAACTTCATTGTCATCATTGGAGAATCAGTCTCAAGGTATGCAAGGCTTTCCCTTACTTCTTTCGGCATGATTCCGTAGTGACTTCATCCTTATAAGAAGCTCAAGGGGATGAGTCCTTGAGTATGCTCTTTATTGATGGATTAAGATTCTCTAGTAGTTCATAAGAGAATGTAAATAAGATATGAGTCATTCGTAGTGGTAATATATGGATAGTTTCTAGAAATGAGTAGGACATTCGGGAATTTTGTTCTAAGTATACGACGAGAGGTGTAGCCTTTGTTTGAGTATTTTCTATAAATGGCTTATGAATTAGGAATTGCACTTAGAATCTATATTATGAAGTAATACCCAAAATAGATCTTTCGATTAAATAAAAATGGCGACAAAATACCTCTAATATTCAAAAGAGCGAGATATAAAGTAAGAAATGAGATAAGTTGCTTAACCAGAACCTCCTCATAAATTTAAAGGTTATGAACGAGCCAGCTAATAAGAGAATGGTAGTATGTAAGTAGAAGAATGTAAGGTCATATTAGTTGTAACATGAGTTGTACTATTTAACGAGAATGATTGCGTACGTTCAAAAATAGTAATGAAACTCCTTACGTTAAAGGAAGCAGGTAATGAGTTAACGAATGCAATGAGTCACTTGAAAGGATTATGAATTACGAACCATACGAGGTACCAAATGAATTAGTGAAAGGTAAGAATTACGAATCACGAAAGCAATTTAATAGTAGATCAAGACGATTGTGTAAATTTGTGAATAGTTATGAGTTTCTCTAAAGCTAAGACGTATAGAATAAAAACTGTTGAATACAAGCTAAGAATACCGAAAGTAGGGAAAGAAGTTATATGTTATCGACGCGAGTACCTAGCTTGAAAGATATTGATGGTTGCATCTTGCGATAATGTTATTTATGCATGAGTATGTTCCCTACGGATGGTCTATAAATGCGTAGGTGGATGATAAAAGATATCCTATGGACGGTCTATGAAACACATAGGTATAAATAAGGGTTGGTTATGGACAGTCTCCCTTGTACGCATAGTCCAACCCGATTATTGTGAGCTGTACGAATAGTCTATCTTGATACGCGTACGAGCCACTAGATAATGATGTTATAGTGCCCCTTACGGACGGTATTTTTTCCACGCATAATAGCCACTTTATGTTTAGTTTGTATGCAAAGATGATGACGTAATAAAGGGCAGTAATCAAAGTATCTAGAGGTAGTTCTGAGTACCACGATAGTGAAGTTGTATAGTTAAATAGATGGGCCAAGTGGTCCAAATGATAGCGGTCTAGTAAACTGATCAAGAATACATGGTAAGCCACTCTTATTCCTTTCCTTCAGTAGAAGATTCATTGTATTCATTTATGTTTGTCAGTTTCAGAGTTTCCTTATATATATTGCATTCTGCCTTACATATTTGGTACATTTCTTTGTAATAACGTTCCATTGTTGGGGTGTGACATTTTAGGTCGGTAGGTGCAGGTAATCAATTTGATGAGTCCTCAAAGTAGACGGGGTTGATATTCAGCGGTGGATCGGTAAGACTCTTGTTCTTCCAGAGTGCAGCCGAGTCTAAAGGTCATCATATCAGCTTTTGTTACAGACTTATGAGTAGGTCGGGGCCCTGTTCCGATAATATTTTGATGACAGTTACTCTTAGAGACTTTATAGATACAATTCAGTGTGTACAGTATGACAGAGACCTCGATGGCCCGTGTGTATATCTGTTTTGAGTACGATGGCTCGCTGATACAACTCTTGCCCACTTATAGTTATGCATTATGAATTGTGGCCATGTCGGCCTATGATGGTTTATGATATGATATAGTCATCCAAGTTGTCCTATGTATGATGGTCATGTCCGGCGGTTATGAGTTATGGAGCGGTTCGCTCGGGCCAGTATGGCTCACCTAGATTGGGGCGTGACAGATCGTGACAAAATATTAATTGTTTAATGATAAGAGAGGAGATTAATTTTTCATCTAATTTTAAGAGAGAATAATTTTCATCCAAATTTACATGATAGTTATGGATACGTGTACTTACAAATCATTGTAGTTTTTCCCTACTTTAATATAATTGGTTATTTTTACAAAAAAAAATCATTTTTTCTCAAAGCTTATAATTTAGTGGTATCGGATGTGAGCTCAATTCAAAGAATCCCTTCTTCAGTGGCAAATCTAGCCCTTTTGGGACAGGTATAGTTGAACTGACCATCTTCGGTGCACCAAATAATGTTTTTAATAAATATTTAATTAGAACCCATACTTTAATTGACATAACAAATTCAATACTAAAAAAAATTAATAGTCTAACCCATCAAGTTAAAATATGAAATCTGCCTGTCTTTTCCCTTTACAATCTCCCAATATATTAGTTATTCTTAATAAAGAAAAACCTTAATGGCCTATAAATGAACCCTCTGAAGTGCGCTGCTTATACTACATAAACTTTCCGTAAATTTTTACCACTATGCCTGAAACTACATTCAGTCCAAGGGCTATACGTCGATCCACTCCATTAAGTAGGTCAAATTATTTTCCTTGTGTGGCTAGCCGTGGCTACTTCCCCATGACAAGTTTCAATTTCTCATCATCTCCCAAAGCTTCAAAATTCATTAGGATTTCACAACATTTCCAATTTTAAAGATGTATTGTTTGATCATTTGTATTTGTTTGAATAAAGTTTTAAATGTGATTGCATGTCATGTTAGATAATTTGCTCAGTCAAATTAAGATATCGAGTTATAATTACTGCTCAATCAAGAATTGGGTCGTGACAAAATATCAATTGTTTAATGACGAGAGAGGAGATTAATTTTTTATGAAAGTTTAAGAGAGAATATCTCATCCAAATTTACGTGATAAATATGGTACGGGTACTTAAAAGTAATTGTAGTCTTTCCTTATAGTGGCATCATGTGAGTTCAATTCAAATTAGCCCTTTGGTGACGGGTTTTTTAATCATTTTCCGTGCATGTGAAAATTTAGTAAATTTTTAATAAATATTTAATCTGAACTCATAATTTTAAAGACATTATAACGAGTCAATACTAAAAGTTTTAATAACTGAACCCATCATGTTAATAATCAAAATATTCCTCTTCTATTCCCTTTTCATTCCCCAAATCTCCCAATTATGTAATGATTTTTTTTAAAAAAAACCTTGATGGTTATAAATAAAGCCCTCCTAGTGTACTCCACTCTTATACTCTTAGAGACAATGAGCATCATCTCTAATATTTCTACCTCTATGTCGTCTCAATCTACATTTAGTCCTAGAGCTATACGTAGCTCCCCTCAACTAAATAAGTCTAATTCTTTTCCTTGTGCAGCTAATCGTGGCTACTTCTCCACGACAAGTTTCAATTTCTCATCATCTCCCAAAGCTTCAAAATTCACTAGGTCATCTTCATTTTCTGGACCTCAGTCATCATTTTCTCCACCGTTGATTTCATCCTCCAATAATAAGTACGATGTGTTCTTGAATTTTAGAGGTAAAGACACTCGTAAGACATTCGTTGATCATCTTTATACATCTCTGATAACAACAAATGTTAAAACTTTCAAAGATGACGAGTGTCTAGAGAAAGGAAAACTCATAGGAGAAGGACTTTCGATAGCAATTCGAGCATCGAGAATTGCTATCGTTGTTTTCTCAAGAAATTATACGTCGTCAGAATGGGTCATGAATGAACTTGTACAAATCATGGAATGTCGGGAAAGGTTTGGACTAACTGTTTTCCCCGTCTTCTATGACGTGGAGCCATCTGATGTACGATATCTTAAGAATGAATTTGCGGAAGGATTTGCAAAACTTGAGGAGAAGTACAAGAATGATGATTCTAGGTTGACAAAATGGAAGAGAGTGTTGAGGGATGCTGCCGATATCTCAGGCTTCCACATTCGGAATATCCATAATGGGTACGTAATACATACGTGTTAGTTAATTACCATAAGTTTCTTTAGTTGAAAATTTCTTTTGGTCGTGAGAAAGCTTTTATATTAAAAGAAGAAGCTAAAATCACCTTCAAATGGTGGGTAATGGAGCCCAAAGTAGATCTTTGACTAATCTCTTCAACCACATTAGAACGACTTTTTTAGATATGTTTGAGAATTACTTGGATGTAGTTTGGCTGAAATTAATTCCACTAATATGGTGTTTTTTTTTACCAAAAAACAATAAGCTAAACAAGAATTTATGTATTATTTTAATGAATAATGAGTTCCTTGAAAAAAAGTTAAATCCTTGTAAAATGGTGATTTTTTTTTTGTCAGAGTAATTATATTTGTGGAAAATTATACTAAAAAAGAAATGTGTATTAAAACGACAGGAGTGAATCAGGGTGCATCACTGAGATTGTTGGACAAGTTGTTAAAAGATTAAGACACGAAAATGCTAACGGAGGATTGATGAATGTTGAATTCCATGTGAAGAGAATAACTCCATTGTTAAGGATGGGGTCGGATGAGGTGTTATTTTGTGGAATCCATGGACGTAACAAGATAGACACAAGTATTAGATCGGCCATTGCGAAAGCCATCTTCTACATGTACTATGAGCAATTCGAGGGGTTTTGCTTCCTTTCTCCGGTTGGAGAAATTTCAAAGAGAGAAGGATTGGCATATCTAGAAAAGACTTTTTTGTCGGAACTTTTAAAATATGAAAGATTAAATATTAGTGAAAGAGTTGATTACTCAGGTGATCACCAAGGAGGAATGATGGTAAGGAGTGATAGATTACGTTACAAGAAAGTGTTAGCAGTTCTTGATGGAGTGGATGACGTGGACCAATTGCGAGCTTTGGTTGGAAATTCTACCTGGTTTGGCAATGGAAGCAGAATAGTTATTACTACAAGGGATAAACATGTTTTACTCAACCATGGAGTTGATGAGATTTATGAGCCCTCTTTCCGACAATGAAGCGCAAAACATCTACATCCAACGACCACTGTTAAGATCTTTGGAAATTTCAATATATAAGATAGGAGTGTCGGAACTTGATTAGCCAGTTTGTATAGTCAAACCCTAGTGGAATACTAATGCCTGGAAAAAGTGATTCGATTGATGAGATTTGGTATGATCTCGATGATCTCGATGAGATTGATATTCCAATCGAACAAAACAGAATGAAGAGGAATTTGTATCATTTAAAATCCCTATTCTTATTGAAGAGAAGGAACGAGAAAAACCGAAATATTCCTACTCGAACAAGAAGTCCTATTGTTTACAACTCTTTATATAGTAATTCGACCTATTGCTCCGCATCCCCCGACACTACTTTTTGTAATATTAGTGTTACATAAGTCAACCGTCTCTATAATAATCAATCTTCTATAACAACATTTCACTGTAATAGTCATATTTATGGAATTGATCTAATTTTATGTTATGTTATATTCCCTCCGATCAATTTTACTTTTCATGTTTGTCTTTTACACATGCCTTAATTAAGAAAATATTAACTAAGAAAATAATTTATTTAAATTATTCATAATTATTCCTTGATCTCAGTTTAATACTACTATTCTTTATTTCACTATATTAATCTCTCTACATTTACTAATGCAAGGGTAAAGGTGAAAAAAGATGATTAATTATATTTTACTTTTTAAAAATGACAAGTGTTTCGGATCAAACACTTAAAGTAACCATGACACGCAAAATGGACCGGAGAGAGTATTATGTATTCTTTATAATAACATTTTGCTATAACAATTAAAAGTATATCGGAACAAACGATATGTCATACGTCATAGAGAGGTTTCACTATAATAACAAATGTGTAATTTAACAACAAATTATAGCAGGTTACTTAATATTTTTTTAGTTATATATTATCAATTAATACATAATACAGTATCTTTCATATAAAAGGGAAAAAGACCCTTCCCCTGCGACAAACATAAAGTAGAGATATTACTTCATGTCAATTCAATAGTTTTGACTTAAATTATGTCTACATAAAAATTGCTAAATAAACAGGAATAATTGATTTTGAACTTAATAAATTATATAAAATGTGATAGATTCTAGATTAAAATCCATAAAATTCAAATTTTAAATGCGCTTTCTTCAATTACTCATCGGATAAAGCCACCTTTTATTTCTGAAAAAACATTTTACTACTGGTAAAAATAAGACGAGGGAGTAGAAAATAGAAATGTACCAGATTCGACACGCTTTGGCCAAAGTACTTACATATAGAATCTAATAAGAAAAGTCTTCATCAGTGCTTAATGTTAATGAACTCACTCGAATAATAGTCACAGGGTTATGTTTTTTATTTAGTCAACAAAAGGAGAAAAATAGTTGTCACTTCTCTATCTAATACCGCTGAAGTTTAATTCTATATTTCATATTTTGTACCAAATTAATTATTTTTTTCACAGAAATGGGAAAAGAAAGGAAAATTAAACATGAAATAACAAAGGCCGGTTTTTCCTTTTTAAAAACACACCATGCTTTCTACAAAGTATTGTAATATTACGAGAACTGAGTAATTACCAAATTTTGACTAAAGATCGAAAGCGAGATAATACTATCAAATATATTTAGTTTGTCTTTATTAATTTCTTGATAAGATTAAACATGAGGACTGATTAATCTATGGAAATGATATTTAAAACTAGAAACTTTAAAATAATATTAAACGCAATACAAGGACATGATTACTGTTGGATAAAAAACTTATTGGGATAATGTCCTCTTTTTCATTATGTAACTTTAAACATGTGGATTTTGAAAATTAAATGATTAAACATGTGGACTGATTAATATATTAATGTCATATAAAAAAAGAAGAGATACTTAATATGAAATTAACTACCATACGAAGACTGATAACTTGGGGATGACAAATGCTCTTTTTCGTTATGTAATTGTATTATTGTAATATGTCCATACTTGGTTCTAGTACACCAGTGAAAATGAAAAAAAATAAAATTGGAAGTACATAACGTCATGGAAAGTACTAATTACCAAAAAAAAGAAGTAGGAGAACTATATATTGGAATTTGAGTTTTTAGTGAAAGCAATTTTTTCGACCATGTAATAAGTGGAAAGAAGGACTTAACTTAAACAGTGTTCCCAAAGGCCACATGCTATGCTTTCTCCTACAAGCCCAGAAAAAGGTGAAATATTAAGGATAATGATCCATAGAGTAAAAATCCCAGGGGTCTTTGGGCCAATTGTATTGAAACCAAACGAATTGAAAAATTCAAATTTTTCATGGTTTTTATCGTCCGGATGAAATAAATGATTTAAATTTTTTTTTAAAAAAACAAAGGTAAAAGATTTAACGTATATACGTTAAAAGCATAGACAATTTTTATAATTTTGTCTAACTGGTCACTTACAGTCGTTTTTAGTATGGATCCATGATTACCTATCAAAAGCTACATGTAATTAAATTTTAAGTAACTTAGTATCGTCCGGGAGAGAAAAGAAAGAAGTTCATAATACTGAAAAATAGTAATTGCCATGAATTGAAATCAAACTCTAGACTAATTTAAATGTTTAACATAATGTGTTCATGCTAGAAACAAATAACAGTTGGTGCAAGCAATTTAAAAAAAAGGTGTTGTCTAGTAATCATAAGCGTTCTTAGCAAATGCGTAAGAGTAAGAATTAGACTTTAGACCCTAATTCCCTTTGTCATAAAAATAGAAGAGAATACCTTGTGGATGAATTTGGAAAAGTGCGACCCTTAATTTGTTCAAAGTTTCTGATATATTGATCTGTCGCGCGACCTTCTTTCAAGTAATCATCACGACCGGAGGCCTGGAAAAAGTTTCATAGTTAAAATTGGAGAAATAATGGATACTTGTATATGATACGTAATCTAGAAATATATAGTTAAAGCATTGCTTTAGCTTAGAATAGTATACCCATATCTTTTTAGAAACTGTAAGCATGCTTAGTTTAGTTTAATAGTATACTATATATCTTTGTCTCAATTTATGTAATATTTTTTATTTTTTGAGATTTGACCAAAATTTTAAAACATAGTTTTTCATCATATTAATATTGAGAAGAATTGCAACCTATTGAGAAATTCTAAGACTAGGGGTTATGTAATTTTGGTCCTAATATGATATAAGAAAATTTAGTAGAGAGAGCGGTTTCTTAACAATTTGAAATGATAATACTCCTACGGCCTACCTGATACTGTAATTAAAAGGAAATAAGTAAGGTAAAAGGATTGCCTGAAATCAGTTCATTCGCATGCATGGATAAGCAAAATCATGTACCTTATGAAGAGCTTGCTTTCTCCTAAGTTAGCAATAGGGAGAGAGAGGTTTGGCAAATGTATAAAGACCAAGTGTTTTAAATAAGTAGGTCCTAGGAAAGAGGTGGGAAGTCAGATGGAAAATTAGCTGAAACTTCACATTAACGTTCCCTAGTTGACTCGAAAAAGCTGGGAATAGTTGGAGCGAAACTACCTACTCACACCACGTCTCCAACTTACTATATCAGGAGTCACGTCAATTTCCTCCGCTAAAACACTTTCTCTCATTCTCCAATTATTTCTTTTTTTACACTCCTTAAAAGAACATAAATTAGAAGGGATTTGGACCATTTTATCCCTAGGTGTGTTGGATGCGGAGAACATTTTCCCAAACGAGTATTTCAATTTTCCCATGTTCGATTCTTCAAAAATTTTGAAATTTTGAAATTTTCTTCTTTAAAAAAACAAGTTACTTAAAAATGAAAAAAAATGACTATATTAATGAAAGTAGGGTAAACAAATTTCACAAGTGACATTTCACCAACCACCCAACCGACACATCCCACCAAACTACCAACCACTTTCACCACCCCCACCCAACTCAACCCCCCACCTCCCAATTTTTTTAAAAATATTTTTAATTTTTTTTTGTTTTCTATACCTCTCCCACCGCGCTGCGACCCCACCCCCACCCAACCCCTCCAAAAAAATTATTTTTTTTCTTTAAAAAATTAAAAGTTTATTTTCTACACCACTCAACCCCCTCCCCCGCTCTCCGGCCCAACACCCCTAAAAAAATTATTTTTTTTTATAAAAAAAGCTTTTAAAAGTTTTTTTTGTGGATTTTTCACCACCACCTGTAGGGTTTTTGTTGGGTTGTTGTACGCAGCGGATATTGAAAACTTCTTTCAAACCCAACAAACGTAGAACTGTTTGACTATAGAATAATTTTAGACTGTAAACATAAGACTTGAACGGTACTTACATGTTTACAATAACTGGAATCTTTATCAACTGTGGGTGCGCACGCGAATGCCCTTTCGATTGCAAGCTCCAAGCTCAATGTATTCCTCATATGGAAAGCTAGGAAATCCGACAGAGGTTCGAAAGAGTGTTTTGATTCTGAGTCTCTAAGACTTAGAATAATGATATGAAAATCAAGTGTCATGAATAATGAAGTGTATGTCTGTTTTATAGGTAAAAAATTAGGTCAAATTGGATTAGGATTTGACCTTGGGCCTGGCCCAAAATTCAAGACAGATTAGGTCATGGCGCTGCAGCCCTATGGTGTGGGCGCCGCGGCGCTGACGTGGACCTACACTGTCTCGTTTTATTTTCCCCACATTCTTAATTAAATCCAAAATCCAATTTTGACTTAATTAAAATAATAATTATTCATTTAAATATCTCGATTCTATATTGAATATTTAATACTCTCTCAATACATCCTTAGATCGAAAAGACAATCGACATAGTGTGACCCTACAAGCCTTCACATATCGACATTAATCAAATTAAGGTCCACGCGGAACTCCTAGACGGCGCCGCAAGACGAACTCAATATGTGAAGTACGTTTACACGAATCCAGTAAACTTAACCTCTATGTGGTAAGATAAAATCCTTTCATTCACGACACACCCGATCAAGCTTAGGATTTGTCAAGTGTCTATCCAAATGGCTTAATCATTGTATCTCATCTATATTAGTTGACAACTAGACCATATTCTAAATATGTCTATTGCATTGGCGTTAGTCAACCTAATATCACTAAGAATCCGAGTGTTTTCTCGAATATACATTCGAGGAATGAATCCTAATCTTGACTCAACTACCACATTTAATCTACATCGTTATGTACCCAATACAAGTCGTATCTCAATCTATAAGGCATTTGAGCTTAGGACGGGATCAAAGTACATTACTTTGTAGACAAGGCGCGTATTGACCTCAAGTCTAAGGACTTCTATCTCCCACACGTTGAGCATACTTTAGACAAGTATAACAAACAGTATATCAGCAGGGTATACCAATACTTCCAAAGTATCCACGTGTCCATCACGAGTAGCCATTACTTGTAGCAGGTGAGACATACTACATCCTCTAAGGATGTGATGCAGACCACATGTCGACTTATCACATATCATCGATATCACATTCTTGATGATCATTAGTCGAGGCTATTTTAAGAGTTATGCTCTATCATCAATATCTCACTCTATTAATGACAACGTAAGCTCAAGGGATGCTTATTAATGAATAATTACAAACAATCAAATAATAATTCAATAATTGTAAATGCCAAAATATTAATCTCCATTAATAATAATATGAATGTGTATAAAGTATATTTGTCGTAATACAGATTGTCTCTAGGACATAAATATACTTTCAACCACAACATTGTTTGTTTCTGACTTCAACGTTTAATATTCTCTTTGTTATGATATTGTTGTTTCGTCATTACTCTTGAATAAGTAATACTCTCTTCTCCCATTTAAATGATTTTTTTTTTTTAAAATTGATTCTAAATAAGTGATTTTTATCTTTTGAACAATTAATTTTATCTAATAAATAATTGAACAAATTTCTAGGAGTTCTTTGAGGAGAGAGAAATGGTTTTCTAGTAAAATAATTCATTGAATTAATGTTACTCCTATTAATTAATTTTCTTAAAGAATGTATTACACTTATAAAAATCACTTATTCTCTTTGTCCTAATTTATGTGAAGGGATTCAGATACGAGGGTCAAAACACTTAATTTTGACTATGAATTAGGGTATAAATTCTTCAATTTTTTTTAAAAGTACATATATTTAAAAAAACTATAGAAAAAGTAGTATAAGTCAATGTAGCTGATAGTTTAATTTTTTTTTTTAAATGAGAAAGTTATAGTTAGAAAAAGTTTGACTCTCCACATAACAAGACTTTCACATCAATTAGGACGGAAGAAAGAAAAAAGGGACGGAACAAACTAATATGATGCAAATACCGAAATTTGCATAAGGAAGAAGCTAAAATCTAATACTACAAAACTATGGTCAATCCATATAACAGATGTGATCTGGCGTAGCAACTTTGCCGGATTAAAGTGGCATAAAACTATTTCGCTACTACAATGCGTAAATAACCAAACATGTACTTGAAACTAAATAAAGGCACTCAAATGCTAAAATAGAAAACCCAGCAACAGTCAAGTGAATTAACAACTTTGTTTCTGTCACGGTCCAATTTATTAAGCCATAATGGTACTAGCTCCCACCGAGTTAGTAAGTCAACCACAACCAACCTAAACAATCAATTTAAGGATATAATGCGGAATAATAAAACAAGTCAATTTAAAGTCTTAAATAAGCTTCATAACATTAGTAATACAAATCAAATACAATCCACAAGCCTGGTGTCACTAGTACAAAAATGAAGTAAGAAAAAATACAAATCCGACAATACATCCCGAAATACATAAACTGTATGAAAGTAGAAAAGACAAGAAGTAAAGATAGATGGGGAAGATTTGATACCATAGATCACACTAGGGGCTCACCCCAAATCCTCCAGATGTCCTCCTCACCGGCCGACGATGTCCCGAGACCCACTCGTGCTACAAACAAAATCTACACACAAAAAGGCTGCATCAAGTGTATCGGGAGTATGGGGAACAATATGTATTCAGCAGCATCACCGATCGACCCTAGTTAAAACGGGAACGCGGGCTGGCCTTACGAATACCACTTCCACACTAAATCGCTATTAGTCCTGTATAATAATAAAGTCAATAAACACAAGATTCAAGTCTAAGTATAAGAAAATTCTAATTGATCAAGTTCATTTCAAGTAGCATGATAATATGAATCAATAAGCCATTTAGGCAAGTAAATCAACAAGGAGAAATAAGATAACATGATATGCAAATGCTATACAATGCAAGGCCTTTCCATCACAGGTACACACGCTCCTTCAAAACGGAGTACGATCCATGAGGGACTCGCGAGGTACATATACCACCTGTAATCATTTCCCTTCGACTTCCTTAACCAATATGTAACGATGCATTTGGTCATTTAAGTATTTTACCATTTTACCCCTGTTAACCCTTCTCCTAGCACTAATAGAATGTGTTTGACTTACGGGGATGTGTGGAGTGGTTCTCGAGGTAGTCGGGTGAGTCTTGATTGATTTTGATAAAATTAGAATCTTTTAAGTTGAATAAGTGAAAAAGTGTTGATCGATAGTTGACTACGCGTATATGGGTTCATTTTTGGGTTTTGTGGCTTCCGGTAGGTCTGAAGAGTCATTTATGACCTAATTGAGTCCTTGGTTCGCACATCCAAAAGATGAAAGTTGTGAAGATAAAGATGCTGAGATGGATGTGTGGGCATACAATGAGGGATATAATTATAAATGATGATATCTGGGATAAAGTTGGAGTGGCTTTGGTGGAGGATAAGATGCGAGAAGCGAGGTTGAGATGGTTCGGGCATGTGCAGAGGAGAGACACAAATGCCCCAGTGCGGAGGTGTGAGATATTTTCTATGGATAGGTTCAGAAAGGGTAGAGGTAGGCCGAAGAAGTATTGGGGAGAGATGATTAGACGGGATATGGCGCAGGTGCAACTTACTGAAGACATGACCTTAGATAGGGGATTGTGGAGGACACATATTAGGGTAGAAGGGTAGTAGGTAGTTAAGAGTAGTCCTACTTATTCTTACATACTGGTAGTTGTAGTGGTATTATTGTAGACCTGCTTAGCCTATCGTACTAGTAGGCGCAATATTGCTTTATAATCCTCTGTAATTTGATTTCTGCTGTTGCGTGTTCTTTCGTGTACTTTGTTTATCTTATCTACTTGTGTTAGTTATTACTTCTTTTTTTCAGAATGCTTTATCATGGATTATCCACTTTTATTACCATCATTGTCATACTTCTTTAAATTTCTTGTCCGGGTCTGACAGTTTCTGTTGCTTTGCTTGTATTTATGATGTGTCTTGAGCCGAGGATCTTTCGGAAATAACCGATTTACCTACTAAGGTAGAGGTAAGGTCTGCGTACACTCTATCCTCCCCAGACCCCACGTTGTGGGATTTCACTGGGTATGTTGTTGTTGTTGTTGCTAAGTCCTTGGTTCGCGAGGCATTTAGATGTATTTTTTGTCACTATTTATAAATTTGTGAAAGTTGAGTATTTTGAGAGTTTTTATTGAAAAGTGTACCTTAGCTTGGTCAGATGAGAATTCCAAGTGTGTGAGCATATTTGTAGCATCGTTTATAGTCTAGTTGCAGGTTTGGTTCGTATACGAAAAATCTCGGATGAATTTTGAGTTTCGGGTTGAACTTGGTGAAAACCAGGTTTCTGCTAGTTTTTGGTGTCCTGCATCTGCGGAGTTTGAGGCCACACCCGCGGGCTCGCCTCTGCGAAGCTTGGTCCACAGGTGCGATGTCGATTGAGGTCAGGCAGGTTCTGCCTCTGTGAGGTATTTTCTACAGAAGCGGGACCGCCTATACAAATATCTCCCCGCACCTGCGAGCTTCAGATACTTTAAGTGAGTCCGCCCCTGCACGTGTTTTTCTGCAGAAGTGATCCCGCATCTGTGAGGGATTGTCCGCAGATTTAGAATTGCTGAATCAGAAAGAATGTTTTATTTCCTACTTTTCCAACTTCAAACCATTGTCACCCTAAACATATTCTTGGACTATGAAACTTGTTAGAGGTAGATAGTTGAGGTGTTTTCAAGGGAAATCTTGGGGTAAGACTCTTTAACTTGTTTAATAATTTTACCTTGATTTGTATAAAGATTTCATGGTAGGAAACTTGATGTTGAAAGAGGGTTTTTATGGCATAAACCCTAGGTTGAAATTGAACCATCTTTTTACTTTAAGGCTTGAGTTGTTGGAAAATTTCCTCTAATTTAATCATGTAACAATTGGGGTAACTAGTTGCTAAGCTTGAATCTCTCTTTTACTTAAAATTTGGATTATGGAAAGTAAGAGTTCGATGATAATGAACCCTAGATTGGTAATGTCTTTCTTAATTAAATTTGTGGATGTTTTTTAAATGATTTCATGACTTGTGGCATGGGTTGACTATTTCTAACTTCAATTTTGATTCCTGAACAAGTTCCCTAAACAGATTAAAGTGTGGGTTTTCTTAAAAATTTGGGGGCCGAGTCATTGTTTCCCCTTTTCAGTATTGGTCCTTATATGATATTAAATATGTGTGTTATCATTTTATAAGTAAACGCCTAGACTACTACTGTCTGATGGTACTTCGGAGAACAATGTGGCGTAGGTGTTTTTGGCACTCTCTCGGCTATGAGGTAGGGTACGATTTTTATTTGGTAGAATTCGATAGAAGTGTGTATTAGTTATAAATGTTGAGGGGTATTGGGCGTGTTTGGGGGTCCATCTTAGCAGTTGTGATGAACGCTTGGGTAGGTACCGATGTTGAACTGTGATTTGGAGAATAAACTTTAAGTTGATTCTGACTACTATTATTTGGGATTGTAACCATTGTTGATATTGATGTGTTTATTCATCATGTTGCTTTTGATATGGTACCCTGATTTTCATAGATTACGTGTTAATGGATTCCTGAAAGCATGTGATATTCCTCTCTTATACTTGATTTCATCTCATACTTTCTGATTTCTTGCTCTGTATTTTCATTTACATTAATACACTCATGGTTCTGATGATCTTGAAATGAGAGTGGTATGAAAATGTTGTGGGTCTAAGAGACTGGAAAAGTAAGAATATTTTATGAGATGGTTGACAATACTTGTTACACCTCCTAAGATTAAGATGATAATTAAGAACATAATTAAGGAAATAGGATTCAAATACCAGAAATTAGTATACAAGAGGATGTGATTCCGGAAAGATGTTGGTCACAATGAGGGTGACGTTGGAAACTTATAAAAATTGTATAGTCCCGATATGGGTTAATAATGTATTATAAAATTATGACATTGAGGATACGAGGCTTATGAAATTCTCGGGAATTAAAAGAAGTGGGTTTGAGATTTATTAATTGAAGAACTTGGGGGCCAAAGTGTAAATAATAAAATTCAGATTTTTTTTTATTTTAAAACCTACATTCATCACTTTCATTCTAAACTTTATACAAAACCTCACCTCTCTTCTCCAAACCCACCCCCCTGCTGGCCGAAAATCACCCCCAACCCCATACCCAATTTAAGATTTTTATCTCCTCTTCTTATTCACAAAATTAGAAGCCAAAATAACACCAAAAACAGTGGCAAAAACGTGCCACTACTTACCAAAAATTAGACCAGAAATTTCGAATTTTTGGGAGGAAATTTTGGAAGAAAAACGTGTAAGGATGATGGCTTAACATTGTAGAACACTTGCATGTCAATTGGAGTTGAAGAAGTGAACAAAAAAGGGAAAGAAATACGAAAACAGTGGGGATTTTCGGACAAGCAGTGGGCAGAAAATAGTGGACTGTTTTGAATGAAATTTGAGGTATAAAATTCTTCTTTCTATAATATAATTGGAATGCATGTTGTTAGAATTAAAGATATGAATTTGTGTTAAGGAAAAATTTGAAATTTAAACAATGCATGTGACAATTTTGGGCTAGTTGCCAATTTGGGACAGATTTTGGTGTTGTTGGATTCGTTGGTGGTGTTGTTGGATTCGTTGGTTATTGTTGTTATTATTATCACTAATTTCATGATGAAATTGAAAGGAAACACTGATATTAAAGTTTAAAATTGGTTATATGGAAGTATTGAAATATGGAATTGGATTTTAGGAGTTAAGAGAAGAGTTATGAAATTATGACATGTTGTGGCCAAGAACTTGCATGAAATCGTTGGACATGTTGAGATGGATATGGACTATTTTAGGGACTATTTTGTGGTGTTATAATGCTAAAAATTTAGTTACCATTATGCATGTTTAAGTGTGATAATTGCTAATGTAAGTCCTAAAGGAATAAGGGTGTAGAAAGGTGTAGAAAGGCTTCACATTCTACCCTCGTTGTTGTTGGAACATGGACTATTTTTGTGGGCTGTTTTAATGTGGATTAAGAGGCTAAATTTACATGAGAAGTGGGTGTGTAAATCTCCTTTATTGCTGTTTTGGTTGTGCCCTTAATTGGTGCTTGGTTATTGATGTTATTAGCCTCGTTTGGAGTTGTGGAAATATGTATAAGCAAGGGAAGTGCTGCCCGAATTTTTATAGAATAGGAAGTCGTTATTCGAAATAAAGTATGCTAGTGATCATATAATTGACGAACGTATTACCATTATTATAGGTTGAAGTTCTAAAACGAGACGTACTCTAATATTGAGTTGATTAGTTCGTCTAAGAGGTATGTGAACTATTCCTTCTTTCTTTGGCATGATTTTTATTTAATGAATGTGCGGTGGACATACATGATTCTTATACAGTTTAATTCCTAAAGATGTTAGTTATGAGAAGTGCCTATGATTTTTCAGTAAAGTGTTTATTATGACATTATTATAATGATTTTATTGAGAATCAAATGAAAATTTTGATTGCATATGGTTATTCATGAAATCTACTCGTGCTAAGTGTTATTACTTCACTTCACCGAGTCCCGGACCGGGTTATGTTCGTGCACAGCCTTGCATTCTTCACCGAGTCCCTCACTAGAGGGGCGGGTTACGTAGGATGGATCCGTAGATGAGATATGACTTTACCGAGTCCCAGTATGGGTCGGGTTATGATATGACTTCACCGAGTCCTAGTATGGGCCGTGTTATGATATGACTTCACCGAGTCCTAGTATGGGCCGGGTTATGATATGATTCCATCGAGTCCCGCATTAGTGGGCCGAGTTACGTTACAGGTATATATATGTATATGGACAGGCATTCATGTTTTCTTGACTTGACTCTCATTTTTATAAGGCACAACTGACTTTTATTGTTTATGGCACAGTTGGATTTGGATCCTGATTTTTATACTGATCGCTTATTATCCATTGGCCACTTATGATCTCATTTGAAGTATTTCATGTTTACATACTCAGTACATTATTTCATACTGACCCCCTTTCCTCGGGGGGTTGCGTTCATGCCCGCAGGTACAGGTGCTCAGTTTGGTGATCCTCCGGTTTAGGTTCCTGCGCAGCTGTTTGGAAAGCTCCTTTGATCCAGAGCTTTACCATCCCTATTATTTTGATTTATGTATATTTAGGGGCACGACGGGGCCCTGTCCCGTCATATGTCGTTGTCCTTCTTATAGAGGTCTGTAGACAGTTGTGGGTTGTACTTATGTAAGGGTTATAACTCTGTTTTGGTCAGTCATGCTATTGTACTCTGTGTTGGGGTGTCCCCGTGTATATATGACATTATCTAGTGGCAGCCTTGTTGGCTTGCCTATTGTATTGTGTTGGCTAGTTGTGACTCCTCAGGAGGCAGGTACATTCGGGGGTAAAGGCAGCCTTGTCGGCTTGCCTACCCTGGCATATGTTGTTATTGCAGCGTTATGCTGCCGGATTTCAGACTCATTAAGTGTTAGATGGATTATGTGTGACAGGTTAGTATAATGACATCATTAGGGCGGTTAGTGGCGGCCCGTCAGGTCGGGTCGTGACAAAAGTGGTATCAGAGCAGTTAGTCCTCGAAATGTCTACAGACCGTGTCTAGTAGAGTCTTGCGTATGGGTATGTTATGCACCATACTTATACGTAGGAGGCTGCAGGGCATTTAGGATTGGTTTATATTCTTTCATCTCTTAGATCGTGCAATAGAGCTATGTTATTAGGATAATCCCTTTCTGACGACTTACTATGTTTACAGCTATGCCTCCGAAGAAGGCGATAGCTGCCTAGAAGGGCAAGCCTACAACAGGAGATACTAGTCGGATTCAGAGAGTTACCAGGTCCCGTACTCAGTCTATGCTGGAGACCGTGCCCCAGTCGACGAGCTCTGCTTCGTCGCCACCACCAGAGGCTCCAGTTCAGGGGGCAACATCACCAGTTTCCGAGGCCCTAACACCGGAGCCTCCAGCTCCTCAGCCGGGGGTAGAGGACAGAGTCATGAGAGATGCATTGCAGCTGCTGACTAGGTTAGTGGCAGGACAGACTTATAGACAGGGACCAGGAGTTGGCCCCAGAGCAGATAGTTTGAGGGTCCATGATTTCTTGAGCTGTAGTCCACCAGAGTTTTTTGGGTCAAGGCCCGGGGATGACCTGCAGGAGTTTATCCGACAGATGCAGCGTACCTTGAGAGTAATCAGGGTTTTGGAGACTGAGTCTGTGGAGTTGACTTCGTATAGGATGCGGGATATAGCTACAAACTGGTATGGGTCTTGGGAGTTTTCCAGGGGAGAGGATGTTCCTCCAGCTACATGGGAGGAGTTTCCAGAGGCCTTCCTTGGTCACTTCTTGCCTTCAGAGATGAGGAGAGCTAGAGTGGATAGATTCTTACAGTTGAAGCAGAGTGGCAGGACCATTCGTGAGTATATCCTGGAGTTTGATTCATTGGCCAGATACGAACCCACTATTGTAGCAGATATGGCAAATAGGGTGCATCGCTTTGTGATGGGGATGGACCATTATCTGATCGATGGTTGTATGGCGGTGGCTCTTCAGCCGGGTATGGATATTGCTCATATCCAGGCAAACGCACAGGGGGTTGAGGACCGACATAGAGGGCGACAGCTAGACAGAGGTCATGACAGGGACCAGCATAAGAGGGCTAGGTCGATAGCTTATTTCGGTGAGTCTCGAGGCAGACAGTTCCAGAAGCAGGTCAGATATTCATCTCAGCCAGCATAGAGTGCTCCTCTACAGTCTACGGGCATGAGGTTCGATCGCCCCGGGTATTCAGGAGTTGGATAGAGCTCCAGGGCTTCGGGTTCTCAGAGGAACAGAGGCTCTAGTCAGTTGAGGCCATCTTATCCTCGGTGCTCTCAGTGTGGTAAGCTTTATATTGGGGAATGCCGTTCGACCACAGGTGCTTGCTTCTCTTGCGGCCGTCAGGGCCATATGATGAGAGAGTGTCCCAATATGGGTGGTTTAGGTGGGATGGCTCGGCCTGCGGGGCCGGGTGCTGGTTCGTCATCATCTATAGTTATGCGCCCCACCGGGTGGGGTATTCAGACGCCAGGAGGTCATGGTAGAGGTCGTGGCAGAGTTTCTAGTTCCGGCGGTCCTTCAAACCGTATATATGTTTTGGCCAGTAGACGTGATCAGGTGGCATCACCAGATGTTAATATAGGTATACTATCGGTCTTTTTCTGTGATGTATATGCTTTGATTGATCCAGGTTCCACCTTGTCCTACATATCCCCTCTCGTTGCTAATAGAATAGGGATAGAACCTGAGCCGATAGAACCATTTGAGGTAGCTACACCGGTAGGAGATTCGGTTATAGCTGAGCGTGTGTATAAAAATTGTTCGGTGGTGATATATAGCCGTCATACCTTAGCAGATTTGATAGAGTTGGATATGACCGACTTTGATGTCATTATGGGTATGGATAGGTTGGCTTCTTGTTTTGCCAATGTTGATTGTAGGGAGAAGTTGGTTCGATTTCAGTTTCTAGACGAGCCAGTTATAGAATGGAAAGGGAATGCAGCATCGCCTAGGGGTAAGTTTATTTCATACCTCAAGGCAAGGAAGATGGTCAGAAAAGGTTGTATCTATCATTTGGTTCGGGTGCATGATACAAAAGCGGAGGTACCAGCTCTTCAGTCAGTTTCGGTAGTTAGTGAGTTTCCGGATGTATTCCCAGATGATCTTCCACGTCTCCCTCCAGAGCGGGAGATAGATTTCAGTGTAGATGTATTGCCAGGTACCCAACCTATATCCATTCCTCCTTATAAAATGGCACCTGCAGAGCTGAAGGAGTTGAAGGAGCAGCTGAGAGACTTGATGGAGAAAGGCTTTATTAGGCCGAGTACATCTCCATAGGGAGCACCAGTGTTATTTGTGAGGAAGAAAGATGGATCGCTGCGGATGTGTATTTATAATAGGCAGCTGAACAAGGTAACTATCAAGAATAGGTACCCCCTTCCCAGGATTGATGATTTATTTGACCAATTGCACTGTGCTAAGTGCTTCTCGAAGATAGACTTGCGGTCAGGTTATCATCAGGTGCGGGGAAGGGAGGCAGATATTCCAAAGACAACATTCAGAACCCGATATGGACATTATGAGTTTAGGGTGATGTCTTTTGGACTGACCAATGCTCCAGCAGTGTTTATGGATTTGATGAACCGGGTATTCAAGCCGTTCTTAGACATGTTCGTCATTGTATTCATGTTACACCTCGTAAGATTAATACGATAATTAAGAACGTCATTAAGAAAGCAAGATTCGGATATTGAATTTAAGAAACGCTTACATATGTTAATACGGGAAATTAATGTATAAACGGATGTTATCCCGAAATAATTTTTCTTTAGTGCTATACACGTGACGACGAGAATTAATCCTAGTTGTTGAATTTATTCCAATGGAGTTATGGACTAGTATTGTATTAAAAAAAAATTATGACATTGAGGATACGAGGCTTATGAAATTCTCGGGAATTAAAAGAAGTGGGTTTGAGATTTACTAATTGAAGAACTTGGGGGCCAAAGTGTAAGAAGGAAAATCAGATTTTTGGTTATAAACTTACATTACCTCTTCATCTTCTTCTACACTTAACAAAAACAAAAACCAAACTCTCCTCTCATTCTCTCCTCTACACTAATCCGAAAATCACCCTCCACCCATTACCAAAATTTAGGTTGTTATCTTCTCTTCCTAGACTACATTTTCACCAAAAATTAGAAGCAAAACAACACCAAAAATAGTGGCGAAAACAGTGGCAAAACAACCACTGCTTGGACCGAAAACTGCCCAGAAAATTGGGATTTTTGGGATGAAATTTTGGAAGAAAAAACGTGTAGGGATGATGACTTAACATTGTAGAACACTTGCATGTCAATTGGGGTTGAAGAAGTGAACAAAAAGGAGGAGAAAAATTATAAAACAGTGGGGAATCTTCGGACAAACAGTGGCAAAAATTTGCGGACTGTTTTGACGAATTTGAAGTATAAAAATTCTTCTTTCTATGATATAATTGGAATGCATGTTGTTAGAATTAAGGTAATGAATTATGTTAAGGAAGAATTGGAATTTAAGTATTGCATGTGACCATTTTTGGCTAGTTGCCAATTTGGGACAGATTTTGGTGTTGTTGGATTCGTTGGTTATTGTGGTTATTATTATCACTAATTACATGATGAAATTGAAAGGAAACATGGATATTTAGTTGGAATTAGTTATATGGAAGTATTAAAATCCGAAATTTGGATTATAGGAATTAAGATAAGAGTTATGGAATTATGACATGTTGTGGCCAAGACCTTGCATGAAATTGTTGGACATGTTGTGATGTATATGGACTGTTTTAGGGACTGTTTTGTGGTGTTATAATTCTGAAAATTTAGTCACCATTATGCATGTTTAAGTGTGGTAATTGCTAAGGTAAGTTCTAAAGGAATAAGGGTGTGGAAAGGCATAGAAAGGCTTCACATTCTACCCTCGTTGTTGTTAGAACATGGGCTGTTTTGTGGACTATTTTTAAGGTGGATTAAGAGGCTAAATTTACATGAGAAGTGGGTGTGTAAATTCCCTTTATTGTTGTTTTGGTTGTGCCCTTAATTGGTGCTTGTTTATTGATGTTATTAGCCTCGTTTGGAAGTTGTGGAAACATGTATAAACAGGGGAAGTGCTGCCCGAATTTTTATAAAATAAGAAGTCGTTATTCGATATAAGTGTGCTAGCGACCATAGAATTGACGAACGTATTACCATTATTATAGGTTGAAGTTTTAAATCGAGACGTACTCTAATATAGAGTTGATTAGTTCATCTAAAAGGTATGTGAACTATTCCATCTTTCTTTGGCATGATTTTTATTTAATGAGGGTACGACGGACGTACTTGATTCTTATACAGTTTAATTCCTAAAGAGGATTGTTATGAGAAGTGCCTATGATTTTTCAGCAAAGAGTTTATTATGACATTATTACAATGATTTCATTGAGAGTCAGATGATAATTTTTACTTGCATATGGTTACTCACGATATCTACTCGTGCTTAGTGTTACTAATTCACCTCACCGAGTCCCGGGCCGGGTTACGACTCGTGCACAGCCTTGCATTGTTCACCGAGACCCTTACTAAAGGGCCGGGTTACGTAGGATAGATCCATAGATGAGAGATGACTTTACCGAGTCTCAGCATGGGCCGGGTTATGATATGATTCCACCGAGTCCCGCACTAGTGGGCCGGGTTACGTTACAGATGTATATATATGTATATGGACAGACACTCATGTTTTCTTGACTTGACTCTCATTTTTATAAGGCAACTGACTTTTATTGTTTATGGCACATTTGGATTTGGATCCTGACTTTTATACTGATCTCATGTTTCTGTTGGCTACTTATGATCTCATATGCAGTATTTCATGTTTACATACTCAGTACATTATTTCGTACTGACCCTCCTTTCCTCGGGGGGCTGCGTTCATGCCCGCAGGTACAGGTGCTCAGTTTGGTGATCCTCCTGTTTAGGTCCTTACTCAGCAGGTTGGGAAGGTCCTTTGATCCAGAGCTTTGTCATTTTTGTACTGAACTTCTTTTAGACTTATGTTTGTATTTAGGGGCACGACGGGGCCCTGTCCCATCATATGTCGTTGTTCTTCTTATAGATGTCTGTAGACAGTGGTGGGTTGTACTTATGTAAGGGTTATAACTCTGTTTTGGTCAGCCATATCATTGTACTCTATGTTGGGGGTGTTCCCGTGTATATGTTATATTATCTGTTGGCAGCCTTGTCGGCTTGCCTGTATATTGTGTTGGCTAGTTGTGACTCCTTAGGTGGCAGGTACATTCGGGGGTAAAGGCAGCCTTGTCGGCTCGCCTACCCTGGCATGTGTTGATATTGCAGCGTTATGCTGCCGAATTTCAGACTTATTAAGTGTGAGTTGGATTATATGTGACAGGTTAGTGTAATGACGTCATTAGGGCGGTTAGTCGCGGCCCGTCGGGTCGGGTCGTGACAAAAGCGGTATCAGAGCAGTTAGTCCTCGGAATGTCTACAGATCGTGTCTAGTAGAGTCTTGCGTATGGGTATGTTGTGCACCATACTTATACGCAGGAGGCTGCAGGGCATCTAGGATTGGTTTCTATTCTTTCATCTCTTAGATCGTGCAATAGAGCTATGTTATTAGGATAATTCCTTTCTGATGACTTACGATGTTTACAGCTATGCCTCCGAAGAAGGCGACAGCGGCCCAGAAGGGCAAGTCTACAGCGGGGGATACCAACCAGATTCAGAGAGTTACTAGGTCCCGTACCCAGTCTATGCCGGAGACTATGCCCCAGCCGACGAGTTCTGCTTCATCGCCACCACTAGAGGCTCCAGTTCAGGGGGCAACATTACCAGTTTCTGAGGCCCCAGCACCTGAGCCTCCAGTTCTTCAGCCGGGGGCAGAGGACAGGGCCATGAGAGATGAAGTTCAGCTGCTGACTAGCTTGGTAGCAGGACAGAACCGTAGACAGAGACCAGGAGCCGACCCTAGGTCTGACAGTTTGAGGGTTTGTCATTTCTTGAGTTGTAACCCTCCAGAGTTTTTTGGGTCTCAGCCCGAGGAGGACCCGCAGGAGTTTATCCGGCAGATGCAGCGTACCTTGAGGGTAATCAGGGCTTCAGAGACTTAGTCTGTGGAGTTGACTTCGTATAGAATGCGGGATATAGCTACAAACTGGTACGAGTCTTGGGAGTTGTCTAGGGGAGAGGATGTTCCTCTAGCTACATGGGATGAGTTTACAGAGGCCTTCCTTGGTCACTTTTTGCCTCCAAAGATGAGGAGAGCTAGAGTGGACAGATTCTTACAGTTGAGGCCGAGTGGCAGGACCATTCGTGAGTATAGCCTTGAGTTTGATTCATTGGCCAGATATGCACCCACTATTGTAGCAGATATGGCAGATAGGGTGCATCGCTTTGTGATGGGGCTGGACCATTATCTGATCGATGGTTGTATGGCGGTAGCTCTTCAGCCGGGTATGGATATTGCTCGTGTCCAGGCATATGCACAGGGGGTTGAGGACTGACATAGAGGGCGACAGCCAGACAGAGGTCATGACGGGGACCAGCATAAGAGGGCTAGGTCGGTAGCTTATTCCGGCGAATTTCGAGGCAGACAGTTCCAGCAGCAGGTCAGATATTCACCTCAGCCAGCACAGAGTGCTCCTCTACAGTCTACGGGCAGGAGGTTTGACCGCCCCGGGTATTCAGGAGCCGGATAGAGCTCCACGACTTGGGTTCTCAAAGGAACAGGGGCCCTAGTCAGTTGAGACCACCTTATCCTCGGTGCTCTCAGTGTGGTAAGTTTCATATTGGGGAATGTCGTTCGAACACAGGTGCTTGCTTTTCTTGCGGCCGTCAGGGCCATATGATGAGAGAGTGTCCTAACATAGGTGGTTCAGGTGGGATGGCTCGGCCTACGGGGTCGGGTGCTGGTTCGTCGTCATCTATAGCTATGCGCCCCACCGGGTGGGGTTGTCAGACGCCAGCAGGCCGTGGTAGAGGTTATGGCAGAGTTCTAGTTCCGGCGGTTCTTCGAACCGCATATATGCTTTGGCCAGTAGACGTGATCAGGAGGCGTCACCAGATGTTGTTACAGGTATACTATTAGTCCTTTTCTGTAATGTATATGCTCTGATAGATCCAGGTTCCACCTTGTCCTACATATCCCCTCTTGTTGCTAATAGAATACGGATAGAATCTGAGCTGATAGAACCATTCGAGGTAGCTACACCGGTAGGAGATTCGGTTATAGCTGAGCGTGTGTATAAAAATTATTCGGTGGTGATATATAGCCGTCATACCTTAGCAGATTTGATAGAGTTGGATATGGGCCGACTTTGATGTCATTATGGGCCTGGATTGGTTGGCTTCTTATTTTGCTAACGTTGATTGTAGAGAGAAGTTGGTTCAATTTCAGTTTCCAGGCGAGCCAGTTGTAGAATGGAAAGGGAATGCAGCATCGCCGAGAGGTAAGTTTATTTCATACCTCAAGGCAAGGAAGATGGTCAGAAAAGGTTGTATCTACCATTTGGTTCGGGTGCATGATACAGAAGCGGAGGTACCGGCTCTTCAGTCAGTTCCGGTAGTTAGTTAGTTTTTGGATGTATTCCCGGATGATCTTCCAGGTCTCCCTCCAGAGCGGGAGATAGATTTCAGTATAGATGTATTGCCAGGTACCCAACCTATATCCATTCCTCCTTATAGAATGGCACCTGCAGAGCTGAAGGAGTTGAAGGAGCAGCTGAGAGACTTGATGGAGAAAGGCTTTATTTGGCCAAGTACATTTCCATGGGGAGCACCAGTGTTATTTGTGAGGAACAAAGATGGATCACTGCGGATGTGTATGGATTTTAGGCAGCTGAACAAGGTAACCATCAAGAACAGGTACCCCCTTCCCAGGATTGATAATTTCTTTGAACAGTTGCAGGGTGCTAAGTGCTTCTCGAAGATAGACTTGCGGTCAGGTTATCATCAGGTGCGGGTAAGGGAGGCAGATATTCCAAAGACAGCATTCAGAACCCGATATGGACATTATGAGTTTAGGGTGATGTATTTTGGAGTGACCAATGCTCCAGCAGTGTTTATGGATTTGATAAACGGGTATTCAGGCCGTTCTTAGACATGTTCGTCATTGTATTCATTGATGATATCCTGGTTTATTCCCGTTCAGAGCAGGAGCATGCAGACCATTTGAGGACGGTACTTAGGGTCCTCCAGCACCAACAGTTGTATGCCAAGTTTTCCAAGTATGAGTTCTGGTTGACTTCGGTGGCATTCTTGGGGCATATTATCGGGGCTGATGGTATTCGGGTGGATACACAGAAAATTGAGGCGGTGAAGACTTGGCCCAGACCTACGACACCTACTGAGGTACGCAGTTTTCTGGGGCTAGCAGGGTATTACAGAAGGTTTGTGGAGAAGTTTGCCTCGATCTCAGTGCCTTTGACTAGTCTAACCCAGAAGGCAGCTAAGTTTCAGTGAACGGATGCTTGTGAGCACAGTTTCCAGTTGTTGAAGGAAAAATTGACTACGGCTCCAGTTCTGACTTTTCCTGAGGGACCGGATGGTTATGTCATTTATTGTGATGCTTCAGGCATTGGGCTAGGTTGTGTGTTGATGCAGCATGGAAAAGTCATAGCTTATGCCTCTCGACAGCTCAGAAAGCATGAAAAGAATTATCCCACTCATGATTTGGAGCTAGCAGCGGTGATTCATGGCTTAAAGATTTGGAGATATTATTTGTATGGGATTCATATTGATATTTATACGGATCACAAGAGTCCCAATATATCTTTAAGCAGAAGGAGTTGAACCTACGGTAGAGGCGGTGGTTAGAGTTGCTAAAGAACTATGATGTTGATATCTTGCACCACCCGGGAAAAGCCAACGTCGTGGCAGATGCTCTTAGCCGTAGATCCTTGGGTAGCTTGACGGATGTGCAGCCAGACAGAAGGAAGATGGTTCGTGAGATACATAGGCTAGCGAGTCTTGGAGTCCGGGTGGCGGATTCGGGAGATAGCGGGATTCTTATTCGGGATGTTGCGGAGTTCTCTATCGTGGAAGAGGTAAAGAGACGTCAGTATGAGGATCCTGTTCTGGCCCGATATAGAGATACAGCTCTCCGAAAGGGAAAGACTCTATTTGAGGTTACACCTGATGATGTGCTGAGGTATAAGGGCAGATTATGTGTACCTGATGTTGCAGGGCTACGACAACAGGTTATGAGAGAGGCACATAATGCCCGTTATTCCATTCAGCCAGGATCGACGAAGATGTACCATGACCTTAGATGCTTGTATTGGTGGGATGGCTTGAAAAGAGACATAGCAGAATTTGTTGCCCAGGGCCCGAATTGTCAGCAATTTAAGGTTGAACATCGAAGCTCTGGTGGATTATTACAGGAGATTGAGATCCCGACTTGGAAGTGGGAAGTGATCAATATGGACTTCATTACAGGCTTACCTCGCACTCAGCGGAGGTGTGATTCCATATGGGTTATCGTGGATAGGCTGACGAAATCAGCCCATTTTCTTCCAGTGAGGACTACTTACTCAGCTGAGGACTATGCTAGGCTGTACATCAGGGAGATAGTGAGACTGCACGGGGTTCCCACATCTATTATATCTGACCGAGGAGCTCAGTTTACAGCTAACTTCTGGAGATCATTCCAGAAGGGATTGTGGACACAAGTGAGTCTCAGCACAACATTTCACCCTCAAACAGACGGGCAGGCAGAGCGTACGATCCAGACATTAGAGGATATGCTTAGGGCCTGTATTATTGACTTTAGAGGTAGTTGGGATGACCATTTATCACTCATTGAGTTTGCTTATAACAACAGCTACTATTCTAGCATCCAGATGGCACCGTATGAGGCTTTATATGGGAGGAAGTGCAGGTCACCTATTGGTTGGTTTGATGTAGGTGAGACTAAGTTGATCGGCCCAGACATGGTTCAGGAAGCTGTTGATAAGGTGAAACTCATTTAGGAGAGGTTATTAGCAGCACAGAGTCGACAGAAGTCATATGCTGATAATCGACGTCGACACTTAGAGTTTCAGGTTGATGATTCGGTGTTTCTAAAGGTGTCACCCATAAAGGGTGTGATGAGGTTTGGCCAGAAAGGGAAGCTTAGCCCAAGGTACATTGGGCCTTACCAGATCATTCGTAGGATAGGCAAGGTTGCCTATGAGTTGGATCTACCGCCTGATTTGGAAGCAGTACATCCAGTCTTCCATGTATCTATGCTGCGTAAGTGTATTGGTGATCCTTCCAGAGTCTTCCCAGTTGATGACATCCAGGTGATAGAAGAGTTGTCCTACGAGGAAAGCCCCGTAGCCATACTTGATCGCCAGGTCAGGAGATTATGGACGAAGGATGTGGCTTCCGTCAAGGTATTGTGGAGGAACCACAATAGGGAGGAAATAACTTGGGAGGCAGAGGATGAGATGAAGAAGAAGTATCCTTATTTGTTCCCTGTGCCTCCAGGTAATTCAATTCAACTCCCCATTTGATTATTGTAATTGGTGAATTGCATATGTGTGATATATTGTGGCCCTGTGTGGCATCTGTTGGTTGGCTGAATATAGGCGGATAGGCATAGTTATTAAGGAGACTGCCAAAATTTTTCTAGCATTAGACTTGTTGTGAACATTCGAGGACGAATGTTTCTGAGGAGGGAAGTATGTTACACCTTGCAAGATTAAGACGATAATTAAGAATGTCATTAAGAAAGCAAGATTCGGATATTGAATATAAGGAACGCTTACATATGTTAATACGGGAAATTAATGTATAAACGGATGTTATCCCGGAATAATTTTTCTTTAGTGCTATACACGAGACGACGAGAATTAATCCTAGTAGTTGAATTTATTCCAATGGAGTTATGGACTAGTATTGTATTAAAAAAAAATTATGACATTGAGGATATGAGGCTTATGAAATTCTCGGGAATTAAAAGAAGTGGGTTTGAGATTTACTAATTGAAGAACTTGGGGGCCAAAGTGTAAGAAGGAAAATCAGATTTTTCGTTATAAACTTACATTACCTCTTCATCTTCTTCTACACTTAACAAAAACAAAAACCAAACTCTCCTCTCATTCTCTCCTCTACACTAATCCGAAAATCACCCTCCACCTATAACCAAAATTTAGGTTGTTATCTTCTCTTCCTAGACAACATTTTTCACAAAAAATTAGAAGCAAAACAACACCAAAAACAGTGGCGAAAACAGCCACTGCTTGGATCGAAAACTGCCCAGAAAATTGGGATTTTTGGGATGAAATTTTGGAAGAAAAACGTGTAGGGATGATGGCTTAACATTGTAGAACACTTGCAGTCAATTGGGGTTGAAAAAGTGAACAAAAAGGAGGAGAAAATTTACAAAACAGTGGGGCATGTTCGGACAAACAGTGGCAAAAATTTGCGGACTGTTTTGACGAATTTGAGGTATAAAAATTCTTCTTTCTATGATATAATTGGAATGCATGTTGTTAGAATTAAGGTAATGAATTTTTGTTAAGGAAGAATTGTAATTTAAATATTGCATGTGACCATTTTTGGCTAGTTGCCAATTTGGGACAGATTTTGGTGTTGTTGGATTCGTGGGTTATTGTGGTTATTATTATCACTAATTACATGATGAAATTGAAAGGAAACATGGAGATTTAGTTGTAATTAGTTATATGGAAGTATTAAAATTCGAAATTTGGATTATATGAATTAAGATAAGAGTTATGGAATTATGACATGTTGTGGCCAAGAACTTGCATGAAATTGTTGGACATGTTGTGATGTATATGGACTGTTTTAGGGACTGTTTTGTGGTGTTATAATTCTGAAAATTTAGTCACCATTATGCATGTTTAATTGTGGTAATTGCTAAGGTAAGTGCTAAAGGAATAAGGGTGTGGAAAGGAATAGAAAGGCTTCACATTCTACCATCGTTGTTGTTGGAACATGGGCTGTTTTGTGGGCTGTTTTTATGGTGGATTAAGAGGCTAAATTTACATGAGAAGTGGGTGTGTAAATTCCCTTTATTGTTGTTTTGGTTGTGCCCTTAATTGGTGCTTGTTTATTGATGTTATTAGCCTCGTTTGGAAGTTGTGGAAACATGTATAAACAGGGGAAGTGCTGCCCGAATTTTTATAAAATAAGAAGTCGTTATTCGATATAAGTATGCTAGCGACCATAGAATTGATGAATATATTACCATTATTATAGGTTGAGGTTCTAAATCGAGACGTACTCTAATATAGAGTTGATTAGTTCGTCTAAGAGGTATGTGAACTATTCATTCTTTCGTTGGCATGATTTTTATTTAATGAGGGTACGGCGGACGTACTTGATTCTTATACAGTTTAATTCCTAAAGAGGATTGTTATGAGAAGTTCCTATGATTTTTTAGCAAAGAGTTTATTATGACATTATTACAATGATTTCATTGAGAGTCAGATGATAATTTTTACTTGCATATGGTTACTCATGATATCTACTCGTGCTAAGTGTTACTACTTCACCTCACCGAGTCCCGGGCCGGGTTACGACTCGTGCACAGCTTTGCATTGTTCACCGAGACCCTCACTAGAGGGCCGGGTTACGTAGGATGGATCCATAGATGAGAGATGACTTTACCGAGTCCCAGCATGGGCCGGGTTATGATATGATTCCACCGAGTCCCGCACTAGTGGGCCGGGTTACGTTACAGATGTATATATATGTATATGGACAGATACTTATGTTTTCTTGACTTGACTCTCATTTTTATAAGGCAACTGACTTTTATTGTTTATGGCACAATTGGATTTGGATCCTGACTTTTATACTGATCTCATGTTTCTGTTGGCTACTTATGATCTCATATGCAGTATTTCATATTTACATACTCAGTACATTATTTCGTACTGAACCCCCTTTCCTCGGGGGGCTGCGTTCATGCCCGCAGGTACAGGTGCTCAGTTTGGTGATCCTCCGGTTTAGGTCCCTACTCAGTAGGTTGGGAAACTCCTTTGATCCAGAGCTTTGTCATTTAGGTACTGAACCTCTTTTAGACTTATGTTTGTATTTAGGGGCACGACGGGGCCCTGTCCCGTCATATGTTGTTGTTCTTCTTATAGAGGTCTGTAGACAGTGGTGGGTTGTACTTATGTAAGGGTTATAACTCTGTTTTGGTCAGCCATATCATTGTACTCTATGTTGGGGGTGTTCCCGTGTATATGTTATATTATCTGTTGGCAGCCTTATCGGCTTGCCTGTATATTATGTTGGCTAGTTGTGACTCCTCAGGAGGCAGGTATATTCGGGGTAAAGGCAGCCTTGTTGGCTCGCCTACCCTGGCATATGTTGATATTGCAGCGTTATGCTGCCGAATTTCAGACTTATTAAGTGTGAGTTGGATTATATGTGACATGTTAGTGTAATGACGTCATTAGGGCGGTTAGTCGCGGCCCGTCGGGTCAGGTCGTGACAATTCATTGATGATATCCTGGTTTATTCCCGTTCAGAGCAGGAGCATGCATGCCATTTGAGGATGGTACTTAAGGTCTTCCAGCACCAGCCGTTGTATGCCAAGTTTTCCAAGTGTGAGTTCTGGTTGACTTTGGTGGCATTCTTGTGGAATATTATTTGGGCTGATGGTATTCGGGTGGATACACAGAAGATTGAGGCGGTGAAGACTTGGCCCATACCTACGACACCTACTGAGGTACGCAGTTTTCTGGGGCTAGCAGGGTATTACAAAAGGTTTGTGGAGAAGTTTGTCCCGATCTCAGCGCGTTTGACTAGGCTAACCCAGAAGGAAGCTAAGTTTCAGTGGACGGATTCTTGTGAGCACAGTTTCCAGTTGTTGAAGGATAAGTTAACTACGGCTCCAGTTCTGACTCTTCCCGAGGGACCGGATGGTTATGTCATCTATTGTGATGCTTCAGGTATTGGGCTAGGTTGTGTGTTGATGCAGCATGACAAAGTTATAGCTTATGCCTCCTGACAGCTCAGAAAGCATGAAAAGAATTATCCCACTCATGATTTGGAGCTAGCAGCAGTGATTCATTCCCTGAAGATTTGGAGACATTATTTGTATGGGATTCATGTTGATATTTATAGGGATCACAAGAGTCTCCAATATATCTTTAAGCAGAAGAAGTTGAACCTACGGTAGAGGCGGTGGTTAGAGTTGCTAAAGGACTATGATGTTGATATCTTGTACTACCCGGGGAAAGCCAATGTTGTGGCTGATGCTCTTAGCCGTAGATCCATGGATAGCTTGACGGATGTGCAGTCAGACAGAAGGGAGATGGTTCGTGAGATACACGAGCTAGCTAGTCTTGGAGTCCGGTTGGCGGATTCGGGAGATAACGGGGTTCTTATTCGGGATGTTGCTAAGTCCTCTATCGTGGAAGAGGTAAAGAAACGTCAGTATGAGGATCCTGTTCTGGCCCGGTATAGAGATGCAGCTCTCCGAAAGGAAAAGACTTTACTTGAGGTTACACCTGATGATGTGTTGAGGTATGAGGGCAGATTATGTGTACCTGATGTTGCAAGGCTACGACAGCAGGTTATGGAAGAGGCACATAATGCCCGTTATTCCATTCATCCAGGGTCGACGAAGATGTACCATGACCTTAGATGCTTGTATTGGTGGGATGGCATAAAAAGAGACATAGTAGAATTTGTTGCCCAATGCCCGAATTGTCAGCAGGTTAAGGCTGAACATCAGAAGCCTGGTGGATTATTACAGGAGATTAAGATCCCGACTTGGAAGTGGGAAGTGATCAATATGGACTTCATTACAGGCTTACCTCGCACTCAGCGGAAGTGTGATTCCATATGGGTTATCGTGGATAGGCTGACGAAATCAGCCCATTTTCTTCCAGTGAGGACTACTTACTCAGCTGAGGACTATGCTTGGCTGTACATCAGGGAGATAGTGAGACTGCACGGAGTTCCCACATCTATTATATCAGACCGAGGAGCTCAGTTTACAGCTAACTTCTGGAGATCATTCCAGAAGGGATTGGGGACACAAGTGAGTCTCAACACACCATTTCATCCTCAGACGGATGGGCAGGCAGAGCGTACTATCCAGACATTAGAGGATATGCTGAGAGCCTGTATTATTGACTTCAGAGGTAGTTGGGATGATCATTTACCACTCATTGAGTTTGCCTATAACAACAGCTACCATTATAGCATCCAGATGGCACCGTACGAGGCCTTATACGAGAGGAAGTGCAGGTCACCTATTGGTTGGTTTGATAGAGGTGAGACTCAGTTGATCGGCCCAGACATAGTTCAGCAAGCTGTGGATAAGGTGAAGCTCATTCAGGAGAGATTATTAGCAGCACATAGTCGACAGAAGTCATATGCTGATAATTGACGTCGACACTTAGAGTTTCAGGTTGATGATTGGGTGTTCCTAAAGGTGTCACCCATGAAGGGTGTGATGAGGTTTGGCAAGAAAGGGAAGCTTAGCCCAAGGTACATCGGGCCTTACCAGGTCATTCGTAGGATAGGCAAGGTTGCCTATGAGTTGGATCTACCATCTGAATTAGAGGCGGTACATCCAGTCTTCCATATAACTATGCTGCGTAAGTGTATTGGTGATCCTTCTAGAGTCTTCCCAGTAGATGATATCCAGGTGACAGAGGAGCTGTCTTATGAGGAAGTCCCATAGCCATACTTGATCGCCAGGTTAGGAGATTACGGACGAAGGATGTGGCTTCCGTCAAGGTATTGTGGCGAAACAACAATAGGGAGGAAATGACTTGGGAGGCAGAAGATGAAATGAAGAAGAAATATCCTTACTTGTTCCCTATGACTCTAGGTAATGTAATTTAACTCCTTATTTGATTCTGGTAATTTGGAATTGTATATGAGTGATATATTGTGGCCCTGTGTGGCATCTGTTGGTTTGCTGAATATAGGCGGATAGACATAGTTATAAAGGAGACTCTGCCGAAATTTTTCTAGCATAAGACTTATTATGAACATTCGGGGATGAATGTTTCTAAGGGGGGAAGAATGTTACACTCGTAAGATTAAGACGATAATTAAGAACATAATTAAGGAAATAGGATTCAAATACCGGAAATTAGTATATAAGAGGATGTTATTCCGGAAAGATATTGGTCACAATGAGGGTGACGTTGGAAACTTATAAAAAATCGTATAGTCCCGATATGGGTTAATAATGTATTATAAAATTATGACATTGAGGATACGAGGCTTATGAAATTCTCGGGAATTAAAAGAAGTGGGTTTGAGATTTACTAATTGAAGAACTTGGGGGCCAAAGTGTAAATAATAAAATTCAATTTTTTTTTATTTTAAAACCTACATTCATCACTTTCATTCTAAACTTTAAACAAAACCTCACCTCTGTTCTCAAAACCCACCCCCTGCTGGCCGAAAATCACCCCCAACCCCATACCCAATTTAAGATATTTATCTCCTGTTCTTTGACTACATTATTCACAAAATTAGAAGCCAAAATAACACCAAAAACAGTGGCAAAAACGTGCCACTACTTACCAAAAATTAGACCAGAAATTTCGAATTTTTGGGAGGAAATTTTGGAAGAAAAACGTGTAAGGATGATGGCTTAACATTGTAGAACACTTGCATGTCAATTGGAGTTGAAGAAGTGAACAAAAAAGGGAAAGAAATACGAAAACAGTGGGGATTTTCGGACAAGCAGTGGGCAGAAAATTGTGGACTGTTTTGGATGAAATTTGAGATATAAAATTCTTCTTTCTATAATATAATTGGAATGCTTGTTGTATGAATTAATGATATGAATTTGTGTTAAGGAAAAATTTGGAATTTATACAATGCATGTGACAATTTTGGGCTAGTTGCCAATTTGGGACAGATTTTGGTGTTGTTGGATTCGTTGGTTATTGTTGTTATTATTATCACTAATTGCATGATGAAATTGAAAGGAAACATTGATATTAATGTTTAAAATTAGTTATATGGAAGTATTGAAATATGGAATTGGATTTTAGGAGTTAAGAGAAGAGTTATGGAATTATGACATGTTGTGGCCAAGAACTTGCATGAAATCGTTGGACATGTTGAGATGGATATGGACTATTTTAGGGACTATTTTAGGGACTATTTTTTGGTGTTATAATGCAGAAAATTTAGTTACCATTATTCATGTTTAAGTGTGGTAATTGCTAATGTAAGTCCTAAAGGAATAAGGGTGTAGAAAGGTGTAGAAAAGCTTCACATTCTACCCTCGTTGTTGTTGGAACATGGACAGTTTTTGTGGGCTGTTTTAATGTGGATTAAGAGGCTAAATTTACATGAGAAGTGGGTGTGTAAATCCCCTTTGTTGCTGTTTTGGTTGTGCCCTTAATTGGTGCTTGGTTATTGATGTTATTAGCCTCGTTTGGAAGTTGTGGAAATATGTATAAGCAAGGGAAGTGCTGCCCGAATGTTTATAGAATAGGAAGTCGTTATTCAATATAAAGTATGCTAGTGATCATAGAATTGACGATCATATTACCATTATTATAGGTTAAAGTTCTAAAATGAGACGTACTCTAATATTGAGTTGATTAGTTCGTCTAAGAGGTATGTGAACTATTCCTTCTTTCTTTGGCATGATTTTTATTTAATGAAAGTACGGCGGACGTACATGATTCTTATGCAGTTTAATTCCTAAAGATGTTAGTTATCAGAAGTGCCTATGATTTTTCAGTAAAGTATTTATTATGACATTATTATAATGATTTTATTGAGAGTCAAATGAAAATTTTGATTGCATATGGTTACTTATGAAATCTACTCGTGCTAAGTGTTATTACTTCACTTCACCGAGTCCCGGGCCGGGTTATGTTCGTGCACAGCCTTGGATTTTTCACCGAGTCCCTCACTAGACGGCCAGGTTACGTAGGATGGATCCATAGATGAGATATGACTTTACCGAGTCCCAGTATAGGCCGGGTTATGATATGACTTCATCGAGTCCCAGTATGGGCCGGGTTATGATATGACTTCACCGAGTCCCAGTATGGGCCGGGTTATGATATGATTCCACCGAGTCCCGCATTAGTGGGCCGAGTTACGTTACAGGTATATATATGTATATGGATAGGCATTCATGTTTTCTTGACTTGACTCTCATTTTTATAAGGTACAACTGACTTTTATTGTTTATGGCACATTTGGATTTGGATCCTGATTTCTATACTGATCTCTTGTTATTCATTGGCCACTTATGATCTCATTTGCAGTATTTCATGTTTACATACTCAGTACATTATTTTGTACTGACCCCCTTTCCTCGGGGGGCTGCGTTCATGTCCGCAGGTACAGGTGCTCAGTTTGGTGATCCTCCGATTTAGGTTCCTGCGCAGCTGTTTGGAAAGCTCCTTTGATCCAGAGCTTTACCATTTTGGTACAGAATCCTATTATTTTGATTTATGTATATTTAGGGGCACGACGGGGCCCTGTCCCGTCATATGTCGTTGTCCTTCTTATAGAGGTCTGTAGACAGTTGTGGGTTGTACTTATGTAAGGGTTATAACTCTGTTTTGGTCAGTCATGCTATTGTACTCTGTATTGGGATGTCCCCGTGTATATATGAAATTATCTAGTGGCAGCCTTGTCGGCTTGCCTGTTGTATTTTGTTGGCTAGTTATGACTCTTCAGGAGGAAGGTATATTCGGGGGTAAAGGCAGCCTTGTCGGTTTGCCTACCCTGGCATATATTGTTATTGCAGCGTTATGCTTCCGGATTTCTGACTCATTAAGTGTTAGTTGGATTATATGTGACAGGTTAGTATAATGACGTCATTAGGGCGGTTAGTCGCGGCCCATCGGGTCGGGTCTTGACAATACTGAGATGATGATGATAAGCGGAGGGCCGGGTTGCACGCTTGCAATGGATTGTTATTACATCCAAGATTTGGGATCCATTGATAAATTTTGGATCAATATATGGACTTTGCAGGTCCCCCATGGGTGTGCAGTTCATAGAATTTGAAAGCCTGTATACTGGAGATAAAAGGTACCTGGCAGATGAATTGTATTCACATCATACATTCATTATGCATTGATTATTTGTGGAATGGTACTGTGATATGGATTAGTTATTGAAACTTGGATAATTTCCTGATTAAATGGATTTGGATGGTTAGATTGTATCACGCCCCAAATAGAAGGGGCACGACGGGAATCAGTGACTTACTCAATCAAGCACCCATAACATACATCAACCATCATCATACATGAGGAACGGAAGGTCCGCCAATACCAAACTAGAGATAGTTGGAAACAACTCTCCAATAGATAACTCAAAATGACATAAGTGAACATATCCATGAAAATACGGCCGACAAGCCACAATGATCAACTGTACAACCAAAACTTACACCGACATGCCAAGCAAAACTTCTATGTACATTACATCTATCTACAAGTCTCTAAAAGTACATAACATCATAAAGGTCAGGACAGGACCCCGGCATACCCGTCAATACGTATGCATAAGAATACTAACCCAAAAAGGCAACTTCGGAGCAAGTGGAGTGCACCAATACCTTCTGTTGAGCTGATAGCCTACTGGGAGAACCATCAACCTATCTATCGAGACATGCGGGTATGAGATCCATCATCGCCATGCAACGGGATGTCAGTACGAATAAAGTACCAAGTATGTAAGGCAGGTAAACATGTATATAAGTATGTAATACAAGTGAAGAGTACATAATGTCAACCTGAGACTTAGAATTGCCATTGAGGGCGCACAAATGACATAACCATGATCATATGTATGAAAGTAAAATCAAGACACTCTATAGGGTAATATAATATAGTATCAAGTCCCTTTGTAAGGTAAGCTCATCATAAAATTCTCGGCCATATAGGACACGGTAATATCTGCCCCACCGGTGATAAATAATGATATATAACTTCCCAACTGGTGGTATGCACATATAAGTGCTTACCCGGCCAACTATAGCACAACGAGGTAAGAAAATAGATACATATATATAAGTACAATGCAAGACGGACCTTAGGGGACACTATGAACAGATTCGGAGTAACATATGATTATTATCCTCCGACTATCGTTATTATCGCACGTTCATCAACATTCCTTTCATTATGAGTCAGTAAGACAAGATATAATGAATCAATAAACTTCTTCAATAGAATGAAGGACATAGATATTTCTATCTTTCAAGAGTATAGTCACTTTGGACAGATATTCGTTTACATTTGTTTACATAGAAGTCATGCCAAAAGAAGGAAATGATATCCTTAACATACCTTATATCGAACCACGACGTATCAATGCGGAATCAACCTCCTTCACTCTAAAGTATACAACCAACAATAAGTGTACTAACATTAATTACTAGTAGTTCAACAATCCCCTGTTGAGCTGCAAGCTCATTCTATATAAAATTGGACATCATGTGCCCTGTTTTCCTTACTTTTCCAAGTTCGTAAAAACAACAAGAACACATACAACCTTGAATATATACTTGCAGCACCAAATCACACCCAATAGCCCACAACACAAATCCATTTACATAACAACATGTGCACAAACATCACCAATCAGAACTATTATTTTTCATGATGAGCAACAAGCTCAGATTGAATCCCTTTACTACCCTTCAACTCCATGACCATTTATTATTGAACTTAGTAATATATCCATTATACTAACCAATACTTCTTAAAGTATTTCCAACCTTCTACTCAGTTTTAAAGTTACCCAAAATAGCCCAACACAAGATAATATCACTATGGACAACTTCCAAGTGCTTTATAGCCATTTCCTTTTCTAGTTATAGATTCCCTCAACAATTTTGACATGTAAACCAACATAGTCATACTAACAATATGATAGAAAATTTATTTCCCATAATTTCCAGCCACTTAAAGTTCATAAGAGCAAATTTCAAAACAGTCCATCAAGAACAAAAACATCTTAAGCTAATCCAAATATTATCTTGTAGTTTATCATCCTAACAACTTAACCAATATACAAACAAGCTTAATCATAATTAGTAGGGTGTTATACTTACCTTAACTAGTACAAAAAACTTGTAATACACAGCTCACAACCACTCATAAAGCTAACACAATCATGTAGAGGTGTTCTTTTTTCTTTAAGCTAACTTTGATGTTGGATTATGAGAAATTTATTCGGAATTTGTTTGGAGCCTTGGGGAGTTGTTTGGGAGGGTTTGGAGAGTGGGAGGATGGAAGGAGGTCAAAAAATGAGTAAATCTCATCCCAAAAATGAGATAAAAGTAGGTGAAGGTCGGTCACTGGCATACTGGGTTCCAAAAGAGGATGTCTGCACAGTCTCGCAAAAATGCGAACATCTCTCTACTCTGATGTCGTATGAATGAATGGTTTATTGTGTTGGAAATTATACTCGTAGACCTTAAATTTCATGGTGGATCAACCTGTAATTCCAAATATACTTGGAGAAAATCTCTTCAACATTTGACCCACATTTTCAGTTAATTTATGAACGTAACTTGTGAGAATTTTTGCCGACTTTTATTTTACAACTTGCTTCACTTCAAACGAATATTATATGATTCAAATAACTTAAAACATGACCTCATTAACATATTAATCACTCCTAGTTTTACCCCTAAAGTACAGGTTATAATATCTTTGATTCGTTTAACCGTAAAACCTTTTGGTACATTCTTAACACTTATTTAATACATCCCTTAGCCTTGCAGGGGTTTCATGGTTTCCCCGGATTCACATTATTTTACTTATGATATGAATGATGCAAAAATTTCAAGGCGTAACATATTGGACCGGATTGATTGCCATGATTGTCTTATTCTATGCGAATTGGGTTGTGTGGTTACACTTTTATGAGTCTGAGTACTCGCTATCGAACTTTATTATGGTCAATGGATTCAATTGACATATATATCATATAGATCATGGAGAACTTTGTATGTCTTGTATTACTTGATCATTGATAGCGTTATTTGAGAGAGAGTCTAGTAAAGAATTGGTCGAGGTATTGTTTTTGTAGTTAAATGACTTGTATGTTATCTATGTGCAGATCCCATCCTTAATCAAATGATGTATGATGTAGAATTCTACTTAGAGTATAATGAGAACGTTAAATAAATGAATATGTGTCCCGCCCTTAATTGTATCGAACCATAATCATGCCCAAGAGTTAGAGAGAATAAGAAGCTAATATCGTTATGATCAAACTAATCGTGATACCTCTTCAGAAGGATTGTGATATGATGTTGTGTCTGAGGTGTCAACTTGTATTATATGATTTGTTAGATTTGGTAAATAGAGATAACACGAACCTGACTTAGACAGAGTTTACTGATCGGTGGGTATTAAGTATGAAACCTCTGCGTGCAATATGAATTGAATTGTACTTGATTGTGATTGAACTCTTACGTGAATAAGGTAACTTGTGTGACTATTTGAACAGCCTAGAATAGGACCTACTTGAGAGTCAACTTCATATTTATGCATGTTACGTAACTTCTGTCATTGTCGACCTATGATGCCTATGGGGGTACATTGTGTACTCATGCTACGCTTGCTGCATCTTTTACATGGATGCATGTATATAGTAGGTCTAGGTTGCAGTTAGAGGACGTGGAGGTTAAGCCATGCCTCTCATCCTATCGGCGGCCTTGGTCTTCATTTTAGTTGGGTTGTTCTTATTTATTCTAGACAGTGGCTTGTTTTATTTCATTATCATTGTATTCATAGTATTCCTTGCACAAGTCATAACAGGTTTTGGAAAAGGTTGTGTTGTAAGAGGTTTTCATAATTACTAGTTGAAATGAAGAATTGTTATATCTTGATAATTCCTTAAATTATTCCACAATGTTTTATTACGTGTTAAAAATGATTTTTGGAGTGGTTTGCCTATCGAGGAAATAATATAAGTGCCACCATGACACCTGTGATTAGGGTCGTGACACAATTTTTGGGCTCACATTACCTGTCTCTAGCCACATCGGGATCGTATCAATGCATAACTCCATCCAGAATCATTTTCCCTCGAACCCACATATGTATCCGCAAATATATAATGCATGAGATACCATATGAAGCATGAATATGACATGAACAACAACAACAACAAGCCAAGATATGCAATAAAAATTCAATCATTAATCAAGATCGGCTATAAAGATTCGACCTTTAACCATTTACATAATAATGTTACAATCTTTAGCTTTTTTCTACTTTTAAATGAGTAATTAGGAGTGTTGAGTAACAAAATCACATATAAGACAGTCACATAATCATAGATATAGAAAGAACGATCTTCATACCCCAATGATAGATCTATAGGATCATACTATCTATCAGTTAGTGTGTAAAGTATGACATTCAGACCAGACTATAAAATTGAATTAGTGCAAATACCCATATCATGGAACCGAAGCCTGATACAAGTGCTTGTCATCTCACAAGTATCGGGACCCCCTTGTCATCCCCATTACACCCTCTTACTTAGTTCATTAAACCAACTACAAGTCTTTAAATAAGGTAAAAGATCTCAAATTATCTGGTTTGAAGTCCAACAGTCACAATAAAACGTTTTCTTTCTACAGAGCCTCCAACCGATTCAAATCTATTCAAATATGGGAAATGAATTAACACATAATTCCATAGACACCGATATTGCTATATGGAAGTTTTTGACCCATAAAGTCACCAAAAAATAGGATTCCGAGCCTCGAATGGAAAATGGGAAATCAGTCTAACATTTTGTCTACCCAAGGTCTATGGAGTCTACATACCAAAAATCAACCAAATCCAACACCAATTGCATGATTAATTGAAGAATTTTTCCTTTTCATCGTAAGGTATAAAACCCCCTATTTTCCTAACTTAAACAATAATTTCTAACATGAAATTCCATAATAATCGATGATATAATCATAAGAGCGTGATTTGGAACTTACCCACGTGAAGAATCTTGAAAATCCCCTAAATATACTCTCAAAATCAAGACCCAAGCTCCAACTTTGAGAATGAAATTGTTTAGATCATTTTGGGAAACTTAAATATCGTTGAACAGTACCTCTTTCGCGATCGCGTGCCCCAGCCTCACGATCGCGGACCTTATCTGACCCGGGCCAGCCAACATTCATCGCTGCACACTAGTTTTTTTTGTGTGTTTCCAACTTCGAATCAACCCTCGGGATTCATCCATGACCCTTCGAACACAAACCAAATATGCAAATCACACCTAAAACATGTGGCAAACCTATCCGCTCACTCGAAACAATCATACGAGGTCATCTTCATCCGATGTTTACCAAGGTTAACTCCAATTCTCTTAAAAGCTAGGTTTCCAACCAAAAGTTTAAAATACACTGAGTCCCTCGATAACCGAACCTATCATGACCTGAATCATGGGTCATGATGGAACATACACTATCCCTTAGTAGGTGAACCATCCCAAAAATCCTTTCACAATAATTGACCATTGCGGAATAATAATGAGAGTTATACAAAAATTACATTACTTCATTTCAAAACGTATAAATATCAAAATAATCTTTAGATTACGTCCTTTTCCAAGACCTAGTCTAACTTGTACAAGAGCTAATATGAGTACAATGAAAAGAAGAAATAATGCTAATGTTGTCTTGAAGTAATAAGGACAGTACAACTATAGATGAAGACCCGGGCAACTGATAGGATATGTGGCCCACCCTAAACCTACATGTACTCTAAAAATGTAACCTATGAGTACACAACATACTCGTGTAGGTATCATAGGCCAATAACGGCAGATAACATGTAACAAATATAAAAATCAAGAAGACTCACAATATCCTAGATACTACGTAGTATTACTATCACGTAGTCACATATGAACATAACATTATGGTTTAACACCCAGGTCATCTCATGCCTAGTAGGACATGTATCTCTTATAGGATAAAGTTCACTACACTCTATTCACGGTATGAATTACACTTAATCTAGCCATATAACATTATTAGGTCCCCAGTATGGTCAATCGTACCCTTTACGGAAATCAGCTCACCACAGACTCTTCATATAAGCATATATCCGACACATATTGTACTTCACAACACTTTTCTGAGTCTATTAGCCTTATATTGCCTCTAAATCACAACCTTGTCAGATTATAAACTTATAAACCCTTATACATACAAACTCCAACTTTATCCCTATTATTTCTAAAAAAGAATACATTCATGAGTCCCTCCTTTTAAGATCACTTAACACATAAGAACTCATATATAATGATACTTATGCTACCAGGTACAATGTTTTATTAATGGTCTGAACTTTCTGTTAATAAAGCATATCCTTTCAAGCACTTAATCTTCACTTACATAAATAAGGAACCGATACAGATCCTATTGCTCACATCAGTTCACAGTGGAAACACCAACCATTACCAATTTGTACTATCTAGTAGGACAAAACAACAAACACATCAACAAACAATTAAGAATGTGATGCAAGTAAAATGAATTCAATGATATTAATATGATATAATGCAATGCATTGGCCATATTCCAAACCTGATATACACATTCTATCAGACTTTTTTCATATAGTAATGACCCATGAGGGACCCGTGAAGTCCATATACCACTCACAACCAGCCATAATGATCCAACGATTTGGCTAAAGCATCATACTTATTTATCGAGCCATATCAATCATCATTATATCAGTATTCCAAATCATCTCATAACAGTATCATTACCACATTTCTATGTCTCATCGAACCAACAATATTCCATACCATTACCTTTCAGTATCAGTATAACATGAGTGTATGAATGCAACTGTAAATAAAACAAGTAGCTATGAAGTATACAATTTAATCATGTTTAACAGATGAATAATGCATGCTTCAGAATCATCAATAGCACATAATTTCTACATAATCAGTCTTTCACATCAGAAGGCATAAGTGATGAGTAATTTCAACAACAATCACAAATAATATCAGTTATGGTGACAAGCCCACATAACAACAGTAGGGATCAACTATAAGGATTATCCCCCAAAATAGTTCAACACCGATACCTACCAAAGCGCTCATCATAGTCACTAAAGTGGGACCCCATCACGTCCAATACTCCTCAATATTTATATAAATTACATGCTTCTATCGAAGTCTAAAGGAGAAAACGGTAGCTTACCTCAGGGTAGAGCAGGTGACATAATCTCAATCACATGCTAAGGCCTGCCCTTTTCATAGCTCCTTCGAAAAATCGTAGTCTACTATCATAGATTTTACGTTAGCACATAATTATAAACACAACCATGAAGATAAGTTTTTTCAAAGAATCCCAAAAACACAACCCAAAAGTGACCCCGGACCCATGAAATCCAAATCAGAAATTTTGTCTAGAAACATACAACTCATAGTCTAATTAGTCATATCCTTAAGTTTGATGAAACACTAGTCACAGTTTGGCCTTCAATATCACTATTTATCAAAACCCACTTTGTGCCAAAACTCTTGAATCAAATCATTTGAAATTCTGAATTAAATTTAAAAATTGTGATAAACATAGTTTACCCAATGCTTAAACAAGCTATGACTATGAAGTTTGTAATGCCCCAAACCATGGCCTAGATGAAACAGACACTCGGTGCTTGACTGCATGTGACCGAGCAAACCACATAGCTTGCTAATCATCATGGGCATCAAAAGCATGCAATAATAATGGTTTTAACATGTGAAACATATACTAAAAATATTGTCTAAAATATAATAGCGGAATTATTTGAGTAAAACATGATAAGTCTGAAAGATAATGCTGGTATGACATGTTAACTAGTCTAGTCTATGAAACATCTGAAGCATGAGTCTACACAAATATTTACCAGGGTAAGGCCCTAGCAGACCGCTACTATAAAAAATAATCATGAAAGTAATAGACTGACACCCCGAATGAGATGGGGCTCACCAATAGCTAATACTGGGGCAAATCCTAATGAGCAGATATGTCGTCCTAAAACTCAGTACCTGCACAGTGAAGTGCAGCCCCCTTGCAAAGGGACGTTAGTACATTTGAATTGTAATGTATGTAAAGAAATTGAAACAATAAGCAGACAAATAATATGATAGGAACATGAAACTGAAACTAAACATGAACATGATCTGACATGAATAAAGTAACATATATAAAATCTTATAAAATTGTATATATGTATATTTGTTGGAAGAGAAATAGTATAACCAATAATATAAACTCACCACGTAGGTATGTTGAGTCTGGTACCTGGCCCGACCAGCAGAGTGCTCCCATACCTTTTCAGGGTATGAGACATGAATATGACATGAAAGGATCCAATCAATAATCTAAAGATATTATCCTTTTGATGGAGCGACCCTTATCCTACGCTAGCATACATAGTTTCATGCTACTTGAGCCTTCTCGGTAATCTATGCAACTCCCAAAATATGTACTTGAAAATAGTAGCTTGTAAGACCATGAATCTCATGAAAGTAGCTTTTAAAATATGGTTTGCAATTATAGTTTAACATGTGAATAGATATATCATATAACTTGCATAAATCATGAAACACATGCACAATTTCATGGAAATTGAGTAATAATAATAATAATAATAACTTGTACTTAAGAACTCATGGAATTTAAAGCATGCATTCATGGATTGCGGATATGTTCATGAAAATCATAGTGACATATCATGAATACAATAAGAGAATTGTACTAGAGACATGAAGTATATATTACATTAAATTAGGTTATCATGATAATAGAATAAAATTCAAAGTTATGGAATTTCATGATTTCATGGATGAACGTGGAGTAGGGAAGAATATGGATATTCCCACATGTGGATAGAAGCTCTACATACCTTATTCGCTCCAATACTTGTCTTAAAAATCTAAACTTGGAAGAAGAACTCACAGCTTGAACTTTTAAACCTTGGAATGAGTTTATCTTGAAAATCCTAGGTTAAGAATACTGAATTTCTCTTAGGAATTGCATACACTTGATTAGAATCGTGTGGAACTACATGAAAATGACTTACCTTGAGTTATGGGGATGATGAGAGAATAGATCTTCATTCGATGGCTTGAGAGAATGAGAAAACTGATTTTTGTGACTAAATTGCGTATTTATACTATTTGACGTGTTGGGGAATGGACGGCCGTATTGTAAGATCCGTATAAGTTTTACGATATAAGTTGCGGTTAGTACAATATAGTAAAAAGGGAAGCCCGGTGCACTAAGCTGCAACTATACGCAGGGTCCGGAGAAGGATCGGACCACAAGGGTCTATTGTACGCAGCCTTACCTTGCATTTCTGCAAGAGGTTGTTTCCACGGCTTGAACCCGTGACCTCCTAGTCACATGACAGTAAATTTACTAGTTAATCTAAGGCTTTTCTTCAAGGTTCTTACAATATTATACGATCCATATAATGTGCTCATCATCAGTGCAGATTTCCAGCGATTACCAAAAGCTAGGAAAAATATTATGGTAAAAAAGGATGGGCCATATAAATTTATACGGTCCGTAGAAATTATTGTGCTTCATAAATTTCAAAAACAAATTATAGAGGTAGTGACCTCGGTAAGGTACAGGCTACAGAAATGAACCAAAATTGTAAGGCTGCGGAAATGAACCGAAATAGTGAAGCTGCAGAAATGAACCAAAATAGTGAGGCTGCAGAAATGAATCTAAATTATACAGGATGTGGAAATGAACTGAAATAGTGAGGTCTCGGTAAGGTTGGTTTTAGTGGACTATTTGTGGTCGTCGGGTGGGGAACGGTTGGATACGTGTGAGTTTGAGTAGTGACCTTTATAGTGAATATTATGGAAGTGTTTTGGGATGTGCTTGTGAAAGAAATGAAGTGGTTTTGAGTAGGGATGAACACGAAATGCGGGGAGCAAGTTCGAGTACAAACCAATTCACAATCGGTTGATATAAGGCTCTTGGATAGAGACACAAGGGATTTATTGCTCGTTTTGACACCAAGTATATTGTGGTCAATACTAACCAAGTGAGGATGACCAGAACCTTAGAAAGTAACAAGATAAACGATCCTCCCGGAGGACCAACTAAGAATTACAACCCCAGGTTGATACACTTAGGAAAGTGAGTAAAAACTCAAGTTTTATATATCAACAACAATCCTATATTACAATGTCCTAAAGGTCCTATTTATAGTATCAAAAGGGACCATTCTAGAAGGGAAGCTCAAGGGACACAAACACAAGCCATTCGGCCAAGGTGGGAATGGGTGAGGGGAAAGAATCTCGGCTAAGGGGAATGAATACCGATCTCCCATGTGTTCTAGGACCTTTTTTGGTGGCTTCCACATATGAGCTACTTAATATTAAATGAACTTCTTGGAGAGTGTTGCGATTCATCTCCCATTGGCATGCACCTTTGGCCGATCGGTTGAGGGGAGTGGTTCGACCAACTCTTCAGCTTCTTCAAGTTCATCTTGAAGTCCTCCAATTAGGGAAGTTCATGCACGAATTATCCTCTTGAAGGCCATACCTTCTAGATGATGGATTTTCCTTTTCTACCTTGTTCAATCCTTGGCCAAGTCACCATTTGGATGAAACCCCTTCGGCCTAGTCACCCTTCCTACATAGTGCATTGAATGTGTCCTAAGGGAAGCTAGGGGTTATTACATGGATTTAATGGTGTCCTAAGTAAACTAGTAATTAATTTAAGAAAAAAAATTAAAAACATGGTCTCGGCCAAGACCAACACAACGGCCGAATAGAAGGTTGTCTCCTAAGACAATTAGGTAATGTTTCCTAATCCACCCCAAAGTCCATGCCATTCTTTGCTCTTAACTGTGGGTCGATGACTAACCTTTGACACCTTTGGCACTTCATCTAACCACTTGAGTCGAAATACTTAGTTCGGGTCCTTTCTTGTATCATTATCCCCTTCTTTGAAAGAATTTTCCCTCAAATTTGAGGATACTTGACTAACGTAACACGTTGATCCTTGTACGTTTTCTGAAACTTTCTTCTTACATAAGCCACTTCAGAACTTGGCAAACAACTTGAAGGGACCATTTCTCAAGTAATCTTCCCATTCAATCAAGGCGTTATATGTCAACGATTTGTGGTGCGTACCTACCAACTTATCATCATAAGACACCATAACTTGTTATTCTTGTCTTATGTTGACACCAATTTTCCCAAGATCTTGTTCAATTTGCACCGTCATGACCATGATAGGGGCAACATAAGGGTCATAACCATGGATGTCATAACTTCGGAGTGATACTACAAGACATCCACATTTTCATTGCTCAATCTCTTATAAGATCGCCATTGTTGGAGACCTTCTTTCCAAGTCGATCTTTGATGGTATCCTAGCCCCACACAACTAATTTAAATAGGCACTCATCTTTGGCCATGGATATTCGTACCTTATGGTGAGGTCGTAGGCCCATTGGTTTCCAATGTACACACTCCAAACTTCATTTTTCTTTGGTACCAACAAGATAGGTACCGTGTAGGGGCTAAGGCATTCTTGGTCATCCTTCTTGCCCAACACTTTTTTCTCTCCACATCCGTAGGCTTGGTGAATAGGCAACGAACTTCTTGAAAATAAATCCAGAGTAAGTTCATTATCCTCCCTTAGTAGAAGTCTAGATGTGTTGTTCTTCGAGAATTCCATGTCGGCATCTTCTTTCATGCGGGTTGGCTCGTACAATTGATTGACAAAGAACGTATTGCCCTTTTCCTCCACATGGTACAAAGGATTAGTAAAAAGGGTACAACCTTGTTTGATTTCTTTATTCTCATGAATAGGAGTCATACATGGAACAAGACCTTCTTGAAAAAATAGGTCGGGTGCTTCCTTCGGGTCTTTATACGGAGGCAGTGATTCTCTGAGAACTGCCTCACAAGTATGGACAACATTGTTGTTTGATGGTAGTTTGGTTGTTGGAATTTTCGGCATTGCACCTCCAGCAACCTCTAAGGCTTCCCTTGAACCAGCTTCTTCAAGGGTCCTTTCTTCTCTCATGCCAAGACATTCAAGGCACTCCCCTTCTCGTCCTCTTCCTTCCGCCCTTCACGTGAAAGATCTTCGGATTTGTCTTGGCGCTTTTGGGCTTGTTGGATTTTCATCTCCTTTACCTTACTTGGTGACAAAGGTATTAACCGGAAGTCTTTACCGTCTTTGTGAAAGAAGTAGGTGTTGTATTCTCCATTGTGTAGTGTTTTTTGGTTCATATTGCCATGGACGTCCCAACAAGATGTGACACGCTTCCATAGAAAGGACGTCGCACCAAAGCTCATCTACATATTCCCCAATCCAAAAGTTGGCGAGGGCTTGAGTTGTTACTTTGAGTCCATTCTCTTTATTCACCCACCGAAGGTTGTGAGATGTAGGGTGCATGCGGATTGGTAATTGTAGTTTTCCCACCACTTTGATGGAGATCATGTTAGCACAACTTCCTTCGTCTATAGTCATGCCACACACCTTTTCATTCACTACGCAATGGGTGTAGAAAATTTATTCCCTTTGAGATTCTTCAAGTTCCCTCGGTTGCTTATTTAGCTCATGTTGAAGAACTAAGATCACACCATTTTCCGCAATGGTCTCATCATCTTCTCGGATTTCCCTTAGATGACATCTTCTCCTTGAGTCTATCTTATAGGGCCACTTGGCTTCCCTTGATTCCCTAAAATAGAAACTCTGCCTCGGCAATGAGAGCTTCTCCTTCTTGACGTTGTTGACGGTTTGTCCATTACTACATGTATGCCCAATAGCATCTTTCTTTGGTACCAATAAGGTGGGAACCGTATGTAGAATGCTGACGTTTAGTGTTGTCCGAGCTAATATTTGCATCTCCTTAGCCTTCTCTGGATAGGGACTATAGGCTTGACGGCTAGGCAATGACTTTCTTGGAATCATTTCCATATCATGTATAACATTTCTTGTCAATGGTGGTACGGTTGCAAAATTAGCCGACCATATGTTCTTCAAAAGTTTCTTCATGGGTTCCTTCGGAGTTGCCTCTTTAACCGTGTCTCCTTCGAGATCCTCCTCGCTTACCAACGAGTCTATAAAACTCCCCTTTTCCGCCTCTTCTTCTATCCTTAGTGCATCAAGTAATAGAGTCTTGGCTTTTCGTTTTATTGCACTTCGGATTCTCATGTTCTTCACCTCGCTGGGAGACATTAGAGCTAATCAGATTTTCTTAATATCATTTTGAAAGGAGTAAGCATTCCTCCCTTTATCATGTTATGCCTTCATGTCAAGTTGTCATGGTTGTCGCAATAAAATGTGGCATGCATCCATCGGTAGGATGTCACACCAAACTCTATCTTCATAGCCTCCAACCCGAATGCTAACAAAAGATTATTTTATGATTCTTAGCTTTCCGTCTAGATTCACCCATTGAAGATCATATGGCTTTGGGTGGTTATGGGTGGGCAACTTTAATTTCTATACCATTTCCTCGGAGGCCAAGTTGACACAACATTTCCCATCAACAATCATGTTACACACTCTTTCTTATACTTTACATCGTGTGTAAAAGATTTGATCCCTTTGAGTTTCCACATGTGTTTCAAGTTGACCATTCGGCACATGGTGTAATAAGTCTCCACGCTCTTCCGCAAGAGGAGCATCTTCTTCTAAGAACTTCTTGATTACGGATTTCTCCATAACAACTGAATTCTCACATTCTTGACTATACAAGGGATTATTAAATGATGTACCGTCCTCTTCTTTATTGTACAAGGGGTTAAGGAACAAGGTATGATCTTTATCATTCCTTGGGTAGTTTGGTAGAGGTTCAGAGTTGGTGTTACTGCTCATCGTAGTTTCCACAACTTTCTTTTTCAAGGCTTGTGCTCGTCGGGCCAGAACGTCACTTACGATCCTCCAATACTCTTGTTTTGAGTAAGCCATAGCGTTGATGCGTGGGACGGGAACACTCTGCTCTGATACCAATCTGATGTATATAAGAAGGATGTAAGTGTGTCGGGTTTTGGTTATATTCGGGTCGACCTGAAATTGGGACACAAAGTGGGGTTATCGGGTGGGGTGTTACTGTCGGACAGTGTTGTGTTTGGTGGCTGTTTCGGGTATTTATATGGGGAATTAGGTCAAGGTGTTTTATGGGGATGTTTTGGGTGTGTTGAGGGTCATGATGATTTTTGGGACTTGGTGGTTTGGTGGTGGCAAGGCTGTGGAAATGAATTGAAATAGTGAGGTCTCGGTAAGGTTAGTTTTAGTGGACTGTTTGTGCTTGTCGGGCGGGGACGGTTGGATACATGTGAGTTCGGGTAGTGACCTTTATAGTGAGATTAGGGAAGTGTTTTGGGACGTGGTAGTGAAAGGAAAAAAGTGGTTTGGATGAGGAATGAATACGGAATGTGGGGAGAAAGTCCAAGTACAAACCAAGTCACAATCGGTCGATATAAGGCTCTTGGATAGAGACACAAGGGATTTATTGGTCATGTCGACACCAAGTATATTGTGGTCAATTAGGCAAGGATTAGATTGAGGTTTTCTGACTACAATGCTCAATACTAAACAAGTGAGGAAGACCGGAACCTTAGAAAGTAACAAGATAAATGATCCTCCCGGAGGACCAACTAAGAATTAGAACCCCGGGTTGAAACACTTAGCAAAGTGAGTAAAAATCAAGTTTTATATTTCAACAACAACCCTATATTACAATGTCCTAAAGGTCCTATTTATAGTAGAAAAAAGGACCATTCTAGAAGGGAAGCTCAAGGGACACAAACACAAGCCATTCGGCCAAGGTGGGAACGGGGCAGGGGAAGGGATCTTCGGTCAAAAGGAATGAATACCGATCTCCCATGTGTTCTAGAACCTTTATTGATGGATTCCACATATGAACTAGTTAAATCTTAAATGAACTTCATGGCGAGTGTTGAGATTCATTTCCCCTTGGCATGCACCTTTGGCCGATCGGTTGAGGGGAGTGGTTCGACCAACTCTTCGGGTTTTTCAAGTTCATCTTGATATCCTCCAATTAGGGAAGTTCATGCATGGGTTATCCTCTTGAAGGCCATACCTTCTAGATGATGCATTTGCCTTTGCTACCTTGTTCAATTCTCGGCCAAGTCACCATTTGGATGAAACCCCTTCGGCATAGTCACCCTTCCTACATAATGCATTGAATGTGTCCTAAGGGAAGCTAGGGGTTTTTACATGGCTTTAATGGTGTCCATAGTAAACTAGTAATTAATTTAAGAAAACAAATTAAAAGCATGGTCTCGATCAAGACCAACAAAAGGCCGAATAAAAGGTTCTCTCCTAAAACAATTAGGTAATGGTTCCTAATCCGCCCCAAAGTCCATGTCATTCTCGGCCCTTAACCATGGGTCGATGACCAACCTTTGACACCTTCGACACTTTATCTAACCACTTGAGTCGAATTGCTAAGTTCGGGTCCTTTCTTGCATCAACACTTGATTAGAATCATGTGAAATTACATGAAAATGACTTACCTTAAGTTATGGGGATGATGGGAGAAGAGACCTTCATTCTAGGACATGATAGAATGAGAAAACTATTTTTAGAACTAATTTGTATATTTATATTATTTGCTGCATCGAGGAATGTACGACCGTATTGTACGATCCATATAAGTTTTACGGTCTGAGTTACGGTCCGTACAATATTGTACGGTCTGTATAAAGTTACCGTCATCAAGTGCAAATTTCCAGTGATTACCCAAAGCTTGGAAAAATGTTACAGTAAAAAAGGAAGAGTCGTATAAATTTATACGGTCCGTAGAAATTATTGTGCTCCATAAATTTCAAAAACAAATTGTACGGTTTGAATTGATGATCCGTATAAACTGGGTGTACAATCTGGTCTGTAGAACGGAAACTAATTTTTCAACCTTAACTCCCCGCCTTGATTTTCTACATTTCTTAATCTTGAAAATGACTTAGTTTAGAGGTATGAGGTGTTATAAAATTTACTCAAAACAATCCAAGATTAATTAAATAAGGCTCCCTTTTCAACTTAGGGTTCATAACCCACAAATCCCAACCTAAAACATGGTTTCTAGTTTGAAATCTCTAATTAATTTAAGACATAATCATAAAAAGATGGTATGAAGTTTACCCAAGGGAAAATTCTTGAAAACTCTCTTGAATTTGCCTATGGCTGAGCTCTCTAGGTCTCAAATATGGTTTTGGATGAATGAGATTCTAATTGGAAACAAGTACATAAAAGGGTTTATGATTCAGCGACTCTACTCTTGCTGAACCTTCATCGCAGGAGCGGCCTCGCTTCTGCAAAAAGATGAATGCAAAAGCGGCCCAAATTATTGTACCGCATTCTCAAAAAAGCGGAGAGAAAACCATAGAAGAGGCTCGCCTCTGCGCATAAAATTATGCAAAAGTGGACCTTTCCAAAATTCTCATGGCTCGCATCTGCGGACCAACTTCCGCAGAAGCGGCTTTGCATGTGCGATTGCACAAGAACCAAGAGCTATAGCAAATACTCAAATCTTTCATCCAATATCGGAACTCATCTGATACCTCCCGGAAAAAAACCAAATATGCTACTCAAGTTTACATGACACTACAAACTTGTTCGCGTACTCAAAATTCTCATACGACCCAACTAAGGTCGACTTTTCTACAAACCCACTCAAATTTCCTAAATTCTACATGTTAGCAAATAAGGACTCAAAACACATCTAAACGCCTTGGAAGAGAACCAAATACTCAACTAAGTCACCAGTGACGTTCCAGACCAATCGAAAATGACGAAACTCAAAAGTGAACCCGTATACTCAAAAGTCAACTTTAGGTCAACTCTTTTCGTTTCAAACATATCAAACTTAGTTTTTTCTTCAAAAACCTATCTAACTCACCTCACAAAACATGCTACCCATCCCTGCGAGTCATGAACCCTAAAAAGAGTCTACGAGAAGGTTATTTTGGTCAAGATAGAGTAATAAGGCTAAAACGATCGGTCGTATCGTTACATCAGATACCAATTAAACAAATATTTATCCAAAAAAGTGAAATACGAAAAGATGACAAGTAACCAAAGAATCTCCCTTACAGCCTCATGAAGCTTCAACAAGCAAGAAATATACCAATAGTACCACTTGTTAACTATATCAGTCAAAACTATCTTTAACTTATCTCAAAGATCCACATTTCTATTTCTTCATAACTGAAATTCCTTTCACAATTGATTCTCAATGTAATAACTGACTCCACTCGAATTCAACGATTTCATCATAACCATACATCCAAACGCATTAGGTTGATTCCATAAATACCTCTAGTTGTATCCCCAAACCATAGTTCAACCCATACTGATAAAATAGTTTGATTCTACTAATCTTCTGTCATTACTATCAAGGATTTCCTTCGTACCAAAATTCCTCAGAAAAATGCCGCTCGCTCGAATCATGACTTATTCTTGCTAGAAAGGAATTTTTGCTTTAGTTGAGATAATCCTAAACAATTTTATTAAACTAATCTTATCCAAAGTCGATTGTGCTAATTTCAATTTCGTTAGTTCCGTAATCTAGAGTTCAAACCTCTCAGCCAAATCCCATCACCCAAATATACTCAAGTCTTCAAATCACCATACTATATGCACACCTACTGATTACTTTATTGTGCCCCATCCGTAGAAAAAATCTAGTAACCACTCTAGATACATTTCATGATCAATTATACCTCCTTCATACCCTGTTAAGTACCAGCGTAACCCATTAGAACTGCCCGAATAGTTGCCATCAGTAAAAATACCATCAATCTTACTTGCAAACTTCGATGAGACCCGGTAATGCTGTCAAACATAAATTCTGAATTGGAACCATCGACTCTAAAAGCCGAATTCTATCCAAGTCGTCCACTTAGTACTGAAGGTTATTCCTTATGGCTGAAGTCTTCATATTCGTCAACTTACATCCGATACGCAAATCTGATAGAACTATATGAACTCGTACATCAAATCCTCCTTGTACTTTATCTTATCTCGCCCACGACTCCGAATACCAAGTTTGTAACACTCCAAATCGGAGGGGCACGACTGGCACTTAGTGCCTTACACAACCAAACACCCATAACATACATCAACTAGCATGATACATGAGGGTCATAAGGGCAGCCAATACCAAACTAGAGATACTTGGAAATAACTCGCCAATAGATAACTCAAAATGATATAAGTGAACGTATCCACAAAAATACGACCGACAAGCCACCATGATCAACTGTAAAACCAAAACTTAGACCGACACGCCAAGCAAAACATCTATACATAGGACGTTTGTCTATAAGACTGCAAGAGTACATAAACATTATAAAGGTTGGGACAGGGCCCCAGCATATCCGTCAATACATATACATAAATATACTGACCCAAAAAGGAAACTCCAGAGCAAGTGGAGTGCACCAATACCTTCCGATGAGCTGATGGCCTACTGGGAGGACCATCAACTTGTCTATCTGGACTTGCGGGCATGAAACGAAGCGTCCCCATGGAAATAGACATCAGTTCGAATAAAGTACAAAGTATAAAAGGCAGGTAAACATGAATATAAGAATGTAATACAAGTGAAGAGTACAGATTGTCAACCTGGGACTCAGAGCTGCCACTGAGGGTGCACAATTGAAATAACCATGATCATATGCATGAAAGTAAAATCAATCCACTCTCTGGGTCCATAGAATATAGTATCAAGTCCCTCTGTCGGGTAAGCTCATTATAAACTTCCCGACAATATAGGACAAGGTAATATTTGCCCAACTGATCAGTGGTAACTGCCGAACTGGTGGTAAATAATGATATATAACTACCCAACTAGTGGTATGCACATATAAGTGCCTGCTCGACCGACTATAGTATGGTGCGGTAAGAAAATAGATACATATATATAAGTGCAATGCAAGACGGACCTTAGGGGACACAATGAATAGAGTTAGAGTGACCTATGATAGTTATCCTCCGACTATCATTATTGTCACTATGTTCATCAACATACCTTTCATTATGAGTCAATAAGACAAGATATACATGAATCAATAAACTTCTTAATAGAATGAAGGACATATATATTTCTAGATTTCAAGAGTATAGTCACTTTGGACAGACATTCGTTTACATTTGTTTACATACGGGTCATGGCAAAAGAAGGAAATGATAGCCTTAATATACCTTATATCAAACCACGATGTATCCAGCCGGAATGAACCTCCTTCACACCTAATTCAACAACCAACAATAAGTGTACTAACATTAATTATGAGTAGTTCAACAATCCCCTATCGAGCGGCAATCTCATTCTATTTAAAATCGGACAGTATGTCCCCCATTTTCCTTAATTTCCCATGTTCATAAAAATAACAAGAACACATACAACCTTGAACTATATACTTGCAGCACCAAATCACATCGATCAACCCCAAAACACAAATCCATTTACACTACAACAAGTGCACAAACATCACCAATCAGAAATATATTTTTCACGACGAGCGACAAGCTCAAATTGAATCCCCTTAGCACCCTTCAACCCAATGATCATTCATTATTGAAATTAGTAATATATCCAGTATACTAACCAATACATTATAAAGAATTTTCAACCTTCTACTCAGTTTCAAAGTTACCCAAAACAACCCAACACAAGATAATATCACTATGGACAACTTCCAAATGCTTTAAAGCCATTTCCTTTTCTAGTTAGCGATTCCATAAACATGCTTGACATGTAAATCAACACAATAATACTAACAATATGATAGAAAATTTATTTCCCATAATTTTCAGCCACTTAAATTTCATACGAGCAACTTTCAAAACACTCCATCAAGAACATCTCAAGCTAATCTAAGTATTATCTTGTAGTTTATCATCCTAACAACTTAACCAACATACAAAAAACTTAATCATAATTAGTAGGGTGTTATAATTACCTTAACCAGTAGAAACAACTTGTAATCGCAGCCCAACGCAGCTTACAACCACCCTTAATTCTAACACAATCATGTAGAGGTGTTCTTCCTTCTTTAAGTTAACTTTGATGTTGGATTATAGTGAATTTACTTGGATCCTTGGGGGGACTGTTTGGCAGGGTTGGAGAGTGGGAGGATGGAAGGAGGTAAAAAAATGAGTAAAGCTCATCCCAAAAACGAGATAAAAGTAGGTGAAGGTCGGCCACCGCCGTAGTGGATCCCAAAAGGGGATGCCTGCGCAGTCTCACAAAAACCCGAATATCTCTCTACTCCGACATCGTATCGATGAACGGTTTAATGCGTTGGAAACTATACTCATAGACCTTCAATTTTGCGGTTGGATAACCCCATAGTTCCAAATATATTTGGAGAAAATATCTACAACATTTGACCCAAATGTTCAGTTAATTTATGAACTTAACTTGCGAAAATGTTTCCCGACTTTTGTTTTACAGCTGGCTTAACTTCAAAAAATATCATATGAATATTATCTGATTCAAATAACTTAAAACACCACCTCATTAACATATTAATCACTCATACTTTTCCGCTAAAAGTACGGGTTATAATATCTTTGATTCGTTTAACCCCAAAACCTTTTGGTACATGCTTAACACTTGTTTAATACCTCCCTTAGCCTTGTAAAGGTTTCATTGTTTTCTCGGACTCACATTATTTTACTTACGATATGAACAATGGAAACATTTCAAGGCGTAACACCCGACTGGATCCTCAATTGCAAGTTTGGGCAAAAGGCTCCAATTTCTAAACCGTAGAATCATCCCCAATTCCAAAAAGGGTTTCTAACATGAAATTAATCAATTAAACATCATCTTCTAACATGGATTAACACTAGTTTGCAATGTTAACATCAAAAAATCCATAACCAATCCCCAAATCCCAGTTGTCACCCTCTAATCTTCATCATGAAACCATACTATCATTTCCACCAATTTAGAGATTACACTTAGGGCTGGGATCTTAACTACTCAACCAGCCTCCTCTTTGTCGAGCTCTAATCCCAATGAATGAATATTTAAGAATGGGATCATTTTCTAGGTCATTAAGTATTTAGACTGAATAGTGATTCCACTTAAGCGAAATCGAATTTGCTGGCGCGGATGCACTTTGGCAGAAAAACACGCCGCCGAGGCGAGGTCACTTAAAATCCTAGATACCCGCAGGGGCGGAAAGAATTCCGCAGAGGCATACTAGCCTCTACAAGGAAATCATCCACAGAAGCAGAAAAAGTATCTGGTCAAATATTGCATCTGCAAGGCAAAACTCCGCAGAGACGAACACATGCTCGCTGGTTTGAACACCAGAAACAAGAAATAGTCCTAAATCCTCTAACTCTCCGTCGAACACTCGAAATATTCTCGGGACCTCCCAGATACAAACCAAACATGCATTCCTATCATAAAACGCAATCTAGACCTGCTTGCGCACTCAAAATTCCTAGAAATTCTCTAAAGATCGGATTTGACCAAAGTCAACCCTTAAGTTCTAGTTTCAGAATTGCACAACCAAACACCCAAAACACACCCGGTCACTTCGGGAACCCAGCTAAAGGATCGACTAAAATCTTAAAAGGTCGTTTATGCTTAAATTTATCGAAGAACACTTAAATGAGTTTTCTACGGAAATTGTGGAATCTAATTACATAACAACCCCTTGTAAAGAAGTCTAAGAACCCGAGGTGGTCAAGATTGTCGATAAGGTGCCTAAGTGAAGTTTTTCTATGGAATTTGAATTCGATATTGATGTCAAGTTGTTATGTGATGTAGATAATCACCCGTAAGAGGAGCGAGGGATTATAGAATGATTGTAGTGACAAGAATCAAGTATGTTAAGGAATACTCTTTTAATATTTTGGCATGATCAATGAATAAGAATAACCATAACGATGTCCCTTCAAAAGGAACTCTACTCTTAAATTTAAAGCTTGTGATTACTTTCGTATCATATGGTTACAATTTATAACTCTTGTTGTTCTGCTTTGAAAGCATTTTCCTGACTTGATTGTCTCTTGAACCTTATGTTTTCTTCTGATCATTTATGACTTTCAGTTTGTGATACAGACACAGTTACATAACGTTAATTGGAGAATAACGACCTTGAGTCACTCTGATTGGTTTTATAAGGACCTTCAGAGTCTGTCTTGTATTGAACCTATATATATATGTGGTTATTTTCTTACCGAGCCGCACTATAGTTGGTCGAGTACAACACATAGATGTGTACCCAACTACAGTTGGTTCTAATATTACCGAGTCCCATATTTAGGCCAAGTATGACCAAGTCCTCATCTAGTCCGGGTACGATATATATGTATTATAATATAATTTTCCTCACATAGAGGCTTTATATTACTTTATATGGCCCCACTGAGCAGCTTGATTTTTATAAACATGCATACATTTTCATGGTTCTGTCAGGTAGGCCTACAGAGGCTTGTTATAATTTTCAGGTTGACTTCTATATTTTTGTATTTTATGCTATACTTTCCATCTACAATGGACATACATATTCAGTACGTATTTTGTACTGATGTCCCTTTCCAGAGGCATTGCATTTCATGTCTGCAGGTACAAATAGAGATGCAAATGACTTTCCTACCATAGGACCCGACTCAGCTAGAGGTTGTCATGCTCTTTTCTTCCAGAGCTGTGTAGTGAACTAATAGGTATAAGATATGCATATGTATATAGTTGGGTTTGGTCGGGCCCTATCCCAACTAGATGGTGTCTTTTCACTCCTTAGAGGCTTATACACATGTGTGTTATGTGCAATGGTCGTGTGTGGCGTTCTCAGCCTCTCCAGTAGATTTATTATTCTTATGTCTCCATTATCGGCATGGTTATATATATATATATATATATATATATATATAAGTATGGTTCTGGCCTTTTCTGAGTGTAGGTGCCTATGTCCTTATTTAGTTGAATATGTATCAAAAGACTCGTCAACCCATGAGTTATTGTTTATCTCCTAGGTAATAGGATGGGTAAGCTCGGGCCTTAGGGCGCCGAGTGTTGGCCACCCTCTCCCTCCAAGGTTAGGGTGTGATAGAGTAGTATTAGAGCAGGTCTGTCCTAGGAATGTCTACAAGATGTGTCTAGTAGAGTATTGCTTATGGGTGTGTTGCGCGCCACACTTATAAACATGGGGCTACAGGACATTTATGATGCTACCTTTCTTGAAAATCTAAATCTTGCATTATAAGCGAAGTCATAAGTAACTGAAATCCTATTGTTTCATCTTGATCTTCCTTTTCAATAATTCCAAGATCCAAGAAAGTATTGATAGCAAGAAATGGGTTAGAAAGGCGGGAGAAAGTACTAGCCGACAACCACCCATTGACATGGATCCGAGCAATATAAGACCACTAGAAGGAAATATGAGTTATTCAATAGAAGAAGACCCACCCATGGATGAATATCCGTATATGGAGGAAGATCCGTCCGAGGATTCATCTATGAAGGAGGACCCATCCGAGGTCCCATAGGAATCACCTTTCCAAGAACCACCGATTCCAGTAATATTACCACATTATAAGAAGGTCTGCACAATTTAGAGTCATAAGCACATTTGTCATTTCCGTTTGAATTAGGTGTGAGCGGTAATGTGTATGCAACAACATATTCGGTTATCTTCCCAGAGTAGGGGCATGTTTAGATACCCCCATAAGATAGACCTTTCGAGAGACTGAGAAGCCCATTATCATAGAAGTCAGTTAATCAAGGTTCACCCCTCACAAGTAGAAGTGAGGAAGAAGTAACCAGTAGACAGACTGGAAGGTTTGATATGGACACAGGTGTTGAAGAATTAGTGTTGAGAGAGGCATTAGACCGAAGCTCCTATGTAGAAATCAAAAAAGTACAATAAGATGTTGGAAGTAGTAGACCACGATTCCAACAATGTGGTAGGAGGCATGACATGGTATGCTTGTATGATATCGAGCTCTGTTCTGGATGTGGAGCCTTGAGCCACAGAGCTAGAGAATGTCCTGAGAGATTTCCGTCATTGTGCCATCAGTGTAGATAGGTGCATTATGGACAATGCCCATGTAATCTTTAGGGATAATATTGGTGTGGGAGTTGTTTCCATAGAGTATATAGATGTGTGAGGTTAAGTCAAGGAGAATAGCCGGTTCCAATGTTACCTAGAATCATGCAATCAGTCAGGTATGTTGATTATTTTATTAAGAATAGTTGTGCTTACACTTATGATCGGTCGATTATTTTTCATATAGCAAGAATGTCATACAAGGTGTATATAGACCATGAATCAATGATAGGAAGGGAATATGGTAAGTGAAATCATAGTTATGTTCAAGACTCAAAGCAAGATGATTTAGGAATCAACTATTTATTGACTATATATGTATCTAATAACCTTTAGATTATGTAGCATGAGCAATATGAGGCTAGCGAAAGAAAATGAACATGTGACCTAAAAAGGGGATTCATGAGTCCCAAAAATTTAGAGGAACCCCAAAACAGTAATAAGGGGAATAGATTTCTAGGAATAAAGCTACATGAAGCTTGTTCGGAAGATAGTTGAAGGAAAAAAAGGACGTGAAAAGTTTTGCGTAAACTAGTAACCCCAATCCCTTCATAAGGGTTAAACTATTTAGGAAAACCATGGAACGAGATGAACTTTGTCAATAAAAGGCAAGCGATATGTCTTCTTCATAGTAATAGATGGAAGGATTCTCGACATTAAGTGGAGATAACTTGCGATGAAGGTATGATTAATAGAAAAGTTGAGACAAACGATAAATAGGTTCCTAGGAAATACAAGTAAAAGAGTTATGACAATTTAACAAAGTAGGAGAATATATCTCACACAAATAGACAAATGGAAAGCCAATAATGGAAATAATATCGATGAAGTAATTGGAGTGAGACCTCTAGGCAACAAGAATACCAATAAAGGATAAAGGCATAAGTAAAGAAGTGATTCAAGCTTCCCGAGCCAAAAATTTAAATTATGATGTCCGTAGATTACGGTACTAGAAGTATTCTAAGAAGAGGAATATTTGAAGGAATTCAAATCTGTAATTTCCAAGTCAAGTGATCGAACAACAAATAGAAAATGATTATAATACCAAGTTAGGGAGAAAGCCTGAAATTAGCAACAAGGGTGAATATAGCTATGACTCGAATTACACTATGCCAAGCCTTAGGTTCTCCATGAATACGAGTGAAACCCAAGGTGAGTATATAACAGGGTAACGAAGAAATGGGTTAAAGTAAACGATAAGGAAAAGAGATAAATAATAAGAGCAAAGGAACTCACTATGAGCAAATGAATAATAGTAAACTTTGATGGCCGAGTAAACCATGAACTTTAAAAGAAGAACAATGCAATGGTCATAAGGTTAAGGACATTAGTTACAAAATTTGTCGAAATCAAGATATTAAGACAAAAACATTGATTCAACTACGGTAACTACGAAGGGATCAAACAGATCATCACTATACATAAAGTAATTTCTTTATTGAAAAAGGAGGTAAGATGACCTCTAATATAAGAGATACTGAAAAATAAACATGAATACGTCAAAGTTCTGCTTTTGGGAGTAAGTGTGCAAGAAATACCTAACGAACAAATAATCAGATATGATATATAAGGAATCTCGGAATGGTAAGTGGCAAGATGCATTCTTGGCATGAAATAAATACAAATTGTGAAAGATTACAAGTCTAGGGCCAGTAAATGTGGAAGACACTCAAGAAATAAAACTCGACAAAAGGAGAGATGATGACGGATAAGAAGGAATGTTTTATTATCAGTGTTTTAAAATTAAGAAAAATAGTAAGGGTAGCAATATGAGTCAATATAAAATATTTGGGCAAGCATGGGATACAACCAAGGAATGGCGAACCTATCCTGAAGTTCACATCATGACTAAGGAAGTAGGTAAAATTAAGATGCTAGGAGAAGCAAGAAGTTTCGATGAAATGAATAGGACAATAATTGACTATAGAGTCACGTACTATTGAAAAATGCATGCCAATGAGAGAGTTACAAGAAGAAACCTCCCCAAAAGAATAACAAGTGGTCAGCCGTAATAAAGATCATATGATATCGCTTGAGGAGGTAGGTAAACAAGCTCTCCCTTATATTGAGAATTTGAAGGGTGTCGAGGCAGAGCACCCTGTGTAGAGCCCATTGAGATGTTTTTTTAATACGAAGTAAAGATAATAGCAAGAACCTGATCAAGATACAAGGATTAAGAGTATCGAGTAATAGCATTAAAAAAGAATTACCCTTGAAATTAAGAGATTACATATGAATTATTGAGTGACCCGAGGATCATTATGAGCCATTACATGATCAGGATACTAATACCTGCGTGACTCGTCAGTCTGCACGGCAAAAATTAAATCTGGCTAAACAACTATAATTTGATTGAAGGATTATTTTGAAAACTATCTCAAGCCATTGTATGATTGCTCATTAAGAACAACTAACTGATCCAAGAACTAGCTTAAAAGAAACTTTAATTCCATTTCTCCCATCCTAAGATGACCAATGAATATTTCCGATCAGAATACTAGACCCAGAGCAAGAGTGGATGTATAGAATTTGAGGAAATTTGGAATAGGGATCGATGATTAATAAGAGACATATTACCAGATCGATAAATTAAGAACTACACATGACAAAAGAATAGAACTCTTATCGATGTCACAAGAAAAAAGAAGAACCAGAAGTAACGACATCAGATATTAGGAAATAAGTTATGAGGAAATATTTCGCTCAACAAGCAAGAAAAGTAAGAGATTGATGGTTGAAACATGACTGAATTCAATAAGGAAGAAAGATTCCATTTAAATGCATTTAAGACCATCATACCGAATTTACCTAGAAAGGTTGTACCAACAAGAAGAGGATAGTCCAAATCAGAGGCGCTTATTCGGAAAATACCCCAAATAAGAGTGGAGAAGAGATGTAGTGACAAAGGAAGTTTTGGACCAGTAAGATGATGTAAACTTAATTGTTGTATAAGAACCCTATTGAGAAAGGAAGAAGAGTAGAGAAAAAGTAAATTCGAATAACTCTACTATTTTTCACGTCCTCGACTTTAGCAATTATCATGCCACAATATTTCATCATTATCTTACACTTCGTGACTATGAACTCGGATATCTAAACTACATCATAAGATGAACATTATAATACAAAAAATAGGGATATATCCCAGTGGTCAGAATATAATGGCTCAGACAAGGTACAAACGTCATGCAATTGTAGAAGAAAAGTACAACTATGTGAAAGTTTAGGGTATACCAGTAATATCTGTTAGTGTAATCTGATCGAACGATAGAATGAGATAGCCCTTAGTCTGTAAGAATTCTGTCAAGAAAGGTCACAGAACCTAAGAATCGCTCTACTAAAATTATTCATCTTCATGATAGTATTTGTGCGGTATAATCCCTCTATTCCTATTTGGGTTATCAAGTGGGATCATGTATCCTATGTAAATAATGTTTCTTAAGTAAACCTAGCGAATGCATCTCAGATGTCAACAAGAAGATGTTAAGGTAGGTTATGGTTGAACTCTCTTTAATTTTTACAAGTATAAGCGGCCGTGTGAGGACGATTGATGTTATCTTGGTATTGTATTGCCCTGTGTGGAATTGGATATATGTTTGGGCTGCTTAATAGGTTTCAGATAGTCCTGTTTACAAAGGAAACTATGCCGAAATTTTTGGAAAACTTAAAGAGTTAGAATATTTCCAACATTCGCGGACGAATGTTTCTAATGGGGGAAGGATGTTACACCCAGTAGTTTCGCGTTCCTCTGAGTCGTCAAGGGATACCAAAGTTCCAAGAATAGTTACAACCTTATGAAAAGGTAATAAAGAATTACAACTTGTTTATGGTACTATAAGAGTATTTAGAAGCTACTAGGATCGAAGAAAGTATGTTTTGATGAAATTGGGAAAACTGTGTATTTTGATGGGGGATTTGACGGACCATCAAAGTGCAAGAGGCAACCATCAAATTGTCTGAAATTATTTTTTCTCAGGTCCGGATTGACGGTTCAAGTTGACAGATCATCAAACATTTGATGGACCATCAAATTGGTCGTGAATCTACGGTGATGCAGATTTTTTGATGGGTTTATATCAGGTCCTTCAATTTAGAACCCTTATTATTCACAAAATAGATCCATAACCTCCCCCAAACTCTCTGTTCAAGTAGGCCCACAGATGCTTGTTATGTGTTTCAGGTTTTTTTATATCTTTGTCTTTTACGCTATACTTTTCATCTAAAATGGTTATCTGCCTTACATATTCAGTACATCTTTCATAGTGATTTCCCTTTCTGGGGGAACTGCATTTCATGCTCGTAGGTACAAATAGAGATGTAGATGACTTTCCCACAGTAGGACCTAACACAGCTAGAGGTTTTCACGCTCCTTTCTTCCAGAGCTATGTAGTTAGCTAATAGGTATGATAGATATGCATATGTTTATAGTTGGGTATGGCGGGGCCCTATTCCGACCAGATGTTGTCTTTTCACTCTTTAGTTTCTTGTAGACAGTTGTGTTATGTGTGATGGTCATGTGTGGCCTTGTCGGCCTCTCTAGTATTTTTATTATGCTTATGTCGTCCTGGTTATATATATATATTTATGGTTTGGGACTTTTCTGAATGCAGGTGGCGATGTCCTTATTCAGTTATATATGTGTCACAGGGCTCGTCGGCCCATGAGTTGTTGTCTATCTATCAAGTAGCAGTATCAGTACGCTCAGGCCTTAGGCGCCGGCTGCCGGCCTCACACTCCCAAGGTTGGGGTGTGATACATATCCAATAACCAACTTTCAATCCCCTTACCTCAGTATCTCAATAGTTCAAATGCCAATTATAATATTTATGAATAATATGGATAAGAGTACACCATGCAATAACATAATCAATACAATCAGTATTATCAATTCCTTTCCAACTATTTAGATGAGATGTGGAGTGATGAATGCATGACAAGTCAAATCAATGATAACCTATCAAACATAGCTACGAGCCAAAATAATCAGCAACCATACCAACCTACGCGGATTATGCACCGCAATCACGGCCCGAAGGCTAAACACATAATTTCTGTCATGTACAACATACTAGCTCATTAATTACCTTTTAAGTTCATGGTACTCATATAGGTACTCGTCACCTTATTAGTACAGGACTCCCGAATACGCATTAATTTCGTTATTTAGCATACCAATAGATAAACGCTACATTAGAGTCTAGTAAGTCTCAACTTGCCAGATTTGGAGCTAAAGAATCACGTAACAACTTTCCCTTTCGTCTGAACCTCCTCACGAGCCCATTCTTTTCATTTACGTTAACTAGATGAGATTACACATCTAACGGTACCCATATTGATAAATAAAACTGAAATCCCCAAGTTGAATTACAAATGAACCTCAGACTTGCAATAACAAAATTCAATCATTATTACTCGTATTGTATAATAACATGCTAAACAGTCATATCCTTAAGTTAATTTGATAACTAAGCCCGATTGGATCATCAATTGCAAGTTTGGGCAAAAAGCCCCAATTTCTAAACCCTAGAATCATCCCCAATTCTCAAAAAGGTTTCTAACATGAAATTAATCAAATAAAAATCATCCTCTAATATAGATTAACACTAGTTTGCAATGTTAACATCAACAAATCAATAACCAATCCCTAAATCCAAATTATCATCATTTTATCTTCATCATGAAGCCATACTATCATTTCCCCCAATTTAGATATTACACTTAGGGTAGGGAACTTAACTAATCATATAAAAATTAAAGGATGAAATTATACCTATATTGAAGAATCCCCTTGAAAATCCTCAACCGGCCTCCTCTTAGTCGAGCTCTAATCCCAAGGAAAGAATATTTGGGGAATGGGATCATTTTATAGGCTATTAAGTATTTAGACTGAATAGTGATTTCGCTTCAGCGGAATTGACTTTGTTGGCACGAATGCGCTAAGATGTAGAAACACGCCGTCGAGGCAAGGTCACTAAAATCCCGGATATCCGCAGGGGTGGAAAGAATTTTGCAGAGGTGCAATCGTCTCTGTGAGAAAATCATCTGCTTTAGCGACAACTCAATACTTGGTCAAATATCGCATCTACGAGCCAAACCTCTGTAGAGGCGGACAAGCAGGAATAGACAAGGGGTCACCAGTGCGAACATCAGAAACTATTAACAGCCCCAAATCCTCTAAATCTTTGTTGAACACCTGAAACACTCCTGGGATCTCCCAGATACAAACCAAACATGCATTATTATCATAAAACACATTCCAAACCTTCTCGTGCACTCAGAATTCCCGAAAAAGGTCTCTGAAGCTCGGATTCGACCAAAGTCAACCCTAAAGTTCTAGTTTCAAAATATCACAACCAAACACTCAAAACAAACCCGGCCACCTCTAGAACTGAATAAAAAGATTGGCTAAGTCATAAATGTCATTCTTGATCTAATGTAACCGAAAAACCCATGAAAAGAGCGCATTTACCCAAAAGTAAACTATTAGTCAAACTCCTATATTCTCTTAACATAGGAATTTCTAAACTTACCAAAAATGGTTCGAAACGAACCCAATCACCTCGGGAATCGAGCTACCCGTCCTCGCAAGTAACAAATAAAAAAATAAAGACTCGGGAAGGGTAATTTAGAGATTTCTAAGAAAAATAAGTAAAATGACTTTTCGAGTCATTACACATTGCTCTTGTACTCATGAGATCGGTGAACTTAAAGCTCTGATACCAACTTGTCATGACCCAAATCATGGTCATGATGGCACCTACACTCTCTCCCTGATAGGTGAACTGTCACACCTCAACCTTAGGGGTGGAGGGTGGCCGGCACCCGGCGCCTAGATGGCCCGAGCGAACCGCCTGAATATTATCACATGACATGTAACTGTCTGGGCCGACAAGGCTTCAGAATGATAATTATAAAGCAGCACAATATAAAATCCTACAAACAGAAGAACCCAACTATGCATATATACATACTAAGGCCAAAAAGGCCTACAAAATTTATAACCGCATCCACGCCTTCAAGGCTATACTGAACAAGATATACAATGCAAGACATGTCTACAAAGCCTCTAAAAGGAACTAATGACATAACATAAATTGGGACGGGGCCTCCGACATACCTACAATACCAAAACAAATGGATATAAACATGACCCTGACTCAACAATAATCTAGGAGCAAATGGATCTCACCAACAAAAGTTGATAACTGGAGGCGATCTACGATGAAATATATTTTCCTCGCTTACCTGAACCCGTGTGGCATGAAACACAGCATCCCTGGATAAATGAATTTTAGTACGAATAATATACTGAATATGTAAGGAGAAAATAAAACACATTAGTAAGTAATCATAAGAGAGAGAGATACGAATTAACCAGAACTCCAAAAATGCCATTGAGGCTCACAATATGCATAATGATCATTCTTGTCTTATAATTTTACTTTATACTGCTATATCAACGCCGTAGATATAATGAATAACGTGGACATTCTTAACTACTAAGAGTAGAATCATTTATGGGATAACATTATGTTTACGTTTCATGGTACTTGGAACATGCCAAAAGAATAAAGGATTAGCCTTAACATACATTTGAATTCATCTTTGACTGTTACTCCTCCCGATACACCTAACTTGAACCTAGTAGGAAGCAAGCTTGTTTTCTTGAAAGCTTAATATCTTTTTTTTTCTAAAAGATCAACCAAAGCTTCTCCTTGACAACGATTTGCTTGCGAAATTCAGGGATGAAATATTGAGATGAGATGTTATATGGTAAACTATTGTTTATCCCTTATCCGTGGAGATGGATGTGTGGAGCTTTTAAGGGAGATGAATCAACAAATCAATAATGACGTGGAGCGAGTAGATAACTACATAACACTTTGTCTCTAATAAAAGTTGGGCCACCTACCATTTACTTTATAAAATAATTTCTTAACTTTGATAAATAAATAAGTATAAATTAGTATTGGCCAAATAATCATTAGGTGGTGGACTGTCCAGATTGCTTTCCTTAATTAGTGAACTTTCTATAAATAAGTTTGTACATAGATACCTAGAACATATCAAATATTAGCAGAAATAGAGATTATAGGCGCAATCTCTACTAGCTATTTAATTCACTTTATGTTAACAATATGCATACTGTATATTTACTTGTACATCTATATCATATAATACCTCATAACTAATTTTCATAACGGGATAAAGATCACTTTCATATGAGAATTGCTTTCTATTTTTTCAATAAATAAAATCTCTCTATAATCTTCTTTGTGTCATGAATATAATTTAAAACATATCCGAAAAGTAGTAATAATAGTAACTATATAAAGTCCTACTTATCAACTTTTTTCTACAAAGTTTCACTTAAAAGAAATGAAGCTCACCAACAAAAGTTGATAACTAGAGTTGATCTACGATGATGGATCCTCTCATCGGGTACCTGAATCTGCATGGAATGACACATATCATTCTCAGGCAATGAGACATCAGTATGAATAATGTACTGAATATGTAAGGCCAAAATAAAACACATTAGTAAGTAATCATAAAAGAGAGAGAGTTCCGACTTAACCAGAACTCCTGAAATGCAATCGAGGCCCACAATATATATAATGATCATTGCTATCTTATATCTTTACTTTATACTACTATATCAACATAATAAATATAATTGCTTGACTACCCAATTGATCAGTGGTAACTTCCCAACCAGCCATAGCCTGATGGTAAATACGTGTCTACCCAACTGGTGGTAAATAATGACACACAACTGTTCAACCCGCGATAACTGGCCAACTAGTCGTAGCCCGGTGATAAATAGAATACATAGTCATGCTCTGATAGGTACTGTATGTGCGTATATAATGACATTACTTGTTTACCTATGTATATACAATGCACGAAAAGCCTTTCAGGATTATTAGAACATCTTTCGGAGTGACCTATAGTCATTCACCCTCCGATCACATTATGAATATTAACATCCTTTCCACATGCTTTAATATGGACTTAGGAACATAATTAGACATGATTTGAAATAAATTTCATAGGAATGAATAACATGGATATTCTTAACTACTAAGAGTAGAATCATTAATGGGATAATATTAGGCTTGATAAAGATGAAAGCTTAGTATCTTTTTTTCTAAAAGATCAACCAAAACTTCTCCTTTCAAACGATTGGCTTGCCAAATTTGGGTATGAAATCTTGAGATGAGATATTTTATAGAAACCTAATATTTATCCCTTATCTATGGAGTTGGACGTGTGGAGCTTTTAAGGGATTTGAATCAGCAACTCAATAATGACATGGAGGGAGTAGATAACTACATAACACTTTCTCTAATATAAGTTAGGACACCTATCACTTACTTTATAAAAGAATTTCTTAACTTTGATAAATAGATAAGTATAAATTAGTATTGGCCAAATAATCATTGGGTGGTGGACTGTCCAGATTGCTTTCCTTAATTAGTGAACTTTCTATAAATAAGTTTGTACATAGATACCTAGAACATATCTCTACTACCTATTTGATTTACTTTATGTTAAGATTATGCATACTGTATATTTACATGTACATATATATCATATAATACCTCATAACTAATTTTCATAATGGGATAAAGATCACTTTCTTATGAGATTTTTTTTTCTATTCTTACAGGTGCCATCATAACCATCCACAAAATCATTTAACAGTAATTGAACATTGCTGAATAATAAGGAGAGTTATAAAGAAATGGCATTACTTCATTTCAAAATGTATAAATATCAAAATAACCATTAGATTACATCCTTTCCCAAGACCTAGTCTGAGTTGTACAAGTGCTAATATTAGTACAAATGAAAAGAATAAATAGTGCTAACACTGCCTTGAAGTAATAAGGACAATACAACCATAGATAAAGACCAAGGCTGCTGAAATAATATGTGACCCTCCCTAAGCCTCCATGTACTCTGAAAAATGTAACCTGGACCAATTGATGAACCTGGATCTACATAAAAGATGCAACAGGTCTAGTATGAGTACACAACGTACCTCCGTAGGCATCATAGACTAACAATGGTAGATAACATGTAAGAGATATAAAAATCAAGTAGACCTACAGGTATCCTAGATACTATGTAGTATTACTATCACGTAGTCACACATGAACATAACAATATGGTTTAGCACTTAGGTCATCTCAAGCATAGTAGAACACGTATCTCTTATAGGATCAAGTCCACTACACTCTATCCTAAGTTTATTAACCTTATATTGCCTCTAACTCACTACCTTGTCAGATTATAAACCTATAAACACTTATGCATACAAACTCTCAATTATCCATAATATTTTGAATAAAAGAATACGTTCATAAGTCCCTTCTTTTAAGATCACTTAACACACAAAAACTCACATATAATGATACTTACGCTACCAGGTACAATGTTTTATTAATGGTCTGAACTTTCTGTTAATAAAGCAATTATCCTTTCAAGCACTCAGTCTGACTTCCATCAATAAGGAACTGATACAGATCCTATTGCTCACATCAGTTCACAATGGAAACTCCAACCATTACCAATTCGTACTATCTAGTAGCACATAACAACAAATATATCAACAAATAATTAAGAATGTGATATAAGTGAAACGAATGCGATGATATGAATATGATATAATGCATTGCACTGGCCATTTTCCAAACTCGGTATACACATTCTATCGGACTTTTCCATATAGTAATGACCCATGTCAGACCTGCGAAGTTCATATACCGCTCACAACCAGTAAGAATGATCTATCGTTCTGGCTAGAGCATCAGACTCATTTGTCGAGCCATATCAATCATCATTATCTCAGTATTCTAAACCATCTATTAACAATATCATTACCTCATTTCCAAGTCTCACCAGACAAACAATATTTCATACCACTCCATTTCAATATCGGCGTAACAGGAGTGTATAAATGCAATAGTAAATAAAGCAAGTAGTCATGAAGTATGAGATGTAATCATTTATAAGAGATGAATAATGCATGCCTCAGAATCATCAATAGCACATAATTTCCAGATAATCAGTCTTTCATATCAGGAGTCATAAGTGAGGAGTAATTTCAAAAATAATCATAAATAATGTCAATTATGGTGACAAGACCACATAACAACAGTCGAGATCAACCCTAAGGATGATTCCCTAAAATAGTTCAACACCGGTACCCACCCAAGTGCTCATCACAGTCACTAAGATAGGACCCCCATAATGGCCAATACCCCTCAATATTTACATAAATTACATGTTTCTATCGAAGTCTAAGAGAGAAAATCGTATCCTACCTCACGGCTGAGCAGGTTCCACGAACTCAATCCCATGCCAAGGCCTAGCTTTTTCGTAGCGCCTCCAAACAATCATAGTGTACTATCATAGATTCTATGTTAACACATAATTTTAAACACAACCATGAAGATACGTCTTTTTAAATAATCCCAAAAATGCAACCCAAAAGTGACCCCGGACCCACGAAAGCCAAAGTAGAAATTTCATCTAGAAACATACAACCCATAGCCTAATTAGTCATATGCTTAAGTTTGATAAAAACCTAGTCACAATTTGACCTTCAATTTCACTAATTATCAAAACCCACTTTGTGTCAAAACCCTTGAATCAAATCATTTGAAATTCCGGATCAAATTTGAAAATCATGATAGGGATAGCTTACCCAAGGCTTAAACAACCTATGACTTTGAAATTAACTCAAACAATCCAAGATTAATTAAAGGAGGCTCCCTTTTAAATTTAAGGTTCATAACCCACAAAATCCCCAACCTAAAACATGGTTTCTAGTACTAAATCTCTAATAAATTTAAGACATAATCATAAAAAGATAGTAAGAAGTTTACCTAAGGAAAGAATCTTGAAAACCCTATTGAATTGGCCTATGGATGAGCTTTCTAGGTCTCAAATATGGATTTGGATGAATGAGATTGTAATTCGAAACAAGGACACAAAAGGGGTTTGTAATTTAGTGACTCCACTCCTGTGGAATGATCCTCATTGGAGCGGCGTCGCTTATGCGAAAAAATAACCGCAGAAACAAGCCAACTTAATGTACCGCATTTTCGCAAACGTGGAGACAAAATTGCAGAAGTGGCTCGCCTCTGTGCATAATTTTTTTGCAAAAGCAGACTTTTCCAAAATTCTCATGGCTCGTATCTACGGACAAAAGATGAGGCCAATGCTCGCTAGTGCAATTGCACCAGAACCGACAGCTATAACAAATACTCAAGTCTTCATTCCAACACTCGAAACTCACTCGAGACCTCTTAGACACAAATCAAATATGCTACCTAAAATGACGCTACAAACTTGCTTGCGCACTCAAAATTCTCATACAACCAAGCTAAGGTTCACATTTCTACAAATCCACTCAAAATTTCCAAATTCTACAAATTAGCAAATAAGAACTCAAATCACATTTGAATGCTTCAGGAAGTGAACCAAATACTCGACTAAGTAAAAAATGATGTTCTGGACCTACCGAATGTGGTGAAACATGGAAGTGAACCTGTATACTCAAAAGTCAACTTTGGGTGAACTCTTTTCATTTCAAACATATCAAAGTTAGGTTTTTCTTTCGAAACATATATAACTCACCTCGGGAAATGTGCTACCTATCCCCGCGTGTCATATCACTCAAAAAGAGTACGAGAATGGTATTTTGGTCAAGATAGAGTAATAAGCCTAAAACGACCGATCGGGTCGTCACAGAACTAAAGACTCGAGTTAGTCATAAATGATATTTCTGACCTAATGGGATCGATGAAGCTTCGAATAAAACTTATTTATCTTCAATGTTGAATTTAGTTAACCCAGTTCCTTTCTTTTACTTAAGAACTCCCTCAAATCCACTTTCTTATCTAAATCTCACCCAAATCACTGGAGACTCGTTCCAACCATCCATCTAAGTCAAAAATTACGCTCTGGATCTAACATAACCATCATAATTTGAATCCGGGCGGATCTACCTAAAAAGTCAACTCTTAGTCAAACCACACTTAGAACATCTAATTTTCAAAACTTTGATTTTCTTATGTTATTTTCACCCGATTGCCTCAAAAATTGTGTCACCCATCCCCTTAAGTCAAATACACCACTAAAAAGCTAGAGGTAGGGTCGTTTAGGGGAAAGTAGTTAAAATATTCAAAATGACTTAATGGGTCATTACAGTTTCCCATTTAAAGCTCAAATTCAACCTAGCAAGCAACTCAAATTCTAGGAAATTTCCAGATTGTATCAGATCCTTCTCCTTAGAAATCACCTTTGTCCTTAAGGGTGAAAATATGGAAAAAAGAAAATCTAATCCCACAATAGTCAAATAGAAATTGCAAAGAGTCTATGTGCATACGAATTCTTATCCTTGAATATATGTTCCTCTTCTTCACTGCACATGTAGAATCATTCTATTTTCTCATCAAAAATTTATTTGCAAAAGAATATGCCAAGGTCCTTGAACTCACTTGAAGAGGATACACTTCATACACACCTTGTGAAAAGTTTTCAACATTAAACACCTCAAGATAATCAATGATGGCATTTACTTGTAAATTAAAAGAAAGTGGAACAAACTCATGTGAATACTTTGAGACCATGAGAACCATCATCTTCATAGTAGAAGCCACTGTATTGTTACATCCTGTATTTTTTTGCATGTTAAGTTGTGTTGTAAGTTAGTTGATGTAAGTCAAAATAATCAAGGTTAATCATATGGTTACAATTGTTTAAATTAGGTTTAGCACATTTTAAGTAAGTATCATGAGGATTAGAGGTTAATCGAATCGAAGTTGGTACAACCACTACTTTCGGTGTAAAACTAGGAGTACATAATATGCTAAGGAGATCATGTTTTAAGGTTTTCGAATCAAACAATAGTCGTATGTTAAGTTTTGAAGTCCAACAAGTTATAAAATAAAGCTCGACAAAAGTTATCGCATGTTACGTTCGTAAGTGTACTAAAATTTGTTAGAGAAAATGAGATGAAATACTTTTAGATTTCTTAATAATCAAACCTAACTGAACCAAACTGACAACAACCAAATAGATAAATATGTGTTATATTAATTTGATTTGATTTAAATAATTAAAAAGATTGATTTGATTTTGATTTAACCAAAAATAGACTCAAACAAAACCATGAACATCCTTAGGCTTAAGTTACATTGTCGCTAAAAAATTACTTACATAGAATAAATATTTTTTATATAATAATTAAATTAACGTAGTATATTAAGTTAAATTTCTAGTGTACTTAGTAATTGAGCCTAATAAATGGATATTATTTCTTAAACCAAACCAATCAAGCCGAACCCAGCCAGCTCAATTGAGCCGAAGCTTTGACCGAGCTGAGCCAAAATTTGAATAATATTGAGCTGAGTCGGGCAGAGCTTTTTTTAAAATGAGCAGATCCGAGTCGAGCTAAATGCAACCAGCTCTAGATAAGACATCTTACAAGCTGGTTCGTCTACTTTGTAAAATATGCAATCATGCGATGAATGAAACAGATGCTAATGAACATAAGAGCTGACTTATGAGCCAAGGAACTCTCAACTCAACAACATATATCACAATCTGAGGAATTAAGGACATCAAATACAAGAATAGAGTACCTATGACAATTGTTCTTCTTAAGTTTTTTTCTCGCCTAGTACACTTCTAATGAATCATGCCAAATGAAGAAAGGAATATCCTTACATACGTCTAAGCCGACCTTTCCACTGTGATGGTGGAACCAGCCTCCTCATAAATTCAAGATACAACAAGAAACAATATTACTATTAATGTGAGTGACACAATAATAAACCGACAAATGGTACACAAGATTCTACAGCAAATATCTTTATCTAACTCCTGTCTATTCCTCATAACACTGACAACACTACCTGAATATTAATACATCAACATCTCCAGACTTCTTGCATAACAAAACCATCCCCAACATATCACGCAACAATTAAAACTACTCTAGCATCAACAAGAGAAACATACCAACCAACTAGTGCGCAATAAGCTCGTTCTACAACAAATCTGGTAGCACATCCCCTATTTTTTTCACCTCCCTCAAGGTCAAAACATCAAAAATAACATATCACTAATATTTCATATATCCAACACCTTAACAACATAAGAACTACCCAACAATACAATACAACAACACAATGAGCGGAGAGCTCTCTTTATGATTATCTAACTGACATTTCACCATGTCTTTATCCTCTTTAAACTAGTAAGCACAATTAACATAAATATCCATACCTACATTCACGTTTCCATCCCAATAACATAGCAAGGAATATCCCCCTATATCATAACAACATCAAAACAGCCCACACATAACTTTACAATCATCTACATTTCCCGATAGTAATTCCGTATATTTCTCATCCAAAAACTTAGCTATGAATTGGATAAACTTAAATACATCTAGGAAAGGAGAATTATTACCTCATTCCAACAAGATAACACCTTAAAACAGTTCAACATACTACAAAATACTTCAACTTGGGATAACCTCTAAATCAACAACAACAAAGAGAAACTACGATCTACTAGCACCATGGGATTGCCGATGTTTGATTCATGTTATCTACCTTAGATTTCACCTTGGGATCATGTAGAAACCCTTATAGAGCCTCTAGAGGTTGTGAGGACTGATATATGGTTGAAAATGACCTGAAATGAGCCTACCACCACTTTTAAATGGATGGATAAACATCCACCGCTTCAAGTGGATCTCAACGGGGCAGCTTGTGCAGTCTTGCCAAAATGCCAATATCTCTCTTCTCCAACGTCTTATCGATTAACAGTTTAATGGGTTGGACACTAGACTCGTAGACCTTTGGTGATATGGTGGGTAGATTCCCCATTACACCAATTAAATTAGTACAAAAGTGTTGTGACATCGGACCCAAATTTCAGTACACTTATGAACGTAACTTGCAATAAATTTTGCCGATTTCTATTTTACAACTTGCTTGACTTCAAAACGTAACATACGACAATTTTACAATTAAAAATATTAAAACATGAACTCCTTATCATATTAAAAACTCCTAGTTTTACCCCAAAAGTACAGGTTGTAGCATCTTCGCTTCGATTAACCTCTAATCTGCACGATACTTACTTAACACGTGCTAAACCTGATTTGAACACTTGAAATTGTAGGATTAACCTTGTTTATTTTGACTTACAACTCAACTCAACATGCAAGAAAAATACGGGAAGTAACATCATCTCCCCTAGGAACATTTGTCCTCCAATGTTAGACGAAACAAGTCCTAATGGTCTCTCAACATATGGCCGCTTGAAATAGATGGTTCCAAATAACTTTAACTAAAATGATAACTCCCTTTCTATGTGGTTATACACCTAGTAATTTTTCGCCCCTCGTGCTCAACTATGATTCCCCAATTACTTAGTGATCTCGTTTATTCAAAAATATCTAATTATTCATCACTAAGATCAAATTCAAGCATACAATTCAATTTAGTAGCAAACAATAGTTCACTTAATTTTTATCCAAGAAAAGCTAATACGACTCACCTGAAATAATGTCGTATAGCCCGTTGTTAATAACTCCACTTATGAACATAACATATGAATAACTCACAACATAATACGATACCTTGAGACTACACATACAATTTAACTCTATCAAATTTTCTAGCATTGCAAATGGTACCGTGAAAATCAAAGCCTAAGGGTAAGGCCTCAACAATAATGTACCATATAATAAGTAGCTATTGATAGTACTGGAGCTCCCCGCAACTCCTTTGGTGCTGGCGGAGTCTATAATACCTAAGAAGAGGGCCTACCTTGGGCCTCAGACTGACCCATATAAACTTAAGGCGTCCCACTAGTACCCTCTCCTGCAACTACCTCAGCCTTCTGACTAGTTGTGGCCTTTTTAATCAAAGGCATCTCTATATACAAATAGCGAAACAAAAGTTAAACTCAAGATCTTATGGCTCAGCTCTATAGAACGATCTGGGATAAGAAAGAAATGTAACCAATCTTAAATGCCCTGTAGCTTCCTATTTATAAATGTGGTGCACAACACATTAATAAACAAGACTCTACTAGACACAGCTTTGTAGAGTCTCTGGGAAATGTACCTGCTCTGATACCACTTATCACACCCCAACCTAGGTGAGGTGGACAATGATAATAACACAGGTAGCGGAAGACTTTAGAATAAGAAGTTAGAAGGGGGAAAGATTGATTCTTGAGAGAGAAGAACACATGTTCAAGTATTTAATACTTGAAAGCTTGTTTTAATTAAAAAAGATGTAGGGAATCAATTAAGAAGAAGAATAATATGAGGGAGTGAACTCAAACAAATAATCTTACCATTGAAGAATCCATGATATGGTTCAAAGTAGAACAAAAAGGGCATAACCCAAAAGAAAACCTCAAAGGCCTCCTCAAGCCATAATTCTAATAATATTAATATTCAACAAATTTATTTACAATGAAAAAGAAAACACCCCTTTATATAGGAGCCTAGAAGGGGGCTGTCAACACTTGGTCAAACAAAAATAAATAAGGTGCAATTTGTTTGTTGCATAGAAGACTACCAACACTTTTCTCAACATATCTTAGTAAATAAGGTGAAATTTCCTAGGTGCATAGAAGACTACAAACACTTTGTTCAATAAAGCTTTAAAGACACTAAAGATAACATTAAATAAGCTTATAGAAATACCAAATTAGACTGCTAGACTTGTTCCTTCACTGAATAGATTTTGGGTCATAATCCAACTCATCTTGGTCTTCAATTTGGGCCTCCAAATATTTGTGAGACTTTCCTAGAAGATCTACTTGGGGCTGGAGCTTTTCTTCCATCATAAGACATGTTTTCATTACTAATAGAAGCCTATTAAAGAATCTTGATATTCCCTAATCCAACAAATGGAGTTATCCCTTCTTGGATGTTATCATTCTCCTCCTCTTAAAAAAGATTCATCCTCGAATCTTGACATTGACTTGCAACCAAAATGATAATCACAATAAGTAGGAAAAGCATAACAAGCACTTGGAAAAAATAACACAAGGTAGTGGCCATGCTACCATTTAACCCATTTAGTTTCTTTATGCACACACACTTCTTCTAAATATCCAAGTATATCATCATCTAAGAGATAAATGTAATCACTAACACCTGCTCTAAAAACATAATTCATACACTCTTCAAATAGTAGAGGGTCATTACATAGATAAAAATATGAATACCTAGAAAACATATCATATTTTCTCTTTCTAAACAACTTAACCTCACATTAGATTTACCATAGTCAAGATATGGGTCAAAAGTAATTTCCTTAAGAAGTGTCATTGGATTAACCTGCAAAAAGGATCTACAAAAAAGGATAAAGATATTGTGCAGTTAAACATGTGAGAACTTATCCTTTTCCACACTTGAGCCACTACATTATGCATTTATCTCAACTTTCTCAATATCTATAGTGTTAAAAGCTTCATGTGCCTCATTATCTTCTTTGGTAACTTCATCATATTTGTGTCCTTCATTGGAATCCCAAAGTGGACAAAAATGTACTGAAAACTCATCTTTAGTATCATCCCACAATAGGTTATTACACACTTTCAAACCATGACCAATGAGATTGTCTTCTTCAAGTGTGGTGTCATGATCCTTTACACAAGATTCATCATTAATATTCTACATGAAAGGCGATGTAAGACTAAAAAAAGAAAGAGTTAGTGGATTATTTGAACAAGATTCATCCTCTCTCAAATTTTCTTGAATTTGTTCACTCAACTTATGTCACTCACTCTCATCACATTGTGGCAGATTGTTCACATAAGAAAAATAGTCAACAAGATCATGTTCACACCAAATCTGAGTTATACCTTCACTAACTTTTGCCTCATAAAATTGTGGCACAAGTTCTATTTTTGCATCTAAAAATACATCATGGGCAAGGTTACACCACAGGAGATCATCAAGCTCAACTTTGTCTTCCACCTAATATTGCTTCATCAACCTTTTCACCTTTCAAATTTTCTTTGAAGCTTGATTCTCCCTTCAATTGTTGTTCCACCTCAATAACATGCACATTTGGAGCACAAATACTATAAAAATAATGAGTTAATTTGTTAGAGATTGAACAAGAATATTTCACACTTATGTACTCAATTCTTTTAATCTCTTTTTTCCTCATCTCTCAAATGAACTTGTTCACTATCTATTTTGCCTCTTGAACTCATTTCACTCATGTTTGTTCACTAATTCTACTTCTTGACAACTCACTCTTTCTACTCATCTCTTCCTCTTCTTTTTCTTCTTTGAATTTGTCAAGTTTCTCACCCTTATCTTTCTTTTGTCTCCCATCCTCACTTTTGGTTGGTGTAGAAAAGGATTTCAATTCTATATCATTCCTTTGACTTCTTGGGAAAGGTATATTGCAATAAGTATCACAAGTTTCCATATACTTGCGAAAAATCCCTCGTCTATCCCTTGGAGGACTTCTAACATCAACTCTGATTATAGGCTTCTCAATTTTACTTTTGCTTCCCCTCTTGCATACCTTTTTCTTTTCAAACACCTCTACTGATCTCCTTAACTTTAATTGATCTTCTTGAATCTCCATAGGTACCAAAGATACAAGGGCAGTTCTTTTTCCATCATATTTCACCAAGGAGTACCTATCCTTTTCTTGATCATATGAAACTTTCCTATAGAGATATCGTGGCTTTCCAAATAACACGTGACATGTGAATAAGGGAACCACATCCCACCAAAACTCATCCTTGTATCACCCAAGAGTTAATGACACTAACACTCTTTTCTCTACCTTCACTCTTTTTAAGGTGTAGGGTGAAGCATACTTAAGACAAGATAAACCCACTTTTTCAACAAAGTAAGCACTAATTATGTTGTGAAAAACATTCTTGTCAATCTTAGTAGCACACACATTGGATAATATTTTCATTCTAGTTTGAAAAACCTTGCTAACTCTAGTAAGCTCCTGGCCTCCTCTAAGACTCTTCCCCAAACTAGATCTTACTGAAGTAGGTTTAAAGGACTCACACTCCCAACTTCAACAAAATCAACACATTCATCACCATAACTATCATCATAATAAGAAGATTCGTAACTACAAAAATCATCACAAATGTAGCTTTTACTCGAATCACAAATCTGATGTGATTCATCATAGGTTTGGCTTGTATTTCAGTCATCATAGCCACCATACTCTTCAGAAGAATCATTGTATGCTCTGAGTATGATTCCATTCCTCTCCACTATAATTATTCATTTCTTCACTCCAAATGCTTTCATAATTTGTAGAAGACAAGCTTTATAACAAGAGAAAATGATTAGTAGTAAAATGAGCTCACATGCACTCCCTTACGTGTATCACTCAAGTAGTGGCTCTCAACACTCATGTTTCACACTGTTAAGCTTCTATCCTCAAAGAATCTGCCCATTCTTTCCTTTTACCACTCAAGGGATGCTCTTCGAAGTTCTTTAGTGAACCAACAACTCAAACACTTCAAGGTAAGTTCCAAAGCTTGGTTCAAGAATGGAGTTTATGTCAAACAAAGAAAAGGACAAGAAAATTATAACCGACTAGAAATAAAAAAATACACAATGAAAATAAAGAGAAAGGCATGGAATAAATTGGCACAAAAAAAGATGCACAAAATCACTAGAACAAAATAAGTACGAACAAATACATAAAGTATCTAGTAAGAAAACAATAGGATCTTTCTATCAGATCTAGAATGTATTCAATGAGCTTTTGATTTGAAAAGTATTGCAATGACCTTTACGCTCCTCTAAGTGAATTTTGAGTTTTTTGATGAGCAAAAGTCAATGAAGCTTTAAATCTAATGGAATTTTCAAGAGATAACAACCAGATTAGATTTTCCACAATTGAAAGTCACCAAATCACAAAATAAAGCATTGAACAAACAAAGAACAAGTGAAGATAACTAGAAGTTACCGTTCAGGTCATTGTTCACTTGAGCAGATTATTTTTGACTTTTTTTACTGTTCATGCAACAATAACGATTTTTTCTTTTTTTTTTTCAGATTTGTTTTTGGATTTTTAGCGTTCAAATCAATAGATCGGGTGAGTATAAGAATAAACAACCATCCCAAACTTTGATACCACTTGATAATAGTACGGGTAGAGAAAGTCTTTAGAATTAGAAGTTAGAAAGGGGAAAGAATTGATTCTTGAGAGAGAACACAAGTTCAAGTATTTAATACTTGAAACCTTATTTTAATAGAGAAGAAGCAGGGAATAAATTAAGAAGAAGAAGAAGAGTAGGAGGGAAGGAACTCAAACAAGAAATCTTACCATTGAAGAATCCGAACTATGGTTCAAAGTAGAACAAAAAGGGAATAACCCAAAAGAAAACCTCAAAAGTCTCCCCAAGTGACAAAGATAATAATATTAATGTTCATCAAACTTAGTTATGATGAAGAAGAAAACACCCCTTTATATAGGAGCCTAGAAGGGGGCTGCCAACACTTGGTCAAACTAAAATAAATAAGGTGCAATTTTCTAAGTGCATAGAGGACAACCAACACTTTGTTAAATAATGCTTTAAAGAAGGTCAAACTAAAGTAAATAAGGTTCAATTTCCTAAGTGCATATATGTCACGACCCAAATTACGGGTCATGATGACACCTACACTATCCCCCTGGTAGGCGAACCATCCCAAAATTCATTTAGCAAATCATTTGAACATTGCGGAATAATAGGAATTTCAAAATAATAACACCGCATCATTAGAAAACTTAAAAATATCACATATTATTTACAAAATAACCTTTCCAAGAACCTGTTTTGACTTGTACAAGAGCAATTATGAATACAACAGAGTTGAGAAAAATAATACTAACAACTTCCTTGAAATAATAAGGACAGTATAAACATAGAGGAAGACCAGGGCTGCTAATAGGGTATGTGGCCCGCCTTAAGCCTCCACAAACGTTTGAAGTCGTAATTGGATCGATGGTTGGACCTGCATCCACATAAAAGATGAAGCACGAGAAGTATGAGAATACAACGTGCCTCCGTAAGCATCATAGGCCGACAACGATGGATAACATGTAACAGATATAAAAACCAAGTTGACTCATAGGTATCCTAGATACTATGCAGTTGTTACCAACACATAAGTCACCCCAATACATAGCAATTATTCTTTAACACTAAGTCATCTTACAACACGGAAAGGCACGTTGCACATATAGGAATCAAGTCCACTACCCTCCATCTAACGTTCTGAACCCAAACTCAATCTATCCACGTAAAATCAATGGGTCCCAAGTATGGGAAATCATACACTTAAGGAAAACAACTCATCACAGACTATTCAAATAAGCACATATTTGACACATATTCCACTTCATAACACTTTCCTAAGTTCATCAGTCTTATATTGCCTCTAGCTTACACACGTAGTCAGTTTCCACATGTTATAACCCTTATGCGTACAAGCTATTTATTATCCCTATTACCTCGAGTAAATGAATACGTTCTTGAGGCTCCCTCTGTAAGATCACTTTAACATATATAAACTCACACATAACGATACTTAAACTACCAAGTATGATTTTTCGTTAACGGTTCAAACATTCTGTTAAATAAGGCAATTATCCTTTTAAGGCTTCAATCTTTACTTTCCTAAATAAGGAACCGATACAAATCCTATTTCCCACATCAGTTTACACTGAAAACACCAACCATTACCATTTTCATTATCTAATCACACATAACCAGTAAATACATCAATAAACAATTAAGTAAGTGATGCAGATGAAATGAATGCATTGGTATGATTGTGATGTAATGTAATGCACTGGATATCTTCCAAACCTAGTTTACACATGCTACTGGAATTTTCCTTGTAGTCGTGACCCATGGGGCACACGCGAAGTCAATATACTGCTCACAACCAACTAGAATGATCCGTCAATCTAGCTAGAGCATCAATTATAGACTCATTTTTCTAGACATATCAATTTACATCACTCACAACCAATTGGAATTGTCCCTCAGTCTGGCTATAGCATCAATCACAGACTCATTTCTCGAGCCATATCCAATTTACATCATATCAGTATCTGTATCATCTCATAAACATATCATTTACCTTCATTTCCAAGTCAGATCGAACCAACAACATCCCATACCAACTCCAATTCAATATTATAATAATATGAGCATATAAATGCAATAGTAAATAAAGCAAGAAATCATGAAATATGAGATGAAATCATGTTCAAGAGATGAAATAACATATGCTTCAGAATTATCAATAACAGATAGTTTCACACATCAGTTTGGTTTATATCAAGAGGCATAAAGTGATGAGTAAGTTTAATCAATAATCAAAATGAGGCTCAATCATGGCGACAAGCCCATATAACAATAGTCGGGATCAACTTAAGTATGATATACCAAATAGTTCAACATCGGTACCCACCCAAGTGCTTATCACATTGACTAGCGTGGGACCCCCATCACACACAATACCCCTCAATATTTGTATATAATACATGCATTTTTCGGAGTCTAGTAGAGAAAATCGTAGCCTACCTCTTGGCCGAACAGGTGCCACGAACTAATTCCACACCAAGGCTTTTTTCTTACATAGTGCCTCCGAATGTCTGTAGTCTATTATCATAGCTTTATGTTAACACATAATTCTAAATACATACACAAAGATAAGATGTTTCAAATAAATCAAATACCCACCACTAAAGCGACCCCGACCCACAAGGTTAAAATTAAAACTTTAATATCACAATATCATATTCACGGTCTAATTAATCATATCCTTAAGTTACAGAAGAAACTAGTTACATTTAAGCCTCCAATTGCCCTCAATACCAAAAAAAACCCAATTTAGGATAAACCCTAGAATTTCTCCTATATATCATTGAATTTAATTACCAATTCAAGCTTAGCAATAGGTTATGCCATCATTAACAATCCTAAGTCTAAAATATCATCTATTAATGCCCAAAATTCGGCATCCAAATTTATTAATTTAACCCTCTTAACCCTAAACATAACCCCTAGGTTTCTACCCCTCAAATCATGGTACAAAACCTATTAAGTTAGGGAATCAAGAATCAATAGTGGAAATAGGGTGAGAATCTTACCCAAGAGTGAAATATTAGGAAACCCTTGGAAATCCTCCAAAATTGAGCTAGGACTTGAGAAAAGTTAGAAGTGAGAAATAAATCCGGACTTAGGGTCTTTTTATAGATTCAAATACAGCGATCCCGCTCCTGTGAAATTTCCTCACAGGAACGGCTTTGCTTCTACGGAAATATGTCTGCAGAAGCATCCCCGCTAGAAATATCAAATATGCGCATAAGCGGAAATTTCTCCACAAAGGCAGCTTGCATCTGCACACAATGTCCCCCAGATGCGGTCTTTTCCTAATCCTGCATGGCTCGCATCTGCGAACCAACTTCCGCAGGTGCGTCTAGAATCCGCTGGTGTGATTCCAGCAGAACTAGCAACAATAGCAAAGCTATAAAACTTCCATTCAACACCCAAAACTCACCAAGACATCCTGGATACAAACGAAATACGCTACTCTAGTGTAAACGACGCTACAAACTTGTTCGCATACTCGGAATACTCATTCGACCATGCTAAGACACACTTTTTATTCAAATTTTCAAAACATCACAAATTACCAAATAACGAGTCAAAGCACAAGCAAATCCTCGGGAAGCAAATCAAAGATTTGACTAAGTCATAATCAACATTTTGAACCTATCGGAAGCGATGAAACTTGTAAATAAACTCGTCTACTCAAAATTTAACTCTGGGTCAACTATTTTCATTTCAAAAACTTCAAAATTAGGTTTTCTTTCCGAAACCTATCTAACTCACCTCGAGAACCCTGCATAATCGAATGAGCCTACATAATCGAATGAGTCATTACCTCAGATATCGATTAAACAATCGTTCATCCTCGATTGAAAAATAAATGTACAAAATACGATGAGTAACCAAGGAATCTCCATTATGACCTCACGAAAGCCTCAAAAGGCAATAAAATATACCGATAGTACAGTTTGTTCACTTTATTAGTCAAAACTACCTTTAACTTAGCTTAAAACTCAAATTTCCATTTCTTCAAAACTAAAATTCCTTTGACAGTTGATTCTCGAATGTAAAAACTGACTCCGCTCGAAATTAATGATTGATCATAACCATACCTCTATGCGCATCTCACTGATTCTAAAAATACCACTGTAATCACCACACCTCTCTAGTTGTATTCACAACCATAGTGCAACATGTACTGAGAAAATAGTCTGATTCAACTAATATTCTTTCACAACTATAAATGTCGTCCTTTGTACCAAGATTCCTTAGAAACTCTTAGAAACACGCCGCATACCCAAATCATGACTTCCTCTTACTGGTAAAGAATCTTTGCTTTATTTGAGAAAATTCTAAGCAATTTGATCAAACTGATCTTATCCAAAGCTGATTGTGCTAATTTCAATTTCGGTAGTTCCATAATCCAGAGTTGAAACCTCTTAAGTCAAAACCCATCGCCCAATTCTACTCAGGTCTTTAAATCACTATACTATATGCACACCTATTGATTACCTTGTCGTGCCAAATCCATAGAAGCTCCACTAACCACTCCAGAAACCTTTCATAGTCTATTGAACCTTTCAATACACTGCCAAGTACCGGTGTAACCCATTAGAACTGTCTGAATAGTTGCCATCGGTAAGTTCTACTTGTAAACTTCGATAAGACCTAGTAATGTAGCCATGTCTAAATTCTGAACTGAAATTGATCGAATCTGTGTCGGTGGTTTACTAGAATACCGTAAGTCCTCCAGGCAATATAAACATAGACCACTCAGCCCTTATTGAACAATTCTGACTCTGAAGGAGGTGCTCAAATTTCTAAATCATCAATAGTCTCCCCAAATGATTCCAACATACTAGTAGGCTTTCCATAAGCCTACGGTGACCTCTTCCATCTCTTTTTTTTGGGGATAATCAACCATGTGCCATCACCTGCGACTTCAAAAACTAGATTATATTTAAGTCGTCAACTTAGTACCGAAGAACTATACCTTATGATTGTAATCTTCATGTTTTTCAACATTCACCAAATACACAAATCTAATAGAACCCCATGAAATTTTAATACATCAAGTCCTCCTAGTACCTTCTCTTAACTCGTGCAAAATCTACCGCCTTATTTACTACACCTTCACACATAGAATCTGTAATTGTAAAACCTCGCTATGCCTTAACAATCCAAAATGTATCAAATCTCGTAATTCACTAACCTTACCAAATCCTAACGTATCAAACTTACAATCTATGTACGTTACCTTGTGCATTTACTCTCAAGTCTTTAGTATTGAAATACTCATTCATGTTATCTAGTCTGCAATGCTTCATAATAATATACTATCATGAACACAACCTCACCACGTCTGAAAGATGCAACCACACGCCACCATAATTCACACCCGACTCAAGTAATCTTGCCACTTTGAATCCAACTCCTTCTTGTTTTCTCGAAGTTGTACATTACACCTTCCACTTTATATAAACCATGCATTTATCTTAATTCTTCAGTTCCCGTATTTTATTCAGAATCACATTCACCAGTATTGACCAGTTATTACTCAAACCCGCTCAAGAGTGTACCATAACAACATAAGACTTGCAAAATAGTTGAGCTAATCCTGGAGATAGTAGTATGCCACCCACTTAGACAACTAAGAGGTTCCCTTATCTCACTAGAACTTAAAAACTAAAACCTTCTCTATAATAGAGTGCGTCATATGTACAATCTTTTATAAAGTTTCTCCACTAGAAAGGTGCCAACCAACTCCAGTTATTTCAACAAAAATCAAATATTACCAAGAAATACCCAAATCACCACTGAAATGGTCCATAATCCGTATATTGATCCTTAATTACCAATCATACAGTCCTGCTAACGTCCTCTAATAGTTTCGCCAAAGTACCCTTGCTAAAATCCCTTAATTTCAGAGTTTTTATTCCATCCTTGGTTTATGAGTTTATTGACCCAACATCGATATCCGAACGTTCTACAGTGAACTCATTTATCTTGGTTCCAAACTGTACTATTATTCTCTAATTCGATTACCAGATGCTCTTCACAACTAGAATTAATTCAAACCCATTATCAATCTATTACCATAAATGTCCCTATTGACCAATACCTCACTTTAGGGTCCTTAAATAATGCTTGCCTACGAAGAACCACCCCTTACTTTATTTCGCCGAACCAGAAAATATCCAACAACCCATGCGATTATTTCTCTCATTCGGTCAAATCCACAAAGTGACACCGCCAGGAATCATAGAAACTTCTCAAGTTTTAAACGATACAAACTAGGCCCACAAGCCTTATCCAAAAACTAGATGCAATATCTGGTAACTCCTTAGAAATAAAACTTCACGCTTGCCCAGTGTTGGAGTCATTACTATCAATCAAACTCTAGCCTCTCCATTAGCCTATGACGTAGTCCAACATACCATCTCATACACAATCTTTACACTCACTTCATATTAAACAACTACGATATCACTCATAAATGAACAAGCTCTTGGTTTCAAATGATTATCTTTATCACTAACCTCAAAACACTAACAACCCTATGAACACACCCTTTATTGATGGATCACATCTGCCTATTTTCTTAAATTTCACTAGTAAACTTGCCACCCGACCTAGAACAGACAGTCATTTCCTGATGGAACACACAAACCACTAGTTCTAACTTCACTACTACGACTCTGTCATGTCGAAGCCCAACTTAACATTTCATAACAATATATGACATCCACCCTCGTACATCTTGCAACCTTATCCTGATGAGCACATCAAATACTAATTTTTCCCTTTAGGTAGCCGACATTGATCCATTCAATTTCTTTTCCTTGCGCCTCTGTATTATCAATCTCATTTTCCAAGGATATCACCGAACTAAGGAGTCTCAATCACAACCCCACTCAACTGAACCTTAAAATCATAGCTGCAAGAAAAACTTGGTCACACATCCGTATCATAGTAACATATCTTGTAACCTACCGCCAGACATTATATCACACAATTCACGTACACATTGAAGAGTGTGTTCCCACCATCAATGATTGAATAGGATGAAGAGGTTCATATATCAACTAAAATCAACCAGATACTGATTTGAATGAAGTAGCACTAAAGGAACGAAAGAATGCAAAGTTTTTTAAATGTCCTATAGCCTCTCGATGATGGGTACGAACGTCTACGTACCAATCCGCAAGACACTACTTGTCATGACCCAAATCACAAGCGTCGTGGTGGAACCTACAAAATCCCTCTGGTAGGCGAACCATTCCCAAAATCCTTTTAACACGTAATAAAACAATGCATAATAATAAAAGGAATTATCAAGATATAACAATTCTTCATTCAACTTATAATTATGAAAATCCCTTACAATACAACCTTTCCCGAACCTGATCTAACTTATACAAGGACTATGAATATGGAAATAAATAAAACACTGCCTCAAAATAGAAAGGGGAGAAATAACAACACTGCCCTGAATGAATAAGGGTGGTCTGATTAGGATGAAGACCAAGGTCACCAAGGATGAGTGGCATGCCTTAACTTTCCCATGCTCTAAGCTGCAATTTATAATGACCGAATACCAGCATACATGTAAAATATGCAGCAAGCGTAGTATGAGTACACGACGTACCCCTATAGGCATCATAAGCCGACAACGCTGAAAGTTACCTAACAGGCATATACATTAAGTTGACTCTCAAGTAGGTCCTACTCTAGGCAGTTCTCATAGTCACATATATCACCTTGTTCACATAAGAGTTCAATCACAGTCAATCACAATTCAATTCATACCGCACACAGGGATCATACACTTATTACCCACCAATTAGTAAACACTGTCTAATTCATATTCATGTCTGTCACCACCTACCCAAGTTATCAAATAATAAATTAAGATAGGTTGACCCTAGTTCACAATATCATATCACTATCCTTCTTAAGGGGGGATCACAATTTGTCTGATCATAATAATATTAGCTTTTTATTCTCTCTAACTCTTAGGCTTGGTTACGGTTTTATACAAGTAAGGGAAGGACACATAATCATTCATTTAATGTCCTCATTATACTTTAAGTAGAATTCTATACCATACATCTTTTGATTAAGGAGGGGATCTATACATGCATAACATACAAGTCATTTAAATACAACACCTCGACCAATTCTATACTAGACTCTTTGTCAAATAACATTATCAATCATCAAGAAATATAAGACATACACAGTTCTCTACGGTCAATATGATAGTACTGTCAATAGAATCCACTGACCACAATATAATTTGACATCATGTACTCAGACTCATAAAGGTATAACTACACAACACATTTCACAAAAAACAAGCCAATCATGGCCACCAATCCAGTCCAATATAATCAATCTAATCATCTAAATCCATTTAATAAGGATATCACCCAAGTTCCAATAACTAATCTATATCACATTACTAATCCACAACTAATCAATGCATAATGAATATATGACATGAATGCAATGTATATGCCAAGTACCTTTCATCTCTAGTATACAGGCGTTCAAATTCTATGTACTACACATCTATGGGGGACCCGTGAATTTCATATACTTATTCGACTCAATGAATCCAAGTTCTTACCTATAATAACATATGTTCCAGGCGTGCAACCCATCCCTCTACGGATCATCATTATCATCAAACTATGATCCTTTTAGAGTCCTATTAATCATTTCAATATTTCAAACCATCTCATAATATAGAATTACATTTTCCGGTCTCATTGGACCCAAAAAATTTTCATACCACTCTCATTGCAATATCATCCGAACCATGAGTGTATGAATGCAAATAACAATCCAAGGCAAGTAATCAGAATGTATGAGATCCAATCAAGTATAAGAGATGAGTATCACACGCTTTCAGAAAGTCATTAACACATAATCCACATAAATAAAATATCATATCTAAAGAACTGTGATGAATAAACACAACAATATCAACAATGGCGACAAGCCCACATAATGGTGACAATCCCGAACAATAATAGTCGGAATCAACTTAAGGTTGATTCCCCAAATCACCCATCATCACAATTCAACACTGGTACCTACCCAAGTGTCCATCACAAACGCTAAGGTAGGACCCCCAAATATGGCCAATACCCATCAACATTTATATTTAATACGTACTTCTATCGAAGTCTACAAAAGAGAAACTATAGCCTACCTCAGAGCCGAGCAACCCACAACGCAGGTCTTTCCCATTCAAAGAACCTCGGAACACTCGTAGTATAACATATATAGATTCTCCATTAAAAGTAATCTAATAAAATTACAAGGACTTAGTCCTTTCAAACAATAAAAGACTCTTCCCAAATTGACCTCGGCCCATGGTATCAAAATATGAACTTTATTACTCAAATAGCATAATCACATACTAGATTGTTATATCCTTCAGTTAATTTGAATACTAATCTCGTTTAGGCTTCCAATTACATGAACTAGTAAAACCCCTAATTTAGGAACCCTAGATTCTTTCCCAGTTTCAAATGGAATTATTGAGCATTACAAATTCATCTTATCATTATTAACAAACTCTCGTTTACAATATAAAAGCATAATAATCAATACATAGTCCCCAATCCATGGTTTAAGCCTCTAATTAATTCTAGGTCATTTCTACCGCAAACAAAGAAATAAGCCTAGATTCTAGCATATAATCATGATAAAGGAATAGAAATCTTACCCCAAGAGAAACAACTAAGAAAACCTTTATATTCACCTCCCCACCGAGCATAGTTCTCCATCTTGTGAATGAAAGGAGGCTTCGAGTTGGGAAATAAAATGGGTTTCTGCTCAACAATCTCTGCATACACAAACAAAATTCCGCAGATGCAGACTCGCCTCCACAAAAAGGCCTTCACATCTGCAGAGTCACTTGTCATGCCTCACTCTTGCGTATGCGGGCCGAGTCCCGCATAGGCAGACCCGCAATATCGCACACATGCACGCAGAAACGGGACACCAGAAACCAGTATAAATCTAGTTTTTTTTATCAAGTTCAACTCGAAATCCAAAACTCATCTAAGACTTCCTGGAAATAAACCGAATATGCAACTAGACTATATATGATGATACGAACTCGATCGCACAATCGGATTTCTCATATGACCAACCTAAGGCCCACTTTTCTATGGAACTCACTTTCACAAATTTACAAATAGTGACACAAAATATGTTCGAACACCTCGGGAAGCAAATCAAGGAGTCGACTAAGTCATAAATGATGCTCCGGACCTACCGGAAGCGACGAAACCCGAAAATGAACCCATATACTCAAAGTAAACTATCGATCAATATGTTTTGACTTATTTAACTTAAAAGCTTTCAATTTGCCTCAAAATATACCAAGTCTCACTCGACTACCTCGGGAACAACTCCAACCATCCCCGCAAGTAAACACACACTAACAGTGCTAGAGGATAGGTCAAAAGGGGTAAAAGGGTAATATTCCTAAATGACTAAATGAGTCGTTACATTAGATACCAATAAAACAAAGGTTTGTCCTCAAAAGGAAGAAGGAAAGTACAAAAGTCGATGAGTAACCAAGAAATCCCCATCATAATCTCATGAACTCTAAATACATCAAGTCTCTTCTTTTAGTTTCCCTTACTCTCCCACAACACCAAACATTTCAACATAAAATATGCGGCCTTATTTACTACACCCCTACCCATCGAGTCTCTACTAGTAAGACCTCGCTATCTTTCATCAATCCAGAAGGTATCAAATCCCACAACCCTCATACTTTAACAAATCCTAACGTATCAACCTTATTATCCATGCACCTTACCTTGCGCAATTTCTTCCAAGTCTTTAATACCTGAATTACACATCCATGCTATTAATCTACAACGCTTCAACATAGTCTACTACTAGTTTCCAATCACAAACCCCAGGGAACGTTTGTCATAATACTTAGTCAAGTACCATATACCTACTCCTCCGAGCATACTAAAAAATTTCACCCGATCTGAAAGATGCGAAAATAATGCCAACATAATCCACACATAATCCAAGAATTTCCATTGTTTCAAATCCAAATCCCCCCTATCTCAAAGAGGTACCTTACTTGTTCCAAATTAGATCAACCACATATTTATCAAACTTCTTAAATTTACACCTTTCATTTCAATCACATTTATAGCTAGCAACCGATCATTACTCAAACTTGTTCTCAAGTGTACTGAAATATCATAGGCCTCGCAAAATAACTGAACTGATCCTGGAAATAGTAGGACATTGCATACCCAACAATAGAGAGTTTCCTTCGCATTACTCAAACCATTAAACTAGAAGCTCTCCCTATTCTATACATCCCAAGTACCATCTTTTATAAAATTCCTCCATTAGAAAAGATGCCAATCCACTCTGGTTGCTCTAACCAAATCATTTAGTACCCAAGCGACAATCCAAACCATCATTTAATTGGCCGATAATCTGAAAGATGATCCTTAACTATCGAACATACACTCCTACTAACATTCTCATATAGTTTCGTCGAAATACCCTTGCCGAAAATTCTTAACCGAAATGCTCCTTCTTCTACATTCGTTCATACGTTCACTGACCCGATTATTGATACCCGACTCTTTTCACAACTGGAATTAGATCAAACTATCATTGATCTGTTATCGTAAATATCCCCATTGACCAACACATTATTCGAGAGTCATATATGATGCTTGCTTGCGAAGAACCAACCCTTACCTTATTTTGCCGAACTATAACACATACAACTAACCGTGCAATTTTTCCCTGTCCTTTGTCAACTCCAAAGTCATTATACTAATAACTATAGAATTTCTCAAGCATTAACCTCCATATACCATGCCCACATCTCTTATCCAAGAGCTAGATGTAATACTCAGTAATTCCTTAAATAGAAATCCACACTCGTCCAGCGCTAGAGTCATTCTTATTAGTCGATCATTGGCTCCAATTAGCCTACGACGTAGTCCAACGTACCAATTCATCTATGATCCTTTACATTCACTCCATTCTAACAACTGCGAAATAACTCACAAATCAACAATGTCTTAGTTTCAACAACACCTTTCTATCACTAACTTTGAAACTCCAAGTAACCCTACGAACACACTTTTCATGTGAAGAAATACAACTGTCTATTCCCTCAAGATTCACTCATCACAAGTAACCTTACCACCTGACATAGAATAGATAGTCATTCCTTGAAGAAACCCACAACCACTAGTTCTCACTACACTACTACAATTCTGTCAAGTTGAAGCCAAACTTAACTTTTCATAACCTTATATGAAATCCACTCTCTTATATCTTACAAGCTTATCCTAACAAATACGTCATATACCAAATATTTTCCTTCATATAGCGGAGATTGATCCATCCAATTTATTTTTCTTGGACCTCTACATTATCAATCCCACCTTCAAAGGATATCACCAAACTGAGGGGTCCTAGTCATAACCCTACTAAACTAAACCTTTAAATCATAGTTGAAGACTAAACTTGGTCAGACATCCGTATCATGGTAGCATATCTCATACGATACCGCGCAACGTCATATCGAACCAATCACGCATGAATTAAGAGTGTTCTCTAACCATCGGTGATTGAATAGGATGAAGAAGTTTTAGATACTAATTAGAATTGACCAGATATCAATTTGAATGAAGTAGCACGAAAGAACGAAAGAAGGAATGATTTCCTAAATGTCTTATAGCCTCTCGAGGATGGGTACGGATGCCTACGTACCTATTCGTGAGACTCTATTAAACATTGTCCTTGTACTCGTGAGACTGGTGAACCTAGAGATTTGATACCAACTTTGTCACACCCACATCATGAGCGTCGTGATGGAACCTATACTATCCCTCTTGTAGGCAAACCATTCTTAAAATCCCTTTAATACATAATAAAACATTTCGGAATAATTAAAGGAATTATCAAGATATAACAATTCTTCATTTAACTTATAATTATGAAAATCCCTTACAACACAACCTTTCCCAAAACCTGGTCTGAGTTGTACAAGGACTACTATGAATATGGAAATAAATGAAACACTACCTCAAAATAGTAAGGGGAGAAATAACAACACTGCCCTGAATTAATAAGGGTGGTCTGACTAGGATGAAGACCAGGGCCGCAAGGATGAGTGACATGTCAACACACATTATCGGCCAAGATGCAACATGTATCGATCGAATACCAACACACATGTAAAAGATGCAGCAAGAGGTAGCATGAGTACATGACGTACCCCCATAGGCATCATAGGCCGATAACGATGGAAGTTACGTAACATGCATAAACATCCAGTGGACTCTCAACTATGTCCTATTCTAGGAAGTTCACATAGTCAAATAGATTATGTTGTTCACATAAGAGTTCAATCACAGTCAAGTAAAATTCAATTCATACCACACACAGGGATCGTACACTTATTACACACCAATCAGCAAACTCTGTCTAAGTCTTATTCATGTTTGTCACCACCTACCGAAGTTATCAAATAATCAATTAAGATAGTTTGACCCTAGTTGACAATATCATATCACAATCCTTCTTAAGGGGAGATCATGATTAGTCTGATCATAACAATATTAGCTTTTTATTCTCTCTAACTCTTGGGCTTGATTACGATTTTATACAAGTACAGGCAGGACACATATTCATTCATTTAACGTCCTCATTATACTTTAAGTAGAAGTCTATATCGTACATAATTTGATTAAGGAGGGGATCTATACATTCATAACATATAAGTCATTTAACTACAACAACACCTCGACCAATTCAATACTAAACTCTCTATCAAACAATGTTATCAATCATGAAGCAATACAAGAAATACACAATTATCTATGATCAACAAGATAGTTCTGTCGGTAGAATCTACTAACCACAATATAATTTTACAGCGAGTACTCAGACTCATAACGGTGTAACTACACAACCTAATTCACAAAGAACAAGCCAATCATGGCCACCAATCCAGTCCAATATAATTAATCCAATCATCCAAATCCATTTAATCAGGATATCACTCTAGTTCCAATAACAAATCCATATCACATTACCAATCCACAACTAATCAATTCATAATGAATGAATGACATGAATGAAATGTATATGTCATGTACCTTTCATCTACAGTGTACATGTGTTCAAATTTTATGAATTGTACATCCATGGGGTACCCGCGAAGTCCATATACTCATCCAGAATTTCTCAGTGGATCCTAGCTCTTGGCTTTAATAACATCTAATGCAAGCATGCAACCCGACCCTCCGTGTATCATCATTATCATCAAACCAAGACCCTTTTGGAGTCATATCAATCATCTCAATATTTCAAACCATCTCATAATATAGCCTTACCTTTTTCGGTCTCATTAGGCCCATAATATTTTCATATTACTCTCATTGCAATATTATCCGAACCATGAGTGTATGAATGAAAATGATAATCCAAGGCAAGTAATCAGAATGTATGAGAGGCAATCAAGTATAAGAGATAAATATCACACAGTTTCAGAATGTCATTAACACATAATGCACGTAAATCAAATATCATATCGAAATCAATGTGATGAATAAACACAACAATATCAACAATGGTGACAAGCCCACATAATGGCGACAAGCCTGAACAATAACTGGTACCCACCCAGGTGTTCATCACAACCTCTAAGGTTGATTCCTCAAATCACCCATCATCACAGTTAAACACCGGTACCTACCCAGGTGTTCATCATAACCTCTAAGGTAGGACCCCCAAATATGCCCAATACCCCTCAACATTTATATCTAGTATGAACTTCTATCGAAGTCGACAAAAGAGAAACTATAGCATACCTCAGAGCCGAGCCACAAACCATTAACCCTCAATGCAGGTAGTTCCATTTCAAAGCGCCTCAGAATACTCGTAGTCTAACATATATAGATTCTCCGTTAAAAGTAATCTAATAAAATTACAAGGACTTAGTCCTTTCAAACAATACAAGACTCTTCCCAAAATTGACCCCGGATCCACGGTATCAAAATATGAACTTTATCACTCAAATTGCATAATCACATACTAGATAGTCATATCCTTAAGTTAATATGAATACTAATCTCATTTAGGCTTCCAATTGCAAAAACTAGTAAACCCCCAATTTAAGTACCCTAGATTCTTTCCCAATTTGAAATGGAATTCATCACCAAATTGAGCATTAAAATTCATCTTACAAGTATGAACCAACTCTCATTTACAATATAAAAGCATAATAATCAATACATAGTCCCCAATCCATGATTTAAGCCTCTTATGAACTCTAGGTTATTTCTACCCAAAGAAATAAATAAGCTTAGATTCATACATATAATCATGATAAAGGAATAGAAATCTCACCCTAAGATAAACAATGAAGAAAGCCTTTATATTCACCTCCCTGCCCAGTTTAGGTCTCGAACTTGTAAATGAAAGGAAATGGCTTCGAGTTGGGAAATAGAAAGGGTTTCTGCTCAGCAATCTTTGCATCCGCGGACACCATGTCCAAAGATGCGGACTCACCTCCGTGAATAGGCCTTCACATCCACAAAGTTACTTGCCATACTTGACTCTCACGTCTGAAGACCAATTCCCGCATAGGCGGACCCGCAACATCGCACCGAAACTAGTAAAAATTTAGTTTTTCACCAAGTTTAACCTAAATTATTTCGATACTTTCCGGAAACTAACCAAATATGCAACTAGACTATAATCAAAGATACGAACCCGCTCTCACACTTGGATTTCTCATACAACCAACCTAAGGCCCAGTTATCTACAAAAACCCCCCAAATAACTCAACTTCCACAAATTTACAAATAGTGACATAAAATACATCCCAACACCTCCGGAAGCAAACTGAGGACTCAATTAAGTCATAAATGACGCTTCATACCTACCATAAGTGAAGGAACCCATAAATCAATCCATATACTCAAAGTCAAATCAGTCAACACGTTTTCACTTATTTAATTTAAAAGCTTTCAATTTCCCTCAAAATCAACCAAGACTCACCCGACTACCTCAGGAACCACTCCACCCATCCCCACAAGTCTAATATACTCTAATGGTTCTAGGGGAAGGGTCAACAGAAGTAAATGGGTCAAATGCCAAAACAACCAAATGGGTCGTTATGGTACTAGACATTACTCTTGTACTCAGAAGACCAATGAACCTAGAACTCTGATACCAACTTGTCACGACCCAAATCATTGGTCATGATGCCACTCACATTATCCCTCGGTAGGTGAACCATCCCCAATTTATTTAGAAAATTATATGAACATTTCAGAATAATAGGAATTTCAAGAGAATAAAATTGCTTCATTAGAAAATTATAAATGTCACATATTCTTTACAAAACTGCATGTCCAAAAAGCTAGTCTGACTTGTACAAGAGCTACTATGAATACAACAGAGTTTAGGAAAATACTAATAACTGCCTTGAAATAATAAAGACAATACAAACATAGATGAAGATTAGGGCCGCTGATAGGATATATGCCCCCCTAAGCCTCTACAAAGTCTAAAGTCGTAATTGGATCGATGGTTGTACCTGCATCTACATAAAAGATGCAATAAGAGTAGTATGAGTACACAACGTACCCCCATAAGCATCATAGACCAACATGACAAATAACATATAACAGATATAAAAACCAAGTTGACTCACATGTATCCTAAATACGACACACTCGTTGTTGTTTAACACTAATTCATCTTAGAACACGGAAAAGTACGTATCACATATAGGAATCAAGTCAACTACCTTCCATCTGATGGTCTAAACCAAAACTCAATTTATCAATGTAACATCAATAGACTAAGTTGAGAATAGCGCTCGCTATCTTTCCAGCCATAAGCATATCTTCTTACTTATCTAGGATCAAGAGCTCTTTACTAATAGAATATCATATGGGATACTTCCTTGAAGAAAGTCGTACTCCCATCAGCTTTCAAGTAGATAAAGAAGTGTTGGCTAGTGACATCAGCTATCGGCTATTGGCCTTTGTGAAAGCTTCAAAAGAAATAGTATCGAGAATGACTGGAAAGGTGGAAACAAGACCAGATAGAATTTGATCATTATGAACAAATCTAATGGGTCTCAAGTATGGGCAATCATACACTTTAGGGAAACAAGTCATCATAGATTGTTCACATAAGCACATATCCGACACATAATCCATTTCATAAAACTTTCCTAAGTCTATCCCCCCTTTCTTCGAGTGACCCGCCCGGTTCACTGGGTTGTTGGCTTACCAAGCACTTGCCCGCTACTCCTGCCGCCCGCTTGGCAGGCGAAGCGCTCGTTATCCTGACTTTTCTCTCAGTATTATATTGCCTCTAGCTCACACGCCTAGTCAATTTCCACACTGTTGACACCCAATATTTTCCCTCCAAAAATCAAATTAACTAGGCAAGCTTCTTGAATCGCAAACAGAGTAAAAGAATTACTCAAAAAATCAAAAATACTTTCTAAATCAGTTATGGTATTATTTTTCCATTTCATTCGGCAAAAGACCCTAATATAAATTATATATACTTTACATATAATTTTAAGTATTAAATTATACCTATTTTAATTTGGAAATCAATTTATATCAAAAACAAGTGTTTTAATTAAGTACATATTTTTAACTAAAGTAATTACTACAATTAGTCCATTATTGAGAAAAGAAATACTTTTACTTTGTTTAAGTCAATAAGCTTAATTGGTTAATGGGATAGTTAATTTGTCTCAATTGTAAACGGGTTTAGTTTTAAAGAATGGTTTTGATTAAGAGTAATTGAATTGAGTAAAATGGTTATTTATTAAGTCTAGCTTTGGCTACATTTTAAATCCAAATTAGCTCATTTTTCTATCATTTTCAGACCTTTCTTAAACCCAAAATCTGAGTCCATCCGCACAATTAGACCCAATGCGCTCAAACAAAAATCAATTACTCGGCCCACTTCCCCATTGAAATCCCTAGAACGCAGGAAGACCATACAACAAACGAACCCTAAATCCCTAAAGCCCAATACGCTAAGACTTTTTCTCGCAAAATTAGGGGTGGGCGTATATTGGTTTTGTATTCGAAAAATATGAACCGAATAAAAATTAGTTTTTTTTTAAAAAAAAAAAACCGAATCCAACTTTAAAAAAAAACTGATATGTTCGGTTTATATCGCCGAACATATCGGATTATATCGATTTTTCTAGTGGGCCGGGGCGGGTCGGGTCATGAATTTTTTATTCTTAAAACAAAATTGAATTTCCAAAACTGAAATTGACATTCACACCTACACTATAATGAAATTTCGATGTTGAAATCTATTGTGTATCGTGAGATGTTTACTAAACAAAAAGGAAAATTAGAAATGAATTTGGGGAAAAACACAAATTGATTGGGAAAACAGACGTTTTTCTAAAAATGGCCGAGAGGTTCCTTGATCACCAAGTAAACCTGAACCCTTCCCCATTTGTCCCCACTTAGGCCGTGTAGTTTGTCTCTTTTATTATTCTTCTAGAAAGGTCCATGTGTTACTATAAATAGGACCCTTAGAATATTGTAAATTGCAGAGTTTGTTGATATATAAAAGTTGAGTTTTACTCATTGCTAAGTGTTTCAACCCGGGGTTGTGTTCCTTAGTTGGTCCTTGTGTGGGCCTTTGGTTCTTGTGTGAGCCAAACCTCTTGGTGTAAGTTTAGCTAAGACTTGTGTGACTTAGTTGAACCTAAGCTAAGGTACATTCGCTGTAAGTCTTGATTAGAACTTGTGTGATCTAATCAAAACCCAAGCTTAAGGAACCTCCTCGGTGCAAGTGGACTTTGGAACTTGTGTGATCCAACCAAACCCAAGCCTAGGGTCTATCTTAAGGTTACCGGCCACCCTCACTTGGCTTGTTCACGGGCTTATACTTAGCAACCCCAGTCTAGACCTTGTCCAATTGGCCAAACTATACTTGGTGTCGACACGAGCATTAAAACCATTGTGTCATTATCCCTGTCCATATCGATCGTCCTAAACCCTTGGTTTGTTCTCGGGTTTGCACCTAGCATTTCGAGTTCATTCCTTGCCCAAACCACTTCATTATTCCAACCACCACATCCCACAAGACTCCATAAACATTTCCACTAAAGGTCATTGACCGAAACCACCCATAACGTCCCATCCAAACATGTCAACCACCAATAGTCCACTAAAACAACCCTTACCGATACCTTACTATTTCATCCGATTTCTGTGGCCTTGCCACTGTCCAACCACTTGTAACATCTCATACTTTCGGGTCACGGTTTGAATCGCTAAGCGTATGTAAAATCGCTAGGCGTGTGAAAATAGACCCGAGCGTTGGAAAAATTTATGTTATATTTCCCGAGCGTTGGAAAAATTTATGTTATATTTACGTATGCTAATAAAAAGATTAGTCTATAAAAGGATAAAACCCCGAAATAATTTTGGACGTAACAAGTGTGACGGTGGAGATTAATAATAACAGTTGTATATCCCCAAAGAGGTTATGGACTAATGTCATATCACACAAATTGTAACATTGAGTATATGAAAGTCTTATAAGTTATTAAGATTTAAGTGAATTGGGATCAAGAAGTTAAATGTGTGTGTGATTGATTAATTGTGGAGGGAATCTCTACGTGTAACAACATAAATGACTAAGCTAATTAACTACATAGGTGGCAACTCAGTAGCGTTTATTTTCTATTTTAGATTTGCATGTAAGATTCCTGTGATTTTTCCTTTTATGTTAGCGTTTTATTCTTTTAGTACCAGCATCTTCAGAAAAAAATTGGGAAGCTTTCTTAGGTTTTTCTCGATATCCAAGTTGGGAGATCAAATTTTGGAAACACTAGAAGCAAGGAAATCAAGATTGTTTGATTCCTTTAGTGCTTGGCAATATTCATTGGCACTCGTCCGTATATGCATATTGTGGCATATACCGGTTGTATAGGCGCCAATTATATATGATTCTTGGTCATTATATTCAAGTTTAATGAAAAGCAATACGATTTTGGTTCTTCGGATTAACTTTTAAGTGTATTCGAGGTATGTTAAAGCAAATTATTTATTTCTTTTGGCATGTTCCATGTAACGAAATATAACCTTGATATTGTTCCATAATTTATTATACTCCTAGTAGTTAAGAATATTCATATTATTGATTCCTATGCTAAAAGCATGTCTGAATATGTTCCTAAGTCCTTATTGAGGCATACGGAAAACATGTTGATATTCACAGTGTTAGCCAAAGGTGCGAGGATATTATGTCACTCAGGAAATGTTTTATTGTCATTCATGCATTTTCATTTGCATCATATTATATATTATCCTGGACCCATTTGTGCTATGCACACTACTATATGGTAAATATTATATATATGTAGGGGATATGGGGAAAGGGAAAGGCAATATATACGCACACCACCTGCAGCTGGTACAGACTATCACATAAAGAAAGAGTCCTATGAGGCTAAAATGATGTGATGCCCATGTGTGGCCAATATAACCTGATGCCCACAGAGGCGGTTATGGACAAGAAGAGCTCATGTGTGGCCAATATATATGTATACCGTATTTGCATCATGCATGCATTCATTACACATTATATGGTATGATGTCCACAGAGGCTGTTAAGGTAAGGAAGATGCCGATGAGGCCCATGTATATGTATACCGCATTGTGCATGACATTTAGGCATATGTATTAGGACCCTCAGAGATAATTATTATTGGTCGGTTGTTTCTGTTTCAGTCTATTGTTATATCCCTGTTATGTTATTATTCATGCCTGACATACTCAGTACATCAGTCATACTGACGTCCCTTTTATCGGGGGACGTTGCGTTTCATGGCTGCAGGTTCACATAGGCAGGGTGACGGTTCACGGTAGTTGATTGCGGATCCAGTGGATTTTTAGAGCACTCCTCTTGTTCGGAGTGTTGATATAATTTTGGTATGGTACATTTTTGCTTGTATATATGGGTATGGCGGGGCCCTGTCCCGACCTTTGATGTTGTTACTCTTAGAGACTTGTAGACAGGTGTCATGTGGATAGTGGTCTTGTATGGCCTTGTTGGCCTTGGTATGGGTATGTATATATATAAGTTGGTTACCTGACTTTTCATAATTTTCTTCCGCTTAGTCCATATTCAATTGTGATTAGAAGTTGGTTGAACGATTAGCGGTACCCGGCGGTTGGGGTCCGGGTGCCCGTCGCGGCCCTCCGGTTTGGATCGTGACAACACCGAACCCTGACCACCAACACCAACCAAAACACACCCGCATTAGCCCCACAAAATGCCTAAGTCTGATTCCCTCTACACCTACCCGAAATTACCCCACAACACCACACTGCTTGACGGAAATACCAAACCCGAGAACCCCACTTTGAGTCCCATTTTTGAGTCGACCCGTTTACAACCAAGCCCCGACCAACTTACACACTTACACCCCTCCTTATATACATCAGAAACCCTTATAAGTTGAAACCTAGGATTAAGGTAAACAATATGTACATCATTCAGAACGGATAGGGACCCGAATATGTTTTCAAATTAGACCCGAAAGATAAAAGATTTCAATTCTATTTGTTTAAATTAAATGAAAGTGAAAATATTTTGTTATACGAAAAATTTTAGGTTACTCTTGGGCCTTAAAACAGTTTTACAAAACTTATTTTAGGCCAGACCCAACTTAAATGAATTTAAATGAATGGAATTTCATTCAAAGCCCGTTTGGAATTCTGGTTCTAAGGATATGGTTGATCTTCGTAAAAGTATATAAAAAAGATAAATCATACAAATACTTTTATAAAGATCTTGGCATATTATTTCAATGAAATTTCAAAATATTTAAAGATAAATTCAACTCTCTAGCTTTCATCGCTATCCAACGAAAAGTTTTGAAATATTAAACATCCCGAGGATGCTTGAATAAAGTGCAACACCTTAGGAGGGCTGTTGGTTGCATTTTTTGCAATTTTGCTTATGTATTTTGAGCCAAGACTTGCTACTTGTGGTTGATGTCTTGCTGCTACTTCGATGTTGTTTTGTTGCTACTTTTTACTACTGTTTCCCTGCCAATAATGGCTGCGTTTGAGGGCAAAAAGGTTTATACTTTATGGCCATTGGTTGCTGCCGTTTAAGGGCCAATTGCTGCGGCATGTTTGGCCAAATGTGTTGCGTGTTCGAGGATGAAATGAGTTGCATTCGTGAGACAATTTTTCGACAAATTGCTGCTCACTTTAAAGTTTCAAACCTAAGGTTATCTGGCTGCTTCTTAGTTATCATTATTGTTAATGACTGGCACATCTTGAAAGGTCTTGCTGGTGTATTTTGAGAGGAGTAAACTGCCGCACTATGAGTGTTGGTCATGGAAATCTTTGTGAGTGTGCTGCTGCTTCTTTAGTGAAACCGATACTACAATTAATATAGCCAATTGTTGGCGCACTGTAAGGCTATTGGTGGCTGCCCATCCTTGAGATAAACAAGCTGCATTTTTACAGTAGACAACTGCTGCTATATTGTTTTCAATGAGCTGTTGTGCCTCTTTTCTTAAAGAACTGATTTTCGCACTTAGGGAAAGATCATCAATTCGAACCTGATACTACACATGGGCCGATGAAAATGATTCTGAAGCCATGCCTTTCCGGAAAGGTTGTCCCACGATTTAGGCATTTCGGTTAAAGGTGATGATGAACTTATAATAAAATCACAAGATAGAAATTGATGAGTGTATGGCTATGAACTAGTATGTTTATCAAGCAACCAGTAATCGTGACCAAAAACTGGTATTGCTGTCAAGCAACTAGCATTCGTTGCCACAACTCGACTCGATTTCTAGTCCAAGCTCAAAACATAAGTTTGAGCATTCATATTCAAAACTTTCATATGTTTTGTTATGAGTCCGAAGGTATTTTTTGTTTATATTGATAAACTCCACACCATAGGGTGGCATATAGTTTTACCTAACTCTTCTCTCTTCATTTTTTAGAGGTAAAATTAAACAAGTGTGTGAAATACTACAAAGATGAGGCAAGATCTTGGAGCATCGGAGGTTTGCATGAAGAATTAGAAGAAGGACGGGATCGCGACTAAAGGTCCAAGAAGGCTAGGAGATAGGTCTAGTACTAGCCTTTCTCCCATTCCCTCTCTCCCTCTCTCCCTCTTTATTTATTATGACAAGTATTGTGTTACATGTGGATATTGAAACCCTTATAAGTTGAAACCTAGGATTTAGGTAAACTATATGTACATCGTTCAGAACGGATAGGGACCCGAATATATTGTCAAATTAGACCCAAAAGATAAATGATGTGTATTCTATTTCTTTAATGTAAGTAAAAGTGAAAATATTTTCTTATACAAAAAAAATTGTGGGTAACTCTTGGGCTTTAAAATAGTATTCCAAAGCTTATTTTAGGCCAGACCCACCTTAAATGAATTCAAATGAATGGAATTTCATTCAAAGCCCAAGTTTGGGATTCTGATTCTAAGGATATGATTGAACTTCCTAAAAGTATATAAAAAAGAAAAATCTTACAAATACTTGTATAAAGATCTTGGCATATTATTTTAATGAAATTTGAAAATGTTTAAAGATCAATTCAACTCTCTCGCTTTCTTTGTTGTCCACCAAAAAGTTTTGAAATATTAAACATCCTGAGGACGCTTGAATAAAGTGCTACACCTTAGGAGGGTTGTTGGTTCATTTTTAGCTATTTTGCTGATGTATTTTCAGCCAAGAGCTGCTACTTGTGGCTGATGTCTTGCTGCCACTTTGATGTTGTTTTGCTGCTACTTGTTACTACTGTTTCCCTGCCAACAATGGCTGCGTTTGAGGGCAAAAAGGTTTATACTTTATGGCCATAGCTTGTTGCCGTTTAAGGGCCAATTGCTGCGGCATGTTTGGCCAAATGTGTTGCGTGTTCGAGGATGAAATGAGTTGCATTCGTGAGACAATTTTTCGACAAATTGCTGCTCACTTTAAAGTTTCAAACCAAAGGTTATTTGGCTGCTTCTTAGTTATCATTATAATTAATGACTGGCACATCTTGAAAGGTCTTGCTGGTGTATTTTGAGAGGAGTAAACTGCCGCACTATGAGTGTTGGTCATGGAAATCTTTGTGAGTGTGCTGCTGCTTCTTTAGAGAAACCAATACTACAATTAATAAAGCCAATTGTTGGCGCACTCTAAGGCTATTGGTGGCTGCCCATTCTTCAGATAAACAAGCTGCATTTTTACAGTAGACAACTGCTGCTATATTGGGGAAAGTTCACCGATTCTAATCTGATACTACACATGGGCCGATGAAAATGATTCTGAAGCCATGCCTTTCCGGAAAGGTTGTCCCACGATTTAGGCATTTCGGTTAAAGGTGATGATGAACTTATAATAAAATCACAAGATAGAAATTGATGAGTGTATGGCTATGAACTAGTATGTTTATCAAGCAACCAGTAATCGTGACCAAAAACTGGTATTGCTGTCAAGCAACTAGCATTCGTTGCCACAACTCGACTCGATTTCTAGTCCAAGCTCAAAACATAAGTTTGAGCATTCATATTCAAAACTTTCATATGTTTTGTTATGAGTCCGAAGGTATTTTTTGTTTATATTGATAAACTCCACACCATAGGGTGGCATATAGTTTTAACTAACTCTTCTCTCTTCATTTTTTAGAGGTAAAATTAAAAAAGTGTGTGAAATACTACAAAGATGAGGCAAGATCTTGGAGCATCGGAGGTTTGCATGAAGAATTAGAAGAAGGACGGGATCGCGACTAAAGGTCCAAGAAGGCTAGGAGATAGGTCTAGTACTAGCCTTTCTCCCATTCCCTCTCTCCCTCTCTCCCTCTTTATTTATTATGACAAGTATTGTGTTACATGTGGATATTGAAACCCTTATAAGTTGAAACCTAGGATTTAGGTAAACTATATGTACATCGTTCAGAACGGATAGGGACCCGAATATATTTCCAAATTAGACCCGAAAGATAAATGATTTGTATTCTATTTTTTAAAGTAAATAAAAGTGAAAATATTTTCGTATATGAAAAATTGTGGGTTACTCTTGGGTCTTAAAACAGTTTTACAAAGCTTATTTTAGGCCAGACCCAACTTAAATGAATTCAAATGAATGGAATTTCACTCAAATCTCATGTTTGTGATTCTGGTTCTAAGGATATGGTTGACCTTCCTAAAAGTATATAAAAAAGTTAGATCAATTCAACTCTCTCACTTTCGTCGCCGTCCAACGAAAAGTTTTGAAATATTAAACATCCTGAGGACGCTTGAATAAAGTACTACACTTTAGGAGGGTTGTTGGTTGCATTTTTTGTAATTTTGCTGATGTATTTTGAGCCAAGAGCTGCTACTTGTGGCTGATGTCTTGCTGCTACTTGGATGTTGTTTTGCTGCTACTTGTTACTACTGTTTCCCTGCCAACAATGGCTTCGTTTGAGGGCAAAAAGGTTTATACTTTATGGCCATTGGTTGCTACAGTTTAAAGGCCAAATTATGCTGCATCTCTGGCCAAATGTGTTGTGTGTTCGAGGATGAAATGCGTTGAATTCGTGAGAAATTTTTTGGCAAATTGCTGCTCACTTTAAAGTTTCAAACCTAAGGTTATTTGGCTGCTGCTTAGTTATCATTATAGTTAATGACTGGCACATCTTGAAAGGTTTTGTTGGTGTATTTTGAGAGGAGTAAACTGCCGTACTATGAGTGTTGGTCGTGGAAATCCTTGTGAGTGTGTAGCTACTTCTTTAGAGAAACTGATACTACACTTAATAAAGCCAATTGTTGGATATAAGCTACCTCTGTCTGTGCTAATAACAGATACCCTACTACATCCCTTAAACAGAATCCACAAGAGCTCCTCGGTGGATTTCCTCTTGAAGCCCCATCTGTATTGAAATTTATCCAATTTAATAGAGGATGCTTCCATATAACCTTTGTAACATTAAATGATGTTGTCCCTTCTTCTAACTTTAACTATTGCTCACATCAGTTTACACTGAAAACACCGACCATTACCATTTTGTTCTATCTAATCACACATAACCAGTAAACACATCAACAAACAATTAAGGAAGTGATGCAGATGAAATGAATACAATGGTATGGATGTGATGTAATGCAATGCACTGTCCATCTTTCAAACCTGGTATACACATGTTACCGGACTTTTCCTTATAGTCATAACCAATGGGGGACCTGCAAAGTCAATAAACCGCTCACAACCAACTGGAATGATCGCTCGGTCTGGCTAGAGCATCAATCATAGACTCATTTGTCAAGCCATATCAATTTACATCGCTCACAACCAACCGGAATGGTCCCTAAATATGGCAAGAGCATCAACCAAAGAATCATTTCTCGAGCCATATCAATTTACATCATCTCAGTATCGGAATCATATCAAAACAGTATCATTTACCTTCATTTCCAAGTCACATCGAACCAACTACATTCCATACCAACTCCAGTTCAATATTAGAATAATACTAGTGTATGAATGCAATAGTAAATAAAGCCAAAAAAAATGAAATATGAGATGAAATCATATTGAAGAGATGCAATAACACATGCCTCAGAATTATCAATAACAAATAGTTTCACACATCAGTCTCGTTCATATCAAGAGGCATAAAGTGATGAGTAATTTTAATCAATAATCACAATTAGGATCAATCATAGCGACAATTCCACATAACAACAGTCAGGATCAACCTAAGTATAATTCCCCAAATAGTTCAACATCGATACCCACCCAACTGCGTATCACAATCACTAGGGCGGAACCCCCATCACGCACAATATCTCTCAATATTTGTATATACTAGATGCATCTATCAAAGTCTGGTAGAGAAAATTGTAGCCTACCTCTTAGCCGAACAGGTGCCACAAACTCAGTCCATACCAAGACTTTTCCCTTACGTAGTGCCTCTGAAAGTTTGTACTCTATTATCATGGATTTACATTAACACATAATACTAAATACTACGCAAAGAAAACATGTTTCAAATGAACCCAATACCCGACCCCTAAAGCGACCCTTGATCCACAAGGGTAAAATCAGAACTTTAATATCACAATAGCATATTCACGGTCTAATTAATCATATCCTTAAGTTATAGAAGAAACTAGTCACATTTAGGCATTCAATCGCCCTCAATACCAAAAAAACCCAATTTAGGATAAACCCTAGAATTTCACTTATAAATCAAGGAATTTAATTAGAAATACAAGCTTGCAATAGGTTCTCCCATCATTATCAACCCTAAATCTGAAATATCATCCATTAAAGCCCAAAACTTGGCATCTAATTTCATTAATTTAACCCTTTGTACATTAAACATAAACCCTAGGTTTTTATCCACCTAATCACGGTACAAAACCTAGATTAAGTAAGGGAATTAAGAATAAATAGTGGAAATAGGATGAGAATCTTACCCCAAGAGTGAAATAGTTGGAAACCCTTGGAAATCATCAAAAATCGAGTTAGGACTTGAGAAAAGTGAGAAGTGAGAATTGAACCTGGACTAAGGGTCTTTTAATAGATTCTGATTCAACGATCCCTCTCCTGCTGAATTTTCCTCGTAGGAGCGGCCTCGCTTCTATGAAAATATATTCCAGAAGCGGCCCACTTGAAATATCAAATATGCACATAAGCAAAAAAAATCTCCAGAAAGGCGGCTTGCATCTGCGCACAATGTCTTGTAGATGCGACCTTTTCCCAGTCCTTCAGGGTTGCATCCGGACCAATTTCCGTAAAAGCGAGTCCGCAGGTGCGGCCAGAATCTACTAGTGCAATTGCACTAGAACCAGCAACAATAGCAAAACCATAAACTTTCATTCAACACCTAAATCTCACTCGAGACCTCCCGGATACAAACGAAATATGCTACCCAAGTGTAAACGATGTTACAAATGTGTTCGCGTAATTGGAATACTCATTCGACCATTATAAGACACTCTTTTCTAGAAATTTCCCCAAATTTTCCAAACTTAAAAAATTACCAAATAATGACTCAAATCACAAGACTTGACTAAGTCATAAACGACATTTTGGAAGTCACAACCATCGAAAAGGGTATAGGGGAAGGATAATTTTGTCAAGAAAAAGTAATGAGCCTAAAGCAACTGAACGAGTCGTTACATCAGATACCAATTAAAAAATAATTTTTCCTCGATTTACAATGGAAAGTTCGAAATCCGATGAGTAACCAAGGAATCATCATTATGAACTCATGAAAACCTCTAAAGGCGAGAAATATACCGACAGCACAGTTTGTTCACTTTATCAATCAAATTTACCTTTAACTTAACTCAAAGACTCAAATTTACATTTATTCATAACCAAAATTCCTTTCACAGTTGATACTAAAATGTAAGAATTGACTCTGCTCGAAATTAATGATTGATCATAACCATACCTCTATATGCATCCGATTGATTTCACAAATATCACCATAATCACCATACCTCTCTAGTTGTAGCCACAACCATAGTCCAACATGTATAAAAAATAGTCTAATTCTACTAATATTCTTTCACAACTATCAATGTCGTCCTTCGTACCAAAATTCCTTCAAAACACTTAGAAACACGTCGCACACCCAAATCATGACTTCCTCTTGCTAGTAAAGAATCTTTGCTTTATTTGAGAAAATTCTAAGCAATTTCATCAAATTGATCGTATCCACAGTTGATTGTGGTAATTTCAATTTCGTTAGTTCCGTAATCCAGAGTTGAAAACTCTTAGTCAAAACCCATCGTCCAATTCTGCTTAGGTATTTAAATCACCATACTATATGCACACCTACTGGTTACCTTGGCTTGCCAAATCCGTAGAAGATCCACTAACCATTCCAGAAACATTTCATAGTCAATTGTAGCTCCTCAATGCACAGCCAAGTATCGGCGTAACCCATTAGAACTGCCCGAATAGTTTCCATCTGTAACATATCATCAATCCTACTTGTGAACTTTAATAAGACCTGGTAATACTGCCATGCCTCAATTCTAAATTGAAATCCATCGAATTCATGTTGGTGGTTTACAAGAATACCATAAGTCCTCTAGGCAATATAAACATTGGCCACCCTGCCCTAATTGAACAATTGTGACCCGGAATGATGTGCTTAGATTTCTAAATCATCAATAGTCACCCAAAATTATTCCAACATACTAGTAGGCTTTCCATGAGCCTACGGTGACCTCTTCCATCTCTTTTTTCATGGATAATCAATCATGTGCCGTCACCAACGACTACAAAAACTAGATTCTATCTAAGTTATCAACTTAGTACCGAAGAACTATACCTTATGATTGTAATCTTCATATTTCTCAACTTCCACCCGATAACCCCAGGAACTCTAAATACATCAAATCCTCCTAGTACCTTCTCTTAGCTCGCCCACAACTCTAAACACTTGACGTAAAATTTGATTCCTTCTTTACTACACCTTCACCCATCGAATCTCCAATTGTAATACCTCGCTATGGATTAATAATCCAAAATGTATCAAATCTCGCAATTCACCATCCATACCAAATCCTAACCTGTGAACCTTACAATCTATGTACCTTACCTTGTGCATTTACTCTCAAGTCTTTAGTATTGAAATACTCATTCATGTTATCTAGTCTGCAATGCTTCAACATAATGTACTACCATGAACACAACCTCACCTAGTCTGAAATATGCAACCCAAGTCCACTATAATCCACACCCGACTAAAGTAATAATGACACTTTGAATGAAACACCTTCTTCGTTTCCCAAAGATGTACCTTACTCTTCCCAATTTAGATCAACCACACATTTATATTAATTCTTTAGTTCCCACATTTTATACAAAATCACATTCACCATTATCGACGATAATCACTCAAAACCGCTCAAGAGTGTACCGTAATAATATAAGCCTTGCAAAATAGTTGAGCCAATCCTGGAGAGAGTAGTATTCCACCCACTCAGATAACCGAAAGGTTCCCTTATCTCACATGAATTTCAAAACTGGAAACTTCTCTAAATCTAGCGCATCATATGTACAATCTTTTATAAAGTTTCTCCACTAGAAAAGTACCGACCAACTTTGATTATTTCAACAAAAATCAATTATTAGCAAGCAATACCCAAAGCACCACTAAAATGGTCCATAATATATAGGTTTATCCTTAATTACCGATCATACAATCCTGCAAACGTCTTCTAATAGTTTCGCCGGAGTACCCTTGCCAAAATCCTTTAATTGCTGAGTCTTTATTCCATCCCTGGTTTATGAGTTTACTAACCCAACATCGATACCCGAACGTTCTACGGTAAACTCACCTCCCTTAGTTCCACACTATACTGTTGATCTCTAATTCAATTCATGGATGCTTTTCATAACTAGAATTAATTCAAAACCATCATCGATTTATTACCATATATGTCCCTATTGACTAACACCTCACTCGAGGGTCCTTAAATGATGCTTGCATATGAAGAACCACCCCTTACTTCATTTTTCCGAACTGGAACATATCCAACAACCCGTGCGATTATTCCTCTCATTCGGTAAAATCCACAAAGTCACGCCACCAGTAATCATAGAAACTTCTCAAGTATTAACCTTTACAAACTAGGCCCATAAGCCTTATCCGAAAACTAGATGCAATATCTGGTAACTTCTTAGAAATAAAACTTCACGCTTGCCTAGCACTGGAATCATTCCTATCAATCAACCACTAGCCTCTCCATTAGCCTATGACATGTTACACCCCACGATTCTTCATGTGATTGAATGTATAGTTAGTCAAGTTTAGCTTCGGCTACCCAAGACCCCCATCAAGGGTCACGTATGACTTATATGAGTGTTACGGAGGTATATAGAAGATTGGAAGTCAATTGGATCAAATAAAGTACATCTCAACAAAATTTAATGGAAATAGGTCAATACGCTAAGCATTCTGCCCCATGGAAGTCGATCTGCTTCATAGATCAGGCCACAAATCAAACCCTAACTTTCCTCACCTCACTTCCCCAATATGTGTTAGGTTTTGTGCCCGCAGATTGGGTTCTATAATGCAGAACCAACTATACATCAGTGGTGGTGGAAGGTTCTATATAAAGACCAAAGTGGTGGCTTTCTCATTTCACTCCCAATTCAACCCCAACATTTCGTAAACACTATCAAACACTTCCCTAGGGTTTGTAGGTCATTAATGAGCCATTTCAAATCATATTGAAGGAAACTCCTCCATATATAACCATTATAAAATTTGGAAATCTTAATAGAAGCAAGATGGAGTGAAGGAGTTTCTTGGTGCTTGGGAAGGAGTTCATGGTGCAAGCTTTATTGGCTAAGTTAAGGTGAGTTATTGATGTTCTTAAGGATATTTAAACATCTCATAGCTTTGTGGAAGTTGTTTATTAAACTAAAATGTATTATTTGAGCTATAACTCCATGAAATATTGGATAGGAACCTTGGATTGTTACTGACGAAGTTTTGGTATGATCATATCTTGAAATTAAAATATATGGTGTTAGAAGTTATGGATTATGTATGGTGATCTTGTGGTTATTTATGTTGTTGTGTTGGTATTGTTGTTTATAATGGTGTTGTGTTGAAAAGAAATTGATAACATGGTTAGTTGACATGAACACCATAGCTAGGCGAGTATGCACTCTAGGTGTTCTTTGAATTGTCTTAGCAAATCGATTCTTAGTTTGTCGATCATATCTTAATCTAAAACATCTATATTGTGTGGATAATCACTCGTAAAGCATCCGGGGATTCGCGAGATGCTATTAACTAAGTAACGCAGGTATGTAAGTCTATACCCTTCTTTCAAAAGCATAATATCCAAAGTGTTTATCATTTTCAAAAGAAACGTCCAAAGCTTCATTCTATTTGGATATCGTTTATCCCATTGTCGAGAATAATTCTCTTGTTATTGTTGTATTCCCTATTTCTAGTTTATTGATTGCTCGTCTAAATTATCATAATCCTTCGAGAAGGAGTATTTTAAAGAAGAGTCATCAATTCTACCAAAGGTCATTCCATAGTTAAGTCAAAGAGTTCTGAGTTCTAAAGAGGCCATAAGTGCCATTGTTATCGCATTACAATATCCACACCACCGAACCTATGTTGATGAGTAGTTATATATATACAGTATTCACACGACCATTGCAATCAGCCGGTGGGAAGTTGTACATGTACATGATACATGATACATATCTTGTCGCGCTATAGTCAGCCTAGTAGGCATTTCTATATGCATCCATACAAAAACCTCAGCACATCACCTGAGGGAAGTGATATATTACACCTCGAGCCATAAGCCGAGGGTAGATTATATAACAAAACTACTAAACCAAGAGTTCAGTATAGTTTCATTGTTCGCCCTACGTGGAACGCAGGTTATTAGAGTATCAAATTGCTTTTATGCCTTTCTTTACAACTTATATTTTTATATTGCCATTCATGCTTTACATACTGGTACATTTATTTCATACTGACATCCTTTTTGTCGGGGTGCTCTATGTTCATTCCGCAGGTTCTGATAGAGGTTCTTGTAGACCACCTCAGTAGGAGCTGTCGAGTTCAGCCATCAGTGAGTAAGCTTCATCTTTCCCATAGCTTCCTGGTTAGTTTTTGAGTATGTTTTTCATAAAGATGTACATAGTAGATAGGTCGGGGCCCTGTCCCGACCTTATGACATTACAAGTACTTATAGCGGCTGATAGACTTGTCTAGTATGTATAACTGTGATGTATGGCCTTGTCGGCCATATTGTCTTTTGTTAAATTATGTTACGACCTTGTCAGTCTTGTTCATATACATATGTTAGATTGATCCCTATTTGTTCACCCTCAGAGGTTGTATTATATCTTGTCTTACAAATTATGGCCTTATAGGCCCTCCCATAGTGTTGTTGTTTGGATTATATCTAAGGATGGCAACGGATCGGATCTGGATCGGATCCTACTAGATCCAGATCCAGATCCATTTTTCATACTTGAATCCAGATCCGTCGGGTCCATAAAAATCATATCCAAATCCGGATCCACGGATCGGATCTGGATCCACATGTAAAAAAAATTATCTTGCTAAGAATTTAACCTTCATAAGAAATTTTTTTTTAAACTGACAAACGATTTTTACTTATCTAACAGTTTATTGTGTTTTAATTTTGAAATGTTCATATGAGATATTTTGTTCGTTGTCTCGTTTTGATTGTGAGCTATTAATTGAAAATGTTGGACAATGACAATAGTTGTGGAAAATGCTGACTAGTATTTCCACAATGCAGAACTTGCATGTGCTTGAAATCTTCACAAATGAAGTGAATACAATTTTAACTACTTGTCTATAGAGATGTTAGTCATTCACTAATATAACATTTATTTTATTATCGAAGTTACATCTTTATTTTTTGGTTTTTGAGTTAACGCGAGGATAAATTAAACTTGTTTTGAGAATTAAACTTGCAAGGATGTGCTTAGCAATTTTAAGAAAATACTTATAAAATTACATGCTAGATTATGAATATATTTAATAAAAAGCGGATCCACGGGTCGGATCTGGACCGGATACGGATCTCAAATACAAGATCCAGATCCAGATCCGATCAGTCAGAAATGGATCCGGGTCCGATCCGGATCCGTCGGGTCCAAATTTTAAAGATCCATATCCTATAAAACGGATCTGGATCCACCGGGTCCAGGATCCAATGCCATCTCTAATTATATCCTAGTACGGCCTTGTCGGTCGGAAGTTCTACTCGTACAGGAGCTAGGTTATCAGAGTGGTACGCTCGGGCCAGTACGGCACCGGGTGCTGGTCACACCCCCTAGTTTAGAGTGTGACATAACGTAGTCTAACATACCAACTCATACACGATCTCTTAGACTCACTCCATATTAAATAACTACAATATCACTCATAAATCAACAAGCTCTTAGTTTCAAACGATTCCCTTTTATCACTAACCTCAAAACACCAATAACCTTATGAACACACCCTTTACTGAAGGATCACTGTCACGACCCAAAATCATATTTGTGTCATGAAGGCACCTACCCTAACCCGTAGGTGAACCACTAACATTCAAGAAAAGAATTATGTAAATATAATTGCGGAAGAAGTAAATAAAAGTGCATAATATAACATTGCTCCTTTAAATGTTTACATCATCTAACCCATTACAATGTTTACTCTCCAAAATCTGGTCTGACTTGTATAAGGACTCTAAGATACAAAGTATGAAAATAGATAACGACTCCGCCATGAATAAATAGGGATCGTTAGACTGGATGAAGACCAAGGCCACTGAGAATGATTGGTCTACCTTAACCTTCCCACACTCCAAGCTACTACCTAAATAGACCGCACACATACATTCACGTAAAAGATGCAGTAAGCGTAGCATGAGTACACAACGTACATCATAGGCATCATAAGCCGACAACGACAAAAGCTACATAACAAATATAAAAATCAAGTTGACTCTCATATAGGTCCTATTCTAAGTAGTTCAAATAGTTACTTAAGTCATGTTGTTCATAATAAGGTTCATGAATCATATAAATCTCCTAGTCATACAAGGGTCAATCACAGTGAAGTACACTTCAATTCATGTAGCACACAGGGATTTTAGTATCAATAACCCACTCATCTGACACTCTGCCAATGTCATATATATATTAGCCCACATACCTGACATAACACATCCAATAGAAAAATTGACACTTAGTACACAACATCATCTTAAGAATACCTTCTATGGATATTACAATTAGGCTGACGCACCACATTATCTCTTTAATTAACTTCAGCATTTAGACTAAGTTACGACTCTAGGCATCTACGGGCATGACATATATTAGTTCAGTACCGTCATCATTATTTATACCAAGTAGGAGTCTATGTCTTACATCTTTTGATTTAGGAGGAAAGTATGCATACACATAGCATACAAGTCAACGACTACCACAACAACACCTCAACAAGATCTTTTCTAGGCACCTTACTGAATAAGGCTATCGATCCCCAACAAACACACAGATACACATAGTTCCCTTGATTTAGATGATAGTTCTGACAAGTAGGTATTTCCGACCATAATAACAATTTGACATCGAATCCTTAGACTCATAAGTTGTAAACCACATGATCAAATCCATAGAGACTAAGCCTAATCATGGCAACCAATCAAATAGGATCAATCCAATCATCCAAGTACAATTAATCATAACAATCACCCAAGTTCCAATCATTCAGTCCAAAATCACATACTAATCAACAACAAATCAATGTATAAATGTATGTATAATATGAATGCCAATTTAAATACCATGTACCTTCACAATCAGCATTTCTCCTAATAAGAGTCACAACATCAGAGAGTCTACCATTATTCATCTTCGAGTACACATATCATCAAATAAATGGTATAAATGGGGTGCAATGCAAACGATATGTATATATGCAATGACCATATATACCCGGTATGCACATGCTCATACAGTAGGTGTCATGCGACCCATGGGGGACTCATGAAGTCCATATACCCATTTGGAATTTCTTATCGGATCCCAGCGTTATGGTTGTAGTATCATCATTAATCATATCTATCCAAAAAATTTCATCAAATCACAACTCTATGGCCGTAGTATCATCTTCAATCATCACTCTCTTACAATGTACCATATCCAGTAACCGGCTTTCAAGCCTCTTTTATCGGTATCTCACAGTTCAAATGCCAATAATATTATATATGAATGATATGGATATGTGTACACCATGAAAAAGAATAACCAATACAATCAGTATTATCAAATCATTTCCAAGTATTTAGACGAGATGTAGAGTGATGAATGCATTACAAGACAAATTACAATGAGCTATCAAGCATAGGAAATGAATATCTCAGGCTTACAAGCTCAACAACACGTAACTTCATGTACATCAGTTTATTATATCGAAAGCAATGTGATGAATAAACACACAATACCAACGATGGTGATAAGCCCACATAATGGCGATGAGACCAAGCAACAGCAGTCGAAATCAGCTTAAGATGGATTCTCCAGAACACCCATTATCACAGCTCAACACTGGTACTCACCAAAGCGTTCATCATAACCGCTAAGGTGGGACCCCCAAACATGCCCAATACCCCTCAATATTTGTAACTAATATGCACTTCCATCAAAGTGTAAAAAAGAGAAACCGTAGCCCATCTCAATGTCGAGCAGGAGCCATGAACCTCAATTTTCTACAAAGGCCTTGCCCTTTCGAAGTTCCTCATAGTACTCGTAGTCTAACATATAGATGCTACGTTAATAAGTAATCTAATGCAAACATGAGAACTTAGTCCTTTCAAACAATACAAAGATTCATCCCTAAAATGGACCCCGAGCCCACGATCGCAAAATCTGAACTTTATTACCCAAAAAGCATAATAACATATTAAATAATCATATCCTTAAGTTAATTTGAAAATTAAACCCAATTGCAAGATTAGGCAAAATCCACAATTCTAAACCCTAGGTTTTCCCCTAATTTAGAAAAGGGTTTCTAATACCAAATTAACCATGCAAACATCATCACCTAACATTAACCAACACTATATTATAATATTATCATCATCTAATCAATAATCAATCCTCAAAACAATATTCTTACTCTCTTATTCTAAACATGGAACTTAGGTTATCCTCTTCCCCAATTTGAGATAAAACCCCAAATATTCCATTCTTAGTTTATAAATAAATCACAAAGAGAGAAATAGGAAATTACCCAAGTAAAAATTCCTCCCAAAGCTCTGAATATCACCCACACAACAACTCTCTAGATTTAGAATTGGTAAATGGAAGGAATGGTTCGAAATTGGGAAACATAAGACTTTTCTGCCAAGCAATTCTCGCACCCGCGGACACGTTGTCCGTAGATACGGACTCCGCCTCCATAAAGAAAGGCTCGTATACGTGAAGTCACTTGACACATCACGCCCTCGCGTATGTAGTCTAAGTCCCGCGTAGGCAAATCCGCAGAAGATCACCCATGCCCGCAAAAGCGGAACACTAGAAACCAACAAAATCTAGTTATTCACCAAGTTCATCCCGAAACCCAAAACTCATCTGAGACCTTCCGGATACAAACCAAACATGAAAGTATACTATAATAGATGCTACAAACTCGCTCGCATACTCGGATATCTCATATGACCAACTTAAGGTCAAATGTTTATGGTATCCCTCAAAATAGTCAAGTTCCATGAATTGAAAATTGTGACACAAAATACATTTGAATGCCTCGATAAGCAAACCATGCAACCGACTAAGTCATATATAATGCTCCAGACCTACTGGAAGAGACATAACCCAGAAACAAACTCACATACTCAAAGTCAACTATTCGGTCAACATTTTTTCACTTATTCAACTTAACAACTTCTAATTTCCTCAAGATCATTCAAGACTCACCCGACTACCTCGGAAACTGCTCCACCCATCCCCGAAAGTCGAACATACTCTAAAAGTGCTAGGGGAAGTGTCAACATGGGTAAAAGGGTAAAATGCGTAAATAGCCAAACGGGTCGTTATAATCACCACTGCCCATTTTCTTAAATTTCACTCATCACTACTAATCTTGCCACCCAACCTAGAACAGATAGCCATTTCCTGAAGGAACCTAAAAACCACTAGTTTTTACTCCACCACTACAACTATGTCATGTCAAAGCCCAACTTAACTTTTCATAACCTTATACGACATTCACCCTCGTACATGTTGCAACCTTATCCTGACGAACACGTCAGATACCAATTTTTCCATTCATATAACAGAGATTGATCTATAAAATTTCTTTTCCTTGTGCCACAGTATTATCATTCTCACTTTCCAAGGATATCACCGAACTAAGGAGTCTCAATCACAACCTCACTCAACTGAACCTTCAAATCATATCTGGAAGCTGAACTTGGTCACGCGTCTATATCACAGTGACAAATCTCATAACCTACCGCCCGACGTTATATCAAACTATTCACGTAAACATTTAAGAGTGTGTTCCCATCATCAATGATATAATAGGATGAAGAGGTTCAGAAACTAGTTAGAATCGACCAGATATCAATTTGAATGAAGTAGCACGAAAGGAATGAAATAATAGAAGTTTCCTAAATGTCTTGTAGCCTCTTGAGTATCGGTACGGATGTCTACGTACCAATCCACAAGACTCTACTAGAAATTACTTTTGTACTCGTGAGGCCAGTGAAGCTAGAACTATAATATCAACTTGTCACGACCGATATCACGGGTCATGATGGCACATATGCCTATCCCTCGATAGACGAACCATCCCCAAATTCATTTAGAAAATCATTTAAATATTGAAGAATAATAGGAATTTCAACAGAATAAAATTATTTCATTGGAAACTTATAAATATCACATATTCATTACAAAACTATCTTTCCTAGAACCTGGTCTGACTTGTACAAGAGCTACTATGAATACAACATGGTTTAGGAAAATAATACTAACAACTGCCTTGAAAAAATAAGGACAGTATAAACATAGATGAAGAATAGGGTCGCTGATAAGATATGTCCCCCCCCCCTTAAGCATCCAAGAACGTCTGATGTCATAATTGGATCGATGGCTAGACTATCCACATAAAAGATGCAGCAATAGTAGTATGAGTACACAACGTACCCCCATAAACATCATATGCCAAAAATTATAGATAACATGTAATAGATTTAAAAACCAAGATGACTCATAGGTATCCTAGATATGACGCAGTCGTTACCAACACATAAGTCACCCCAATACATAACAATTGTTGTTTAACACTAAGTCATCTTAAAACACGAAAAGAAATGAATTATATATAGGAATCAAGTCCACCACCCTCCATCTAATGGTCTAAACCCAAACTCAATCTATCCAAGTAACATCAATGGGTCCTAAGTATGGGAAATCATATACTTAAGGGAAACAACTCATCATGGATTGTTCACATAAGCATATATCTGACACATATTCAACGTCATAACACTTTCCTAAGTCTATTCGTCTTATATTACCTCTGTCTCACACACCTAGTCAATTTTCACACGTTATAACACTTTATGCATACATGCTATTGATTATCCCTATTACCTCGAGTAAATAAATATGTTATTGAGTCTCACTTTTTAAGATCACTTTAACACATATAAACTCACACATAGCCATACTTGGGCTACTAATATTCACTTCCCTTAATAAGGAACTGATACATATCATATTCCTCACATCAGTTTACACTAAAAACACCAACCATTACCATTTTTTACTATCGAATCATACATAACCAATAAACATATCAACAAACAATTAAGGAAGTGATGCAGATGAAATGAATGCAATAGTATGAATGTGATGTAATGCAATGCACTAGCCATCTTCCGAACCTGGTATACACATGCTAACAAACTTTTCCTTATAGTCATGACCCATAGGGGACCCGTGAAGTTCATATACCACTTATAACCAACTGTAATGATCCCTCAGTCTAGCTAGAGCATCAATAAAATATAGTTTCACACATCAGTATAGTTTATATCAAGAGACATAAAGTGATGAGTAATTTCAATCAACAATCACAATTAGGATCAATCATGGCGAGAAGCCCACATAACAGCAGTCAGGATCAACCTAAGTATGATCCCCAAATGGATCAACACCGATACCCATGCAAGTGCTTATCATAGTCACTAGGGTGGAATACCCATCATGCCTAATACCCTTCAATATTTATATATATTACATGCATCTATCGGAGTCTAATAGAGAAAATCATAGACTACCTCTTCGATGAACATGTTCCATGAACTCTGTCCCACACGAAGGATTTGCCCTTACGTAGTTCCCCCGAACATTTATAGTCTATTATCATAGATTTTACATTAACACGTAACTCTATTATCACACTCACAAGGGTAAAATCAGAACTTTAATATCACAATAGCATATTCGTGGTCTAATTAATCATATCCATAAGTTATTGAAGAAACAATTCACATTTAGGCCTCCAATTGACCTCAATACCAAAAAACTCCAATATAGGATAAACCCTAGAATTTCACTTATAAATCAAGGAATTTAATTAGCAATTCAAGTTTTTTTTGGATTAAGTATACCTTGCGGGCCTTTTATTGCTAATAAAGCAGTTCAATAATGCAGAAATTAGGATACATGGTCAGGACCAAAGGTGACCTGACCAACTGAATATTAAAATATGCCGATGACTCGGCCAACTCTTTATCTCATCGACCTCATTTAGGCAAGTTGAAATTTTAGGGCAACAGACCTTAGATGGACCGATGGCCTGCTCTCTTCTCCATCATATTTGTGTCTCCTCCCGTGATGATCTTCTTCCTGTAATTATGATAAAGTCAAAAATCAGAAGAGTGAATGTTGATGTATTCCTTCTTTCCTTGTGGTTGTCTCCAGAATCTTCATCAACTGATCTTGATCTTCTTTTTCTCCATTGTTTTTCTTTCTTTCCTTGCTTGATTAGTACTATTTTTGGTTTGCATATGTTGCATCTGCTAAACTGGAGCTCAGATCAGATGTTATTGAGCTCATGGTTGTTCATATTCCTCAAGTTAATGTTCTTTTTGCGCCTAGTTTCATGTATCCTCTCTAGCTCATTCTGCGTCTTTCTCTTTACTTGCACATTCCAATTTGCATATGTATGTGATTCCTTATGTATTTTTGGATGTATGTTGTGTGAATCCTTTTTGTTATAGCTTTGTCCATTTCTGTTTGTGCATTTCCTCTTATTTCTAGGCCATATGGTATTTTCCTTGCCGATTGTGTGTGTATCTGTTGCTGTAACTCCTTGTTGTCCTGGAATCACTATGTATGCATTGTATTTTTGAAATAGTGTGTTTTTTTCTTGTGTTTATGTTGATATGTTATGTCCACATACCTGCAAAAAAATACACAGAGTTAGTAAAAAACAACACCATGTTCTCCTCCCATAGGATTTGAACATAATGATAATCTTATCTCATCCTCTATCTCTCAACAACTCTATTTTTATCTCTTCTATACTCCTCCTCCATATCCAAGCTTTCTTCCTGCTTTCCGTTTGTCCTGAACTTTCGATCCTCAAGTATGGAATTTGTGATTTGTCACTATTAAGGATTTTTCTACAAGTGATCCTCAACTCCTGAAAAGAATGGCAGTGAAATTGTGGCTTCATCTAAAGCCTGGTTTGCCAAAGAATCAGCCAGCTTATTACCTTCCATCAGAATATGGCTGAATGCAATAGTTATGGTACTTATCAGGTCCTATATCTCTTCTATCCATATTGCAATGCCCTATAGTGGCTTCCACCCTTCTTTCAAAATCTTGTATACCATTTCTGAATCAGTCAGGACTATAATATTATCTAGTCATTTTCCTATCCAATACTTCATGGCATCCAAAATTGCAATCACTTCAGCATCTGTATTTGTTGTAATGCCAAATTCTTTTTCCTGTGCATATAATAGATCGCCTACTACATCCCTTAAATAGAATCCATAAGAGATACTCCCTAGATTTCCTCTTAAAGCCTCATCTGTATTGCATTTTATCCAATTTAATGGAGGTGGCTTCCATATAACCTTTGTAACCTTAAATGATGTTGTCCCTTCTTCTATTTGTTTGACAATACTTTGATAGATGGATTCCTAATCTGCATTAGCCTTTGAATGGTACTAAATACCTGGTATATCACTCTTTCCAAAGATTTATTTTTCCCATGCTTAATGTTATTCCTTCTCTTCCACAACTCTCAGATAATTATAGTAGGAATAGCCTTAACCACCTATTTGAGCCTCCCTGTTATTGGTGTTGTCCACTATTTAATTACTAATTGTTGCAACTACAACCCCTTCATAGATATTCCTACTTTAGAACAAAAATAAAACCAAGTTCAGTTGTCCACATATGAAGTAGTGAAAAGATGTTATGTTGTTTCCTCTTTAGGATTAGAGCAACACCAATATCTAGACACCATATTGTAGTTCATCTTCTTCATTACATAATCCACATGTAGCTTAAATTTCCAACATCTCCATAAAAATAAGAAAATTTTGAAAGGCAGACCTTTCACCAACATATTCTTATATATGTCTACTTCCTGACATCTCAACCTAACAAATTCCCATGCACACTTGACAGTAAAATCTCCTCTACTGTCTAGTAGCCACCATGGCTTGTCCATTCCTTTGTCCTCTCTTGGGGGTGCAATAGTGCTTATAATATGTTGTATAATATCTTTTGGTAGTACTGCTAATAGCTTGCTAAGATCCCAATTTTCTTCCCTTACTACCTGATTCACATTTTGTATCCTTTCAACATACACATCTAAGAGGCAATATAGTATAAAGCCCTTATCCCTGACCAACTGTCAAACCAGAACTCAGAATTTCCCATTCTGGTTTGCCACCATATCTGATGTTCAACTAGATCTCTTGCCTGTAGAATTTTCTTCCAAACTTGAGAATTATTCTTCCACTAGACCACCATTGCTTGAAGAAGGGAAAACATCATTTCTAAATCTGTCTGGACTATAATATTATCTACTCCTTGTCCTCTGCAATACTTCATGGCTTCCAAAATTTCAATCACTTTAGCATTTGTATTTGTTATAATGGCAATTTCTTCCTCGCAGAAGAGGCCCCACTTGAAATATCGAATAAGCACAGAAGCGGAAATTTCTCCACAGAGGTGGCTCATATGAATTTGCATACCCACGAGGACCCGTGAAGTCTAATACTCCTTTGGAATTTCTCCACGTAGCCCAGCTTTTGGCTATAATAACTGTTGCATGCGTGCAACCCGTACCCCATCGTATCATCATCATCTCAATATTGCCAATAATCTCATAAGTATTATTATGTTTCCAGTCTCTTAGACCCACAACATTTATCATTCCACTACAATATCAATATCATTAGAACCGTGACTATATGAATGCAAATGACAATATAAGGTAAGAAATCATGATGTAATGAGATGCAACCAAGTATAGAGTTGAACATCACATGCTTTCAAGAATTCAAAAACACATAGTCCCAGTATAATCAAGATATCATATTAAAGCATGTGTGATGAATTAAACACAACAATAGCAAGTATGGCGATGAGCCCACATAGTGACGACAAGCTCAATTAATCAACAATCGGAATTAGCTTAAGGTTGTTCTCCAAATCACGCAATATCACAGTTCAACAGATGTACCCACTCAAACTTTCATCACAACCGTCAGAGTGGAATCCCCAAACACGCCTCAATATTTATAACTAATTACGCACTTCTATCGGAGTCTTGTGAAAGTAAACTGTAGCCTACCTCTAGGCCGAGTAGGAGCCTCGATTAATCAAATCTCTGTGCTAGCCTTGCTTTTTCTAGAGCGCCTCGTGGTAATCTAAGTCTAACACGCATATATAATTCGTTAATATAAAGCTTACACATAATACAAGAACTTAGTCCTTAAATAAATCAAGACTCAAACACCAATCTTGGGCCCACGTCATCAAGACTCAAACTTTATTACTCAAAAAGCATGAACACATACTAGGTAATTATATCCTTAAGTTAATTAGAAACCTAAGCTTATTTGGACCTTCAATTGAACAATTTAAGAAAAAACCCAATTTGTAAACCCTAGAATTTCTCACAAATCAAAAGGGTTTCTATATTCAAATTAAACTCCACAACATGATTATCTAACATATTCCATCACTAATTCACCATTTTAAAGTAATGTAATTCATAAAACACCCTTAATTCAAAGATTGAACTCTCTTAATCTCATATGAAACCTATAACTCATCTTTCCTAATTCACATGCACATTATATCACCATTAAGAGACTTTAAATCAAGGAATCTAATCACAAAGGATGGAAACCTTACCTCAAATGAAAAATCCACTCCCAAACATTAGAAATTTCCATTAAGACGGCTCTAGGTTTAAGAAAATTAGCTCATTTTGAAAAAGTGATTCGACCTAGAGAATTAAATAGTTACCTGATCCAGCGCTCCCGTGTAAAACGACCTCGCTGGGCTCAGTTAGTTGACAGCTCGCCCCAATGCCAAAGCAAACCCCTCCACGCAGAGGTACACTCGCCCCTACCGAAATTCCCTCCACTAAAGCAGAAACTCACCAATACCTCACACCCCGCTTCTGCGAGCCAACCTCCATAGAGGCGGACACACATGAGCGGACACTAGACACCAGTAAAATGGTAACTAGGCTAAACTCACCAAACACCCAAAACACTCTCGAGACCCCCCTAACACAAATCAAACATGCTCCGCTAAGGTAAACAGTGCTACAAACTCACTCATGACCTCAAATTTTCCATTTATCCGAGCTAAGACATACTTTTTTAAAGAATCATCATGAATAACCAAATATCCAAACATTACAAATAAGGCCACAAAATATATTTTATTTCCTTGGTAAGTGTACTAATGACTCGACTAAGTCATAAATGACCCTCTGGAACTACCGAAAGCGACAGAACCTAGAAATGAACTCATCTACTCAAAAGTCAACCTTGAGTCAAACTATCCAACTCTAAGGTTCCTACTTTGGATTTTTCATTTGAAATTCATATAATTTGACCTCGGGATCTGTGTCACCCATCCCCGCGCATCACAAACCCCACATAGAGACTATATGAAGTGTCAAATAAGTAAATAAGAGTCTTTAGCTAAAAATGACTGGACGAGTCGTTATAATTTTCCATCCAAAGCTCAAAGTACAACCTAGTAAGTAGCTCAAACTCTAGGCAATTTCCGGATCTTTTCATAATACTATTAGTTCACATTGCTGATAAGTAATTTCTCATGATCTCATCGATGCAAACTGGACCAATTCAAGGCACTCTCTTTTCCAAGTCATATGAGGAGTTTTGGTCGATCTAGAAGAAAACTACATGAAAATTGAACTCTGTTCAATAACATCAATCTTTTAAATGTGTATCTCAATCAAGAAGATATTACTTTTTGTTTTGGTTGATATTTCTCATCTGCTCTTTACTTGGTAGAATTATCTCTTGTTATGCTGTGAACATATTGTTATTTTGCACACTAATACATCACAAGAGGGAGTGAAATAGGCTGTGTCAAATTTTTTGATTTCCTAAAATATGCTTAATTTCTATTTAGACGAACCTGATTCTTTACGAGTTTCTTGTAAAACTACCACAAAATTATAAAGTAAAAAATTAAGTAAAAAGTCACAAGATTTTTTACGTGATCACTCAGGTCAAGGTATAATAATCATGATCTATCTCAATAGAATTTAACCAAAAAAAAACAATTAGCCAATTTCAATTACTACTCTAGTAACTTAAGTCTTAACTCTAACCTCAAACCATAACAATCACAAGACTGATGGGGTGTCAAATGGATGGATTTTTATGAATTTAGATGGATCAAAATGGGTTGAATTAATAATGGACGAATTATTAACATGCCTAAAGGTTTTTAAGCAGAAATGGCTTGGGTGAAAATGGGTCATAGCCCAAGCCACCTAACTTTTTCTAAGTTCAAATATCTTTATTTATTTTTGTATAAAATGATTTGATGTATATAAGGAGGGGATTGTATGTTTAGGTGGGTCGGAGTTGGATTGGAATCAGGTGGATATGAAAATGGAGGTCAAATGGAGGTTGGTGGGTTTTCGGGCAGTGTGTGTTTGGTGGGGGGGGGGGGGGGTGCGGGTGAATTTGGAGGGTGTTGGGCTAAGGCGTTTGGAGGGGACCGGATAGAACCTTGGCTTGGGTATAGTTAGATCACAAAAGTTCTAACTAGAATTACACCGAAGGTTTGGACCACAAAAGGACCAAGGGATGGCCCACAAAAAGATCAGGGTTTGGACCACAAAAGGACCAAGGGTTGGACCACAAAAGGTCCGACTAAGATAACAACACAAAAGTTGAAAACATAGCAAGTTTGAGTAAACTCAAATATATTTCATAAAACTTCAACGGCTCTTTACATCAATTACGTGCCCTATTTACACTAGTTCTAAACATTCTAGAAGAGCAACTAGACAGACATCATACATGGCACTCGGTCAAATGGGAAAGAGGGAGGCTTCGGCCGACTTGGGGAAAGGAAAAGAATCAACCCTTCATGTTCTCTAGGCCACCCTTTTGTGTCATCCATGTAGATAAGTGCATGAACTAGCTAATTCATGAAGTAGTGAGGTGGCACCCCTAGTAAATCACCTCGCGGCTCATGTTGGACGCTTAAGTTCACGACCTTCATTTCATCATCGCTTAATTACCTAATCAAACTTTGTTTATTATGACTTTATAAAACATATCAAACAAAAGAAGACCTTTTTAGAAGTATTTTGAGAAGGTTTCTAATGAGTCAATAAGGTCCGGCTTAATGCTCACCGCACCTATCAGCTTTCCCGTCGACCACCCCTACCCCCATCGACCACCCCACTGCCCACTGCCCCCTGAACCTGTTGCCTAACCCACTAATTCCATCGACTACCCCCTGCCCCCATCACTGCCTCACTGCCCCCGTCACTGCCCTACTGCTCGGTACCCCAGTCACTGCCCCACTACCCCAGTCCTTTTTCCTACATACCGCATGGAAACCCATGGCCAGCATGAGATTTTCAAACCAAAAGTCCACTGTAACCTCTCAACTCAAATTATCTCACCTCTACCTAAAAACCCAAAATTAGTCAAGCTTGACCCAAATTGGTTTTTGGATATGCTCACTACACAGCACACTTAGGACTTTGTCCTGAAACAAGAGGGGGTGAATGTGATTTTGTGTATGTGGCTATATCATCATAAATTCAGAGATAGTGGTGAGCTTGAACGCCATAAGGCGAGACTTGTGGCAAATGGCACCGGGAAACAAGAGAGAGTTGATTGTGGTGAGACCTTCAGTCCAGTGGTTAAACCTACAACCATTCGTACTATTTTGAGCATTGCTATGGGAAAGAACTAGTTGATTCATCAACTTGATGTGAAAAATGTGTTCTTACATGAGAATTTGAAAGAAACTGTTTATATGCATCAACCACCTGGCTTTGTGCATCCCTCGGCTCCTCAGCATGTCTACCTTATTCTAAAGTCACTATATGGCTTGAAATAAGCCCCTCAGGCTTGGTATGAGTGATTTGCCACCTACATCATACAGATCGAGTTTGTGTACAACAAAAGTGATAATTCACTTTTTATTTTTCATCAAGGTAATTACACTGCATACCTTTTGCTCTATGTGGATGACATTGTCCTGACTTCCTCCTCTGATGTGCTAAAAATGAGATCATTACCTTACTCAAATTAGAATTTTCCATGATAGACTTTGGTAAGTTGAGTTATTTCTTGGAGATTTTCGTGACCAGATCCGAGAATGCAATGTTTCTATGTCAACGTAAGTATGTCGAAGAGATTGTTTACAGGGCTAAAATGGAAAACTGCAAGATTATGTCTACTCCGGTCGACTCAAAGTCGAATCTCATCGCCAAGGATGGGGACCCGGTGCGTGATCCTTCTCTTTATAGGAGTCTCACTAGTGCAATTCAGTATCTTACCTTCACTAGGCCCGATATTGCCTATGTTGTTCAATAGATGTGCTTATTCATGCATGCTCCTAGGAAGCCTCACTTTACTGATCTTAAACGTATCATTCGATACGTTAAGGGTACCATTGACTATGGATTACATTTTTATCCATCTATACCGACCAGGCTGATATTATACACAGACGCCAATTGGGGCGGCTATCCCGACATACGTCGATCTACTTCCGGTTATTGTGTATTTTTGGGTGATAACCTCATTCCATGGTCTGCAAAACGACAAGCCATGCTTTCCCGTTCAAGTGCAGAAGCAGAATATATAGGCGTTGCGAACGTTGTTGCAGAAACTTGTTGGCTCAGAAACCTCCTTCTAGAGCTTCATTGTCCCTTACATAAGGCATCTATTGTCTACTGTGATAACGTATCTGTTGTTTACTTGGCTCATAATCCGGTTCAACATCAGTGAACCAAACACATTGAGATGGATATTCATTTTGTTCGTGAGAAAGTTTTCATTGATCATGTTCGGGTGTTACATGTTCCGTCTTCCTATCAGTACACAAATATATTTACTAAGGGACTTTCTCGACAGTTGTTCCTTTACTTCAGATCCAGTCTAAGCATCCGGCCTCCTCCCGCTCCGACTACGGGGTGTGATAGAGAATATATTAATATTCTCCATATATTCTATAATTATTATTTTGATTTAATTATGTAAACTAGATATTCTCATACAATTAGGTTTGTAACTGTAAACACCTATATATATATATTGCATTATTGCGAAGCCTCCATACAAGGGAGAATTATAGAATTCTACATATATGTTAACTAAACTTTTAGAAGGGTTGAATCGAACGGGTCAAATGAACTAAATTAATAAATGGGCGGGTCATTAACCTGTAAAAATTTTAGTGGGTTGTGGGGGTCATGTTTTCAACAAATAATTGTCACCCCTAACTAGACTGTTGTGTGAAGCTCTGACTATTTTAAGAATTCCTTAAGTCTTGAGCTAACACTCATTTGATGATATTTTCATGGTAGGATTGATTTCTAAGTCCTATGGTGGTAAAGATTCTTAAGTAGATGTTTAAAGATGATTTGTGAAATAATCTATGTGAGTACTTGGTCAAATGTATCCAACAAAAAAAAAGTGTTGGAGGCTGTGTATAAAATAACTCAGTTACGCTCCAAAAAACAATTGCTATGCGGTCAAAAAACAGATAATAGAAGCTATAAAAAACAAGGTTCTACCAAAAATCTAGAAGCTAGAATTCGAATATATAGTTTTGTAATTGGATAAAACTAAGAGGGCTTTAGAATTAATGAGATGGATTGATTGATGTAGTGATTGTTCCTTTGACGTGAATAACAAGGATTGGAGCTTATTTTTAGGATCGAAAGAGATGAGTTGAGATATGCTTTATTAAAGTTACTTTCCCACCAAAGTCATGTGTATAATGTGTTTGTTATAATGCTTAAGAATATTAGAATGTGATTGGAGTGGAAGATCATTCATTATCCATGAAACATTTCATGCTATGTTCAAATAATTTATTTGCATAATATAAGTGTTTATTTGCAGAATATAGTCAATGCAAATTGTCTGACATTTCATGAAACTAGAAATGAGTTTCAGAACTCAATTTTTTTTGTTATCGGTCATATTACTTTTTTCATAGCCAAGAATGATATGTTGATTTATTATGTCCCCTTTAAAAATAGAATTTAATTCAATAACAACAACAATATACCCAGTGTAATCCCACAAATGCGGTATGGGGAGGGTTGGATGTACCCAGACCTTACATCTATCTTTGTGCAGTAGAGAGATGGTTTCCGATAGACCCTTGACTCAAAAGAATCATAGTCAATGCAGGAATTGCTCCATGTCGCTTCCACCACCTTCGGATAAGATTTAGTTGTAGTTTTCATCTTCTTCTTCGTTGATCTCCGGTTAACCACCTTCTCCGCTTTGCTCGTATCCAATCTCTGAATAATAGTATAATCTCTAAGCTGTCTCCGGCTAATTAGTGTATGTGCTCTCCTATTTGATATCTGCCGGTAGAAAAAGTGCTTTCAGACGTCGTTGATGACGCTTGAATGTTCAAAACATCTCGGGCCATCATTGAAAGTGTCGGAAAGGTCTTCTCATCCCCCCTTTAGTATTTCAGCAAGTCTTCACGTCCTTCTTCATTGAGAACTGCTTGGTACAGTACAGAATCCTGCAAAACAAAAATATCAAACTCGCTAATTTGGTTAGTAGCGGTACGGCCACGCATTATATTTTCGAGGCTTTCAATACTAGCCGCATAAACAACATGTATTTTGTGAGGTTGTGTTGAAGAAGAAGATGGTATGGAAGTCGGTATGTTACTAGCACTTTCTTGTTGGTAAAACCTATATACTTTTTTGCATTCGTCTTCTACTCTAGACAACACTTCTTCTTTAGTTTGTTCAATAGGTGGTGGGTGATTTGGATTTTTGGGACTTGGAGGTGGTAGTACTTCTATACAATCATAAATAGTTTCAATAAGTGATTTAGTACCATCTATTTTAATAGTCGGATTTAATACATCACTAATAATATAAATAATGGGAATAGGAATAAAATATTTTTTTATTTTGATAAATATTTTTTTAATAGCTGCCTTATAAGCTGGTTTTTCCATATTTTCACTAAGTAAAAAAAAATATTAGAGGTATATGAAACAACATAGTTGAAATAGTAGGATAATATATACCGGAAAATTCTTTTGTTGCTTGAAAAAATTCTCTAAAAATACAATAAGTTCATAACTTTTTCCCCAATCGCTATCTACAACCATATCAGCTGGATTTTGATTATGAGAGTTAAAAAATAAAGTTATAGGTTTTCTATAGTCATAAGCAACAAGTAGTTGCTCGTATAAAGAATTTCACCTAGTGGGTACTTCTTCTGGAATTTTTCTATAAGGTAGTTGGCAATCGTGACAAGTTTTTTTATATTCTTTTCTTCGTTGTATTCTATTATTTTTAAAAATAAAGTTTATAGCAAATTGTATTTTACTAAGAATGTCTTCAAAAAGTGATAGATCATCCTTTACAATTAAGTTATATATATGGCACGCACATTTTATATGAAAATGATCTGGAAAAGATGGAGTGAAACTATTTTTTTAAATTGTAATAGCGTAATTGTTAGAAGAAGTGTTATCTAATGTAATAGTCATAATTTTATCAGTTATTTCGTAATAATCGCACACTTGATAAATATTTTCTGCAATAAAAGTATCAGTGTACCTATCATCTATATATCTATACGCTAAGATACGTTTTTGCATAAACCATTTATAATATATCCAATGATAGGTTACCGTTAAATAATCATGGATGTTAGTACTACGGCCTATATCAGAAGTGATAGCCACTTTGTCATTAAAATGATATAATGAATAACGTAAATACTGTTGATATTCATGTGCGAATTTAAATACATCTCTCTTAACAGTTGATCTAGGAAAACCGTTAAAAGCAAGATTATACATATCTCTAATGTAAAGAATAAAACCGGGAGATGAAGGAAATGAAAAAGGAAAACCCTCCACAACAACTAATTTTTTTATTGCTTCTCTATCTCTATGTTTATCATATTTAGGGCCTACAATTCCCCCCGTCATAGGGTTAATTTGACCATGTACTTGGTCCGGGACAGTATGTGAACCTTGTATCGATGAAGCGGACATTTGCGCACCCGATTTTGAAGCTTCGTATTGGGCAAACCTAGCTGGATGAGCCCTGTTAAGGCATAATAATGTGAGCATGCTAGAATTCTAGAACTGTGACGCACCATGGAAATGGGGTCCCGACGATCGGGTTGAGATCGTCCACTATATTATTCATGTGATAACATATTCAAAATAAAAACAAGTCAGAGTCAAATGATTTCCTAGAATAGAAAAAGAAATAACGTGTTTTTAAAGTTACAAGAATTGTTTTTAACCATAAATTCAATGTTTGTCTATTTAAGTTTTACATATCATTTTAGAAAAGATAAAAAAGAAAGAAAAGATTTTGAGTAAGTCAGAAGACTTGTTATTTCTAAGATGATGTTAACAGTCAAAAGTGTATAGCCGAATCAAGTAACAATCGAAGGTTGAAAAAAATTCTAAATAGGTAACTGAGCGGAATCATAGACGAATCCGTTAGTCTCTACCATCGGCTAGAAAAGCATTATCGGCTATTACAATAGTCTGGCAGAGTCATAATTCCGAGGAACGGCAGAGACCCACACATACTCGGACGCCTCGAAGACCAAGTCAAAGGACTTTCTAGAAAAGGTAGCAACCAGTAACAGCCTGAAGGGAGTGCTGTCGATCGTGCTAGATGTCCAGGCGAAAAAATTGGCACCACCTCCTCAGAGTTGGCTAGTGGATTTCATGGGTAGTTCGGTGACTAACATATAGGGTCACGTTTATTTTTCTGGTACTATAAATGTAAATCACTTGTATAGAATAACACAACACAATCAATCAAAAAATTGATTTTTACATATCTTCATTCTATCTTTATCTCCTTTATTGCACTCTAGCAGTATTTATGTTTCTTACCACTTAGTTTACTCAATCACTATCCTAACGCTTTCTGGAGTAGTTGGGGAACCCATTGCTGGAAGTTAGAGATCCGCTTCCGGCCCAAATCGCTTAGTAAATGAATCAATTTGTCATCCGATTTCGTCAGCTGATAAAATGGCAAACACTTCGGAGGGAAATAAATTTGGCACGCCCAGTAGGACTATAGGTGATCTCATAGTGAAGTTTGATTCTCCGAGTTAGAATCACATTTGGCGTATGTGCCTAAGGTCTTGTAAGAAAAGGAACCAAGAGTCCAGTCCACATCCAAAACTGAATCCTTCCAGAAGGAACAATTCATTTTTGAATTATTGTTTTGCACTGTAGAGACTAGCCAATGCGAGGGAGAGGAGGACTTGTGACTTGGATCATGTGAGGTGCATCAAGGACAATGACAACAAAGTACTGGTGGAGAAAGCGCGTATTAGACGGAGGTGGACAGTCTTACTTCCATAAACTCTTGAATGAAGAAAGAGATAAAGACATTATACTGGGAGATCTAGAGCAATTCGGAAGTACCAGAATTTTGGATAATGTAAAAGTATTAAGGTTGAGGAGGTTAAGGGTGTTGTTCGCAGGATGTGCAGGGAACGAGCGATCGGGCCTGATGAGATCCTAGTTGAATTTTGGAAGAGCGCAGGCAGGACATGTTTGGAGTGGCTGACTGAGTTGTTTAATGTCATTTTTAAGACGACAAGAATGCCCGAATAATGGAGGTGGAGTACAATGATTCATTTGTTTGAACAAAGGTGACATTTAGAGTTGCAACAACTATAGGGGTATCAAGCTGCTAAGCCATGCTATGAAAGTTTGGGAAAGGATCGTGGAGATGAAGGTGAGGAGACGTATCTATTTTCGAGAACCAGTTTGGATTCATGCCGGGCCATTGGACTACAGAAGTCATTCATCTTATTAGGAGGTTGGTGAAGCAGTATAGGGAGAGGAAGATAAACTTACATATGGTTTTCACCGACCTCGAGAAGACATATGATAAAGTCCCTAGGGAGTTTCTATGGAGATGTTTAGAGGTTAGAGGTGTACATGTGACGTACACTAGGGCGATCAATGATATATATGATGGAGCCAATACTAGTATGGACAGTAAGGAGACTCAGAGCACTTCCCAGTGATGATGGGATGCACCAGGGATCAGCTCTTAGACCATTCTTATTTGCCTTGGTGATGGATGGACTGACGCGATAAATTCAAGGGGAGGTGTCATGGTGTATGTTATTCGCAGATGACATAGTCCTAATTCATGAGACTCGCAACGGAGTGAACACTAAGTTGGAGGTTTAGAGACAGACTCTGGAGTCCAAAGGGATCAGGCTGAGTAGGACCAAGACAGAATACTTGGAGTGCAAGTTCAGTACGGGAGCGATCATGAGACAGGCGTGGAGGTGAGGCTTGATACTCAGGTCGTTCCAAAGAAAGGAAACTTCAAGTATCTCGGATCTGTTATCAAAGGGAATAGAGAGATTGATGACGATGTCACACATCGTATTGGTGTATGGTGGATGAAACAGAGGCTCGCATCTGGAGTCTTGTGTAATAAAAAAGTGTCACCAAAACTTAAATGCAAGTTCTATAAGGTGGTGGTTACACCGACTATGTTGTATGGGGCGAAGTGTTGGCCAGCCAAGACTTCATACATTTAAAAGATGAAAGTTGCGGAGATGAGGATGACGAGAAGGATGTGTGGGCATACAAGGAGAGATAGAATTAGAAATGATGATATCCGCGATAGAGTGGGAGTGACCTCGGTGGAGGATAAGATACGGAAAGCGAGGTTGAGATGGTTCAGGCATGTACAGAAGAGAGACACAAATGCCCAGTGCGGAGGTGCGGAGGTGTGAAAGGCTGGCTATGGACTGGTTCAAAAGGGGTAGAGGTAGGCCGAAGAAGTATTGGGGAGACGTGATTAGATGGGATATGGCGCATGTGCAATTTACTGAGGACATGACCTTAGATAGCGGGTTGTGGAGAACACAGATTTGGGTAGAAGGGTAGTAGGCAGTTGAGCGTAGTCCTACTTATGCTTACATACTGATAGTTGTAGTGTTATTATTGTAGCCCTGCTTAGCCTATCATACTAGTAGGTGCAATACTGTTTTATAGTCTCATTTCCTTTGATTTTTGCTGTTGTATGTTCTTTCGTGTACTGTGTTTATCTTATTTATCTGCGTTAGTTACTGCTTCTTTTTCAGAATATTTTATCATGGCTTATTCGCTTTTTTTACTCTCATTGTCATACTGCTTTAAATTTCTTGTCTGGGTTTGACAGTTTCCTTTGCTTTGCTTGTGCTTATGCTTTGTCTTGAGCCAAGGGTCTTTCGGAAACAACCTATCTACTTACCAAGGTAGAGGTAAGATCTGCGTACACTCTACCCTCCCAGACCCCACGTTGTGGGACTTCACTAGGTATGTTGTTGTTTGTTACTGTAGAGAATTTTGCCAAATGAAGCTTCTTTAACGGTAGAGAACTTGAACAAAATTAATTTGTTTTAACTTTATGCAGTACATGCCTTACTTGCTAATTAACCATGAATATGTTCACCTTATAAGATTAGTGTTGCAATGGCTGAGAAAGTTGCACCAAAGTCTCCTCAAGCACATGGTCCTAGGTAAGTCATATAGCGTATCCTTGGTCAATATTCTTTCTGAGTTTTTTCTTTTATTGCTCATGATTCTAGCATTTGCTATTGTTCGTCGCTTGTATCACGAGTTGAATAATATCGTTGTAGCTATGGTTGTCTTATTTAATCCGTATTTTCATATTCAATTTGTCTTATTAATTAGATAATTCTCATGAATTTCGCCTCCTTATGTTATATGTGAGAATGGTTTTTGGGGTATCCATCTCAAGAATGATGTTAAAATTCAATTCAATACATATCATAACTCCATATAGAGCAGCCTGAATATCAACACTATTGTTAGTTCAAAAATAATGGCTTTGGCATTAGCTATCAAATTAATAAAAAATGAAGGTTTTATGTAATCTATATATTTATATAATTCTGGTCGTAGGAGAGTGTTGTGGAACTCTCTAAGACCAGAAAACATATATATCTTTTTTTTCCTTCATATTTATGTTTCTTTCTCTTATTTCATGAGTCGTTGGAGCAGTCTCTCCTTGGTAAGGAAAAATCTATCTCGAGAAGTTTAGGATTGTCATTTATTCTAGGGAAAAGGGTTAAAATTGTCCTCCAACTATGTTTTATGGAACACATTTGCCCTCCGTTAAACATTGGGATCAAATATACCCTCACTATTTGCAAACTTGTTAAATTTGCTCTCATTTGGACAGAAAGTTGACGTGTACGCCATGTTGGATCCACGTGGAGGACAATCAAACACATCACATGTGGGACCCACACCAAACAACCACCGCTCCACCGCCATCTTCGATGAGCCGCCGCCCTTCACCCTACTACCAAAACCACCGTTACCACACCACATCGCCACCCCATTTCTTCAACAACCAAACGACCCGTGTACCATCACAAACACCAACAAACACTTCTCTAGCAACCACAACCGCACCACCACTCCAACCTCCAACAACCAACGCCGACCACCCCATTGCGTACACCACTACCATCATACCAGCACAACCACACAACATCACAACGACCAATAAACACTCTGGTGAACCCCATCAAACTCCGACCAGATCCACGAGCGGACCCACTACGTCACCATCGTCTCCGGCGAATCACAACAACGACAACATCACAACTCTCCACATCCATCGCTGCTTCGCAACCACCGACAAACACCAGATCTGCCACGAACCAACATCCGAACAGCCCATTCGACGTCAAACCGGCCAACCACCACCACCACAACATCGACCACCACCACCACAACGACTGCGACGCCGGACTACCAGCTCCGTCACACCCACCAACTACAAACAGCCAAACCACCATCCCGTCTCTCGTCTCCCTTTTCCCTGTCACTGCTCCGACGAGCTTCACACTACCACCGCATCGCTGCACGCCACTCTTCTCCTTCCCTTTCTTTTCTTCAGCCACGTCTTTCTTCTACCACCATCGTTTTTTTTCAAATCTGCCACCACCGCCACACCACCTTCTTTGCCGGAAAAATGGAGGATTCTAAGCTATAGGAAGTTACTAAGAAACTGGAATCAAAATTAAAAATTTAATTCGAACCCAGAAGCTAAGGCCAAAATCAAGAGCAAGAAAGAAATAACATGAGATATGTAAGAAAGTTAAACAAATAAGAAGAGAAGCTTGTAATTTCTCCTTGTTTGGATATAGAAATCCATAGCTCAAGCAGAATGTTGTTTTTAGGTTGTGTTCCAAGGTGGTGACAACGGCAGTGATGTAGCGGCTGAGGGCGAGGGCGGCGAGGGCTGGTTAGGTAGGGTTAGGGTTATGTTTAATATCTGCCCACGTGGATCCAACGTGGCGTACACGTCAATTTTCCGTCCAAATGAGGGAAAATTTAACAAGTTTGCGAACAGTGAGGGTATATTTGACCCCAAAGTTTAACGGAGGGCAAATGTGTTCCATAAAACATAGTTGGATGGAAAATTTGACCATTTTCCATTAATTCTAATTTGTAGTTTGAATATTTTAATTTTCTTGATGCCGTTGGTTTTGAAGTTGTTGCATAGTTCAAACGTCGCATAGAAAATGAATGCAAGAGAGCATGCTGCTTTTCACCTGATGCCAGCGTTCTAGCTCGAGAACTGGGGGAACGAATTGCTAGAAAACTTGCAGTGGAAATTACTCAAATTCGTGCGATGCATTCAAAGAAAGTGTCTACTTTTACAGATCATTCACAGAAAGCGGCACAAACAAGCACTAAGGAGAGTACAAAAGGCAAGGGGAGTAGTGTAAACAAGGAAAAGGTGCTTAAGGTCTCTTGGGAGAAGATCGGTGAAGATTTTACTGCCCAAAGACCGAGAGTTATTTAGCGACTTTGGTGAGGTTGAAGATGTAGTAATCAAGAGTTCTAAGAAGAATGGCTCGCTCTTCTTTCATGTCATCCAAGGACGCAGCTGTCAGTACTTTATGAAATTGAGTTTTGATTTTAATAGATCATCTCTATTGTTTGTAGTACCTTAAGAACAACTTTTTCTCTTTTTCAGAAAGTCTCTTGTGGAAATGTCTTGGAGGGTCTATCAAGTCCTCTCTTAATTGTGCCTCTTCAGTCAGTCCAACCTTCGATGCCGTCTCCATTTTTTAACGATGAAAAAAATGGAGAACCTGAGGGCCCAAGTTTGAGTAATCTGTAGGTGTCGGATATCAGAAATTTGAAGACTCAGTATTAGAAAAAATTAGAAAGGTATGAACTGCTCTAAACTGTTATTTTACATTCTGATATGTTTCTTCATACCATGCTGAATATTGTAATGAATTAGCAAATAGAAATATTTTATCTGACACGGTTATCTTAAGATAAGATCATTCTGAATATGCATCTTGGGTTGAAAAATTACTCAAAGTTAATCTTATTAACAGTGGTAATTGCATATGTAATCATGAGTGATACCTTTTTATGATTTTCAATTTGTAAAATGTTTTACAAGTTATGTGCTTGAGCTTCCAGCAAAAGAAGTTTTTCTGTTTGTGGCTTGAAATCTTAGGGTATTTTCTGGCTCAGTTAGGTAGCTTAAATTTTGTTTAAAACTTAGTATGAATGAATGTTTTCTGCTGAGGAAATCTAATAGGCCATGACCTTGCTAAGTGAAGGAAGGAAGTATTTATTTCAGTAGGTTCGTTTTAACTGTTCAGTAGCTGCATAAATGCCATGTCAGACTGATCTCCTACTCTATTACTCCTATCTCTTCCCCTGCCTTATCACTAGCCATTACTGTTAATATGTACTAATGCTGTACCATTTGGATTTAGTTCCCGAGTCCAACTAGGGGACTGGAAAAAGATTATCTACACAAAAACCACTGAGTTATTTCTTTGAAGTATTTGTTCCTGAGGTTGATCATTTTTATCCTATTCCTAATTTTATTTGAATTTTTCAATTATGTACTTAACCATGGATGCTTTAAACCCTTTCTTTTTAGTGGAATATAACTCCAATGGCTGCAAGGCAGAGAAGAGATCAACAGAGGCGAAAGTCGGGAAATTAACGTATAGAAAGACAACTTCCAGTTTGTAACACTCGTACGTATGTGGCCTTTCGTTGTCATTTCAGTTGTTGAGATAGGTGATTGGGATTTAGAAGCATCTTTGATATTCATTTATTCCTAACTTATAATTAACGGGGATGTAAGATTAAACCAAGTTACTGGAGTAGTAGGCAGAAGCCTGAGTGGACTGTGAAGAAGGTGATATCTCCGTCTCATCTTCTAGCCATTTGCATAGCTACTTCATTGATGTACCTCTTGCAATCTTGCAGTTTGTTTTTTTTTTTTTTGTTGACGAAGGAACCGCAGCCGCTACTCTCTCGAGTGCGCACAGGGTAAACCCCGGACTGACGCAATAGCCTGCAAACCACGTCAGCCGATTAACCACACTTGGCAAGCCATGTGTGACAGACTCAACCAAAAAGGTTTATGCAGGGGATCGAACTCGTGACCTTGCGGTCCCGCGCTCTACTGCTACACCAACTTGGCTACCCTTGCGGGTGCAATCTTGCAGTTATGTACTTATGTTTCCTAACATATATATCTAAATTGGTTCATATAGTTTGGTTACTGCCTAAAATGGGATATCACTAAGGAAGCAGGACCTGTGACGCCGTGTTCATTTGTGTGTTTCTGTACTTTATATTAACTATAAATTTTGTTTTTTTATAGATAATAAAAAGGTTTAAAAAATGCTATCCAGCTATTGCAGTTCCTAGATTGAAGACCTTTGGAACGAATATTGAAAGAGAAAAAAAAAAGTATAGCTGGATAATATTTTATCAAAATGGATGCTGCTGTAACGTGGCCTTCTGAGTAATATGTTGGATGAAATGTGGGTGAAGTTGCCTTGTGTTGCTTCCATCTTGAAGGTCTTCGAGCTGGAGAGAGGCGCTTGTGCCGGAGAGAGACATGATTTATGTTGAAACAGTTCAATTTTAATACGAATCCATTGCAATAGTTCATGGTAGAAAATGAAGATATATTTAATTAGTAGAGAATAATTTTTTTTATCAGAATAATCACATAATTTTTTTTTAATAACCGCGCAAAGCGCAGACCAGTTTACTAGTAACATATAGCTCTAGCTACAGAGGCTAAATAAATTAGAAGACACTTAGCGCTTTTTTTGCCTCTTCTATGATTTTCTTGAACTCAACTATTATTTAATTTTATTATTAATCGGTAGGCAACATTCTGACTAAATCATTTTCTTTGCCTTTTGTTTACTCGGGGCCTCCTCCATCCCAACCATCCATTAATAGAGTAATATCAATTGATTGCATTACAGGAACAAAATTGATTGTCATGAAGTCATAAATTATAGCTACGTTTATTTTATAAAATTTAGAAGATTAATTAAAATAAAAATAATAGAAAATAAATATGCGAAAACCGCAAAAAGCTTTTAATAATGTAAGTACCTTCAAAACAGATGTCAAATTGCCCATTACCATCTTTGCATATTCTTTCTTTAGATATGTCGCGTTAAATTTAAAGTAATCATTATTTCCCGCACTAAACATGTATACAGCATTGGAGAGGAGTTGTTTAGACTTTTTTGCTCCAAATTTCTTCTTCAAATCTTTGGCCATTTCTTGAAATATTTCAATTGCATTTTAAGGTCAATAACGTGCAATTTGAAAAATAAATATTCGTTAGTGATATCTTTTTATAGTTAAACCAAGACTACAAAATAACACAAATATCTACTTGAAAGATAGAATTCTTATGAAAAACTAAGGAAAATTGATTACAAATTCCCTCACGTAAGAATAGGCTAATTTTGTTTATTTTTATTTGACGTAATGACGTGAAAGAGTAAAATATAATTTTCAGACTGATGTAGGCATGTACTCATATGAAAGAAAGGAGTCCCAGAGCTGCTACTGCAAGAATTTCTGGTGTGTACTGTTTATCACATATGGCTTGAGAGGAATAGAAAGATCTTTCAGCAAAGGATCAGCCAGCAGATAGACTAATTGTCCAACAAGTATGCTACAGAAGGCAATTGAATGGTAAACTGAGGAGCAGGATTGAGCAGTTAAACTTCTATCCATAGTAAAATTTGGTGATTAGTTAGTTTGGTTAGAAGGCTGCTGCTTTGAATTGATAGTTATAGCGAGTGAGGAGACTAGCTGATAAAATCTTATTAGCTAGCATTTGAGAAGTTTGTTGCAACTGGACTAGGACTTGTCTGGTAGCCTTTTTTTTTTCTTTCGGTGTGTGTTGTATAATATTTACTTGGTAATGAATATACATAGTTACCCAAAAAATGTTCATGTGTTCAATTTGGTTAAAATCAAATTGAATCACTTTTGTTAGTTCTTAACTATTAAAATCAGATTATACTAAATAACAATCAAATTTATCAGTTTAGTTATTACTGGTTTGAATTAGTTTGATGGTTTTTCTTGATTTATGTATACGTTAAAACCTTGACAAAAAAGTCAGTAATTTAATGAATAACTCTTTTCCATACGATATGGAATTTGCTCTCTTTTCCATACGATTTGGAATGTGCTCTCTTTTCCATACGATCTGGAATTTCTTATAAAAAAATTCTCTTGTATAATCGCAGAACTCTCCATTCGGTATACACCATCAGTAGCTGAGCTCGGGCATCAGAACTTTCCATTGGCAATATATGTATACTTCTTCTCTGCAAATCTGCATTCAACGTTAACACTTTAGGCTTTGAGTTGTTAAGAGTGTTTGTTAGTTGTTCAGTTCAATTTTGAATCTAGAAGTTTCGTTAACGATCTCTGAAATCTGTGCTGATTTTGTGTTGGTGCTAATGCTATTGAATCAATATTTGATTATTAATTGATTGTTATCTGTTGCATGTACTTTTTTTTTAAGAATATTTTTGATTTGTTGTTGAATTTTATTATGAATGCCGCACTATTGAAATTTATACTTTTTAGGTTGTGTGCAGTACTCTAATTTAATTTGCTGCTATCGGTTAGTTGGTTATGGAGGAGGATCTTTGTTATGATCGTCGAAGTGTGAGCTGAGGTTGACGATGCACTGAGTTACAGTGTGATCTTTTACGAGTTTAAAGTAAGATAGAGCAATGTCACATATATCTATTTAGGTGAGAGATAGATTATTAATTTACTAGGAGATGTACTAGGAGCGGTGTTGTTTAGTACTAACTTGCTATTAGCAGGACTATTAGGATCTACGAATTGGATGCTACTGACTAATACGATGTAATTACTCAAACGAAGTAGCTGATGATGATTTGTATCATATACATTAAGGGATGATGTTCCTTGATGCATATTGATTTAGGATTCAAATTGTCACATATTAATATTAGATAACTTAATTAGTACTTGATTCTGCTAGCATAGAGGTTGGAGTTGAAGAAGAGGAAGTGATGGTGCAGAGGAACTTAATTAGTACTTGATGCATTTTGATTTAGGATTCAACCTGTCTTGTGTTGTGTAAGTGTTGAGGAGAAGAACAAATCTGAAACTAAAGTAGTTAAAAGGTAAGTTGGTTAACAAGTTAGTATAAGAGGTTAAGGAGGTTACAAGTTAGTTAAGAGTTAGTTGTAGTCAAATCTAAGAGATTTACACATGTATATATATGGATACAATACAAATGTAATACTACAATTTTCGAGATCAATAATAACACAATCAGATTACTTCTCTACATCTTCTTCTTTCTCTTCTTTCTTTTCTGTTTCTATTTTTTTCTTCTATACTTGATGTATATCACTGGCTGAATTGAATGTACCAATATGGTATCAGAGCTTGATCAATACTGGAGCAGATCACAAGCTTTCGCAACCAAATCTGAAGTAATCTGCTGATCTGCAAGTTTTGAGTATTCTGAAATTTCACTGTTTCTCCTCTATATTTCTATCTGGTAAATCTTGTTAGTACTTCTCTCTGTTGCAATTTCTTGTTGTCAAGAACTTAAGACTTCTGTTCATATATTGAGTGGATTCATTCTCAGAATTGAAGTATCACCTCAGTTGAATTCTGTGTTTCAGAAGTCTGCAACTAAAATTCTGTTCTGTTAGTAGATAAAATATATCTCTTGTCATATATCTGAAAACTACCTTCACTTCTTGAATACACTTCTTGAAAATACATCTGGTTATCTTCAATGGAAACTGATCGAACTACTACTGAGACTCATCAGAATAACACCACTGGAAGAACTAACTCAGGAATCACTACTTCTCTAGTTCACAATCACCCATTGTTTCTGAAGATAATGTGAGTGGAGTTTCTCTCATCTAATTTCAGTTACTAGGTTCTAAAAACTATGCCTTATGGAGTAAGTCCATGAGAATTGCATTGCTAGGAAGAAATAAACTAGGCTTTTGTGAATGGAAAATGTAAAAAGGAACAGTATGAAGAAGAATGGTGGGATCATTGGGATAGGGTGAATGATGTGGTTCAAACATGGCTAATGAACTCAATTTCAAGTAGTCTATTGAGTGGTGTATTATATGCAGATACTGCTTATGAAGTGTGAAAAGATTTAAGAGAAAGATTTGATAAGGTAGATGGATCAAGAACCTATGATCTTCATAGATAAATAGCTACCTTAACACAAGGCAATTCCAGTGTTTCTGAGTATTTTTCTAAACTAAAGACACTATGGGTGGAGTTCCAATCTTTAGTACCTCCTCCTAGCTGTGGATGTCCTAAGTCTAAGAATTTTGTAGAATATCTACGAAGAAAAAGGCTATACCAATTCTTGATGGGGCTGAATGAAAATTACATGCAAGCAAGGAGTCAAATTCTGTTAATGACACCATTGCCTACTGTTAACAAGGCTTATTCCATGATAACTAGTGATGAAAACCAGAAATTCATCACTGCCAAGTCAGCTGGACTCTTAGGTGTTGGACCTAGTAGGTTCAGTCACAATATTAACCATGATCCTACTGCCATGTATTCCAAACCAGGTCCTGGTCCTAGCTCTCAGTGGTTCAAAAGGAATTTTAATCTGTTTTGTGATGTATGTAAGTTGAAAGACATACAAAAGAGAAGTGTTATAGGGTGGTAGGTTATCCTCCAAATTTCAAGTCTAAAAGAAAGTAGCATGCTGCTCATAATGTGTATGCTATTGAAGATTATAGTGGTACTGAGAAAATATGCAAAACAAGTGACATGTATAACAAGTCCTCCAGTGTGGGTACAAATTCAAGTAACTGGCAAGTTCATGAAGCTCCTAAGTTCTCTACAGATCAATATGAACAGATATTCCAACAGTTGAATCACAACACACAAACAAAGGCAACACAAGAACCAGCTACTACTCAGTCTTCAGCCAATACAACAGGTATGTATAATCATAAAGCCTTACTAGTATCGAATATAGTTAAACAATGGATTATAGATACTGGAGCTACTAACCATATGGTATCTGACATAGAAATGTTATCTAAAGCTACCAGTTTAAACACTACTCAGTCTAAGAAAGTACAGTTACCCAATGGAGAAATGGTTAATGTAACTTATATAGGGTCAAGTACCATATCTAACAGAAGCACCCTGAATAATGTGTTTTACTTACCACAATTTAAATATAATATGATGTATGTGTCACAACTCACCAAAGAATTACAGTGTGCAACCATCTTCTACCTTGACTTATGTATATTTCAGGATCTCTACAATGAGAGGCTGAAGGAGATTGGTAGGGTGCAAGATGGACTATATACTCTAGTAAACCAGACATCATCAAGACATCCAAATGAACAAGTCAAGCTAAGCCTAAGTGTAAAAGACAATAAAGAACTCAATGCACTGTCAGAGGAAGAAATAGATTTGTGGCATAAAAGATTTGGACATACTTCTAGTACTGTTCTAAGTAAAATAATCAGAGCTAAAACTGATGCTATAGTCAGAACTATACAGAAATGTAATGTTTGTCCATGTGCTAAACAATGTAGACTTTCCTTTCATGTCAGTATTAATAAAAGCTCTTCCAGTTTTGATCTTGTTCATATGGATGTTTGGGGGCCTTACAAAGTACAAACACACAATGGAAGTAAATATTTTTTAACAATTGTAGATGATTTTACAAGAATGACTTGGATATACTTACTAAAACTCAAGTCATATATGTGTGTGGTACTTCAACAGTTCCTTGCATATGTGAATACTAGTTCAACAAAATTGTTTAAATAATAAGAAATGATAATGGTACAGAGTTTGTAAATGAGGTATGTAACAGTATATTCCTAAAACTAGGTATTATACATCAAAGGTCATGTGCATATACACCTCAACAAAATGGAGTGGCTGAGAGAAAACATAGACACATACTTGAAATAACTAGAGTAGTAAGATTCCAAGCTAATATTCCTTTAAAGTTTAGGGGACTGTGTATTAAAGCTGTTGTATACTTAATAAACAGATTACCCTCATCTGTTACTGACATATCTCCTTATGAGAAACTTTAAAAGAAAAAACCTTCTATCAGTCATCTAAAGGTATTAGGATGTCTATGCTACGCTAATGATCTAACAGTATCATACAAGTTATAGCCTAAGGTAAGAATATACACTATGATGGGATATTTTGAAATACAAAAAGGCTACATATTATATGACATATAGAACAATCCATTCTTTGTAAGTAGAGATGTTACTTTCAGAGAAATAGAATTTCCCTTTAGGCCAACAAAACCAGAAAAGCAGCTATTTGTGCATGATAAAACTGGTGAGTGGGAAGAGATATACCCAACTACAAATATATCTATGCCTATACATACTTTGTGATCAACAGGTCAATATACAAGAAGGTCCAGTGCAGAGAACACATACTTCAGGAAATACTTAACCATCTGAAAACACAATATCAGATACAAGTCAAAATGATACACCACAAGTACAACAACATTCCACGTCACATATAAATCTACCTCAAACACAGATCCAAACTACAAACACAGTATCTACCAGAAAGTCTAACAGATCAAAACAGCCACCAATCTGGCTCAAAGATTTTATCACCACCAAACCAAACAATACACCTTATCCTATAGCTAATTATATATCCTAAGAACCAATCTCAATAAAATATAGAGCATACCTCACATCACTCTCAGAAACAACAGAACCAAGGAGTTATATTGAGTCAGCCAATGATCCTAGATGGGTGAAAGCAATGCAAGCAGAAATAAAAGCACTGCAAGACAATCACACAAGGGACATAGTGGATTTACCAAAAGGAAAAAATACAATAGGTTGTAAATGGATTTACAAGATCAAATATAAAGAAACAGGAGAAATTGAAAGGCTCAAAGCTAGATTGGTTGCAAAAGGTTACAGCCAAAGAGAAGGTATTGACTACCACGAAACCTTTTCTCTAGTAGTTAAAATGGTTACTGTGAGGGAAATACTATCTATAGCATCATCCAGGCACTAGCACATACACCAAATGGATGTGTATAATGCCTTCTTACAAGGGGATCTATATGATGAAATTTATATGGAACTACCACAAGGATTCATCAGTTAGGGGGACAGACAAATGTGTCAACTGATCAAATCCTTGTATGGACTTAAACAAGCACTAAGATAGTGGAATTTTAAACTCACAGAGGCATTAATTCAGATGGAGTTTAAACATTCATAGTATGATCATTCATTGTTTACAAGAAAAATAGGAGAAGGAATAACCTTAGAACTAGTTTATGTGGATCATATGCTGATCACTGGAGATCACATGGAACAAATAGAGGAAATAAAACATGCCTTACAACAAGCCTTTAAAATGAAAGACCTAAGAGAACTAAAGTATTTTCTGGGCATAGAGTTTGCAAGGTCAGACAAAGGGATTCTGATGCACCAAAGAAAGTATGCTCTTGAACTTATTTCATAACTAGGACTGGCAGCAGCTAAACCTATCAACACCCCTATTGATTGCAACATGAAGATTACCACCAAGGAGTATGATGATCACACTCAAAATCAACAAGCCAAAGAAAAGGAAACAACAAAATCAGGAGATGAATTGCTGGAAGACATCAGTATGTATCAAAGAGTGATTGGAAAATTACTTTATCTAACTGGTACAAGACCAGACATAGCTTACAGTGTGCGGGCTCTTAGTCAATTTCTGAAACAACCAAAGAAATCACATCTAGATGCTACACTCAAGATAGTAAAGTAGATCACAATACATACTGGACAAGGAATACTACTGTCCAGTAAAGCTCAAGAATCAATAACATCATATTGTGATGCTGACTTGGCTGCTTGTCCTAATATAAGAAAACCAATCATTGGTTATTTGATTAAACTAGGAAAGTCACTGATCTCATGGAAATCTAAGAAATAGTCTACAATATCAAGAAGCTCAGCTGAGTCAGAACATAGAAGCTTAGCAGGAACAATAGCTGAGATAATTTGGATACTTGGCATACTAGGTGAACTTGGGATCAACATTAATTCACCAGTAACAGTATACACTGACAACAAATTTGCAATACAGATTGCTACAAATCCGAACCAAACACATAAAAATTGATCTACATTTCATAAGAGAGAAAATACAAAAATGCATAATAAAACCAGAGTATATTAACACCTCACATCAACCTTCAGATATACTTACCAAATGATTGAATAAGAATCAACATTATTACCTATGCTCCAAGCTTGGCTTACTGAATATATTTCCAGCACCCATCTTGAGGGGGACTGTTGAGGAGAAGAACAAATCTGAAAATAAAGTAGTTAAAAGGTAAGTAAGTTAGTTAACAAGTTAGTTTAGGAGGTTAAGGAGGTTACAAGTTAGTTAAGAGTTAGTTGTAGTCAAATCTAAGAGATTTACACATGTATATATATGGATACAATACAAATGTAATACTACAATTTTCGAGATCAATAATAACACAATCAGATTACTTCTCTACATCTTCTTCTTCTTTCTCTTCTTTGTTTTCTGTTTCTGTTTTCTTGCTTGTATACCTGATGTATATCCAGTGTATATCACTGGCTAAATTGAATGTACCAACATTAAGCTGTAGGTGTATGTTACTACAGATACTTGAATTTTTTCCAGAAAAACACCAGCAATAACACCATCTGTATATGCCCTAGCTACTGTTTGTAACACAACAGCCGACGAACCATATTTATGTACATCAATACCTTGGATTATTATGATGTAGCCTTTAAGATCCTACCATTTTTTATATATTGTCAATCTGACTGTAGACTGAGTACTTAGTACTAATACCACACACTGTTAGAAGGACAATACATGGATCATGGATGAAATTAATGCTTCCAAGACCAGAAACAAGGTTGCATTCTTTGTGAACCTGTAACCAACAAAAACATGTGATCCTATGTCCTGTTGTATGTGCTGCAGTTGTTTACCTTGTGAAATTGTAACATTCGTGAAGTTCTTGTGTACTTGTAAATCATCTGCATATCCACAGCTCTTGAATTCCTTGTACATGAGTCCCAAATCATTTCCTGAGTTAGGATCAATGGAAAGAAATTAGTAACCAACTGCAGCATTGCTGTGAAGCTGCCACAACTCTTGAATTCCTTGTACATGAGTCCCAAATCTTTAAGTTCTTACTTGGATGAGGGACACGTTATAGTTTATAATAATGGTTGAGATTTAATTAACTAATATAAATACTATCTTCTCTCTTTCCTACTTTAGTACGTGTCTTCCTTTCATTTTCATTCTTTCTTTTAAACTATGACATGTATCTTCCATCCAAGTAAGAACTTGGGTAAATCAGATAATAAAAAATGGAGAGGAGTCGAATCCCCATTTGAGCACCGTTATCACTACTAAAAAATATGAATTAGGGACAAACAAGTTCTGTAACCAAATAATAAAATTCATTGATAATTATATTTAGCAATGAATTATCAAAAAAAAAAATTGTTAGCTCCAAGCTATTTAGCGATGTATTAACAAAAATATTCGTAACTCATTCCATGTGTTTTAAAAAGTGCATCAGAATTATATTGGTTTAGTCTAGTTCACTTTATTATAAAATTAACTTTTGCCATATGGTGGCAGTTCTCTTTTTATTTAACCAAAGAAATAAGATTTACAACATGAAAGAGGTCGGCATTATCACCAACCATTTTTCAACCTGCACAATGGCCGAGTCCATACTTTATACAAAACTAGGTTACTTTTGATAATGTTAAACACATCAAAATTCTGTGCGACCTAAAACACTCCCCTTCAATATAAAAAAAATTATAGTTGAAGGACGATGGGAATCAACTGTAGTGACAACAAAAATATATAGAAGGATTAGGTCCATAGGAATCTGTTTTTCACGGCCGTGCGCCTGAAGCTGGGGAGTTGCATCAATCAAGCCTGTAGGGGCCCAAAGCTTCTGTGGGAAGGGAGGATAGATTGAGATTGATAGTGTCTCTTCCCTTTGCGCCTAGTTTAGATAGTTGGGAGAAAACTTCTTGATGATTGACAACTAAAGTCGAATCTTTTATGACTTGGCATAAGTGCCGATGAGGTTGGATCTCTCATTTAACATATCAATGATCAACATAGAGTCTTGTTAAACAGAGCAATATACATGTGATATACACTGAATATACAGCAGTGTATATCACATAAATATCAGTGGACTGAAGCAGTGGCCTAAGCAGGAAGCAGCAGTGCAGTGGGCTTGTTGGGCCTCTAGGCAGTGGGCCTCTCGGCCAGATCATACAGAGCAGTGGCCTAAGCAGCAAGCAGCAGTGCAGTAGGCTTGTTGGGCCTCTCGGCAGTGGGCCTCTCATCCAGATCATACAGAATTGTGGACAACACAATATTGTATATATGGTATATATATTTGTAGTATATTGTAGTGTAAATGTTACCTTAATTAGTGTTATACACTTACCATAATTGTATAGTTAGAATTATGGTAGAATAAGGATTTAGAAATAGAATAGGAATAGGATTCTCCTATTATGGAAATATGTAACTTGTATATATAGCCTTTCAATTAATGAAAATAATCAAGGGGATTATTTCTTTCATGGTATCAAGAGACTAGGTCTAAACAAAAGTTTTTCTCTCAACTTTTGTCCTCCCTTTGGCCGAGACACCCCCCCTTCCTCGGGTTTTCTCTTCCAAAATTCATCTTCCGCTCTCAAAAACACCTCTCTTAAATTTTCCTTTCTTCTTTGTTCTTTCAATATGTCTAAGAACAATTATCACCCTGCCCTCACAGTTCCCAATATCAAGAGCAATATCCCTATTGTCCTTGAGACGGAAAACGTCCAATATGCGACGTGTGCGGAGTTGTTTAAAATTCACGCTATCTCTTATCAAGTTCTTCATCACATCATTCCTCCCGCTAGACCCCTTCCTGCGGAGGATCCTGAGTTATGGATTACACTTGATGCTACCGTTCTCCGGTGGATCTATGCCACTATTTCGGTGGACCTTCTTCAGACGATTATTGAGCCGAATACCACGGCTATGGCTGCATGGAATAGATTGCGTGACATATTCCAAGACACCCAACATTCACGTGTCGTCACACTCGAGCAGGAATTCTCTCTCGTTCGAATGGACGAATTTCCGAACGTTTCTGCATATTGCAAGAAACTAAAGGAGTTGGCGGATCAACTCTGTAATGTTAGCGCACCAATAACAAATAATCATCTAGTTCTACAGTTGGTTGCCGGTCTTTCGGAGGCCTATAATGGTGTTGGAACTCTCTTTCACCAAAGCAACCCTCTTCCCGACTTCTATCAAGCCCGCTCCATGCTTACGTTGGAAGAATCCGGTTTGGCTAAAAAGGCGGCTACCGGAGCAAGCCCAGTCGTCATGGTGGAATCCTCTCCTAGTTCTTCGGGTTTTGTGAATAATTCGGGCCAAAACCATAATAATGGTGGCGGCAAGAATAATCGCAAAGATAATAACAAAAATTGCGGGGGCAAACGCGGCGGTTCTGGTGGCGGTTTCGGTGGTCAACAAGCAGGTGGTGGGTCCCATCCAGGGTACAGTGGCCCACCACCCCTCTGGGCCCAGCAGTGGGGCCCATGGCAGTGGAACCCGTACCATCCAGCAGCAGGTTCCAGCGGCCAGTGGGCTGGCCAACATCCGGAGCCCAACACCCGGCGGTGGCGCCCCCGCGCGGTGGCCCGGCGGCGGCGGCGGCGGCGGCCTACGTCCCAGCTCCACCACGGCCAGGAGTTCTTAGGCCCCGACCTCCGCAAGCCCATCATGCAGCATGCCCCACTCAAACCGACATCGAGGCCACAATGCACACACTGGGGTTATCTCAACCGGACCCAAATTAGTATATGGACACCGGTGCCACTACTCACATGACTTCCGAATCAGGTACTCTCTCATCTTATTCTAATTTGAGCACTCCACGGGGGATAATTATTGGTAATGGCAGTTCTATTCCAATTCTAGGGTATGGTCAGAAAACGTTGTCTCCCCCCAATCCACCACTCCTCTTGAAAAATACTTTACATACTCCTAAATTGATTAAAAATTTAGTGTCTGTCCGAAAGTTCACAAATGACAATTCTGTTTTCGTTGAATTTGATCCTTTCGGTTTTCTCGTGAAGGATTTCAAGATGGGGAGTCATCTCATGAGGTGTGATAGTAGGGGGGATCTGTATCCTATCATGCCCGGTTTCAGTCCATCGAGTCCAGCCTTGCCGTCAGCTTTTGCAGCCATCTCTCCTTCCATGTAGCATGCTCGCCTGGGTCATCTGAGATCTTCTATTTTATCAGTTTTAGATAAAAATAGATTTATTTCTTGTAAGGGTACGAGTCGTACTCCAATTTGTCAGTCTTGTTCATTAGAAAAAATTGTTAAGTTGCCATTTGTAGACTCCAATTCTCATACTTCTATGCCATTTGACATTATTTATAGCGACTTATGGACGTCTCCGGTTCTTAGTTTAGTGGGTCATCGATATTATGTTCTCTTTTTAGATGATTATTCTAGATTTTTGTGGACGTTTCCAATTGCAAATAAATCACAAGTGTTTTCCGTCTTCATCAAATTTAGAGCGTTCATTCGTACTCAATTCGAAAGAGACATAAAAAATATTCAATGTGATAATGGGAAAGAGTGACAATAGGGAGTTTCTGGATTTCTGTGCTACTAATGAGATCAATTTTAGGTTTTCGTGTCCTCATACAACTCCACAAAATGGAAAGGCCGAACGCAAAATTCGTTCCATCAATAACATTGTCCGAACTCTCTTAATTCATGCCTCCATACCCCCATATTTTTGGCATCATGCTCTATAAATGGCAACATATCTTCTTAATATAATTCCGTCTAAAGGTCTGACATATTCTTCCCCCCTTAAAATCCTATATAATAAGAACCCTTCTTATTCTCATCTTCGGATTTTTGGGTGCTTGTGTTATCCGTTATTCCCATCCACCACAATTAACAAACTTCAGGCTCGGTCTACCCCGTGTGTATTTTTGAGTTATCCGTCGAATCATCGTGGTTATAAGTGTTTTGATTTATCCTCCAAAAAAATCATAATTAATCGTCATGTCATTTTTTATGAAACCCAATTTCCTTTTACCAAAGTTCATACTCCCGAGCCTAGGTCGTATAATTTTTTGGATGACCAAATATCCCCATATATTATTCAAAATTTTTCGAACATATCCCACACCCAAAATCCTCCAGCGGGCCCACTGCCCGCTGGTCCTCTACGATTCCGCCATTGCAAGCAGTTCCAGTTTCGGAACAGCCATCCGCCTGGGTGGGCCTGTCCAACCCAATTCAGGAACTGATCCAGACGACACCACAATTTACCGATTTGGGCCAGCAGGCCCACTGCTTGCCGGCCCGTCTGTCCCGACCCCAGAAAATTCCCAAAATTCCCTCACTTCCTCCTCGAGTCATAGACCGGTCATTCGTAGTCAGCGGGGCATATTTACACCTAAAAGACATTTTAATTTACATTCTAATGTCTCTAAATCCCCCTTGCCCCGCAATCCTGTGTCCGCATTAAATGACCCTAATTGGAAAATTGCTATGACTGATGAATATAATGCTCTTATTGATTATCAGACGTGGGAGTTGGTGCCCCGTCCATATGGTATTAATGTTATCAGGTCTATGTAGATTTTTGCTCATAAGGAGAATTCAAATGGGTCCTTTGCTCGACATAAGACGCGACTTGTTGGTGATGGTAAGACTCAGCAGGTTGGAATTGATTGTGGTGAGACGTTTAGTCCGGTGGTCAAATCGGCTACCATTCGCATTGTACTTAGCTTGGCTCTTTCAAAGACTTGGCCAATTCATCAGTTGGATGTCAAGAATGCTTTTCTACATGGTGATCTCAAGGAAACAGTCTATATGCATCAGCCGTTGGGTTTCAGGGATCCCAACCGCCCTCATCATGTCTGTTTGTTAAAGAAGTCATTATATGGGCTTAAGCAGTCTCCACGGGACTGGTATACACGATTTGCTGACTTTGTTTCAACTATTGGGTTCACTCACAGCAGGTCAGATAATTCCTTGTTCATCTACCGTCGTGGTTCGTCATTGGCCTACATTTTGTTGTACGTGGATGATATCATCTTGACTGCCTCTTCCGATGCCTTGCGCCAGTCTATCATGACCATGCTCAGTTCTGAGTTTGCTATGAAAGACTTAGGGCCTTTGAGTTATTTTTTGGGGATTGCCGTCAAGCGTCATTCAGGTGGCTTGTTTTTGTCGCAACGAAAGTATGCTGCTGAGATCATAGAGAGGGCTGGGATGTCATCCTGTAAGTACACTTCCACGCCGGTTGATGCAAACCCAAAGCTAAGTGCCGCAGCAGGTGCACCATACGAGGACCCGACCCGCTATCGCAGTCTAGCAGGGGCCCTCCAGTATCTTACCTTTACCAGACCGGATATTACATATGCGGTTCAGCAGGTGTGTTTATTCATGCATGATCCCAGAGTTGAGCACATGAATGCAATCAAACGCAACATTCGGTATATTCAGGGGACACTAGACTATGGGGTGCACTTGTATCCTTCATCTACATCCACACTTGTCTCTTACACGGATGCTAATTGGGGTGGTTGTCCCGACACCAGACGGTCGACTTCTGGATACTGTATGTTCCTTGGCAACAACTTGGTCTCCTGGTCAGCAAAACGTCAGGCAACTTTATCACGCTCAAGTGCAGAGGCAGAATATCGAGGGGTAGCGAATGTGGTCTCCGAATCATATTGGCTACGTAATTTGCTTTCGGAGCTTCATTGTCCCATTCAGAAGGCAACCTTGGTATATTGTGATAACATTAGTGCCATCTACCTTTCAGGTAACCCAGTTCAACACCAACGCACCAAGCATATCGAAATGGACATTCACTTTGTCCGTGAAAAGGTTGCAAAGGGTCAAGTTCGCGTATGCCATGTCCCGTCTTGTTATCAAATTACAGACATCTTTACAAAGGGTCTACCAGCGGTTCTCTTTGAAGATTTTAGGGACAGTCTCAGCATTTGAAAACCGCCTGCTATATGCTGCGGGGTGTGTTAAACAGAGCAATATACATGTGATATACACTGAATATACAGCAGTGTATATCACATGAATATCAGTGGACTGAAGCAGTGGCCTAAGCAGCAAGCAGCAGTGCAGTGGGCTTGTTGGGCCTCTCGGCCAGATCATACAGATCAGTGGCCTAAGCAGCAAGCAGCTGTGCAGTGGGCTTGTTGGGCCTCTCGGCAGTGGGCCTCTCGGCCAGATCATACAGAATTGTGGACAACACAATATTGTATATATGGTATATATATTTGTAGTATATTGTAGTGTAAAGGTTACCTTAATTAGTGTTATACACTTACCATAATTGTATAGTTAGAATTATGGTAGAATAAGGATTTAGAAATAAAATAGGAATAGGATTCTCCTATTATGGAAATATGTAACTTGTATATATAGCCTTTCAATTATGGTACCTGCACAATGGCCGAGTCCATAATTTATACAAAACTAGGTTACTATTGATAATGTTAAACACATCAAAATTCTGTGCGACTTAAAACACTCCCCTTCAATATAAAAAAAATTATAGTTGAAGGACGATGGGAATCAACTGTAGCGACAACAAAAATATATAGAAGGATTAGGTCCATAGGAATCTGTTTTTCACGGCCGTGCACCTGAAGCTGGGGAGTTGCATCAATCAAGCCTGTAGGGGCCTAAAGCTTCTGTGGGAAGGGAGGATAGATTGAGATTGATAGTGTCTCTTCCCTTTGCGCCCAGTTTAGATAGTTGGGAGAAAACTTCTTGATGATTGACAACTAAAGTCGAATCTTTTATGACTTGGCATAAGTGCCGATGAGGTTGGATCTCTCATTTAACATATCAATGATCAACATAGAGTCTCTTTCCACAATGATGCTACATCTCGAGTTTATCTGGCACCACCTAAGAAATAGTTAAGTTTAAGTGTTTATGCTTAATATTTTTTATCGTTTAACTAGTTTTATAGACTATCATAGAATCATTTCCCAGTTGAAGAGTAAAGAACCATTATCGTGGATGAGACTCCAAAAAAGGAGGAGAATTTGTGCCTCACAGTTTTATACTTCATATTTGCTCTCTTGCGGCAGTGTTATTTTTTCTTCGATTTACTGGATGTTACCACTGCTAGGAGCATAACAGAATAGCTAGCTAGATTATTAACTATATTTAATTATTATTTTAGAGAACACATAAAAATTACGGACAAAGCAAGAAGAGAAGGCAGAGGCAAAAAAAAAAAAACTCAAATGCTCTCAAAATTCCTTTCTAACTCTCTTTATCGTTCAAACTCAAGCTGTCTCCCTCTATTTTTCTCATGACTATCAGAATCCGACAAAGCTACCATTGGCTCGATACTTTCTTTGTATCCCTTAAAAAATCTCCAGCAATTATGCTTTGATGTATTTATATATATATATATATACATATGATCTTTTTTTTGCGCCTTGTCATTTCGCTGCTACTACTGCTCTAGGTTGTTTTTCTCCTGGGTTAATTTCACGTTATTTGATTTTTATTTTTTATATTTGTGGTTATTCGATTTTTGGTTACTCTCTCCTCTCTCTCTCCTCTTTCTCCCCTCTCTCCACAACGGTAATAACAACTCCGCCCTACCCCCACACCACCCACACCACCTCACCTCACCCCCACCTTCTCCAACGGTCCGACTGGTGACCGGCGACCAGGGTGACTGGCGACTAAGGTGACCGGCGATCAGGTACTCCTTCCCCTTTTTATCCTACTGTCGGCGAAGCTTTCCGGCCAGACCCTTCTGGTTGGAACAACTTCCGGCCAGTTATCCCCCTCCCTTCTCTTCCCCCTAGCTTCCTTCCCCCTCAACCGGAAACCCATCCCTAGGAACTCGGCTTTTCTGACAGGTTTCAACGGCGAGCAGTGTATTTTCGACATGCAACATTAATCCAGTAGTGATTTTTCGGCAGTGAACAGTGTCATCCGGCGACGAACAAGTTATATTCACCCGGAGTTGGTACCTCTAGGGCCCATATTCACTTCTTTTCCTTCATTTGTTTATTGTTTATTAATTATTGATTATTGTTTCAAGTAACCACATTGTAGTGTATTGCCTACTTTTAGTGTTCTGAGTTGTGTGCTTATTTGTTTATTGAGCATTGATAGTGTTTGAGTAGTATTCTTATTTGTTTACTGTTCATCGAATAGTGTCCTATTTGCTTATTGTGTATTGAAGAGTGTCCGTACTTGTTTATTGTTACTGAGTATTATTTCTACTTGTTTACTGCTTTTGATTCTTTGAATTGGGGAACCATAAACATTTCTTCTTATTTCTGGAGTTTTGGTACCTCCCGTTGCATGCACTCAATATTTGTCCTTATCTTTGTAGTTAAATTATTGCGTGTTGTATTTTATTGAATCTTGACTTTACATTCTTTCCTTTATTCTTCTTGTCGTTTGCTTTATCATTCTGGTTTGTAGTAGCCTGACTTTGTGCTTTAGTGTTGGTTCCATGTGTGTTAACGTTAACCTCTGACTAGTATTTTTTTGCTCTAGTGGATTTGGTGAATGATGGTAGACTAGGGTCATGTTCCCGATTGGGGACGGGGGCGAGGACTAGGGGGTAAGCGGGGTAGGGGAGGTGTTATGCTAAGAATAGGGTCTTGGAACATTGAGACTTTAACAGGGAAGTCCATAAAGCTAGTCAAGATTCTTAAGAAGAGGAGGATTAATATAGCATGTGTCCAGGAGACTAAATGGGTAGGACCTAAGGCTAAGGAGGTGGATGGGTATAAGTTATGGTTCTCTGGTAGGTCGGGGTATAGGAATGGAGTAGGCATTTTGGTAGACAGCGAGCTAAGGGACCAAATGGTTAAGGTTAGGAGGGTCAACGATAGGATGATGGCGATTAAGTTGGTAGTTGGAGGGTTCATTATGAACATTATTAGTGCTTACGTGCCGCAGGCGAGCTTGGCCGAGGAAGAGAAAAGGCATTTTTTGGAGGAGTTAAATGAGGTGGTGGCAGGTGTACGACCCACTGAGAAGTTATTTATGGGAGGGTATTTCAATGGATATGTCGGGTCACATCGATGGGGATACGATGACGTGCATGGAGGCTATGACATCGGGGACATGAACAAAGGAGGCGTATCACTTTTGGAGTTCGCTAGAGCTTTTGGGTTGGTGATAGCCAATTCGAAGTTCATGTAGAAGGAGGAACACTTAGTGACTTTCCTTAGTTCGGTGGATAAGAGTCAGATAGACTTTTTCTTCTTAGGAAGGTTGACAACGGTCTTTGTAAAGACTGCAAGGTTATTCCAAGAGAGTGTCTTACAACCCAACATAAGCTTTTGGTGATGAATTTGGAGATTAAGATAGAGAAGAAGAGAAGGGTTGTGGATAACAAGTTGAGAGTCAAATGGGGAAGTTTTATCATGGCTAGTGCAAAGGATATGAGGGAGAGGTTGACGACCAATGAGGCTTGGGGGAGTAGCGAGGACGCGACCAGTATGTGGGATAAAATGACCAATTGCATTCGGGAGGTGTCTAGAGAAGTGTTAGGGGTCTCGCGGGGTAGCCGTGGTGGGCATTGAGGTGATTGGTGGTGGAATGGTGGAGTTCAAAAGAAGGTAGATGCGAAGAAAGTGGCGTATGTGAAACTGGTTAAAAGAAAGGATGAGGTGGAGAAGTGGACGAATGGAGAACTATATAAGATGACGAGGAATGAGGCAAAACTAGTGATCACGGCGGAAAAAACGGAGGCTTTCGAATGCCTATACATTGAATTAGAGGAAAAATGCGGGGATAAGAAGTTGTACAGACTTGCCAAGGCGAGGGAGAGGAGGCCTCGCGACTTTGATCATGTGAGGTGCATTAAGGACGAGAATAACAAAGTACTGGTGGAGGATGCTCATATTAGGCAGAGGTGGCAGTCTTACTTCCATAAACTTTTGAACGAAGAAGGAGATAAAGACATTGTGTTGAGAGAGCTGGAGCAATCGGGTAGGTACTGGGATTTCAGGTATTGTAGAAGTATTAAGATTGAGGAGGTCAAGGGCGTTGTTCGCAGGATGTGTGGGGGATGAGCGATCGGACCGGATGAGATCCCAGTTGAATTTTGGAAGAGCAGAGGCAGGGCAGGCTTGAAGTGGCTGACTGAGCTGTTGAACGTCATTTATAAGACGACGAGAATGCCCGAAGAATGGAGGTGGAGTACAATGGTGCCTTTGTACAAGAACAAAGGTGATATCCAAAGTTGCAACAACTATAGGGGTATCAACCTGCTGAGCCACACTATGAAAGTTTGAGAAAGGGTCATGGAGATGAGGGTGAGAAGAGTCATGTCTATTTTTGAGAACCAATTTGGATTTATGCCTGGGCATTCGACTACATAAGTCATCCATCTTATTAGGAGGTTGGTGGAGCTGTATATAGAGAGGAAGAGAGACATACATATGGTTTTCATCGACCTCGAGAAGACATACGATAAATTCCCAGAGAGGTTCTCTAGAGATTTTTGGAGGCTAAATGTGTACCTGTGGCGTACACTAGGGTGATCAAGGAAATGTATGATTGAGACAAGACCAGGTTACGGACAGTGGGAGGAGACTTGGAGCACTTTTCTGTGATGATAGGGCTGCACCAGGGATCAGTTCTTAGCCCATTCTTATTTGCCTTGGTGATGGATGGACTGATATGACAAATCCAAGGGGTGGTGCTATGGTGTATGTTATTCGAAGATGACATAGTCCTTATTGATGAGACTCGCATCGGGGTGAACGCTAAGCTGTGGGTTTGGAGACGGACCGTGTAGTCTAAAGGGTTCAGACTGAGTAGGACCAAGACAAAATACTTGGAGTGCAAGTTCAACAACGAGAGCGACCGTGAGACAAGTGTGGAGGTGAGGCTTGGGACCCAGGTCATTCTGAAGCAAGTAAGCTTCATGTACCTCAGATCTATTATCCAAGGGAATAGAGAGATTGGTGATGATGCCACACATTATATTGGGGCAAGGTGGATGAAATGGAGGCTTGCATATGTAGTTTTGTGCGACAAAAAGGTGCCACCAAAGCTAAAAGGCAAGTTTTATAAGGTGATGGTTATACCGACTATGTTGTATGGGGCGGAGTGTTGGCCAGTCAAGGCGTCGCACACCCAAAAGATGAGAGTAGCAGAGATGAGGATGTGAGATGAATATGTGGGCATACAAGGAAGGATAGGATTAGAAATGAAGATATCTAGGGCAGAGTGGGAGTGGCCTCTATGGAGGATAAGATGCGGAAAGCGAGATTCAGATGGTTTGGACATGTGCAGAGGAGAGACACAAATGCCCTAGCGCGGAGGTGTGAGATGTTGGCTATGGACGGGTTCAGGAGAGGTAGAGGTAGGCCGAAGAAATATTGGGGCGATGTGATTAAACGAGATATGGAGAAGGCGAGACTTACTAAAGACATGACCTTAGATAGGGGGTTGTAGAGGTCACAGATTAGGGTAGAAGGGTCACAAATTAGGATAGAAGGGTAGTAGGTAGTTGAGCGTAGTCCTTATGCTTACAAACTGGTAGGTGTAATGTTATTACTGTAGGCATGCTTAGCATATCATATGAATAGACGTAGTATTTCTCTATAGTCTTATGTAGTTTTATTTCTTCTGCTATGCGTTCTTGAATGTACTTGATTTATCTCATTTATCTGTGTAGTTACTGCTTCATTTCAGGATGCATTATCACGACGTATTTGCGTTTAATAACAACATTTTCTTACTGCTTTAAATTTTTAATTGGGTCAGACTTTTTTTCTGCTGTGCTTGTCCTCAGCCGATGGTCTCTCGGAAACAATCGCTCTACCTACCAAGGTAGAGGTAAGGTCTATTTACACTCTACCCTCCCAGACCCCACGATGTGGGACTACACTGGGTATATTGTTGTTGTATTTTTGTGGTTATTCATATTGGTTTAGCTCTATTTATAAAAAATTGAACAGTGTTTCATATGTTTTCACGATATTTGACACTATATTTGTTGGTTTTTATTACTCTCATTATAGATATACTACACTTATGGCCGATGAAGAAATCTCTTTCTGATTTTCAAGGCCCCTCCTGTACAAAAGACGGGTTTTTTTTAAAGTTTTTTATTATTTCTTTAATTCATTTGCTAACACTTTTACTAAGTGTTTATGTAGGTACGTGGAGATACATTTTGAAGACATACTCTGAAGGAATTTAAATACCCTCAACAAATTATTATTTGTATTTATTATACCTACTTTATTTTACACTAACATTATTTTTCTTACTCTAACTTTACTTTATCGTATGCTAACATAACTCTCTAATTGTGCTAACATAATTCTTTAATTTTTGTTACCGCAATTATTTATTCCCCTCCCGCTCACAATTTACATTGTTTTCAGATGGTGGTAATATACCCCATCATGCCTTTAACATTTAATTAAAATAGTGGTAATATACCCCATTATGTCTTTAATAATTAATTTTAAAGATGATGGTAATATACCTCATCATGCCTTTAACATTTAATTAAAAAGACGGTGATATACCACATTGTTGCTTTTAACATTTAATTAAAATGGTGATAATATACTCCATTGTTGCTTTTAACATTCAATTAAAATGGTAGTAACATAACCCATCATGTCTTTAATAATTCATTTTAAAGTGGTAATAATATACCCCATAATGTCTTTAATATTTATTTCAAGTGGTGTTAATTCTCCATGTCTTGCTATATCTTTTAATATTTATTTCAAGAGATAGTAACTCTTTATACCCCGTGAGTAGTTTTGAATTTGAAAAGAATAACTTAAGACTTTTCATTCTCAAGTTATTAAATAAGAATTTAAAATAAGTATAATTATGTCTTATTAAAAGAATTATTTCACATAGTGAAGTACTACAAATGATTAAATTATCAAGTAAATTTCATAATATGATTTACTTATTTCAAACAATGATTTGACTAATAATCAATAGTTTAAATCTCAAATTCTCATTTTGTAAATAAATTATATCTTTTTGTTTAAATCTCGAATTCTCATTTTTGTAAAAAAACTATAATTTTGGTTTAAATATTAAAATTATAATTTTGTAAATAAATTATACGTTTTCGTTTATATTTCAAATTCCCATTTGTAATAAATTATTCTGTTTTTAGCCAAAAATGTTTAAACCCGTCGGTAACCGCATTTGCGAATTTCTCCGGGTGCTTAACACCTTCCCCGAGCAATCATCAGCACCCTTACCCGAATTCTGGTTTTCAAAATAAATGTTTTTTCGTAAATACAATACCCTTTTCAAAATGGTTTCCTAATTCCGTAAAAATTAGGTGGTGACTCTGTTTTCAAACAAATAGTCAAATTATTGGTACGTTCTTGCTGCATGGTTAAAATAGATGATAACAGATGGCGACTTTGTTGAGGATACTTCGCCCAGGTTCTAACCATAAGGGTTTGTTTTACATTATGTAGCTAAACTTTACTTGCTTTATCTGTTTAAATTATTCTTTGTTTGTTTATTTTTATATGTACGCTGACATTGCATCATGGCATACTTCCGCCAAATGGCATCATCACTTTCACACACTCACAAAGCGGTTATTGTTGGAAATTTGCCTTTGGCGGGAGTTGCGACCGACCAACTTTAACTGCTTAAACACTAGTGTAACGTATGTTGGAGAATCCGGTTCTTCACACATGCATGATCTACTAAGTACGTAGATAACCGTAGGGCCAAGAATCGTCAAATTTCATTGAGAAATGAAAGAGATATTGGTTCACGAAGTAAGGTGTTTGAAGCATGGAAAGTGTGGTATTGTGTGTAATTCTCCCTCATCGGTAGAGGAAGAAAGAAGTGTTGTGTATATAAGATTCGAAATTGGTTTGGGGTTTGGGACCCCAAGGGGTATCCCATGTGTTTAAAGGAGGGAGGACCTAGATGTGCTTCGGTTCGAGGAAAGACCACACGCGCGCCGCCGCCGCCCGCCCGTCCCGTCCGGTCCGGTTCGGTTCCGGGTTCGGGTTCTCGGGTCGTGGGCCGTGGGACTTCGATATTATCTTTTTGGGCCAGAAAACTTTGCCGAAGTACGGTTTGATCCCGAAGTTTCCGGATGTACGGTTCGGACCAGAATTCTTTCAGATGTACAGTTTGGTCCCTGAAGTTTCAAGATGTGCAGTTTGGTCCCTCAAGTTTCCAGATATTATCTTTTTGGACCATTTATTTTGGCTGAATTACTCCTCCTATAATGGCCAAATCCGTTGGTCTTTCACCATTTATGTTGGTGGCTTTACTACCTCCATAATGACCATTATTTGGCTATTATGGAGGCAGTTTTTCAGCCCCTCCCTCACCTATATAAACACCCCCTTACACCATTGTTGAGCACCAAGAATGAAAAAAAGAGAACACTTGATATGCACGAAAATACACAACCAGAAAAAAATCTTCTTCCTACAACTTCCAAGCATCATTTCGTTATTCAATATTCTTTACGGTAGCTCTTGAGTTTCCTTTGCTCAAGGGTTCCATTCTTTGTTTTATCTTGGGAGACAAATTGTCCAGGACGTATAAAGGATACATACGGGGCAATATTGTCTTAAGGACAGAGTGCTACACTCGACTCAGCAAAAACAATTTACATTTTTCCGTCTTCTACAAAACTGGAATTTCCAGTTTTTTTACTTATGTAACGATTGTAATTTCAGATTCCATGTTGAATTATTGAAATCTTTGTTTATCCTTTCGAATACTTGTAATAGTTAAATACTTCCTGTACTGCTTTATAAAGTACCATAGAGCAAAAATCTCCCAACAACTTAAGACAATATTTGTATAGTATTACTATTAGTGTTCGAAAGATGTCGATCAAAAGTTGTGTGACCAAATCTGGATATGAAAATGGTTTTCTGGTAGAAGAGAGTGATGATGATGAACGTATTCATGGTATCACCGCTACCAAGACTGGTGGAAACAAGCGCTCTCGAGAGCCTGAGGATGTCAACTGGGACAAGAGGAGAAGAGTGAAGATGTTATTCTATCTTGTAGCAGAAGGCCTATATCTGTCCCAGACAAAGGATCCGAATAATGGTGAGAAGGAAATGGACACTCAGTCTGATGAAGTGACTGAAGTGAGCCAGAATCCGAAATTGGGATAAGTAGTTTTTCTTACTTGTCAAGAATAAAGATTAAATTATGTCTGATTAAAAATGGATTAAAGTAAGGAGGAATATGAAAATAATTTATATTCCTTATGCTTTAACAAATCAGAAGTTTAATCTCATCTTCTTTTCCGTTTAAAGATTGGATTTTGTAAACGACTTAAGAAGATCCGTTCTTTTAAGTGTAATTACTAAAGTGTGTAAAGTATGTCGCACATACAATGGAGAAAGATCCACTAAGCGTGCGAAAACTCTTACCACTCTTAAGTAAGAGCCAAGAATTATCTGGGCACCAATCATAATGGAAGAAGACTAAAAGCTAAAGACGTTGAGCTGTCATTCTATTTGGCCAGAAGATCCTTCATAGGATGATATTGGACACTCAGTCATAAAAAGCCTCCGGGCGACTGGAGTGGGCCAAAATTCCTTTGATATGATGATATTGGACACTCAGTCATATAAAGCCTCCGGGCGACTGGAGTGGTGCCAGAATTCATTTCATAGGAAAAGTAATGGACACCTAGTAAGGTGGGCCAGAGTTTCCAGGTCCTAAATGATATGAAGGCCTAAATAAAGGCAGTAAAGAAATTGGACACTCAGTCTGCCAAAGCAACTAGAGTGGACCCGAGTATCGAGATCACATATGATCCGGTTACGCCCTAACCACGGGCAAAAGGTTGTTCATGTGAAGTAACGCCACCTCTAAAATCAAAGGGGCTGGAGAGGTTGTCCTCAATAGGACTTCAAGGAATGAGATCACTCAAAAAGAGGTGATACATGTTCCTAACTTGGTTAAAGGACGTTGTTGGTCAAATCTGATTTGAGACTAGTCCAACAGGTCCGTAATAACTAAGAGTGGTACAATATGTCTATAGCCAAATGAATGATATATTGTAATCCGTGCATCTATGACATCATAGATTTAGACACGTTAAATAGCAAGTCATTCAAAAGCTAACGAAGTTGAGATTGTTGCCTACTGTCGACATAAACCCTCAAAATGAATGTGAGGTAGACGAAGAGGCAAAATCACCTTTCCAAATTCCGTCAAGGGAATAGCGAAAGACGCACTGCTCCTCTAGAACTTAGTCACACCTACTTGGGTGATTTGAAGTTTATACAAAATAGAGGGGGAGACAAGTTCGTTGTGATCTTCATTGATGATGGTACAACGTATGGAATCCTTTATTTGTTAAAAAGCAAAGATGAAGTTGTTGAAGCGGATAAGCGCTACAAAGCAGAAGTTGAATATCAACTAAGCCTACGGATTGAGAAATTCATAGTGATAGAGGGGGAGAATGTGAAGCATCGTTCATTAAACGGCATTTGCTCATTACTCACCTCGTCTAACGGTGTTAGCCAAGCGCAAACCCGTACGCCTAAATTATGTAGGGCAAGGCGATCCTTACCGCTAATGCGATTCTCAACGAGAACTCCGCATAAGGATAAGGATAAGGATAACTCTCCGTGTGAGACATGGAAATGATCTCACATACAAAAGTTGTGATGTGGGATGGCTTGGTAGAAGTTGGACTACCGAGACAGGTCAAGTTCGACCTAAGATTGTAGATTGCATATCCACTGGATATGTAAATAACGATAGTCTTGATCGCCTCTTGGCATCAAAGAATGCTTTGAATTCTTTTAAGATAGCTTTCCTTGAAAAAAAGGAAAAAGGAGTAATTGCTCAAGGTTAACAAGAACCCACGAGGGCACATTTGTCCGGAACTAGATGTTCCGTATCTACAGGACTCGAAAGTTGCTGGCTATCCGGAACTTAATATTCCAGATCAGCAGAACTCAGGGATTCTAGATGTTGAACCGAGACAGAGCAAAGAAGGGGACAAAGACTTGTTCCAGTCCTTCTAGCTTGTATGGTTAATAATGAACCATGAACAATTAACAAATAATTGTTATCTCCAAAAATTTGCTTTGGAAAGAAGCTAAAGGGAGAAAGAGATTCTATATATAGAACCATACTTGTGTAATGGTTAATCTTCTTCCGGGAAAAGAACCTTTGGGTTGTAAAATGTGCTCCCCTATGAGTAGCTTAACATCCAGGGCCATTGTAGTCTTGCGTGGCATGGATGTTGAACTAGCCTTCCCAACCGGAGAGTTGGAAGAAGAGAATCGAGTTAGTTTGCTAAAGTTGTTGGGCTTCTTCACGAACTTTCGATTTAGTCCCACGAAATGTTTACATTTTAGTCGAAAGTTTCGGATAAAACAGAAACAATGAATCGACCACGAAACATTGGCTCTGAAGTTAGAAAGCCAATAGTTGGAAAACCAACGGTCTGAGAGTGAAAATCATATTGAAACAAAGTCTCGATATGAAAGATATGTGTATCACATATGACTTCTTAGGAATTGGATTTCTAAGACATCTAACGGACTGGTCAATAGTTGACAGTCTCGTTGAAGCCATCAATGGATATGAATCATAGAACTGATTGGAATCATGGTGCACCCATAGACAAGGAGCGATATGCACAGGTCACGTGTAGTTCAATGTATTGTACACACTACAACCGACCTGGTATCGTCCTACAAACATATTAGTTGAACTAAGGTTCAATGATGATCTTAATACATGATCAATAGAAGGCGTTAAGTCGGATATGACGATATACGAATTATTCGCTTATCTACGGATTATAGTATTACGGATGTCCGGCGGTTACGAGAGAACACGTGATGCAAAGCGGACATCGGATCGAAGAACACCAAAGCCACAAGTAAATGTATATGGTGGTTCTTATAAAATCCTCTAAGCAAACTTGCATCGGCCGATTCATGATGGAATCGGAGTTTATCGCATTATACAAAGCATGAAAGAAGTTAAGTAACTTCACGGCTCCTTAGAGGACGTCCCTTATTGGGAGAAACCCGTACCTTCAGCAGTTATACACTGTGGCTAGCCGGTCGGCTTCAGGAAGGACACGGATGACGGCGTCTGGACATATCTGTCGGGATCGTCGGAGACATAAGACCGTATGGCGAGTTGATCATCACGGGTGTCACTCCCTTATTTACAAACTAAGGGACTACCCAGAGATCAAGCGTTCTGCCTGTCTAGGGGAATGGGCTTAAAACCCAAAATATAGGGACCAATACGGTGGAAACCCAACCTTACGAACTGGAGATCCCGGTAATTTGGTTCAATGGGAAAACTAAGTTGTAAAGGTTCGGTTGATCGCTTCGGTGGAAGCATGAGCACTTCGGATAGTGATTTACGAAAAGAAACACCAAATCCAAAGCCGTTCCGCGATAGACGTTAAGTGCTATCTGCGGTATGGGTAAAGGTTAAGTTTTCAAAACACCGTAATGATCCTCAATAGTTGAGGTTAGGTCTTTGGGAAACTTTTAATGGTTCCTAACACTTGTGAAGTGGGGTATAGCGGGATACCTTGTAGGAGACCACCTATTTAAGTGCGAGGACGGGCCGCCTCAAATTGAACGCACTTAAGAATCCAAGACGTTGTCCATGGCCAAAACGGACAAAACATTACGAAGAAGAGAGTAAGGGAATTTATTGTGTTGGTACCGTTGTCTTGGCTTACACTAAACAACGACGGTTCAAGACATCACGTTCACGCGCGGTAAGTAAGTCCGATGGTATTCAACTATGGAAGGTTCAAAGCGAGGCTACCTCTCCTTATGCAACATCGGTCCGCATTTGAAATATTCTTTGGAAATGAAAAGACACCATGTGAGTGCGCCAAAATCTCTTTCAAGAGGGGATTGTTGGAAATTTGCCTTTGGCGGGAGTTGCGACCGACCAACTTTAACGGCTTAAACACTAGTGTAACGTATGTTGGAGAATCGGTTCTTCACACATGCATGATCTACTAAGTACGTAGATAACCGTAGGGCCAAGAATCGTCAAATTTCATTGAGAAATGAAAGAGATATTGGTTCACGAAGTAAGGTGTTTGAAGCATGGAAAGTGTGGTATTGTGTGTAATTCTCCCTCATCGGTAGAGGAAGAAAGAAGTGTTGTGTATATAAGATTCGAAATTGGTTTGGGGTTTGGGACCCCAAGGGGTATCTCATGTGTTTAAAGGAGGGAGGACCTAGATGTGCTTCGGTTCGAGGAAAGACCACACGCGCGCGCCGCGCCGCCCGTCCCGTCCGTCCGGTCCGGTCCGGTTCGGGTTCTCGGGTCACGGGTCGTGGGGGGCGTGGGGCTGTGGGACTTCGATATTATCTTTTTGGGCGAGAAAACTTTGCCGAAGTACGGTTTGATCCCGAAGTTTCCGGATGTACGGTTCGGACCGAGAATTCTTTCGGATGTACGGTTTGGTCCCACGAAGTTTCAAGATGTGCGGTTTGGTCCCTCAAGTTTCCGAGAATCGGGACGGTCAAAGCGGTTGTCAAGCACTCAATTCAGCCATTTATTTTGGCTGAATTACTCCTCCTATAATGGCCAAATCCGTTGGTCTTTCACCATTTATGTTGGTGGCTTTACTACCTCCATAATGGCCATTATTTGGCTATTATGGAGTCAGTTTTTCAGCCCCTCCCTCACCTATATAAACACCCCCTTACACCATTGTTGAGCACCAAGAATGAAAAAAAGAGAACACTTGATATGCACGAAAATACACAACCAGAAAAAAATCTTCTTCCTACAACTTCCAAGCATCATTTCGTTATTCAATATTCTTCACGGTAGCACTTGAGTTTCCTTTGCTCAAGGGTTCCATTGCTGTTTTATCTTGGGAGACAAATTGTCCGGGACGTATAAATGATACATACAGGGCAATATTGTCTTAAGGACATGAGTGCTACACTCGACTCGGCAAAAACAATTTACATTTTTCCGTCTTCTACAAAACTGGAATTTCCAGTTTTTTTACTTATGTAACGATTGTAATTTCAGATTCCATGTTGAATTATTGAAATCTTTGTTTATCCTTTCGAATACTTGTAATAGTTAAATACTTCCCGTACTGCTTTATAAAGTACCATAGAGCAAAAATCTCCCAACAGTTATCTGGGTTCGCAACCGTCTTCCACTATAAAACCTTATTTCTAGGACACCCTGATGGGTACTTGGTTTGCGGGCTGTCCAACATTCGTCATTGTTCGGCCTTGAATTGTCCGTTTGGGTACCATTCTTTTTTCAAAGTCCACTATAATAAGATAGAACGAAACCAAAACCTATATTTTTAGGTGCATTGACCTAAGTTGGCTTAATACCCGAGGTGTATTAAGGCCATTCGTAGTAGACCACCTTATGTCAAAAATTTCATCAAACTACTTGATAAATTTGAAGGATGTACGTGCCATTTTAAATGAATCATATACTTTCGGAGTTGGGGATTTTTTTAACTATTTCTTTATTTTGTAGATATTATCAAAAGAAAATAAGCTACTGCTACATCCAAAAGGCGTTCGGAGATACCAAGAAGCGCAAATGAAGAATCTTCCACAATGTATTAGTTTAGGATATTCTTTATACCCTTGCATAGGAATAACATCTATATATTCATTTCCTTTATTTTGTATCCTTATTCGGCTTAATATTTTGTATAAATTGTTTTTTGGGTAAATGGAGCGTCTTATTACGACATATGCATCTTTCAAACTCGCTAGTCCTATCTTTGGTATAAAAGGTCACGTGTATTTTAGGACGCACTATTATTCGAATAATTTGATTACTTTACAAATCGATTCACCTTGTATTTGCTACATGACTTTATCTGTTGGGTCTTTATTTACCATTTTCACAAACTAACGAATTTCCTCCATTCTTATCTGTAAGGATCATCGAGACTCCTTCACAAAAAAACAAGTCGATCATTCTCTTTTACAGGAGGGACAACATCGTCCCCTGAACTTACTGGAGAATAACATCAATTTCCGACCGCTAATCAAACACATCGCTTGGCCATACATTCTAAACTTTAATTTTTCTCTAGCCTCTTCTTTAAATTTTTAAGGAAAACAAATTCCTGCGTCTTATGCAAAATAACATCTAGTATAGGAGGAAAATTTTGGGAAATCACTTTGGGCCTTGCGGTTATACTTCCCATTTATTATTTTGTGACTTCCCTGCTTTTATCATATTGCTTTCTCTTTTGCAGGAAGACCGTCCCCACAAACAATCGAGGGGCGGTCATAATAAAACATTATCCCTGGAAGGAACAAAACAATAAGTTTCCTCAAAGATGACTGAGAAATATTTTTTACTGAAAGAAATCAACCGACACCGGATACAATGAGGCATCGATCCGAGTTTGTCTATACTTTCATATTTTGTACTTATTTACAAATTCAATTGATATTATTGATTTTTCATTACATAATATCTTTAGATCATACATTTTACAACATATCCTCACGAACTACGCATGTCTGATTCTCACCAATGATGTGATACGTAGGTAACCTTTCTCGGGTTTGACATCACCGCTAAAATTAAATCTAGTCTTTGTGGAACGCTATCTGTTAAGAACGGAACGCACCCGCCAAATAATCATTTCCTGTCCACCTTAGAAAGGAACGCACCTCGTTGTCCACCTCAGAAAGGAACGCACCTCGTTGTCCACCTCAGAAAGGGACACCTTTGTTGAGTCTATTTCTAGTACTGTTTTAGAGTATATTTTAGGAAGTCTTTTAGTTTTTTTGTGCAGTATTATGCATATTTTTGCTTTGTTTTCAGTTTAAGTGATTCATTTTGGATGAGGCGGAGATTAAAAGGAAATAGGCAGCTACTGAGGATAAAAATGGCTACCTAGGCAGAAGAAGCGGTTCAGAGAAGTGTTGAAAAATTGAAAGATGAAGAGCCGCGGCGCAACAAGCATGGAGCCGCGACGCTGAAGGGCTGCGACTGAGGAAGCAAGGGCCGAGGCAACTACTGGCAGAAGGCTGGAAGAAGCTGATCGAATTTAGAGCCGCGACGCTACCTGGTTACATCCGCGACACTTGAAACGTCGACGAAGTCACCGCGGCGCCCCACCGACAGAAAGTGCAGAAGAGAATTAGCGCCGCGGCGCTCTAATAGCTGAGATGCGGTGCCGACGACGTCCAGGCAGTGAAAGACCTAAATTTAACAAAGGCAAAAAGGTCCATTCAGGGTTTTTTTTGTGATATATGCTGGGGGAGGCAAATTTTGGAGGTGGATCTCACATTGGAGGCAAGGAACAAGAGAGCAAGAAGCAATTAGAGACATCAATTGTCCAAATTCTTTTCCTTTTATTAGGGTTTTTCATTGAATCACTTGAAACTCTGTTATGATTTAATACATTACTAGTGTTTCTTCTTCATCTATTAAGATCTCTTCAACTTGCGTTTATTGTATGAGAATTAATTGGCCATTATTTTTCATTACCTATAGGATTTTAAATCTAGATCTGAAAAGTGAGATTTGAATATGCTATAGTTGATTAGACGTAGGTTTAATCTTGAACGAGAGTATCACGATTGACTGTATAGCTTTTTATGTTATTGATCTTAATCCTCCTATGTGATCGAATTTATCATAGAGCTATAGAAAATTCTCACTTAGGTTGAGTTTTTATATGTCCTAACCAGGATATAGAACATGTCAGTTAACCTGCTTTCTTAATAAGAAGAAGAATCGATAGTCTTTCATTAATGAATGATAGAGTGGATCGTTGATGAGATTGGAAACCCTAATTGCCTTCACTACTGAATTAAACTTCGTTTGTTTTCACTGCTATTTTATTCCCGTAATCTATTTTAGTTTGTTAATTCTTTAGTTTAGAAATCACCACTTATATTCGTTTTCCAAATAGAAACTAAAGATTAGTTAATTGGTAATTGATAAATCAATCCTTGTGGACGATACTCGATTTTATCGAAATTATTACAAATTGCGATACGTACACTTGCGTAGCATCTAGAAATTTCACAACAAGTTTTTGGCGCCGTTGCCCGGGACTGAAGTATTATCAATATCAAAATAATTAATCTTATTTCTAATTTGGTTGTTCCTAGAACACATTTTAACTTAATCTGCGTGTATTGTTTTTTATAAATTTTAGGTAGCTTTGTTATATGCGAAGTAGAAGAGGAGCAGACAGCCTTGTTCCTTTGAATCCGGAGATTGAGAAAGCGTGTAAGCAGAATCGAAAGAACAAAAGAATTGTTGATTCAACTGTTATGGCAAACTAACATAATAATGATGAATGGAACCGAGGAATACCAGCCCAGAATCCTGCTGCGAGGAGGTTACGGGACTACATATTGCCAACTGTTACAAGAGTGCAGACATGCATAAGACCACCAGCTGTGGAGGCAAATAATTTTGAGATTAAGCCAGCAATCCTGCAGATGGTCCAGAGCATAGTTCAATTTGGTGGGTTGCCCTCTGAAGATCCACATATGCATTTGGCAAACTTCTTGGAGTTATGTGCTACCTTTAAGTACAATGGTGCTACTGATGATGCCATTAGGTTGAGGCTCTTCTCATTATCACTAAGGGATCGAGCCAAAAACTGGTTGAACTCTCTGCAACCTAACTCTATCACTACGTGGCAAGACCTGGATCAGAAGTTTCTTGCAAAATTCTTCCCTCCATCAAAGGCTGCTAAGCTAAGGGGAGAACTAAACAACTTCTATCAGCAAGAAGGAGAATCTCTGTATGATGCTTGGGAAAGATTCAAAGAGTTGCAAAGGACGTGTCCTCATTATGGACTTGAGCAGTGGATGTTAGTCCATAATTTTTATAATGGTTTGTATGGTACTACTCATACTATAATTGATCCTACTGCTGGAGGGACATTCATGAACAAGAGTGCTAATGAGGCGTATGAGCTGTTGGAAGATATGGCAACAAATAACCATCAATGCCAATGAAAGATCTACCAACAGCAGTAATGTGGCTGGAGTTCATGAGTTGGATGCCATCACTGCGTTAACTTCTCAAGTTGCTTCTTTGACAAAACAATTACAGCAGAATACTATGGCAGCCAATGTTGTTCAGGCGCAAGTGAGATCTGAAATTTGTGAGGGACCACATATTTCTTATCATTGCACAACAGTGGATCCCAATAATGTACTTATGGATCAAGTACAAGTTCAGGTAGTTGGAAACTTTCAGAGGCCCTACAACAACCCATTCTCCAATACTTACAATCTTGGGTGGAGGAATCACCCTAATTTTTCGTGGAGAAATAACCAGAACCAGCAGCCACAATTCCAAGGGCAGTATCAATAGAGCAATCAACAAAAGCCCACGAGTAAAGCTTCGTCGTCTCAGTATCTTCACTTTTTCATCTTCCTCGCATTGTGTTGAAAATCCTATGAGCCCCTCTATAGGAAGAAACATGAGGAGTTGAGAATCTACCACCTCCAGTGTCAGTGAAAGGGGTTAGAAGTTTTCTTGGGCATGCTGGTTTCTACAGGAGATTCATCAAAGACTTCTCAAAAATTTCAAAGCCACTTTCGACCTACTTGATGAATGATGTTGCATTTGATTTTAATGAAGCATGCCTAAATACTTTTAAGGCACTTAAGGAGAAGTTAATTTCAGCACCAATTATTATTGCACCAAATTGAGAGCTTCCATTTGAACTGATGTGTGATGCTAGTGATTATGCAGTGGGAGCAGTTCTTGAGCAGTGAATTGACAAGGTGTTTCGATCCATTTACTATGCTAGTAGAACTCTCAATGATGCACAATTGAATTATGCCACAATAGAGAAAGAGTTGCTAGCCATAATATATGTATTCGATAAATTCAGGCCATATCTTATTGGGAACAAGGTAATTGTGTACACTGATCATGCTGCTATCAAGTACTTGATGACAAAGAAGGATGCAACACCTGTCTAATTCGATGGGTGCTGTTATTGCATGAATTTAACATGGAGATTCATGATAAGAAGGGAACATAAAATTTGGTTGCTGACCACTTGTCAAGACTTGAGGTGGAAGAGAGCCAGAATGGCAAAGATGTGCAAATTAATGACCATTTTCCAGACGAGCAACTTTTTGAGGTAAGTGCTAGTTCAATTGTGTCTTGGTATGCTGACTTTGTTAATTTTCTTGCAGCAAAGATTGTACCTCCTAAGATTACAAGACAATAATTGAAGAAGTTCTACTCTAAGGTGAAGCACTACTACTGGGAGGAGCCTATTATTTATAGGCATTATGCTGATCAAGTCATTAGACGCTATGTGCCAGAGGATGAAATGCACAAAATTCTCACTCATTGTCACACTTTACAATGTGGTGGGAATTTTGGGGCTTCAAGGACAACTGCTAAATTGTTCCAAAGCGAGTTTTATTAGCCAGGACTGTTCAAAGATGCTAATACTTTTGTGAAAGCATGTGATCGCTGTCAACGCACTGGGAACATCTCAAGAAGGAATGAAATACCACTGAATTGGATCCTAGAAGTTGAACTCATTGATGTCTGTGGCATTAAATTTATGGGCCCTTTTCCACCATCCTTCAATAATCAATACATCTTGCTAGCAGTGGATTATGTGTCTAAATGGGTCGAAGAGGTAGTAACTAAGGAGAATGATAGTAATACAGTCTTGAACTTCCTACACAAGCATATATTCACAAGGTTTGGTACTCTCAGAGCTCTCATTAGCGACGAAATGAGTCATTTTTGTAACAAGCAGCTTGATGCCCTCCTTGCTCGCTATGAAGTCTACCACCGCATTGCCTTTCCATATCACCCTCAGACAAATGGGCAAGTTGAAATTCAAATAGAGAGGTGAAGAGTATACTTGAAAAGACAGTGGATAACTCTAGGAAGAACTGGTCTACGAAGCTAGATGATGCACTTTGGGCCTATATGATGACATTCAAAACTCCTATTGGAATGTCTACCTATAGGTTGTTTTTTGGAAAAGTATGTCACCTACCGGTTGAGTTGCAGCATCGAGCGTATTGGGTTGTGAGAAAGTTGAATATGGATGAGGGTGCCGCTGGACATAATAGCTACTACAATTGAATGAGCTTGATGAGTTTTGAAATGAAGTCTATGAGAATGCCAAGATTTATAAGAAGCGCACTAAAGCATGGCATGACAAGAACTTGGTCCGAAAAGAGTTTCAACCCGGACAACATGTACTTCTATTCAATTCAAGGTTGAGGTTGTTTCCAGGAAAGTTGAAGTCCAAATGGTCGGGTCTATTTACTATTGAGAGAGTTTTCCCATATGGTTCAGTCGAAGTGCGAGGAAAGGATGGTTCACCATTCAAAGTGAACAGACAAAGATTGAATCCCTACTTGGGTGGTCCTAGTGAGCAGGAAAAGTCTGTTATCCTCTTAAAATCAATATGAAGAGGTAATTTACGTCCGACTAAATGACGTTAATGACAGCGCTATTAGGAGGCAACCAACAATATTATTGTCTTATTGTTTCTTGGTCTGTGTTTTTTATGTTAGGTGAATTGTGAGCCAACTCTAGGTGTGAAAAAAGTATCACGGGATGTTGAAATCAGAAGCAAAAATTAGAACACCCGGATACGAATTAGAGTCGCGGTGCTCTGAAGGTAGGGAGCAAAGAATGTTTTTCGATGATTTAGTGCCGCGAGGCCAGAACATTAGGGCCGCGGCGCCTTGCAGGCAGAGAATAAAGGCAATTGTCAAGGAATTAGCGTCGGGGCGCCACAAGAGAAGTGTCGCGACGCTCTATCTTTAGGGCCGCGGTGCCGCATCGATTTCCAGGATAAAAACCCTACCCGCTCTTTCTTTGTATCACAATTCACAAATAACTCCTTTTCTCTTTCTCCAAAAATCCGAAAAACAACCCAATGTTACTAAATCTCAAGCTTTTCTTCCCAAAGACACCCTTCTCCCCTCTCAATATCCCATAGGTTCAACCATTCCCACTCCACAAACTCCCCAATTCTCTTTTACACAAATCCAAAAATTCCAACTTCAAGATTCTTTGTGCAAGTGGAGCTTCATATACGGTCTATCCCTTCAAGGAACTAAGGGGAAACTCTACCGAATTTTTCTTAAGTAGTGCCTACAGGTTTGACATGGGTCCAAGGAGAACATCTGCCAAAGCATTTGCCAATAAGGCTGCCCAAGATAGGTATAACAAGTTATGTACGCGTTCCCTGGTACCAGAAAAGGGGATGGAATTCCAGACTGTGCCATACGAGGATGAGGTATATAAACCCATCAGGGCCATGATTGCTTATAGAGGTTGGGGGGAATTTGTCAATCCTTATTTAGTAACTCCAAATACCTCCCTAGTCTACGAATTCTATGCCAACTATCTAGAGAAGTAAGACAACACTTGTTTCGTACGAGGGAAAAGGGTACCAGTTGGGGATGAAGCTATAAATGCCATATGTGGGGTTACAAATTTTCTGGGTGAAGATGAAGAGGATGACTTTACTATTTGGAAGAGTTCATAAATTGAGTGGGTGGAGGTGGCTGAGACAGTAGGATGCCCAGGGGTCCGTTGCACATATATATACGACACGTCCAAAGACATGTTCCGCTGCCAATTCAACAAAGTTGCCAAAGCTTGGCTCTACTTTATGAGTGCCCACCTGATTCTCTCCACACACTTCTCTGATATACATTGGATCGTATCAAGATGGTTTATGCTATCATGACGGGATTTTCAGTAGATGTAGGTTGAGCTGTCAGAAATAGTCTCAGTTGGATATGCAGATTGAACACAACAACAGGGTTGGGGCATGGATCATTGATTACTGCACTATGTGTTGCACATAGAATGCCTGAGGGTAGCAATGAGGTAAAAAGCAAAGTGCAGCAGCCTCTAACCCATATAATGGTCAATACATACCCAGACCCTACACCAGCACCTACACCTGGAGAAGGCAACCAAACCTAGCCAAAGTGCCAACAGAGGGGAATGTATGACGAGAATGCAACAGCTGAAGTGGGTGATCTAGGACAGAGCAACAATGCCCCAATTTTTACTCTTGAGGGTCCTATTGATTCACACACCCAAAGGACTCATGATCAGTTGGACTATATCATCCGACAAAATCAATACATGATACAGTTGTACCATGCTCAAAATCAACATTTAAGCAATTATATGCATCAACGACATGATTATGATATCCGTCACATCGACCAACTCAACTCTTTGGTCGATCGTTGGTCAATGGGTAATGCCCATAATGAGCCATACTTTGGCTATCCTCCATAGTACCAGCCCTATCAGCCACCGCCACCACCACCACCATATTGAGATCGATGTCGTTGTTTATGTAAGTCTTCGTTCCCTTGCTTTCCTTTTTCACATTGTGGACAATGTGTTAATTAAGTTTGGAGGGGAGTCTTACTGCTTTGTGTTAGTAGTCTTTAATTGTTTATGTTCAGTTATTTGTTTATTGTTAGTGTCTTTGTTTTAGTGTCAGTGTTTGAGTGTCTTGTGTCAATGAATCAAGTTAATAATAATAGCCCATGAGATTGAGTGAACACATGTGATAGAGTTGGATGAAATTGATAGCCATGAAATGCATAAATCTGTGTGCTTAAGTTGGATGGGTCTTGAGCTGCTTTTAATTATTAATAAGTATGAAAACTTGATCATGATTGGTGAATTTCTTGTACTCAAATATTGGTTTATGCATGATTGAATTTTGGTTTGAGGAAAGATGGTGAAAAGTTCTAGAACTTGCTTGCTTGCTATTTGAGACGAAATCATAGATGATGCATGCTTAGGAAAATGATTTAGGATAGTTTTTGGAACGATTGAGCCTTTCAAGCCACCCTTGATTACATTAATCCCTAGTTACCCCGTTGAGCCTAAAACTGATTTCTTTGTTGACCAATGCCCATGATAAAGCCTATTCGAAACCCTTTACAAAAATCTCCTTCCCTTGAATTTTACCATACGCATAAGAATATATGATTGGGGATCGATTTTAGTTGTGATTGGTAATATGTATTGGGAGTCATCAAGAGAAAAGCAAAAAGATTGAGAAGTAAATTCATCTAAAAAAAAGAGAAAGAAAAAAATTGGGGATTGATTATCGATTTGTAAATTCCATATCAAAGGTTGGTTTGATCAGTCTCTGTGCTTATGGTAATTGTGAGCCTAAATGACATTTTTTTTACCTACCCAAGCCTAAGCCTATCATTACAACTCATGAATATCCTATCGATTCCCGAGCATGTTTGTCTAAATTAGTGGAGATTAGCAAGTTAGCAAGCCTATAGAACTTGGACCTGATGGATTGTTAGTGAGAATTAGTCGTGCTTGAACTAATATTGAATGCTTGTTTAAGTCAATAATCATGGTTGTGTGGTCATATACATTAATAACTTTAAGCAAATTTGAGGAATATTTGACTTGAAATTCTAGATAGCAAATTAGTGGCTAGAATGTTCCTGAAGATTATATTGCATGTTTTTCATGATCTTCGAGGCATAATCTATTGTGGTTGACTTGATTCATTTTTTAGAGTTTGTGTGTTTTTATTTTTACGGTGTCTAGATTTCTTTACTCGAGGACGAGTAAAGTTTAAGTTTTGGGGTGTTTGTTGAGTCTATTTCTAGTGCTGTTTTAGAGTATGTTTTAGGAAGTCTTTTGTAGTATTTTAGTTGTTTTGTGCAGTATTATGCGTGTTTTTGCTTTGTTTTCAGTTTAAGAAATTCATGTTGGATGAGGCGGATATTAAAAGGAAATAGGCAGCTATTGAGGATAAAAATGGATACCTAGGCAGAAGTAGCGGTTCAGAGAAGTGTTGAAAAATTGAAAGATGAAGAGCCGCGGCGCAACAAGCATGGAGACGCGGCACTGAAGGGCCGCGGCAGAGGAAGCAAGGGCCGAGGTGCCTGACTGGCAGAAGGCTGGAAGAAGTTGATCGGATTTAGAGCCGCAGCGCTACCTGGTTACAACTTCGGCGCTTGAAACGTCGATGAAGGAGCCGCGGCGCCCAACATTAAAGCTGCGGCGCCCACCGGCAGAAAGTTCAGAAGCGAATTAGCACCGCAGCACTCTAATAGCTGAGCTGCCCGACGTCCAGGCAGCGAAAAACCTAAATTTAACAAGGGCAAAAAGGTCCATTCGAGTGTTTTTCGTGATATATGCTGGGGGAGGCGAATTTTAGAGGTGGATCTCACATTGGAGGCAAGGAACAAGAGAGCAAGAAGCAAGTATACACATCAATTGTCCAAGTTCTTTTCCTTTTCTTTACTTCAATTCAGTTTATGTTGGATATTAAGTTAATTAGTCTTCTTAGCATGTCTATGAGATAATTACTTTTATTAGAGTTTTCCGTTGAATCACTTGAAATTCTGTTATGATTTAATGTATTGCTAGTGTTTATTCTTCATCTATTAAGATCTCTTCAACTTGCGTTTATTGAATGAGAATTAATTGATCATTAGTTTTCATTACGTATATGATTTAAAATCAAGATCTGATAAGTGAGATTTGAATATGCTATAGTTGATTAGACGTAGGTTTAATCTTGAACGAGAGTATCATGATTGCCTGTGTAGCTTTTTAGGATATTGATCTTAATCATCCTATGTGATTGAATTTATCATAGAGCTATAGAAAATTCTCACCTAGGTTGAGTTTTTATATGTCCTAACCGAGATATAGAATATGTCAGTTAACCTGCTTTCTTAATAAGAAGAAGAATCGCTAGTCTTTCATTAATGAATGACAAAGTGGATCGTTGATGAGATTGGAAACCCTAATTGCCTTCACTACTGAATTAAACTTCGTGTGTTTCCACTGCTATTTTATTCCCGCAATCTATTTTATTTTGTTAATTCTTTAGTTTAGAAATCACCACTAATATTCGTTTTCCAAATAGAAACTAAAGATTAGTTAATTGGTAATTGATAAATCAGTCTTTGTGGACGATACTCGATTTTACTGAAAGTATTACAAATTGTGATACGTACACTTGCGTAGCATCTAGAAATTTTGCAACAACCTTCCCGTCCACCTTAGAAAGGACGCACCTCGTTGTCCACCTTAGAAAGGGACGCCTTTCCGTCCACCATAAAATTATGACACATTGCCTTTACGAGGATTTTATTTCAAAACTTTATTTAAAATCGGATCGTCCACCCTAAAATTGTGACACATTACTTCAAACCGGGTCATCCACCAAAAAATTATGATACTTTACTTCAAATCGGGTCTAAAATTTTGACACTTTAATTTATGTTCAAACGGGTCGTCCCCCCTAAAATTGTGACATTTTGCTTCAAAGTCAAAATGATGTAAATCTAGTCGAGAGACTGCAATATTCATTTCCAAGAGTCAAAACGATGTAAATCCGGTCGGAGGGCCGCAGTCTTCATTCCCAAAGTCAGAGTGATGTAATTCTAGTCGAAAGACTGCAATATTCACTCTACGAGTCAGAACGATGTATGTCCGGTCGGAAAGCCGCAATCTTCATTCTCAAAGTCATAGTGATGTAATTCTAGTCGAAAGACTGCAGTATGCACTCCAAGAGTCAGAACGATGTAAATGCGATCGGAAGGCCGCAGACTTCGTTCCCCAAGTTATAGTGATGTAATTGTAGTCGAAAGGATGCAATATTCACTCTAAGAGTCAGAATGATGTAAATTCGGTCGAAAGGCCGCAATCTTCGTTCCCAAAATCAGAGTGATGTAATTCTAGTCAAAAGGCTGTAGTATTACTCCACAAGTCAAAACTATGTAAGTTCGGTCGGAAGGCCGCATTCTTCATTCCCCAAGTCATAATAATGTAATTCTAGTCAAAAGACTACAATATTCACTCAAAGAGTCAGAACGATGTAAATCCGGCCGAAAGGTCACAGTCTTCATTACCCAAGTCATAGTGATGTAATTCCAGTCGAAAGGCTGCAGTATTCACTCCAAAAGTCAGAACAATGTAAATCCGGTCGGAAGGCCGCAATCTTCGTTCCCAAAGTTAGAGTGATGTAAATTCAGTCGAAAGACTACAATATTCACTCCAAGAGTCGGAACGATGTAAATCCAGTCAAAAGGCCGCAATCTTCGTTCTCAAAGTCAGAGTGATGTAATTCTGGTCGAAAGACTGCAGTATCCACTTCAAGAGTCATAACGATGTAAATTTGATCTAAAGGCCGCAATCTTCATTCCTCAAGTCATAATGATGTAATTACAATTGAAAGGTTGCAATTTTCACTCAAAGAGTCAGAACGATGTAAATTCGGGCAGAAGGCCGTAATTTTCGTTCCCCAAGTCATAGTGATGTAAATTCTGTTGGAAGGTCGCAACCTTCATTCAAAAGTCAGAGTGATGTAATTCCAGCGGAAAGGCTGCAATATTCACTCCAAGCGTCAAGTGATGTAATTCCAATCAAAAAGGCCGCAGTCTTCACCCCAAAGTCCGAATGATGTAAATTCAATCGGAACACAAATTTTTGCATCGTCCTACCGATGGATACACATTTTCATCATTCTACTAATGGAGACACATTATGCATCTTCTTACCAATGGACACACATTTTTGCATCATCCTACTGATGTACACACATTCTGCATCGTCCTATCGATGGACACAAATTTTATTTTCTACATTCGTCCTATCGATGGATACAAATTTTACTTTCCCCATCGTCCTATCGATGGAAAAGTCATCGAGTCTCTATTGGAGCAAATTTTACTTTCTGTGTCGTCCTAACGATTGGGCAACCATCATTCGTCCTATTTGGCACAATCGTCAGTCTTGCCTTCGTCTTATTATGGATAGCCATTAGTTTGTACAACTTTACTTTTACTATCCTATTGTGGATGAGTTCTTTTTTCAATCTTACATTTTATAACCTATCGGAACGAACTACGCGCACTTGATTCTCTTATTTGAAGAGATACGTATGCAGCCCTTTGGGTTCGGTACTCCTTATTCAAAAAATCAAAATATTGTATGAATCATGTTTTGACTTGGTTGGAACCAACACATTTAGGAGTTTGCATAGGAAAGAACAAGAACAATCGCTATGATGGAGAGGACTGACTTCATGGTAAACCATAGATTCTTTTGGTACCTATTATTCACAACTTTAGTGACACTTGAAAAATTCTCTTGCATGCTTCCAAGATAAGAACAAAATCAACCTCGTCGTTTCATTTGCATTATATGGTGAGCTTTACATTAAGTTCAATTGTAATGCATTGTATTATGATATAGAACTTGGCATGAATATTTGTTGTGGCGAAATCCTGAGTAACACTTGGTATAGGAAATGATCGTAAGTCTTCATTAACCCGTTTGAGCCTTTCTAGTCTACCAAATGTCATTATCCCTAGCATTTCCTTTGAGCCTAAATCCTATTCTTTTGATAACCATATCTTAAGCCTATACCTTTTTTAAGTGCTTACAAGCACTATTTCTCTTTTGGCCCAACTTCCTTGAGCGTACTAGAAACGTGCAACTGCGGATAAAGATCCAAGTTGAAGCTACCAAAGACAGAAGTCGCAAAAATCCCAGAAAAATAAGACAAAAGGATGATTTCACACAAAGATGGAGCCAAAAACCCCAACAATATAAAGACGAAGAGAAAATCTAAAAAAATGTTGAATAAGGAAATAACTCTGAAAAAGGAAAAATGCTCCAGACGAAATATTCAAAAGAAGTCAATACAAAAGAAAGGGACAACGACATGAAGCAAAGCAACATCAAAGCATAAAATATCAAGCGCTGACATAGTGCAACAGTTAAGGAAGGATTAGTCACTCCTTACCCAAATGATATCCTACCCTTTACCCAAGGCTACATTACAAACCTAATAACAAGCCCTACGTGATCTTATACCAGGGATTCTCACATTAGTGGATACTTACATTACAGACAAGCCTATGTATCACAATTGCATGCATTGAACATCTTTCTGAGTGTGAGTGTACTTCTCTAGACGTCATAAAGTTAAAAAAAAATTGAAATATGTGTGAAAATGGGATTTTCTTTCTGATGAGGGCACTTGAACACATGAGAATATGTATAGTTCAAAATCTTTGCTTGAAGCAAGATGAATAAATCTTGTCGATTCTCAGGTATGTCAGAGGTACTATCTGAAGCTATAAGAATTACCCCGGAGTCAGTCTCGATTAGACAGAAAGCCAATAGCGGAAGTTTTTATGCACAATACTAATTGTTGGTACGAACTGAAGTCAAGACGATTCTGTCTTTTTCATTTAAAAAAAATAAAAACCTCACAAGATATGTTCCATCATTTTAATTACTCTTTTGCACCAAAAAAATCATTCTGCAAATTCCTTTGTCCCAAAGAGTCTCAGGCATACACTCAAAATTTAGTTTCCATTCTTCAGTTGCATTCCTGAAATACATACGACTTGATTCCTGTCTTTGCGGGATACGTAGGCGCCTAATGGGCTCGGTCAGGTCGCTCAAAATCTTCACTATTCGTTAGGAAGAAATTGGGACAGAATTTTTGAGATCTCAAAATTCCGAGATGAAATATGAGAGTTCGCCAATGTGATGACACTGGGACAATTTTTTTTGAGAATCATTAAAGATTCTCAAAAAATTCAACATATACATTATTTCAAGAAGTAGCGTCAAACTATGAAATCAGTCCCCGGAACTATGTTCGATCTGATTCTCATCCAGATGAGATGCGTAGGCGCCTTATGGGCCCGGTCACACCACTCAAAATCTGCCACTTTACTTTTTATCCTATTGTGGATAATCTTCAGTTGCCATCGGAGCACCTTACTTTTCATCCTACCGTGGATAACCATCAGTTGCCATCGTAGCATTTTTACTTTCATCCTATTGTGGATAACCTTCAGTCATCATCAGAGCATTTTACTTTCATCCTATCATGAATAATCTTCAGTCGCCATCAGAGCACTTTATTTTTCATCCTATCGTGGATAATCTCCAGTTATCATCGTAGCACTTTACCTTTCATCCAATTCAAGAACAAGAGATAGGCCGCAAGAGCTTTTGAAGACGGTCTTTGCCAAAGTTGAGCCAAAATTGGCCAATCTGTCAACTTCTTTGCCGAAGATTATTGCATCATCTCTGATCAAAGAGGGACAACTTTTGATACCGAATTTTGGCTCATCATACTTAAAAACGTCTCATGGACCCCCAATCGTTAAAAAATACAAAATCGCATTTTTTACACATTTTTACATTTTTCGATAATTTATTGATAATTATCCTTATTTATGCAAATATTAGGATTTTTATCAATGTATTGTCATTCAAATTAATTTCAATAATCATTAATTTTTCACAGTCAACTGAACATACACAACACAAAGGTTGATACTGGCCAATGTATAATTAAAATTCCATTCCTTTTCTTTACTGACCAATATATGTTTTCTTTTTTGCATACATCTTACCTATTTTCCTAATTCACTTTTTTTTTACCTTTGACTACATATCACCTTTTTCCTAAAATTACTCCTTTCCCCCAAATTTCAACGATACGCTCCTTTTTATTACTACTCTAAACATCAGTGCACACACATTCCAAATTATATAAACACACACACATATAAAGAAAAGGATTGGAGAGAACACATAAAATTACGAACAGAGCAAGAATAGAAGGCATAAGGGGAAAAAAAAACTCAAATGTTCTCAAAATTCTTTTCTAACTTTCTTTATCTCTCAAACTCCAGCTGTCTCCCTCTATTTTTCTCATGACTATCAGAATCCGACAAAGCTATCACTGGCTCGATACTTTTTCTGTTTTTATGTATCACTTTTGTTTGTGACCCATCAAAACTTTTTCCAGCAATTATGCTTTGATTTACTTTTATATATATATACCTATGATGTTCTTGTTTTTTTTTTGCGCCTTGTCATTTCGCTGCTACTTCTGTTCTAGGTTGTTTTTCTCCAGGATTGATTTCACGTTATTTGATTTTTTTTATTTTTGTGGTTATTCGAATTGGGTTAGCTCTATTTATAAAAATTTGAACAGTGTTTCATATACGTTTTCACGATATTTTGACACTATCTTTGTTGGTTTTTATTACTCTCATTATAGAAATACTCCGATGAAAAAATCTCCTCCTGATTTTCAAGGCCTCCCTGTACAAAGACGAGTTTTATTTTTAAGTTTATTTATTATTTCTTTAATTTATTTGATAGTTATTTATTCATTTGATAACACTTTTACTAAGTGTTTATATAGGTACGCAGAGATACATTTTAAAGACATACTCGGAAGGAATTTGAGTACCCTCAATAAATTATTATATATACTGACATTATTTTACACTAACATTATTTTGCTTACTCTAACTTTACTTCCGTATGCTAACACAACTCTCCAATTGGGCTAACATAATTCTTTAATTTTTGTTACCGCAATTATTTATTCCCCTCCCCCTCACAATTTACATTGTTTTCAGATGGTGGTAAATGGTAATATACCCCATCATGCCTTTAACATTTAATTAAAATGGTGGTAAAATACCACATTATGTATTTAATAGTTCATATTAAAGATGATGGTAGTATACCCTATCATGCCTTTAACATTTAATTAAAATGATGGTAATATACCCCATTGTTGCTTTTAACATTTAATTTAAATGGTGGTAATACACCCCATTATTGCTTTTAACATTCAATTAAAATGGTAGTAACATAACCCATCATGTCTTTAATAATTCATTTTAAAGTGGTAATAATATACCCCATAATGTCTTTAATATTTATTTCAAGTGGTGTTAATTCTCCATGTCTTGCTATATCTTTTAATATTTATTTCAAGAGATAGTAACTCTTTATACCCCGTGAGTAGTTTTGAATTTGAAAAGAATAACTTAAGACTTTTTATTCTCAAGTTATTAAATAAGACTTTAAAATAAGTATAATTATGTCTTATTAAAAGAATTATTTCACATAGTGAAGTAATACAAATGGTTAAATTATCAAGTAAATTTCATAATATGATTTATTTATTCAAATAATGATTTGATTAATAATCAATAGTTTAAATCTCAAATGCTCATTTTTGTAAATAAATTATACCTTTTGTGTAAATCTCAAATTCTCATTTTGTAAATAAATTATAATTTTGGTTTAAATATTAAAATTATAATTTTGTAAATAAATTATATGTTTTCGTTTAGATTTCAAATTTCCATTTGTAATAAATTATTCTTTCTTAGCCATAAAATGTTTAAACCCGTCGGTAACCGCATTTGCAGATTTCTCTGGGTGCTTAACACCTTCCCCGAACAATCATAAGAACCCTTACCCGAAATCTGATTTTCAAAATAAAGGTTTTTTCGTAAATAAAATACCTTTTTCAAATTGGTTTCCTAATTCCGTAAAAATTAGGTGACGACTCTGTTTTAAAACAAATAGCCAAGTTATTGGTACGTTCTTGCCACAAGGTTAAAAACCGATAATAACACATGGTATGACACAAAAGAGCTTACTACTATATGTTGTCATAAAGGTATTGTGTCATTAGGCAAACAAGAGTAAGCATGTGGTCAATATGGGGGAACATAGCGATCTAGGGATACATGTATGATTATCCAGAAAATAGCTCATGTATGATTATCCAGAAAATAGCTCTTCAAACACACAGTCACAATAGGCTAAAAACACAAATATACAGGTTCCTATTCATGCTATGCTACCAAACATGATGACATTGACGTAAGTGAAACAAGCATGTGATCAAGCTAATAGTTATACAGACACAGAATAGACCAACCAAAGATAACATCTTTTTTGCAGGTACAGGACTGTCCAGACTAGACTAATCATGCACACCTTATTGAGGTAGGTGGTATATACTTAGGGATGGCAACGGATCGGATCTGGATCGGATTCTACTAGATTCAGATCCAGATCTGTTTTTCATATATGGATCCAGATCCAGATCTGTTTTTCATATATGGATCCAGATCCAGATCTATTTTTCATATATGGATCCAGATCCGAATCCAGATTCATCGGGTCCATAAAAATCAGATCCAAATCCGGATCCATCGGATCCACTGGGTCCACGGATCGGATCTGGATCCACATGTAATATTTTTTGTCTTGCTAAGAATGTAACCTTGCTAAGATTTTTTTTTTTTGAATTGACAAAGACAAACGATTTTTACTTAGCTAACAGTTTACTGTGTTTCAATTTTGAAACGTTCATATGAGATATTTTGTTCGTTGTCTCGTTTTGATTGTGAGCTATTAATTAAAAATGTTGGATAATGACAATAGTTGTAGAAATGATAACTAGTATTTCCACAATGCAGAACTTGCATGTGCTTGGAATCTTCACAAATGAAGTGAATATAATTTTAACTAGTCTATGGAGATGTTAGTCATTCACTAATATAACATTGATTTTATTATCGAAGTTACCTCTTTATTTTTTGGTTTTTGAGTTAACGTGGGGATAAATTAAACTTGTTTTGAGAATTAAACTTGCAAGGATGTGCTTAGCAATTTTATGAAAATACTTATAAAATTACATTCTAAGTTATGAATATATTTAATAAAAAATGGATCCACAGATCGGATCTGGATCGGATACGGATTTCAAAAACAAGATCCAGATCCAGATCCGATCCGGCAGAAATGGATCCGGGTCCGATCCGGATCCGTCGGGTCCAAATTTTGAAGATCCATATCCTATAAAACGGATTTGGATCCATCGGATCCGGACCGGGTCCAGGATCCACTGCCATCCCTATATATACTAATATCATGGCCCAGGGGACTATACATGCTAACATGGATATATTTTTATATAAATTAATAAAGGGAAAGTGCAACTATTTTTTTTTTTTTAACCCAGGTCTCGAGGCGACTTGTGCCTCCCTATCGCTAGTACCTGGACAAGTACTGGTACTAGACTCCTGGGGATGATGGGACCGGTCCTTCAGCACCCCACCACTAGGTAAATCGCGGGACGTGCACCCCATGGTCAGTGTCTGTTTGCGTCCAACAGATCAATGCTACAAGGTTGACCCCCTCTTTTGACTTGGCGGGGAACGAACCCACACTGCAACATGCCCGCGCGGCTTTTAGCGCCCAGGCTTTACCACAAGGTATATGCCCCGGAGGACGATATCCATTGAGGGGATTCGAACCTGCGACCCTAGGGTACATGCAAAAACCTTTCACCAGCAAGCTGGAGCTCTTTGGATGAAAGTGCAACTATCTTAAACCGTCATGAGAGTCAAGTAGGAATGATCAAATGGCTATTTGAGATTAACACCTTAACTATGCAAAGCTACAAGTATCAAATATATACACAATCACGGTTCAGGTTTGCATTAGGCATGATGGTGCTTTAGACTAGAGATGATATGGGCAACATGGTTATCATACTGACTTTAATCAACAAAAAACCACCATATTTTAGATACAAAAAGCATCCAGGATGTGTCAAACAAAGCACAAAGACTTGTTAAAAATTAAACATGCTTCAATTTAGGAATCAAAGATATACATAGGCCTCCTATTAACCAACTCAGGTTCATTTCATACAGATTTAGGCATACTAGTTAACAAATTAAAACTAAAGAACTTCATGCTACTTCTAAATCTAAACAGATCAACTGCAACCATGTACACAAACCAAGCTTCTGTCACTACTTGACATGAGGTTTAAACAGGTTAAAATCCAAAGCACAACTACCTATCCATGACCAAAGTAGACATGACATGGTCTTCAAGGCAAGTCCAGTTACCAAGTTGGTCTTTTACATCATAAAAAGGATTAGGTCTAGATCTTAACAACACATTTGTAAATGACAAACTGGACAGGCTAAAATCATGTTATGAATCCATTAAAGCATGTTAAGAAAACATAGAACTAATCATGATTTCTATTTGAACAAGCACTGAGACAGAATTTAGATCACACAACTCAAAAGGAAACATAGCACATTTGTATAATACTAAGCAGCCAGGCATCATAGAAGCATCTTAGCTAAGCACAACCTCTTTGAAGCAGATATTAACTCATATAGCTCACATTGTATTCAGGTATAGAAAAATAGATAAGATGGATAATTTTCTAACAGCTAACAGTTATAGATTAACTTAACTAAACATTCACGATAATAACCATCTACCTCAAAGCATTTTCCTTAATCATAGATAACTTGTATCATGGCACCAAACCACTTTTAGAGATATATTAACTAATCAGGTTACTTAAACAGAAAATGCCACTATATTTCATCTAATCTAATCTTAGATAGAACTAATCATGCTAGGAAAAATAACAAACAAGCTACCATCAAACACATAAGCACATAAACATCTAAAGAGGCATAAAAGAAACTGAGAGGAGTTTACTCTTACCTTTTTAATACGCAGTCGTATTCGAGATCCTTGGAAAGCCTTTCTCCAACTTCAACAAAACTCAGCTGCCACACCAAAGAAAAGAAAAAAGGAGTTTAATATTTGACTTTTCCTAAACTTATCGAAGGCTAGGATTTCGGAAAAGTCCTTGAATCCCTATGTTTCGAAGCTCTTAGAGTTTGCTTGAAATCCAAATCAAAGTTCGAACTCTCAGAATGCTGAGGGATGAGGTTCTTTATATAGAAACTCTAGAATCTGGATCCCAAACTATGTGGGAGATTTTAAGATTATTTGAAATCCGTTTGAAATTCAAAATAAGAGTCAATTTGTAATTCATCGATGTCCAACAAAAGCGGACAAAGATCCATTAATGGATCACAAGAGGGGTTTACTTTTGCCCGGTGATACCCTAGCAAAGAAGGAGACAAGGATCAATACGAGCTGTTCCCATCCGAAATATTTTCCGTTTTAACGACTGACGAAATCGGATGACAAATTAATTCCTTAACTAAGCGATTTGGACTGGAAGCGGAATTCTAACTTCTAGCAATGGGTTCCCCAACTACTCCAGAAAGCGTTAGGATGGTGATTGAGTAAACTAAGTGGTAAGAAACATAAATACAACTAAAGTGCAATAAAGACGATAAAGATAGAATAAAGATATGTAAAAATCAGTTTTTTGATTGATTGAGTTGTGTCTATTCTGTACACATGATCCTACATTTTACTACAATAAATAAGACGTGATCCCCCTATGTTAGCCACTAAATTACCTACTAAATCCACTAGCCAACTATGAGGAGGTGGTGCCGATTTTTGCTCCTTAATTTCCTCTTGCACGATCAATGGCATTTCCCTCTAGCTGTTGCTGGTTGTTATAGCTTCTTGGGGTCTGGGATGTTCTTTGACTTAGTCTTTGAGGCATCCAAATATGTGTGGGTCTTAGTCGTTCCTTGAAATTATGACTCAGCTAGGCTACCGTAATAGCCGATGAAGCTTTTCGAGCCGAAGGCTAGGACTAATAGATTCAGCTATGAGTCAGTTCGGTCATCGACTTAGCATTCTGTCGCTTGCTCCTTTTGAGGTTTCCACCTTCGGCTGTCACTTGATTCAGCTACACACTTAAAAGTATTTTGAGTGTTAACAATTGCCTCCTACATTAACTCGAGTGCAGCTGTTAAGTTGATGTATTAAAAAACAGTCATCGTTTCGTGTGGCAGCTGCAGGTGTCATTTCAATCACTTTTTCTTAAATATATGCAATGATGATTTTCTCTGAAAAATTTCCTCCTTTTAACCGAGACATCTCGACTTCCCACTGAGTTTTAGCCGCACGTTTGAAAGAAAAGGAGTCCCAATGCGTGTGAGCCATATCTTCCAAAAGGGAAAGGGATATTTAAAGGGAGACGTCCCTCCCAGAGGTTTCTCACTTAGTCATCAGCCGTTCCCAAATTCCTTTGCGCCTCCAGAAAACCTCTATTTTCTTAATCAGAGAACCATGTCTTCATCTTCCTTTCTATCTCAGGGATCAGATAACACCGATTTGGTTGCTGGTGAACTAACCCCTACCTTTGCCTTTATCGATAAATATTTGGTTCTTGCTCCTTATGGTACATCTGAACAAGGCGACCTCCTTCTTTATCGGTATCTTAGCCTGACAAACTATGACCTTTCTATTACCTGTGATTGGTTCACCGGTGATCGTTGTCCGGCTGGCCTGCGTACTTGGCTGGCCAAGATTACCAACTATTCTGGTTGGTTGGAACGAGTGAGGTCAGCCAGAAAGGCCGAATGGAGATGCATGGGTCTCTATGACACCATTGCGCTGCCGGAGTTTTACCTACCCTGCAACATTGGTCTGCCTTCATTGGTTATTGGTCGACTATTGTGAACGCATTTGTTTTCCCTTGGGGGATGATACAAGGATGTCCTAAACCACTAGACGATGGGGGCCTGCCCCATACTGCTTGACGTAATGGCGGTACTTGGCCTTCCGATACTCCTCTCTTAGGCGGTATAGATGTTGCCGATTTGGGCATCAAGGTCTCAAAGAATTCTTTCGGCTATGGCCACTTCATGGGCAATAACAATCGAGTATCACCTCTCTCAGTCGATAATGCCGAGTATCATGCTTTCCTGCTTTTTTGGTTCAACTGATATTTTTTCTACACAGGGTCTTGTGCAGTTGTGAAGGAACTGGAAATTTATGCGGCGTTAGACGTTTTGGGGGAAGATGTCAACTAGGCATCTCTCTTTCTGACTTATCTTTATATGACTCTTGACGATGCCCAGGCAAGGTTAAGGGACTCCAAAAATCATGATACCTTAGCCGGTCCCCTGTGGTTCCTTCAGCTGTAGATCACTCTGTATTTCCCGGAGTTTATTCTTGATGGTTTTGATGACCGTCGTTTTCCATTAAACCCGTCGGTGCTAGCCGATACTCTTCAGAAAATCCTCATCGTGCCCAGAACGCTTTCGCTGCGGTCTCCATCCTGCATGGTCTGTCTCGAGACCATTACATAGATTGGCAATCGGTCCTTGAAAGATGGGCCACCACCAATTGGGTCCATCAAGTAGACGATGACAACCTTACATTCTCCCAATGGAAAACTATAGCCCTCACATGGGGGTGTATTCTTACGGCTAGAGATCTGTTGGGTGGTTTGAAGTCCACTTTTAGGAATAATAAATTGACTACGGAGTCCTATCGGCCAAACTTTGTGGCAAGGCAATTCGGTCTGACTCAACACCTATCATGGCCTTACTGCAGTATTGTCAGTTCAACCCAACCTTGCATTCTTGATGCAAAACAGGCAAAGAAAATAGCCGATCACAATCTTGATAGGCTCGCCCTATTTGACTAGTAGCCGTTTCCCCCGAGAGCAAATACCATTGTTGCTTTTGATGACTGGTGGAATACGACAAAGAAGAAATTCTTCCAGTCTCTTCAAGACGTCTACTGTGATCGGCTGGTCTTGTCAAAGAAGAATTCCCTAATTTTTGCAACCGCCTATAATTACATGGTTTTGGCTCTAAGTTACTTATTTACTTTACACAAAATGGCCAAAGATAGCCATGATGAGGCAGTCAATGATATGCAACACTTAGGGTCTCTTCGGCAAGAGAAGAACCACATTCAAACTTCTTTCAATGAGGTGAATGCAGAAAGGCAGCAGAATGTCAGCCGAAGGAATGTCTTGCAAGAACAACTGTCAAAACTGCGAGATGAATTGGAGAGGATCCAGTCGGAGATAAAGGTTATTACTCCGGCTATAGGTGCCTTGGAATCAACTATTAAGGCCCAAGATTCCTCCCATTCTTCTTTGTTTTGGCAGGGCATTCATTTGGATAACAAGATCCGGGAGCTCGGTAACCAATATGTAGTTTGGGAATTGGATCAGAAAGTGGGTAGTGAACGGCTGGCCCAACTGGAGAATGAGTGGTCTGTGTGGAAAAATAGACTTGCTCAAGCAATGCCAACACTCCCTGCTAGTCTTTCCACAATGGTATCCGATGGAACTTATTCTTCGGTTATGACTACTCATTTGCCAATTGATCCCGTTGCTTAGTTGTCAGCCGACATCCTCATGGACTTGCAATTGGAAGACATCTCAGCTTCTGTTACTCAAGAGGTATTGTCAGAAGTCGAACAACAGCCAGAGGACACTCTAACGGTCGACACTCAAGCTTTTATCGAGACCCCATCAGTTGTAGTGGTTGAGACTTTATTGGATGTGGGAGGGTGGGTCCCAGAAAAAGTAGGACCGGATGAGGTAGTAGCTATTTGTGCGGCTGAATATGGAAAAGAAACTGTGGCTACCACAGACGACCAAGCAGCCGTAGATTCGGCTAATCCTGAGATTTCTATAACTGATAACGTAGCGCAACCTCCAACTAGTGAAATACCAACTAACTTGGCTTCCTAGTTTTATTGACCCCAAATCGAATGGTATATTTTTTGTGACCAGGCAGCCGGTTTGTGTCTATTATTTACTCTTGCATTCCCCAAATCGAAGGGAAGTACTTTTCATTTTTTTGATGTGACTGTGACCAGGCCGCCGGCCTGTGGCTATCATACATTCATGTCTTCCCCAAATCGAAGGGAATTAGTTTCTTCTGTGCGGCTGGGCAGTCGGTTTGTCGCTGTTATTACTCATGCATACCCTAAATCGAAGGGTAATACTTTTTAAGTACTTGTTATTTACGTTTCTGTCAAGCTCTTCATCATGCATGTTTATTTGTCGATACGCGTTACTAGCAATCCGTTGGCTTACTACGAAGGGTCCTTCCCAATTCGGTGACCACTTGCCAAATTTACAATCTTTCATTCCAAGTGGCAATACGATTTTCGAAACCAAGTCTCATTCGGAGAACCTCTGAGGCTTAACATGTTTGTTGTATGCTTTAGCCATTTTCCATTTACCAGATTCGATTCTTTCTTGGGCCATCAGTCGATCTTCATCTAGCTGATCTAACTCCATTAGCATGGCCTGCTGATATTCTTCTAAGCTTAAAGAACTCTGCTTGGCCACCCGTAATGACATGACATTAATCTCCAAGGGAAACACTACATCTTGGCTATAGGTGATCTTATAAGGTGTCATCCCAATAGTTGAAGACTTAGAGTTTCTGATTGTCCAAATAGCTTCATCTAAAGTGAGATGCCATATTGCCGGTTTATCCTCTACGTTTTTACTGATTATGTCCACAAAAGCTTGTTAGCTGCCTCAACTTGTCCATTCGCCTGTGCATAATAAGGCGAGGATGTGATCATCTTGATCCCAAATTTCTCAGCAAAGGCTGCCACCTTAGAACCAGTGAACACCGTCCCTTGATCGATTGTAATTATCTCAGGAATACCATATCTATATATGATCTGGTATTGGATAAACTGAATGGCATCTATCTGATGTACCTTCTTCATCGGCTGTGCCTCTACTCATTTAGTGAAGTAATCGGTTGCCACAATAATGAAATTATGTCCTTTAGCCGATTGTGGGTGAATCTTGCCAATGAAGTCTATAGCCCATCATCTGAAAGGCCAGGGCTTCACGATCGAGTGCAACAACTCGGCTGGTACCCGTTGGATTGGTCCATGTCTCTGACACTCTTCACAATCTTTGCGTATTGAAAGTAATTGGCCGTGATGGTAGGCCAATAATAGCCATGACGATAAATCAACCACTTTATCGTTGGCCCGACTCTGTATGATCCATAGATTCTTTCATGAACTTCTCCCATGACTCTTAAGGCCTCTGCCTTATCAATGCACTTGAGTAGCACTCCATTTACGCTCCTTTTGTAAAGATCATCATCAATGAGCAAATACTTCAAGGCTCTCCTCTTAACATTAAGGTGCTTGCAAGTGGAATGATCTTTGAAGTAGCCGATTAACACTTGCTTCCGCGAGTCGATCTGGTCCATGGCTAATACTTCGACTGGTAACTCATCATACTCTAGGGTGAGTAGAGACTTCCTAAAGCCAGAAGCTTCTTGTGCTAAGTCGTTAGCCTCAACATTCATTCCCCTGGGAACATAACTTAACGTACGTGATGTGAACCTACTAAGTAACCTGCTAGCCATTTTGTAACGGGCAAACAAATTTGGATCTTTGCAGCTTGATACCAACTGAGAGTCTCCACGAATCTTGATGCAATTTGCTTTCATAGAGATTAGGAGTTTGAGTCCTATGATGAGAGCACCGTATTCAGCTTGGTTATTTGTTATGTCAGAATCTAATCGATAAAAGAACCTCTACGTTTCATCTCTAGGATCGATTATCATTATTCCGGCTCCGACTCCCTTATTGCTTCTTGACCCATCAAAAGTTAGCGTCCAAGAGACAATGTTCATACATGAAGTAAAGGTGGCGCTTGGGTCCTCCACATCTATACAAGGGTGGTCTGCCAAGAAATTAGCTACCGCCTGACCTTTGATAGCCTTGAGTGGCCTATACTCGAGAGAAAATGCAGAGAGCTTAATTGACCATTTCACTAATCGTCCTCGAAAAATAGGTCTATTCAATTAAGTACCGGATGATGTCAATCTTACACAAAATGTGAACCACATGTGGCATTAGATAGTGTTCAAGTTTTGTACAAGCATAGAATAAGGACAAACAAAGTTTCTCTATAGGGGTATATCTAGTTTCAACTTCATTGAGCTTTTGACTAAGATAGTAAACTGCTCTTTCGATTCCATTATCGACATCCTGTTCTAACAGGCAGGCGATAGACAAATCTGCAGTCGAGATGTACAATTTCAACGGTTTCCCTGGCATGGGAGGCACTAGTACAGGAGGAGTTTCTAGGGCCTTTTTAATTTGGTCAAATTCCTCTTGCTGTTCCGGTCCCCATACTAGTTATTCTGACCCTTTAAGCCTAAGCAAAGGTGAGAAAGCCTTTATTTTGCCAGCTAAATTAGATATGAACGTCTTTAGGACGTTGATCTTCGGTAACAGGCTTTGTAACTCCTTCTTTGTTCTGAGTGGTGCGGATTCCATTACCGCCCGAGCTTTGTTATGATCTATCTCAATACCTTTATTTTGTACCAAGAAGCCCAGGAAGTTGCCAGCCGATACTTCGAACATGCACTTGGCTGTATTCATTTTAAGATTATGAATCCTCATTCTTTTTAGTGCTTGTTCAAGATCGGCTAAATGATCTTTGAAGTCCTTAGACCTCACCACCACATCATCAATGGAAGATGGCGTTCATTGCCCTCTAATAAATAGCACCAGCATTCTTCAGACCAAATGGCATAACTACCCACTCGTAAATGCCTAAGGATCTTGGATACCTAAAAGCAGTCTTATGAGTATCCTCCTCGGCTAATACTATCTGATTATAGCCGGAGTATCTATCCATGAATGTCAGTACACCATTAGCAGCAGCAGAATTGACTAGCATATCGGTTATGGGCATGACGTATTCATCTTTGGGAGTGCCTAGATTTAGGTTCCTGTAAACAATACATACCCGAACCTTGTTATTTTTCTTCTTGACTGGCATAATGTTTGCCAACCATTCCACATACCGAGCCGTTCTGATAAACCCGACCTTCAGCAGTCGTTCAATCTCAGCTTTAATTTGAGGCATCAGCTGAGGGTGATAGGTGATCGGTTGGCTTCGGAACAAAGTTAGCTCTCGGCCATGGTGAAGATAATAGGAAAGGGTTTGTTTTTCTAAGAGCCAAAGTTGAACTCAAACTTCTAGACCCTCCCATTGTGGTAACCGAGTAGGAGAGGGGATGCATTTGGCTTCTCTAGACTTCATCTTCATGGAACTAGTTTAGAATCTTCCATTCCTTGCACCAAGGAATGGTTCTCGGCCAACCGTCCTTCTTCTCTAGGTCGAGGTTGACTTGCTATTGAATGGCCTTCTTCGAAGCTTCTTGTCCTTGCCATTTTGTCAGCCAAATCATCCCTTGTCTTTGCCATGGTGTATTCTCAGCCAACTCACCTCTTGTCCGTGCCATCTTGGTCGGGTCCCTTCTCGGCTTCAACATTCCTTTACAAAGCATTGAATGTGTCCTAAGGCAAGCTAAGAGTTATTACATGATCTTAATATCTCCTTAAGAGAACTATTATCCAGTCTAGAATTTAAAGACAACAAAAATAAATACAAGGTCTCGACCAAGACTGACACAAAAGGCCGAATAAAAGCATGTCCCTTTAAGAAAATTAAGTTATGGTTCCTAATCCACCTCATATTCCATGCTATTCTCGGCCCTTAACCGTGGGTTGATGGCCAATCTTTGACACCCTTATTTTTTTTAGTTAATACTTAAATTGAGAAGCTAAGTTCGGACCATTCTTTCATAAATCTCCCCTTCTTGGAAAGAATGTGTCCTCAAATTCGGGTGGTTCAAGTATGAAGTCATCTTAGGAACATAACATGTTGGACATAGTCCGTTGCTCAGATTTTTCGTCTCACATAAGCCACTTCGGGACCTAGCCAATAAGCTACTTCGTCTCAAGTAGCCTTCCCATTCAATCAAGTCATCATAAGACCATGGTTTGTGGTGCGTTATTACCAACCTTTCATCACAAGGAGTCACGGCTCGGGGTTCTATCATTTAGTTGGCACCAAGCTCTTGCTCAATTTCCTCTCGGGTATTTATCGGTGGAGATCTTATTTTGAAGCCGGGGTTTGAAGACATGTTGGCTCCACACAATTCATTCACGTAAGGACTTATTCTTGACCATGGAATCTCGATCCTTAAGGTGAGGTTGTAGACCAATCGGAGACCAATGTGCACCTCCCAAACTTCATCTGGTTTTGGCACTACCAAGAGAGGTACCGTGTCGGAGCTATGACATTTTTAGTCATCCTTATTGCTTATTTGTTCTTGGTCTTAACATCCATAGGTTTGATGAACGGAAAATGAGCTTCTTGAAAATAAATCAAGAGTAAGTTCATTATCTTCTCTTAGTAGAATTTCGGATGTGTTGCCCTTCGGAAATTCCATGTCAACTCCTTCCTCCACCCGTGCTTGCTCATATAATTGGTTGACAAAGAAGGTACCGACCATTTCCTCAACTTGGTACAACATATTGGTAAAGAAAGCCCAACCTTGCTTTGTTTCTTCATCGTACTTCAGAATATGATCCTAGATAGGGATCAGACGTGAAACAAGGCTCAGTTGTTTCTTTCGGATCATCATATGGAGGGAGGGATCTTCTGAGGACTAACTCACAAATAGGATCATTGTTGCTTGATGGTAGCTCGGTGGTTGGCTCATTCGGTATGGCATCTCCCGAAACCTCTACTGGTTCCTTCAAGCCAGCATCTTCAAAGATCCGTTCCTCTCTATATGCCAAGTTATTGATGGCACTCCTCTTTATGGACTCGTCCTCTTCTTTCCGTGCCTTGGCCCTGTCTTGGTGCTTTTGTTCTTGTTGAATCTTCATTTCCTTTACCTTACTTGGTGACAAAGGTATTAACCGGATGTCCCTACTATCCTTGTGAAAGTAGTAGGTGTATGTTTTCCATCGTGTATGGTTTTCTGGTCATATTGCCACGGTCTTCCCAACAAGATATGTCATGCATCCATTGGAAGGACGTCACACCAAATTTCATCAACATATCCTCCAGTTCGAAAATTTATAAGGGATTGGGTGGAAACCTTGAGCCCATTCTCCTTGTTTACCCACCGGAGCTTGTAAGATTTAGGATGCTCTCGGATTAGTAGTTGTAGTTTTCCTACCACCCCGATGGACACCATGTTCACACAACTTCCTCCCTCAATAATCAAACTACACACTTTATCTTTCATCTTGCAATGTGTGTAGAAGATTTGTTCTCTTTGATTTTTGTCGAGTTCCTCCAATTGTGCACTTAGCACATGTTGAAGAACTAGGCTTACACCATCTTCCGCGTGAGCCTCATTTTCTTCTTTGCTCTCTTCCATCTCGGATTCTTATATAATAAAGGCATCGCCACTTTCCTTGTATTCTTTATGTGTCATAGCTCTCGGGTTTGGACATTCTTTAGCAAAGTGCCCGAGCCCTTGACATTTGAAAAAACACATTCTTCCTCGCTCAATACCTTTGTCAACTTCCATTTTCCCCTTTTCATTGTTTACATCGTCTTGTTTGTACAAGTGATTAGAATAGGACGTGCTAACCTTCTCCTTAGCAATTGCAGTCTTAGTGTAAGGTCTTGTGACAACCTTCTTTTGTTGCCGCTCGAACCTAAGTTCTAGATGGCAGACATCTTTGAATGTAGTGTAAGTGGACACTTCCACTTTCTCTTGGATTGACGCGCTTAGTCCACCAATTAACCGTGCGATACGTTGCATCTCTTTTTCTTCTAAGTCACACAACATTTTGACCTTCTCGAATTCCCAGATGAATTCTTCAACCTTAAGAACACCTTTCCGAAGCTTGGTGAGTTTAAGGTATAGATCTTGTTCATATTTCCTTGGCAAGAATTTCCTTTTTAAATACTTCTTCAATTTTCCCCAAGAATCAAGCTTGGGCTTGTCGTGCCTTCTGCAGCTCACCTTTAGGTTATCGTACTACACGGAAGCAAAGGACTTGAGCTTCAATGTGGATACTATGAAACATTGTTGATCGTCATATTGGTTGAACTCAAAAAGTCTTTCTATGGCTCTTAGCCATTTGAGAACTCTCCCGGTTCCAAAATATCGTCAAAGGTTGGAAGGTCGAATCGTAAGGTCCGGTCATTGCCTCTTTCAAGTCTTGGTTCTACTTGTGAGTCATCTTCAACATGAAGGGGGTTGTTTTCGGAAAATTCCTCCCCTGATTCAACATCATTGATGACTACACTATTTGCGAATTCTCTTCTCAGTTGCATTTGTTCCGCAACCATTTCGGATAGGGCCCTCATAAGTTCGTCATTTACTTGTATCATAACATCAAAGCGTGGGATGGAATTGTCTCGCTCTAATACCAATCTGATGCAAGTAAGAAGGGGTGTTGATGTGTAAGTGGGTCAGGTTTTGGTTGTGTCGGGTTAACCTGAAAAATGATACCAAAATAGGAGTCTCGGGTTCTCGGTTTGGTTTGACAGTGTGGTGTTTGGTGGTTGTTTTAGGTAGTTTTAGGGAGAGTTGGGCTTAGGCATTTTGTGGGGTTGTTGTAGACACGCTCGGGTTATTTTGATAGTCAGGTCTTTGTCGTTGAATGATGGCAAGGCAACGGAATAGAACTGAAATAGTAGGGTTCTCGGTAAGGTGTGTTATGCGGAAAGTTTGGTGTTGTCGAGTTTGGATGGTCGTATATGGGTGGTTTCGGTTAAGAACCTTTGAAGGGAGTGCTTGTGAAGTACTGTGAGAGGTGAGGATGATTAGTATATAGCGGGTTGGGTAAGGGTTTAACACGAGTTACAAAATACAAGCTCGAGTGAAAGGTGGTTGATATTTGGTTAAGTGTTTGGTTCGGTTGTTATGGGTTAAGTAAGGTGCGGTTGATATGTCAAGGATATAGACATAGGACTTTTAATGACCGAGCCGACACCAAGAGAAAGGTGGCCTATTTCACAAGGTCAAGCCCGGGGTTGCTAAGTACAAACCCGTGAACAAGCCAAGTAAGGATGGTAAAAAACCTTAAAGATAGACCCATGGCTTAGGTTAGGTCGGATCACAGAAGTTCCGTCGTTCACTTACCACCAAGGGGGTTCCTTAAAGATATACCAGGGCTTGGGCTTAGTCAAGTCACACAAGCCTAAACCAAGCTTACACCGAAGTGAGGGGTTGGTTCACACAAAAACCGTGATCCACACAAGGACCAAATAATGTAATCAACACTAAAGTTTATATTTCTTTAACTCAAAAACTGATTTTTACATTCATCCTAAGGGTCCTATTTATAGTAGAGTAAGGACCATTCTAGAAGAATATCAAAGGACACAAAATTACAAGCCAATCGGCCGAATGGGAACAAGGGAAGGGGATCGGTTGGCTTGGGAACAAAGTTAGCTCTCGGCCAAGGTGAAGATAATGGGTAAGGGTTTGGTTTTTCTTGGAGCCAAAGTTGAACTCAAACTTCTTTACACTCCTATTGTAGTTACCGAGTAGGAGAGGGGATGTATTTGGCTTCTCTAGACTTCATTTCTTGGAACTAGTTTAGAAGCTTCCATTCCTTGCACCAAAGAATGATTCTCGGCCAACCTTCCTTCTCCCCTAGGCCGAGGTTGACTTACTATTGAATTCTTGAAAGCTTCTTGTCCCACTTACATATGAATACAAGTTCCAAAACACTTTCAGCACCTGCATATAACAAGAATAGTCCCTCTTACAACACAACACCATTAGCAATTCAATTACATTAATTCGATATTCAACTTACTAACTACTAATAATCAAGTGCTTCTAAGACATCACTAGCCCATATACAACACTTATATTTTCAACACCGATATCATTATAAGAGCAGCCTTACAACACTATATAGCACCCATCAATTCATCGAACGACAAGCTCATTTTATAATTAATCGGAAAGCATCTCCCCTGGCCCCTTTACTTCCTCAAGTTCATAACAACATCAAAAACACACAAACACCATCAATCTACACGTCTGTCACCCCTACATATAAACCAGCCCCTAAACAACATGCTACAACCATATTACTAAGTAATAAAGGAGAGACAAGCTCTTGAGGCTATAACATAATGGTGCTCTCCACACCCAATCTTCCATTAACTGCAAACAAGCTCTAAACAAGCTACCAAACCCCTTCCATGCAATTCAAAATAGCCCAAAAGAACAACTAAATCAGCAAGTAAAACCGGAATACACAGCTTCCGATCAATGTCATGTGAGTTCTAACTAAATACACGTCTAGGATGCTCAAAAGAGCTTAAAAAGAAGAATAGGGGCAGTATCTTACCTTGATGTCCAATTCTTTGATTTTTCTTTACTTTCTTCCATTTAAACATCCCTCAAACAACTAGAATAGAGAAACAATTCAGCCCAAATACCACACGATAGCGGAGAAGAAAACCCAATCTGAAAAACTTAAATCTTCTTTCCTTAACCGAGGAAAGGGACTTTCTTGGGCTGTTTGGTGTAGAAAGCACTCTAAGTACTTAGGCAAGAAGAGAAACCACATGAAAACTCTTTCATACAAACCAACCCCTAAACAACATGCTACAACCACAATTACTAAGTAATAAAGGAGCGACAAGCTCTCGATGCTATAATATAATAGTGCTCTACGCACCCAACCATCCATTAACTGCAAACAAGCTCTAAACAAGCTACTAGACCCCTTCCATGCCATTCAAAACAGCCAAAAAGAATAACTAAATTAGCAAATAAAACTTGAACTCACAGCTTCCGATCATCGTCTTCTGAGTTCCAACTAAAAACATGTCTAGGACGCTCAAAAGAGCTTTTAAAAGAATAGGGGCAACATCTTACCTTTCCATCCAATTCCTTGATTTTCTGTACATGTTGCCATTTAAAATTCTCCCAAACAACTATTATAGAGAAACAATTCAACATAAATACCACACGACAGCAGCGAAGAGAACCCAAGCTTAAAAATATAATCTTCTTACCTTAACAGAGGAAAGGGACTTCCTTGGGCTGTTTGGTGTAGAAAACATATTAAGTGCTTAGGAGAGAAAACAAAGCACATGAAAACCCCTTCACACCATGGAAGAGGAATGAAACAAATAATCTTTTCCTTTTAGAACCCTAGGAGAAAGAAAGGGTGGCTGCTTTGGGTTAGGAGAGAGAGAGAATTTATGGATCTTTCTTTGCTGAGGGAATGTGAAAAATGGCTAGATATTGACCTTAATGAGGTCACTTGGTCGAACATATATTGCCCCTAATGGACCCCTCTTTATCCACCGAATTGGGCCACTTATTGAGCTTTAATTTGGGCCTCTCTCTTATTTCCCATTAATTTGGTCCACATACTCTAAGTATGTAATACACCTACTTGTCACATACTTAACGTAGAAGTTTTCTGATTTCCTCTAAGCACGTGAGTCATGCTCATTTATTAAGTAGGACATGAAGCAAGTGGGACGTGTAAGCAAGTTGGACGTGTGAGCAAGTAGCTCAAGCACATAGGACGTCTAAGCAAGTATGTGAAACTAGTAGGTCGTCTACTTTTATCCGACATCTCATCCGTGTACGAATCTCATTTACTTTAACTAAGATTAATAAAATACATACACTTGGACCCTTAGGGTTGTACAACCATTATATGCGTCAAATACCTTACGGCACATTCTCAACACTCTTTCAACCGAACATAAACTTAATAATGATCTTGTTTCTCCAAAACTATATCGACTAATTTATGACACACCTTATTATAGAAATGTGGGGTGTTACAGAAATGTACTCTTGACGACGAGCAGATAATGTAAAACATTTAATCAATAGGATAGAACACAAGTATCTTTTTAGCGACTAGTAGTAGAGTTCTTATTGGGAAGCATTTTGTAGTTGTCGTGATTAGGGTTATTATTCCAAAAACATACCTCGTCATTGTAAATATTTGAGTTCCACGAGTGCTTGTATGTTCTACTAATGATTATCTACATTATACAAACGATTTGTATCAATAACTGATTTATAGGGTATAAGAAAGTTCATTTAGACATTATGTCGAACAACTTATGCGCATGGAATTGATGTTATGTGTTATACTGGATTCTATACATGTATCAACACCATAACCTTTACAAATCCGCTTCATTAATCTCCTTAACTCATAAAACAAGGATTTACCATCCCCACAACTTAATAACATAAACAAAACATCCCAACAATAACCTATCCTCGTTCCAAGTTAACAAACATTTATTCTATGGAATTTTCCTCAACAATCATTTCTGAACACTTGTATAGGCCTTTTCCTGAAAGAGGTCGAATAGTTCCTGATGGATTCCCACGTGAAACACTTTGGATCGACAAAGTATGATCAATTCCAAGAAATTTTTGAATTGGAAACTTGCTCAAATTGGATTCTTTCGATTTCCATAACGAAGATATATTTACAAAGTTGTTCCAATATTAAGGATAAGAATATGGAGACGAAACTTACCTTCAACCTCAATAATTAGTCGAAATCTAATGTTACTTCACTACAAAGTATTCTCCAAATTCAATGCAACAAGAAGGAAGACCATCTATGATGATTAAGGGATTCTCTACATCGGATTTGCATAGTTTATCTTTGGTTTCACGTTGAAACAAATCATGAGAAATCTCTTATAGAGTGTTTGAGAGCTACTTAGAATTGTATAAATGAAAGGAGATAATCTTAAGTCGAGTTGGGGGTCTATTTATAGGAGAATTAAAAATTGGCACTAATATATCCCAAGACTAGCCTTGTGACTAGCAAGACCTTTCTGCATCTCGCAGGAACTTCCCGCATCTCGCAAGACATGTCTTGTGCCCCAAAAATAAATCTCAACTACTGCGGCTCCTCTACATCTTACAGACACTTCCTGCGAGTCACAGGTTGTGCTCTGCGATTCACAGAGTATCCCGGGAAGTGACGCTTCATCAATTGTTTGTTGAAACTTATTTTTGTTGATCTGCTATGTGTTAAACCATGTCCAAACTTACTCGATACATCTGTAAACCTTTATAAACCTCTTGGAGGGGTCCTACCATCACCAGGCATATGCTAGCTACATTATGATAATGACGACGCACGAAAATATGAGGTGTAACATCCTTCTCCCCTTAAGAACATTCGTCCTCGAATGTACAAAAAAAATTCTAACTCTCTAGATTTCTTAAAATTTCAGTAGAGTTTCCTCTGTAAACAGGACTATCCAAAGCCTGTCAAGCAGCCAGAATACACAATTAATGCCAAACAGGGCCACAAAACAGCATAAAATAACTATATCGGCCCCACACGATCCTATCTATTAAGAAATCAAAAGGGTTAGCCATAACTTACCTCAATTGTTAATTGCTGAAGCCTGGGTTGTATCTGCCACATTTCTCCCAACAACATCGCCTATTTAAGATATATAGGATAAACTTTATAAATATGATACAAATAGAGAAATCATATTGCACGAGTGTTAATATAACTTCATGTCCTTTTCAAATGAGTACATTATGACTTCATGTCCTTTTCAGCCTCCCACATCATCTCCTCCACATTATTGTTCCTCCAAAGTACCTAAACTAAAGCTACTTCTTTGGTATGTAACTTAAGAACCTGAAAATCTAAGAGAGGAAACAGGGATTTCCTCGTACAATAAGTCCTTTGTGATTTTGACATTCTCTATAGAGGTAGCATGAGAGGGATTGCCTAACCACTTTCAAAGCATGGACACATGAAACACCGAATGGACTACTTCCAACTTTGGATAATTCAAGCCTGTAAGCCACTTGGTCATTTCTTTTAACGATCTTATATGGTCTAACGTACTTGGGGCTAAGATTACCCTTATTACCGAACCTCATCAAGTCTTTTATAGGTGACACCTTCAGAAATACCCAATCACCAACAACAAACTCTAAGTCTTGGTGCCGATTATCTGATTAGCACTTCTGTCGACTCTAGGCGGTCAACAATCGCCCCAGAATCAATTTCACCTTCTCTACTGCTTGCTGCACTAAATCAGGTCCCAACAATGTTTTTTCACCTACATCAAACCAGCTGATAGTAGACCTACACTTTCGCCCATACAAGGCTTTATGTAGTGCCATGTTAATACTGGAGTGGTAGTTGTGTTATTAGCAAACTCAATAAGCAGCAAATGATCTTCCCAAATTCCTTTGAAACCCAAGACACATGCTCATAGCATATCCTCGAGCATCTGAATAGTGCGCTTGGCTTGTCCGTATGTTTTGCGAATGGAAAGCTGTGCTGAGATTAATTTGAATAACCAAACCTCTCGGAAAGGACCTCTAGAAGTTAACTATAAATGTGGCACGCATTTCAGATATAATAAAAACTAAAACTCCATGAAGGCAGACTATCTATTTGATGTATTACTTGGCGTAATCTTTATCTAAATAGGTAGATCTAACATGTAGAAAATGGGCTGATTTTGTAAGCCGGTCAATAATAACCAAGATAGAATCAAACTTCCAAAGAGAATTAGGTAACCATGTAATGATATCTATATTGATTTCCTCCCATTTCCATATCCGAATTTCTATATTATGAAGCAACCCTCCAGGTTTCTGGTGCTCAACCTTAACTTACTGGCCATTTGGACATTGGGCCATGAACTCTGCAATATTCTTCTTCATATGGTTCTACTAGTAGATCTGCTAAAGGTCATGGTACATCTTAGTAGAAACAAGATGAATATAATACCTAGACTGGTGAATCTCTGCCATAATTCGCGCTTGGAGTCCCCAACATCAAGTACACATAATCGACCCTTATATTTAAGAACACCATCATCTGACAGCTCAAACAACTGCTTCTTCTAAAATAGGACCCCTTCTCTTATTTTGACCAACTCTGGATCATCGAACTACGTTGCCTTTACTTCTGCCACTAATGATGATTCTGCATCATTATGAACTATAGTACCTCCGTCACCTGTATCAAGAAATCGTACACTTAAGCTGGTCAATCGACACAGATCTTTGGTCATCTCCATCATATCAACTTCTACATGCCTCTGGCTACCCATTTAATTATGACATAACGAATTGGCTACAATATTTGCTTTGTTGGGGTGGTACAAGATATCAACATCATAGTCCTTCAGCAACTCAAGCCACCTCTGATGCTTCAGATTCAACTCTTTCTACCTGAATATATATTGTAAGCTCATATGATCTGTAAACAAATCAATATAAACCCCGTATAAAGAGTGATGCCATATCTTTGGGGAAAATATAACGGGTAACAACTCAAGATCATGAGTCGTGTAATTCTGCTTGTGCTTTCTTAGCTGCCTTGAGGTATATGTGATAATCTTATTGTGCTACATCAGAACATAACCATGCCGACTCTAGAGGCATCACAATAAATAGCATAACCCTCAGAACCTTATGGAAGTGCTAGGACAGGTGTTGATGTCAACCTATCTTTTAACTCTTGAAAAATCATCTCACAAGCATTGGGCCAATCAAACTTAGCTGCCTTGGAAGTCATCTTAGTATTTGGAGCGGCAATAGAGGATAAATTCTCCATGAATCTCCGCTAATAACCTGCCAAGCCTAAGAAACTAGGCACATTAGTAGGAGTTACGGGCCTTGGATGATATTTCATGGCCTCTATCTTCTGGTTATCACCTTTAACGCCCTCTTCTAATATTGTATACCCGAGGAAGGCCACCGAATTCAACTAGAACTCGCATTTGGAAAATAGCGTATAGCTTATAATCTTGGAGCTTCTGCAACTCCGCTCACAGATAATCTGCATGCTCTAATTCTATTTGAGAATACACCAGAATGTCATCGATAAACATAATCACAAAGATATCCAGAAACGGCTTGAACACCCGATTCACGAAATCTATGAAAGTTGTTAGTGCATTAGTAAGACTGAAGGACATAACAAGGAACTCATAGTTGCCATATCTAGTGCTAAAAGTGGCCATATTTAGTCCTAAAAGCAGTCTTCGAAATATATTTCTCCTTAAACCTCAACTGATGGTATCCATACCTAAGATTGATTTTTGAGAAATATTTGATACCTTATAACTGGTCAAACAAGTCGTCAATCCTGGGGAGCAAATATTTATTATTTATACTGACCTTATTCAACTGACGGTAATCAAAACACATCCTCAGCGTGCCATCTTTCTTACCAACAAACAATATAGGTATGCCCCAAGGTGAAATACCGGGCCTAATAAAGCCCTTCTTTAACAAATCTTTCAACTGTGATATTAACTCTTGTAGTTCACCAGGGGCCATCATATAAGGAGGAAGAGATATAAGATGGGTGTTTGGAAGCACATCAATAAATAAATCAATTTCTCTTTGGGAGGAATTTCAGGGAGTTCATTGGGAAATACGTTGGGAAATTCATTAACAACAGGGATAGACTGAAGGGTTGTAGGTTTTTCCTCTCCATCCTCTACTCGTACCAAATTACAGATATATCCATTTGAAATCATTTTCTGTGCCTTAAGGTAGGAAATAAACCTCCCCGTAGGCGCTGCAGCATTACCTTTCCATTCAATAACAGGTTTACCTAAAAAATTAAAACAAACAATCTTCGTCCAACAATCAACATTAGCATAATAGGAAGCTAACCAATTGTTACACCTCGTAAGATTAAGACGATAATTAAGAACGTCATTAAGAAATCAAGATTCGGATATTGAATATAAGGAACGTTTACATATGTTAATACAGGAAATTAGTGTATAAGCGGATGCTATCCCGGAATAGTATTGTATAAAAAAAATTATGACATTGAGGATACGAGGCTTATGAAATTCTCGGGAATTAAAAGAAGTGAGTTTGAGATTTACTAATTGAAGAACTTGGGGGCCAAAGTGTAAAGGAAAAAAATCAGATTTTTCATATAACCTTACACCAACCTCTTCATCTTCTTCCTACACTTAAACAAAAAAACCAAACTCTCCTCTTATTCTCTCCTCCAAACTAATCCGAAAATTACCCTCCACCCATAACCAAAATTAAGGTTGTTATCTTCTCTTCCTAGACTACATTTTTCACCAAAAATTAGAAGCAAAACAACACCAAAAACAGTGGCGAAAACAGTGGCAAAACAGCCACTGTTCGGGCCGAAATCTGCCCAGAATTTTTGAATTTTTGGGATGAAATTTTGGAAGAAAAACGTGTAGGGATGATGGCTTAACATTGTAGAACACTTGCATGTCAATTGAAGTTGAAGAAGTGAACAAAAAGGAGGAGAAAAATTACAAAACAGTGAGAATTTTCGGACAAACAGTGGCAGAAAATTTGCGGACTATTTTGACGAATTTGAGGTATAAAAATTCTTCTTTCTATGATATAATTGGAATGCATGTTGTTAGAATTAAGGTAATGAATTTGTGGTAAGGAAGAATTGGAATTTAAGCATTGCATGTGACCATTTTGGGCTAGTTGCCAATTTGAGATAGATTTTGGTGTTGTTGGATTCGTTGGTTATTGTTGTTATTATTATCACTAATTGCATGATGAAATTGAAAGGAAACATGGAGATTTAGTTGGAATTAGTTATATGGAAGTATTAAAATCCGAAATTGGATTATAGAAATTAAGATAAGAGTTATGGAATTATGACATGTTATGGCCAAGAACTTGCATGAAATTGTTGGACATGTTGTGATGTATATGGACTGTTTTAGGGGCTATTTTGTGGTGTTATAATTATGAAAATTTAGTCACCATTATGCATGTTTAAGTGTGGTAATTTCTAAGGTAAGTCCTAAAGGAATAAGGGTGTGGAAAGGCATAGAAAGGCTTCACATTCTACCCTCGTTGTTGTTGAAACATGGGCTGTTTTGTGGGCTGTTTTTAAGGTGGATTAAGAGGCTAAATGTACATGAGAAGTGGGTGTGTAAATTCCCTTTATTGTTGTCTTGGTTGTGTCCTTAATTGGTGCTTGTTTATTGATGTTATTAGCCTCGTTTGAAAGTTGTGGAAGCATGTATAAACAAGGGAAGTGCTGCCCGAATTTTTATAAAATAAGAAGTCGTTATTCGATATAAAGTATGCTAACGAACATAGAATTGACGAACGTATTACCATTATTATAGGTTGAAGTTCTAAATCGAGACGTACTCTAATATAGAGTTGATTAGTTCGTCTAAGAGGTATGTGAACTATTCCTTCTTTCTTTGGCATGATTTTTATTTAATGAAGGTACGCCGGACGTACTTGATTCTTATACAGTTTAATTCCTAAAGAGGATTGTTATGAGAAGTACCTATGATTTTTCAGCAAAGAGTTTATTATGACATTATTATAATGATTTTATTGAGAGTCAAATGATAATTTTTACTTGCATATGGTTACTCATGATATCTACTCGTGCTAAGTGTTACTACTTCACCTCACCGAGTCCCGGGCTGGGTTACGATTCGTGCACAACCTTGCATTGTTCACCGAGACCCTCACTAGAGGGCCGGGTTACGTAGGATGGATCCATAGATGAGATATGACTTTACCGAGTCCCAGCATGGGCCGGGTTATGACATGATTCCACCGAGTCCTGCACTAGTGGGCCGGGTTACGTTACAGATATATATATATGTATATAGACAGGCACTCATGTTTTCTTGACTTGACTCTCATTTTTATAAGGCAACTGACTTTTATTGTTTATGGCACGGTTGGATTTGGATCCCGACTTTATATCGATCTCCTGTTTCTGTTGGCTACTTATGATCTTATATGCAGTATTTCATGTTTACATATTCAGTACATTATTTCGTACTGATCCCCTTTTCCTCGGGGGGCTGCGTTCATGCCCGTAGGTACAGGTGCTCAATTTGGTGATCCTCCGGGTTAGGCTCCTACTCAGCAGGTTGGGAAGCTCATTTGATCCAGAGCTTTGTCATTTTGGTACCAAACCTCTTTTAGACTTATGTTTGTATTTAGGGGCACGACGGGGCCCTGTCCCGTCATATGTCGTTGTACTTCTTATAGAGGTCTGTAGACAGTGGTGGGTTGTACTTATGTAAGGGTTATAACTCTGTTTTGGTCAGCCATATCATTGTACTCTATGTTGGGGGTGTTTCCATGTATATACGTTAGTATCTGTTGGCAGCCTTGTCGGTTTTCCTGTTATATTATCTGTTGGCAGCCTTGTCGGCTTGTCTGTTATATGGTGTTGGCTAGTTGTGACTCCTCAGGAGACAGGTGCATTCGGGGGTAAAGGCAGCCTTGTTGGCTCGCCTACCCTGGCATATGTTGTTATTACAGCATTATGTTGCCAAATTTCAGACTCATTAAATGTTAGCTGGATTATGTGTGACATGTTAGTGTAATGACGTCATTAGGGCGGTTAGTCGCGGCCCGTCGGGTCAGGTCGTGACACCAATCCATGGCCATAATGACATTGAAATCAATAATTACTAATTCATGTAGGTCAGCTAGAGTATGACGATTACAAATCACCACTTCACAACCCTGATATACACATCTAACTATTACTGATTCTCCAATCGATGTAGATACCACAAATGACCTACTCAATAACTCATGTTCTCTACCATACATACCAGCAACAAATTGAGTAATATATGATAGAGTAGTTCATGAATCTATCAATGCATACACATCATGAGAAAAGACGGATAATATACCTATAACCATATCAGGAGATGACTCTAGATCCTGTCAACTTGATAATGCATAGATGTGATTCTGATGACCGCCTAAGATAGACACTCCATCTCTACCTCAGCCTCTACTAGCCGATGTTTGTGTACCTTGCCCAATAGGGCGTACATATAAAGTGGAAGCCACTAAAGATCTCGTCGGCTACGCCATACCACCTTCATCTCTCATCAAACACTCTCTAGCATTGTGTCCAAGATAACTGCAAGCATAATACATAACTAACCTCTGATGACACTGCTCTGTATGGGCCTTGCCACACTGATCACATCAGGAAAATAAAGCCTCATTTGGCTCAAATATCCTCTATATTACAGGCCTAATACCCGGGAAGTCTGACCTGAATAAGTAGACCGATCATGATATTAGCCCTGGAGTTGGAGTGGTGCACTAGCTGTCGAATAGGATGGGCGCCTAGCAAAATGTGGCATGAACCCACCTTTAAACTCTTTTGCATCACCTGCAGATGGACCCTCTTATGTTGGCCCCTATCATGCTCCCGATCAGCCCACTGCTATCTCTTACGGTCTTCCAAATTTTGTTCATAAGCCTAGATTTGAGCAATATCCATGTTCTAATTTAGTGATATTGTGGTATACTCATTAACCAAGTGCATCCCCAAACCATTAACAATCGATGTACTCGGTCACTCATCTCGGCCACAATCATTGGAGCATATCTGGCGAAGAAGTTAAACTGCAAATTGTACTCCGTACGCTCATATTACCATGATCCAAGAATAGAAACCTGTGTTGCCTGGCCCAGTGATGCTCGACTACTAGTTATTGCTGTAATAAAGCTCAGACCCAAGCTCCAAGGTCTTATACCATATCACGTCAACATCCTGTTATCTATAAGAAATAACCTCTACCAACTCAGTATTAGTGGATTGCATAACTCGCAAGGTTCACTGCATCTGATCCAGGAAGTTTCGTAGGTTCGCACTTGGATCTGATCTTATGAATACCGAAGGGTCCATGTTGATGAAATCCTAAACTCTCACACTAACTACTCTATCAGAAGGACCGGTAGTCTAATGCTGGTCTTGGGAGTCCACCAACCAAGTCAATAACTATACAGTGCTCCGCATATCGAGATCCTGCTCAGGAGCAACCTGGGGAATAATTAAGCGTAAACCAGTTTCCATATGCTCTTTTGGAGGTGGTGGCGGCGGCGTCCTAGTGCTCTTGTTATCCCATATTAGCAGGTAGTACCTGAATGGCACCCTCTCCCGCCTCCGCATCCAACCTATGAATAATTGTCTATCATCTAGTCATAGACATGGTTGAAAGCATAAATAAGATTCAGATTAAGATTTCAACACTTAGGAGTCATCTCTATTACACAATCTAGATCCAAAAGAAATGTAACCATCCTAAATGTCCTATAGTGTTACACCTCACAATTTTGTGTGCGATCATACATATAGTTAGTTGATTTGAGATCCGATAACCCAAGACCCTCTCTGAGGGTCACACATGACTTATATGATTATCTAAGAGGTGTAAGAAAGGTTAGAAGTCAATTAGATTAAAGGAATCACATCTCGTTAAAGTTCGATGAAGATTGAGAAATAAGCTAAGCAATCCCCCCCCCCCACGGAAGCTAATCCGTGTCACAGATCAGGGCCTTCACTTCCTTACCTCCCCTCATCCACGTTGGCTTATATGCTTGCAGATGGTGTTCTATAGCGCAGAACCAGGCGCATCTCTAAGGTGGTGGGGAGTACTATTTAAGCCAAAAATTGGTGGCCCATTTTATCTCAAATCCAACCACAACATTTCCCAAAACCTCTCAAACATCTCTCTAGGGTTCCTATATCATCAAGGGTCTATCCCATATAAATTTGAAGAGAAATCATACATGGACAATCACTAAGAAACTTGGAAATCCTCCCTAGATAGCTAGACAAGTTGAAGGTTTTCTTGAAGATGGAAGAGAACTTGTTGTAAAGGATCTTGAGGCTGGTTTAAGGTAAGAACTTGATGTTCCTAATGATCTATGTCTTCTCATATCTCATTTGGAGTTATTGATAAAGACAACTTGTGGTAGTTAAGCTAAGAACTCCATGAAAAAGTTGTTATTGTTCTTGGATTGATTTTGGATTGTTCTTGAGTAACTTTGATATGATCATGACTTGTGATTGAAAGACATGGTACTAGAAATCATGAAGTCTATCTTATTGTTTTGGTTGTAGTTATATTTTTTGTTTTTATTGAGGATATAAGCACTAGGAGTTATGGATGGTGTATGATGACCTTATGGTTGTAGTTATGTTTGTAGTTGTGGTTGTAGTTGTTGTGGATTTTACTATTGATGTTATGTTTAAGGGAAGTTAGCACCATTGTGGTGGCTATAAAAACTATAGTTTTAGAAGCACATCTTTTAGGTGCTTATTGGATTGTCCGAGTGAATCGATTTCTAGTATGTTGATCTTATTTTGATCCAAGACTTCTATATTTTGTAGATGATCACCAGTAAAGTCTTCGAGGGTTATATAGGTGTTGGAAACTAAGTGACACATGTATGTTAGGCTATTCCCTTCTTTCATAAGTGTGACATCCAAAGTCAAAGGCTAAAAGTTGTTGTTACCTTCAAAGGACGAGTCTCATTCACATATTATTTGTTACCCAAACTAGGGGTGTGGCTAGCACCCGATGCCCTACTAGCCCGATGGTACAACTCTGATGACAAGACTTCTGTATAAGTAGAACATTCGGCCGACAAAGACGTATTGGGATATAACACAACAACACTAAATAAGAGGGACCAGCCCAACATATATACATAACCGGACCGACAAGGTCACAACATGATTTAACAAAAAACAACTTAGCTGACAAGGCTATACAATATCAATTGTATATACCAGATAAGTCTATAAGCCTCTACGAGTAACTGTACTGTCATATGGCTGGGACAGGGCCTCGACCTACCCATACTATACATAACTTTGCAAAACATACTCATTAGTTGACCAGGAAGCATCGCGAAAGACGAATCTTACTTACTGATGGCTGAACTCAACAACTCCTAGTGTGGTGGCCTAGCAGAACCTATGGCATGAACACACAGTGCCCCCGACAAAAGGGACGTCAGTAAGAAATAATGTACCGATTATGTAAAGAATGAAAAATAATATGATATTGTAACAGTAAAGAAAGGCATAAAAGTAATATGAAGATATAATTTTTAAAGGAAAGCATAAAGCAACCTAGATAGGCCTTACTATATAAACTGCGAGGTGTACTCTGAGGTGTATAATATGTCACTTCCCTCAGGTATACTCTAAGGTATATGTATGAATGCACATATAAATGCCTACCCGACCGACTATAACGCATAACAATGTGTATAATGTACATGTACAGATGTCCACTAACTATTTTCAATGGTGGTGTATATAATTTATATATATAGTAATATTAGCTCTTAAGGCCTCCTTGGAACTGAGAATTCTTTGACTTTACTTTAGGAAGGACTTTTAGTCAACTTTGATGATTGACTCTGTCAAATGCTTCTTTTAGATGGCTTATGATAAGATAGACCAGTAACTAACCAATAATGATTATAAGAGTAGAATTAACAAGGAACAACTCCCGACAAGGGATTATGATACACGAGTAAAAAGAAGTTTTCAACGTTTCTTTTAAAAATGCTAACTCTTTGGATTTCATATTTTTGAAAGAAAGGAATATCCTTACATACCTTGTCCATGAAGCTACAATTGCTCTATCAATCCTCGTACTGCTTGCGGATAGTTATGTATCTTAAACAAAGGGTCAATATCAATATTGAATCCATATTCTATAGAGAAACTTCACTTAGGCATCTTATCGATAACCTTAAGCACATACAGTTCTTATACTTCTTTAACAAGAGATACTTAGGTAATTCGTTTCCAAAATTCTCCGAAACGGTCTTCCTTAGGTTTACAACATAAACAATCAGTTTGGTAATAAAATCCAACTCATATCACAAATAAAACAACCCACAAGTCATATCATGATGATTTCATAGGTTTACGAGTTTCGGTTACGAAAATCCTTTCACAACTTACTCCAAATTATTAATTAATCACAATTATAGGTAGAGGAGGATAAATCTTACCTTCATGCACAAAAATCCTCCTAAAATAATCAGCTACTTCATCATCCAAGGGTTTCCAAAATTGATTCTTCAAGGAGACAATAATTCCCATGATAACTACGGGGTTTATCACGTTAACCTTGCGTAATTAGGCTTGGGTTTGGTCTTGGGATGATATGAAACCTTATAGAGGATTTAGTGAGGGTTTGAGGACAGTAAATAGAGAAAAAGTGAAGTCCCAATCGCGTGACCCAACTTTAAACCAGACAAAAAAATTCCGCCGCCGTAAAAGAATGGTAGTATTGACAGTCTGTCAATTTTTTGATGGTCCGTCAATCCGTACCGTCAAATATTCCATATCTAAAATGTCAAAATCTTAGACATAGTGATGATTCAAACATGCATTTTAACGGTCCTTCAAACATGTTGACGGGTCCGTCAACCTCTCTGTCAAATTGCATAGTTTTTTTATTTCGTCGAAACATATTTTCTTCGATTCCTTTGACTGCCAAACACTCCGGAACATCCATAAACAAGTCGTAAACCTTAATTACCCTTTTTTAAAGGTTGTATCTCTTTCCTAGACATCGGTATCCATTAACAACACGGCGATAAGTGAAACTACACGGTGTAACATTATTGTCCTTCATGGAGCATATCTTTTAACTCGTTATTGTACTTTGTGTATCATGTTTGTCTCTGAACTTCATATACCTCAAAAAGGAGGGTCCCAAAGAGTTAGTTGTCTATTCAATCAAGAGTCATTTCAAAGAAAAGTCAAAGAATATATGAGTTTCAAAGAGTTCAAAAGTCATTGTTATCACAATATCTTATCCACACCATTGATCCTATGCCGGTGGGCAGTTATATATATATATATATTATTCACACCACTGTTGTGACTAGCTGGTGGGTAGTTGTACATGTACATTATATATACTGCGTTGCGCTATAGTCGGTCGGTAGACACTTATATGTGCATCCATACATACACCTTAGAGTATACCTGAAGGTAGTTATATATTACACCTTTGGTTATAGCCGAGGACAGACTACAAACCACGATCGCTATACCATGAGTTCAATACAGTTACAGAGTTTCATTTTTCACCTTATGTGGCATACGAGTAATTAGAGTATCATATTGCTTTTATGCTTCTATTTACATCTTATATTTTCATATTACTATTCTTGTTTTACATACCAGTATATTTCATTTTACTGACATCCCATTTGCGGGGGACGCTGCATGTCATGCTGCTGATTCAGATAGAGGTGCAGATATACCTCTCATGTAGGAGCTGATTAAGTTCTATGGATCGAGTTGTGCGATTCACTTCATCCAAAGCTATCGAGTCAGAGTCATAAGCTGAGCTTGGTACAACTATAGTTTATGGGTAGGTCGGGGCCCTGTCCCAGCCATAGCACAATTATGATTTCCATAGAGACTTGTAGAATGGGTTATATGTATAATTGCCTTGTTGTGGCCTTGTCGGCCTTGTTGTATATGCATAATGGCCTTGTTGTCATCATATCGGATTGTCATGTTCAATTTAATCTTGTGTTGATCATTCTAAGGCCTCAACGAGCCAGATCATTTTATGCTCCAACTATGATATACAGGTGGTACGCTCAGGCCGTTCAGGCACCGGGTGGTGGCTACACCCCCCAGTTTATGGTGTGACAAACTTTGTATTAGAGCAAGTCAGTCCTAGGGAGTCTATAAGTTGTGTCTAGTGGAGTCTTATTTATGGGTGTGTTGTGCACCGTACTTATAAGTGAGGGTTTGTTGGGCATTTATGAATGGTTTCTGTTCTTACATCTCATAGATTGTGCAGTAGAGCTGAGTTGTGAAAATTCCAGTCTAACTCGTGCTTTACATAGTTTTAGTTCTGATAATAACCGGAAAGACCTTGGTTAACTTGTATTCATAGCTTGCCCACGACATATTCTAACTAAGATTATTGACATGCCAAAGGTGTATGTATGATATTGAAATTTTTGAGTGTGAGCAACTGTGTCCCCCATATATAGAGAAAGTGATGTGGGTTTGAAAAGGTGAAGTATTTACCTTAGAATTGTAAAGATGGAAAAGGAATAGAGGTGCCTGATATCTGAAATACAGAAGATGGTGACGAGGCTGAAACCTAGATAACAATAACAAAAGCCTTTTTGTCTAGTTTAGCGATGATAGAATCACAGTGAAAAGTACCCATTCCTGTTGCTGATTATTGATGTCAATGAACGTATGTTTCAAAAGAAGTGGGACCTTAGGATTTAGAGAGAACTTAACATGATCTTCAACATGAAAGGTATTGAAGAATAGTATGGTTATGCAGTGATACCCCTTTAGAGAATGTGTACATGATGTACCTGAGAATTGTTAGCCATATATGACCTTGAAAGGATTCAAAGATTAGCGGGCCAGGCATGAACCCCTTTGTGCAGGAGGTAAATATTTCCCTTACCGACACCGCTATTAAAAATGGAGAAGAGAAGGACATTAGACATAAGAGAGGGTTATATCATGAAGGTATAGACAAAGATAAAAGGTGAGATTGATAGCACGAGAATAATGCAAAGGTAAATAAAATATTGGAATAATGGTATGGGACGACGAAGAGTCATGAAATAAGGTATAGAAGAATGGAAAGTTGTGGCCAATAAAGATAGAAAGTTGATGTAATGAATTATAAGAAAATGCTCGGATTAATATTGAAATATTACAAAAGAATTGGTCATAGGATCCGGATAAGATTTGGCAAGAAAGAAAGATTTCGTCTGAAACATTCACAACCGGAATAACCAAACTCGACTAACAAGCGATGTGTCAGACAAACAGAGTATATTCCTAACAATAGATGTCCACCGACCTGGTTCTTATGCTGTGAGTCAGGACGTCGAGGGAAATGTGGTATAAGACCAGGTACCTATTACGATATTTGAATAAGTAGAAATCGACGGGATAGGCTGTCAAGATAATTTAGCCATTAAATCAAGAAAAATTAATGTTGAGTCGATCCTTCAGATAGGAAAAAATAAAATTTGAAGACTCTCGAAAGGATATAATAAGAGCTACCGTGGAATGGCAAATAAGCGAATAGGTAGTAAAAAAGTACTCTACAAGGAGGGGTGATCCTTAAGGGTTAGTAAGGAATGAGCCCCCCATGGTTATTTGTTTTGTTATCATGATTAAGTGTGTCAGTCATTAACATGTGACACCTTACTTATATAAGTGATTCAGTGACCCTACTAAGGGGTGTTGCTTTAAGGAAAGTTGTGATTTATTTAAAGGATTGTAGATTATAAGGAATGTCAAATTGACGATCTGATATCTTAAGAGGGAAATTCTGGACACGGGGGGAGTAATACGTAGAAGATGGTGTGGAAAAGGACCGACATAGACTCGTACAATAGTTTAGTTAGCAAATGCAAGGGTTACAAAGGGAAGCTTTGTGACAACTAAGGTTGCGTTACCCAGATTTTGTGGATATGCCATGAATGTCGACGGATATGTACGTATTGATAGATATAGTATGAAATGAATGATAGCGGCCTCCTAGTTAAAAGAGGTAAAACAACGTCAAAGACTGCTAACTGTCAGGGATTTGCCCAGGAAAGCATGACGAATAATCAGAGATGAAATCATAAATAGACTCAAGAGGGGCTACTTGGGGTTTATGGAAAAGGGGTAAGTTGAGTTTCATCGAGAAGGAATTAATGCATACCCTAGAAGAAGATAAGCCAAATGGTCGGATGAGCCATCAGACTATGTAATTTTTATAATATGGAATGGTCTTAGTACGCGAGGTTTTAATCTCTCAAGCAAGCGACAACAACTTCTAAGAAATATTTCAAGCAGAAAGTACTAGTGTGAGAGGCTTGTATGAAGTAATCGAGCTGTGAAGCTATGAAGCCTGGAGGTAAAACTAAATAGTTAAAGATGATACTCATAATTAATGAGAAGAGATGTAAGGGTAAGAAGGATAAGCGGTGAAGGATTAGGGATATCTAAAATCCCGCAAGATTATACAATTACAAAATTACTAAAAGCATACCGCCGGTAGATATTTACTAAAAAAAAGAAAGATTTACTCCGCATACAGATGGGAACGACTCACCAAAAATGATGATGATTAAATAAGGACCAATATTTGATTTCAAAGTAGGGCAGAAGGCCATATATAGAAAGAACCCATGGATAATAGAAGTTGAGATTAGTAGATGCATTGCAAGATGGTTATATAAAAAAAAACAAGAGGACAAGGTCGTTTACACTAAAGGAATGGATGGGGAAGTTAAGCACATGGCTTAGGATCGACAACAGTAATCCACATTAAAGGTGAAGTCACAATGACTTTCGATTAAGAATGTGAGGGAGTTTTCTTACCATAATGTAAAGATGTACTTTTGGATGAGTCGCAATGGTATAAAGACTTATGAGCCCTCTTAAAGAAAATAATGGTTCCTAGAAGGGAAAGAAGAATGTCAATAAGTAAAGGTAGATTCAGATATCGTCACAAAGTGTGATCCTCTTTAAAAGAAAGAGTTTTCGAAACTGAAACTTCAGCAAGTATCCAACAAATATGGTGGAAAGTCAAGAGCATACCATTGTTCCAGCCAACCGATCGAGAATCCGAACATGGGACTAAATCAATGATAAATGTGTTATATAGAACTCAATGGTACCTCTCCTTTAAGGAATAGAGTGGAAGATGATTGTGTAGGAGTTCAGTCCTATGACCTTTTAAGGAGTAAGTTAAGCTGAACATAACAAAAGCCTTCGAACTAACCTAAGATGAGATACGTAAAAAGCTTAGCCTATCTAGAGGCCCGGATAAAGGAAGGACTAGCAAAGGAGCTTCAACTGGTAGTAAGTTTAAACTTTGAATTTCAGGGCTTCAATAATAATAAAGTGGTACACGGGGAATGTTAGTATCACCCCGATGGAAAAATAAAAAAAATGACAAAGGAAAAATTAGAAGTTGATACCATCGGAAGGTAGGGTTTCGTGGTAATAGAGCTCATGCCAGAGTTAAGGTGAGACAGAGTTCTCTAATTACCAAGTCCGAAGTGTACTTCAAGTTTAGCTGGATTGTGTAACAAAGTGGGAGCAGAAGTGCCTTGTTCTCCCTATCTTATTCGCCTAGATTTGATAAAGGTATACTATGATACAAGAGTAATGAATTGATGTGGTAACAAAAGCATAGCAGTGTCGAGTTTTGGCATAACACCCTGGTGGTTAGCATGGAAAGACAAGGCATCAGAGGGCCAGAAGGAATAGTATACAGAATACAGACTCCCACCTAGAAATGATAGTGTGGGTTAAGGATAAGGCTCAATAGGTGTTTGTACATGTTTTTATCAGAAATATCACTCTCAATAGTTGATAATCAACAGATTTACTGGTTGACCCCGTTCTTAATAAAATAAGAGTTATTCGTACAGTGAAGGATTTTGCTAGTTGTCCATCACCAAAAGGTCGTAAGATTCTGGGACACTTAAGTATCCAAACTCTCCAAGTGGGGAGGACCCAATTGCAAATAAAGGTGTAGAGGCACAGAAAGAACCATTGCAGTTGCTCCCAAACAAGTGGTCGAGAAGAGCGTATGATCCAGACACACGAGGGTATAATACATGAAGGTATACTTGATCTATAAGAACGATGGGATGATCCTCAACCCTGTTATGAGATATATATTATGGCGGTTATTACATTATCATTAAGATAGATTCTCATTAGACCTTGTTTAGTTTGGTTCATAGATCATCGATCAATTGACCTTGTTTGATTCTGTTAGCCCCAGAGTTGTGGAAGAAGTAAAATTCCTACAAGGGTGAATGTCAATAGTCCAAAATTTGCAAGGAGTCACCCATCGGTATGCGATGCTGGTATTTAAAGGATAATGTTTAGGATGGGATGTCCATGAGAGTCTTACCCGTAAAATGTGTAACAAGAATTCGGCCAGAAAGACAAGTTTAGCTCCGGATATAGCAGACCATATAAGGCTATGCAAGGATTTAGCCAAGTGACCATTGAGCTAGATATTACCTTAGAATCAGGGGAAGTTCACTCAGTTCTCACATATTGACATTATCGAAGTGTATAAGAGGTTTCTCTCATATTTTACCTATCAAGAATGTTTGTATTAATAAATACATACCCTATGAAGAGGTCTTAACTAATATCCTTTATCACTATGTCCACAAGTTTCGAACTCATAAGATGGCATTCGTTAAAGTACTATGGAAAAGCAATGGCATATACATAATGATATGGGCGGCTAAGAAAAGCATGAGATCTGGATATTCTCCTATAGTCTGGACATCAGGTTTTCATAATACTATTGCGATACAATACTTTATAGCGGTATATTTGTCTTATACCCCTGGTATAGATGATTATTATAGCACAGTTATGACAGACGTAGCTCTGGATTGCATTTGTGTTGATTATGGTTGTGTGACAGGTTTTGAGTTATCCTTATTTAAATAGGAAACTCTACCGAAGTTTTGGTAAGACCTAAAAGTTAAAGCCCCACAGTTACGTCCCACAACATTCGATGGCGAATGTTTTTAAGGGGGGAAGGATGTTATATCCCGCGATTCTGTGTGTGATCGGACGTATGGTTAGTTGATTTGAGCTCAGTGAACCTGAGACCCTCTACGAGTATCACGTATGACTTATATGAATGTCTAAGAGATATACGAAAGGTTGGAAGTCGATTATATTAAAGGAATCACATCTCAGAAAGTTTGATGATGATTGGGCGATACGCTAAGCGATCCATCTCGCGGATCAGACCATGGATCACGTCCTTCACTTCCTCACCTCACCGCCCTCATATATGTTGGGTTTTGTGCCGCAGATGCCTTCTCATTTTATCTTAAAAATGACCCCAACATTTCTCAAACCCTCTTCTACATCTCTCTAGGGTTCCTACATCATCAAAGGTCTATCCCATATAAATTTGAAGAGAAATCCTCCATGGACAATCACTAAGAATCTTGGAATTCCTCCTTAGATAACTAGACAAGTTGAAGGTTTTCTTGAAAAATGAAGAGAAATTGTTGTAAAGGATCTTATGGCTGGTTTAAGGTAAGAACTTGATGTTTCTAATGATCTATATCTTCTCATAGATAATTTGGAGTTATTGATAAAGACAACTTCTGATAGTTAATCTAAGAACTCCATAAAAAGTTGTTATTGTTCTTGAATTATTTTTGTATAGTTCTTGAGTAACTTTGATATGATCATGACTTGTGATTGAAAGATATGGTGATAGAAATTATGGAGTCTATCTTGTTGTTATTTTGGTTGTAGTTATTGTTGTTGTTGTTATTGAGGATATAAGCACTATGCATTATGGATGATGTATGATGACTTTATGTTTGTAGTTGTGGTTGTAGTTGTAGTTGTAGTTGTAGTTGTTGTAGTTGTTTTGTCTATTGCTATTGATGTTGTGTTGAAGGGATGTTAGTACCATGGTGGTGGATATGAACACCATAGTTTGAGAAGCACATATTTTAGATGCTCGTTCGATTGTCCGAGTGAATTGATTTCTAGTTTGTTGGTCTTATTTTGATCCAAACCTTCTATATTGTGTAGATGATAACCCATAAAGAGTTCAAAGGTTCGAGAGGCATTGGTAACTAATTGACGCATGTATGTAAGGCTATTTCCTTCTTTCATAAGCATTACATCCAAAGTATTTATCATTTTCAAAAAGAAATGTCAAAGAATCATCCTATTCATATGTTGCTTATCCCTTGTCGGGAATAGTTCCTTGCTATCATTGCATTCCATGTCAGTGTTGATCATTCGGTTGAGACCATGCTCCTTCCTAGTGGAGTCTCTCAAGTTACAATCTTATATACTTACAAGTTGTCATCGAAAATAAAAGGAAAAGATCGAACTAAAGTAAAAGGCTAAAAGTCGTGGTTAACTTCAAAGGAAGAGTCTCATTTACATGTTGTTGTCCTTCATTTAGCATATCTTTTAGCTCGTTATTGTACTTTGTGTATCTTTTTTGTCTATGAACTTCATAGACCTCAAAAAGGAGAGTTCCAAAGAGTTAGTCGTCTAGTCAACCAAGAGTCATTTCAAAGCAAAGTCAAAGAATATATGTGTTTTAAAGAGGCCAAGAGCCAATGTTATCACATTATCTTATCCATACCACTAATCCTATATTGGTGGGAAGTTATATACAAATATATATACATATATATATATATATATATAATATTCACACCATTGTTGCGACCAGTTGTTGGGAAGTTGTACATGTACATTATACAAACCGCACATCGCTATAGTCGGCTGGGTAGGCACTTATCTGTGCATCCATACATACACCTCAGAGTATACATGAGAGTAGTGACATATTACACTTTAGGTTATAAGCCGAGGGAATATCACAAACCACAGTTGCTATACCATGAGTTCAGTACAGTTTCATTGTTCGCCCTATGTGTCATACAAGTTATCAGAGTATCAGATTTCTTTTATGCTTCTCTTTACATATTATATTTTCTTATTTCTATTCATGCTTTACATACCAATACCTTTTATTGGTACTGATGTCCCATTTATCGAGGGGCGCTACATGTCATGCTGCAAATTCAAATAAAGGTGTAGATAGACCTCCCCTGTAATAACTAATTGAGTTCTGTGGATCAAGTAGTGAGCTTCTATTCATCCAAAGCTACCGAGTCAGAGTCATGAGCTGAACTTGGTACAATTATAGTCGATGGATAGGTCGGGGCCCTGTACTGGCCATAACATGATTATTTTTTCCATAGAGTCTTGTAGACCAGATTATATGTATAGTTGCCTTGTGGCCTTGTCTGCCTTGTTGTATATGCACATTGGACTTGTTGTCATCATATTAGATTGTCAGGTTCAGTTTTCTCTTTTGTTGATCTTTCTAAGGTCTCGACGGGCCATATCATTGTATGTTAAATCTATGATATACATGTGGTATGCTCAGGTTGTTCAGGCACCACGTACCAGCCACACCCCTTAGTTTGGGGGTTGACATATAGCCTCATATTTATAAGTGTGGTGTACAACACATCCATAAACAAGAATCTACTAGAAACACCATGTAGACTCCCTAGGACAGACCTGCTCTGATACCAAGTTTGTCACACCCCACCTTGGGGGTGTGGGAAGCACACAGTTCCTAAATGGCTCGAGTGTACCACATGTATATTATATCTTGCTAACCATCTGGGTCGATAAGGCCTTAAAAACAACAATACAATGGAAGTATGAATGGGAAAACCTGTAACATAAGATAGCTAACCAATATATATATATATATATATATATATAGGGGCGACAAGGCCCTAATAAGAGTAACATCATCTAAATAGAAGGCCGACAGGATTGAGCAAACTACTATACCATGACCACTAGTTTGCAAGCCTCTAAGAGTACTATCATATGTCATCAGGTCGGGACAGGGACCCATCATACAAAAAATAACGATATACATAAGTAGTATAGCGTACCACCCTCTATATAGCAACTTCGGATGAATAGGAGTGCGACGACCAACTGCTGAGCTGAGCAACCTACTTTGGAGGTGCGTCTGGCTGTCTACCTACACCTGCTGGCAAGAAACACAGTGCCCCATCAAGGGGACATCATTATGAAAGAATGTACTGAATATGTACGTCATAAATAACTCAAATAAGAGCAGCAATAAGAAGGGGAAACTAGAATATACAACTTGTAACTCAGAAATGTCATTATGGACTATGTTGTACAATAATGAAATACAATTGCGTATATAATGTCGTAGAACTATGTGGGCAGTATTATTTATATAATATATCATATGTATATCATCTTAGGCTTCTGTAGGCAATATCATCAATATCGTATATGTATAAGCTGCGTATATAACCCCATAGGCCTCTGTAGGCAGTATAGATATATAATACATACATATGAAGACCATTTGAGGAATATGGAATACTCTTTTAAAATCATCAAAGTGACGTAAGGTCGTTACACCTGCGACTTACCTTATGCGAATTACATGTTACATTCTCTTTCCATGTGAATTAACAAGAAGATCAAACTCAATATCCTTAGCTTTTTAGAATAACACTAATGAACCTTGTTTTATCAATACAAAGACGATATTATCAAGAGCGAAACATACTCCCGACGAGGAGCAGATAAGGTACTACAATCAATCAATCTGATAGAACACAAGTATCATTTTAACGAATAGGAGTAAGTTCTTATTGGGTAGAATTTTGCCATTGTCGTGATCAGGTTGATCATTCCAAAAGTGCAAAAAGTAAGCCTAACATAACTCGTCATTGTAGCTATTTGAGTTCCACGAGTCCTAGTACACTCTAGGAATGATTATCTACATCATATGAATGATTTGTATCAATAACGAATCTATAGCATATAAGAAATTTCATTTAGACATTCTGTCGAACACCTTATGTGCATAGAATTGATGTTATGCGTTATACTCGATTCTATACATATATCGACACTACAACCTTTTCAAATCTACTTCTTTAATATCTTTACCACACACATCAAAGATTTACAACTCCTATTGATTCTAGTAAGAAGGGGTGAAAATGGGTAAGTGGGTCGAAGTTTGGTTATAAACGGGTCGACCCAAAAATGGGCTGGAAATGTGGATTCTCAATTTACCGGATTCTGCCGGCACTGTGGTGTTTGGTGGCTGTTTTGGGTAGTCTTAGGGAGAGTTGGGTTTAGGCGTTTTGTAGGGTTGTTGTAGACATGTTGAGGTTTTTGTTATGGTCATTCTTTAGTGGTTTGATGAAGGAAAGGTGACGGAACAGAACTAAAACATTGAGGTTCTCGGTAAGGTGTGTTATGCAGACAATTTGGTGTTGTCGGGTTTGGACTGTTTTTTTTTGTGGGGCTTCGGTTGGTGGCCTTTATAGTGGATGTTAGGGAAGTGTTTTGGGATATGGTAGTGGAAGTAAAGTGCTACTTTGGACAAGGAATGAACACGAGTTGCGAGTTGCAAACTCGAGTACAAGCTAAGTGTTGGACGGTCGATAAAACAAGGATAATGACACGAGGGATTTAATGCTTGAGTCGACACCAAGATAAGTTTTTAGCCAACTGGACAAGGACTAGACCAAGATTGCTAAGTACAAGCTCGAGTACTAACCAAGTGAGGGTAGCCGGTAACCTTATGATAGACCCCAGGCTTGGATTTGGTTGGATCACACAAGTTCCAATATGAACTTGCACCAAGGGGGTTCCTTAAGCTTGGGCAAAGCTAGCGCACTCAAGTCCTCACCAAATATACACCGAAGGGACCTTATATTGGGTTTAACAAGGTCACACAAGTCCTTGCTTCAACTTACACCAAGGGGTTGTCTCACACATGAACCAAGGCCCACACAAGGATCAATCTAAGGTAGACAACACACACGTTGAATAGATCAGAGTATGAGGAAAACTCAATTTTATTTTTAATCCAAAACTCTTGTCTATTTACAACATCCCAAGGGTTCTATTTATAGTGGTACATGGACTATTCTGGAAGACAAATTAAAGGACACAAACTATGTTGACAATCTCGGCCTAATGAGAACAAATGGGCACGGTTTGGGTTTTCTTGGTGGACAAGGGTGTTCTCGGCCATTGTGGGAACAATAGGAAAGGTCTTGGGTTTTCTTGGGGACAAGGATGAAGTTAATCTCTTTCACACCCCTTTGTGAATCCCATGAAGAAGAATGCATGAACTTGGCTCTTCATAAATCTCATCTTCTTGGAATAAGTTTGGAAGCTTCCATTCCTTGAATATGTTCCTTGGCCGAATGGAGATGGATGAATATTTTGACCAACCCTTCATCTTCTTGGTATCTTCCATGTAGTCAAATACATGAACTTGTTAGTTCATAACTTCTCCCCTTGGAAGTCTCATCTTCTAGAAGATTCTTGTCCTTGCCACATTGTCCTTCTTACACTCTTCTTGGCCTAATCACCTTGTGGAAAGAAACTATCTGCCTTGTCACCTTATTACATGGCCTAGTCATCCTTCCTTATTACACGTCTTATTAATTGTTTCCTAATGAGAGCTAATAGCAAAGTTAGGAAATATAGATAAAATAAAAGAAACAAAATGGTCTTCAGCCAAAACCCACATACAAAGCTGAATAAAACCATGTTTCTTAGGTCTTCACGTGACAACTCCAACTCCGCTCCATTTTCCATGCCATGTTAACCACGTATGTTTAGATTAACGGGCCATCATTGGCACTGTTAGTAAATCACCTTTCGACTAAAGTGGAGAGTTTAAGTCCCCGGGCTTTCTTGTATCATTCTACCCTTATTTGACTGATTGTTTCCTAAAAGAGTCTTGTTTATGTCACACTTTTAGAACTTCCAATCCCACTAAATTTTGTTCATGCACGGTCACCATTAGGAGCCTTAGGGAGAATGCAACAGACACCACGTTGGGCTTGTTATCTTCACGTTTTGTAGGGAAGATTTGCAAGTATGCCACCTGCTTCGCATGCTTTAGATTCATTCTTCCTTGCCCATGCAAATACTTGCAATATTCATGAACCGAACATAAGGTAAAATGTTTTGGCCTCATGAAAGATCTTGGAGCAACACACCCAAGCCATTCGTACCAACTATACATAGCTTCCCATTCACCTTCTGCTCGGATAATTCTTTGATGGTAACCATTCAATTCATCCACAAGGTCCTTCAATCCCAGTATAGGACATTTGCATTCCATGATGTTGCCGACCACTTGGAGGGTAAAACAAGTGGACCAAACCACATTTTCCTTTAGCCACAACAAGTCGGGTACCATAGACAGATCGAAGTTCTTTTAGACAAGGCCCTCGATTGGTGTTTATTACACTCGGTGTTGTTCTTCCTTAGCCTTTTCTGCATTCTGTCCATAAACTTGAGGGTTGGATAATAAACTTCTTGGAAATAAATCCAAGAGTGTGTTCACTACTTTCCATCGGTGATGTTCCGGTTGTAAGCTCATCAAAAAGCTCTTTCGACCTCGGCATAGAATCTGTGTGCTTCATGGTGAGGTTATAAACCTCTCGGCAACATGTGTGTCAATTCTCTCCCGGCATTAACAATGCGGGTGTTGTGTAGGAACTATGGATTTTCATGTCTTAGCTTCCGCCGAACAACTCTTGTTCTTGGCCTTGCAGGTCCTTAGGTTCTTCCGGATGGCATCCATGGTCTTGGTGTGTAGATAATTAACTCATTGAAAGTAAATCAAGATCAAGTTCTCCATCTTTCTTCGGTAGTGTTCCGGATGCAAGATCATTCGGACATTCCTCCATGAGTTCCTTGAAGTCGGTATCTATGGCACTCCCCTTCTATGACTCTTCTTCAATATCAGGTGCATCAAGTAAGGGGATCTCGGTCTCTTCCTTTTCTTCAAGTAGTATTGGTTCCTTAATAGCTAAGGAAAATCCACACTCTCAATACTCTTCTCTATTCACGACCTTGGGATTAGGACATTCACTTACAAAGTGTCCTAATTCTTGACATTGGAAGCACTTATTTTTCCTTTTATCTACCCCTTTTGTAACATCAATACCTTTTGGAAAAATATGGGTTAGTAAAAGATATACCACACTTTTCTACCCTTGTATTCTTCTTTAAACTTCAGTGGCTATACAAGGGGTTAGTGAAAGAGGTACCGCCATTCACTTTAACATTAGTGGGCTTGGCATAGGGCCTTGAGGTACCTTTCCTTTCTTGTTTTGGCATTTTTTTTACAACCCTTTACTTGGCATTTTTACTCGTGGCATGCCCCAAAAATTCCCATTTCAAGACTTGCACATGTTTCGCAAAAATGTCACCTACGATCCTCCTTAGTTCTTCTTTGTTTACTTGAGCCATAGCGTCAAAGCGTGGGATGGGATGGACTAGATCTGATACCAATATGATGCATGTAATGAGGGGTGTAAGTGGGTAAGTGGTTCGGAGTTAGGTTATAAATGGGTCGACCCGAAAATGGGTTGGAAATGGGAGTTCTCGGTTTACCGGATTCTGCCGGCAGTGTGGTGTTGGGTGGCGGTTTTGGGTAGTTTTTGAGAGATTTGGGTTTAGGAGTTTTGTGGAGTTGTTGTAGACACTTTGAGGTTTGTATGTATGGTCAGTATTTTGTGGTTTGATGATGTCAAGGCAACAAAACTTAACTGAAACAGTGAGGATCTCGGTAAGGTGTGTTATGCGGACAATTTGGTGTTGTCGGGCTTGGACGGTTATATTTGTGGGGTTTAGGTTGGTGGCCTTTGTAGTGGATGTTAGGGAAGTATTTTGGGATATGGTGGTGTAAGGAAAGTTGTGGTTTGGACAAGGAATGAATACGAGTATCGAGGTGCCAACTCGAGTACAAGCCAAGTGTTGGACGGTCGATATAACAAGGATAATGACACGAGGGTTTTAATACTCGAGTCGACACCAATATATGTTTTTGGCCAATTGGAAAAGGACTAGACAGAGGTTAGAAAGTACAAGCTCGAGTACTAACTAAGTGATGGTGGCCGGTAACCTTATGATAAACCCCAGGCTTAGGTTTGGTTGGATGACCCAAGTTCCAACGTCCACTTGCACCAAGGGGGTTCCTTAAGCTTGGGCATAGTTAGGTCACACAAGTCCAAACCAAAGTTACACCGAAGGGACCTTATCTTGGGTTTAACTAGGTCACACAACTCCTAGCTTTAACTTCCACCAAGGGGTTGGCTAACACAAGAACCAAGGCCCACACAAGGACCAATCTAAGGTAGACAACACACAAGTTGAATAATTTAGAGTATGAGTAAAACTTAAGTTTATATTTAATCCACAACTCTTGTCTATTTACAACATCCTAATGGTTATATTTATAGTGGTGCATGGATTATTCTAGAACACAAATTAAAGGACACAAACTATGATGACAATCTCAGCCTAAGGAGAACAGATCAGAACGATTTGTGTTTTCTTGGTGGATAAGGTTGTTCTCGGCCATTGTGGTAACAATGGGAAAGGTCTTGGGTTTTCTTGGTGACAAGGATGAACTCAATCTCTTTCACACCCCTTTGTGGATCCCATGAAGAAGAATGCATAAACTTGGCTCTTCGTAAATCTCTTCTTCTTGGAATATGTTTGGAAGCTTCCATTCGTTGCATATATTCCTAGGCCAAATGGAGATGGATGAACATTTCGACCAACCCTTCATCTTCTTGGTTTCTTCCATGTAGTCAAATACATGAACTTGTTAGTTCATCAATTCTCCCCTTGGAAGCCTAATCTTCTAGAAGATTCTTGTCCTTACCACCTTGTCCTTCTTACACTCTTCTCGACCTAATCACCTTGTGGGAAGAAACTCTCTGCCTTGTCACCTTATTAATTGACCTAGTCATCCTTCCTTATTACATGACTTATTAATTGTGTCCTAATGAGAGCTAATAGCAAAGTTAGGAAATAAAGATAAACTAAAAGAAACAAAATGGTCTTCAGCCAAGACCCATATACAAAGCCAAATAAAAACATGTTTCTTAGGTCTTCACGTGACAACTCCAACTCCGCTCCATTTTCCATGCCATGTTAACCACATAAGTGTAGATTAACGGGCCATCATTGGCACTGTTAGTAAATCACCTTTTGACTAAAGTGGAGAGTTTAAGTCCCCGGGCTTTCTTGCATCATTCTCCCCTTCTTTCAAAGAATTTTTCCTCAAATTCGCGGCGTCTAAATGTGAGGAAACTTCATAACTTGTTGAACCTTCATCTTTGCCCGGAAATTTCATTTTGTGGAAGCCTTACTCGAAACTTTCCAAATAATGATCCGAATACAAGATAAATAGTTTTGTCTTTACATGATACCCATATTGGATCCAGGGTCCCAAAAGACAATATGCCTTGCGATAGGTAGAAGAATGGCATCGTGCACCACTAAATTTTGTGCTAGGTAATGCGATGGACTCTTTGCCTTGAGTTAAGCTGACATCCATGCCAATTCTAATACCGTGTTCAACTTCAAATAGTATGTTATGATTCAGCACAGTGGGAGCAAGAGTACCAATACCCCGAATGAAATGACGAGGTATGGAATTCAAATAACGGAAACTTCTTGCACTCGTAGCCATGGATCGATCCCGGATAGTATCCACCGTGCATGTATTTTTGTACGTTCCTTCAGTTGATGTTATGTACCCCATGAGTGGTTGGTCAACCGAAAATATTTGGAGTAATTTGTGCACACAACTCACGGAAGATCGTAGGACACTCTTCGGGTACATAGTCACCATACAAGCATACCTATTTAACTTGCCACACAAGTCCACAATAGTTGTTGTCTTATCGGTCTTGTGACAAGAAATGAAGTGGACCATCTTTACAAATCTACCCACCACTATCATGAAAGAGTTAATGCCCCATGGTGCTTGCGGTGAGCCTTGGATAAAATCCAAGCCTGCATCTTTCTGTGATCGTTCCGTAATCCGCAAAGGAGTCTCCGACCCTTGGTGGGAAACTCTTTTAGCCCCTTGACAAGTGGCACATTCATTTACCATTCCATGCATATCCTCTAACTCAAAGTCTTGTTTATGTCGCTCTTTTAGAATTTCCAATCCCACTAAATTTTGTTCAAGCATAGTCACCATTAGGAGCCATCAGGAGAATGCAACGGACACCACGTTGGGCTTGTTATCTTGTCATTTTGTAGGGAAGATTTGCAAGTATGCCCTGCTTCACATGCTTTAGATTCATTCTTTCTCGCCTATGCAAATACTTCCAATATTCATGAACTGAACATAAGGTAAAATGTTTTGTCCTCATGAAATATCTTGGAGCAACACACCCAAGCCATTCGTACCAACTATACTTAGCTTCCCATTCACCTTCTGCTCGGATAATTCTTTGATGGTAACCATTCAATTCATCCACAAGGTCCTTCAATCCCAGTATAGGACATTTGCATTCCATGATGTTGCCGACCACTTTGAGGGTAAAACAAGTTGACCAAGCCACATTTTCCTTTATCCCCAACAAGTCGGGTACATAGACGGATCGAAGTTCTTTTGGACAAGGCCCTCGATTAGTGTTTATTGCACTCGTTGTTGCGCTTCCTTAGCCTTTTCTGGATTCTATCCATAGACTTGAGGGTTGGATAATGAACTTCTTGGAAATAAATCTAAGACTGTGTTCACTACTTTCCATCGGTGATGGTCCGGTTGTAAGCTCATCAAAAAGCTCTTTCGACCTCGGCATAGAAATTGTGTGCTTCATGGTGAGGTTATCAACGTCTCGGCAACATGCGTGCTAATTCTCTCCCGGCATTAACAATGCGGATGTTGTGTAGGAGCTATTGCTTTTCATGTCATAGCTTCCGCCGAACAACTCTTGTTCTTGGCCTTGCTAGTCCTTAGGTTCTTCTAGATGGCATCCATTGTCTTGGTGTGTAGATAATTAACTTCTTGAAAGTAAATCAAGATCAAGTTCTCCATCTTTCTTCGGTAGTGTTCCAGATGCAAGATCATTCAGACATTCCTCCAAGAGTTCCTTGAAGTCGATATCTATGGCACTCCCCTTCTATGACTCTTCTTCTATATCCGGTGCATCAAGTAAGGGGATCTCAGTTTCTTCTTTTTATTCAAGTAGTATGGGTTCCTTAATAGCCAAGGAAAATCCACACTCTAGATATTCTTCTCTATTCACGACCTTGGGATTAGGACATTCACTTACAAAGTGTCCTAATTCTTGACATTGGAAGAACTTTTTTTTCCTTTTATCTACCCCTTTTGTAACACCAATACCTTTTGGATAAATAATGGGTTATTAAAAGATATACCACACTTTTCTACCCTTGTATTCTTCTTTAAACTTCAGTGGCTATGCAAGGAGTTAGTGAAAGAGGTACCGCCCTTCACTTTAACATTAGTGGGCTTGGCATAGGGCCTTGAGGTACCTTTCCTTTCATGTCTTGGGCTATTTTTTACAACCCTTGACTTGGAATTTTTACTCATGGCATGCCCCAAAAATTCCCATTTCAAGACTTGCACATGTTCTGCAAAAATATCACCTACGATCCTCCTTAGTTCTTCTTTGTTTACTTGAGCCATAGCGTCAAAGCGTGGGATGGGATGGACTAGATATGATATCAATATGATGCATTTAATGAGGGGTGTAAGTGGGTAAGTGGTTCAGAGTTAGGTTATAAATGGGTCGACCCGAAAATGGGTTGGAAATGAGAGTTCTCGATTTACCGGATTCTGCCGGCAGTGTGGTGTTGGGTGGCGGTTTTGGGTAGTTTTAGAGATAGTTGGGTTTAGGCGTTTTGTGGAGTTGTTGTAGAAACTTTGAGGTTTGTTTGGATGGTCAGTATTTTGTGGTTTGATGATTTCAAGGCAACGGAACATAACTGAAACAGTGAGGTTCTTGGTAAGGTGTGTTATGCGAACAATTTGGTGTTGTCGGGTTTGGACGGTTATATTTGTTGGGTTTAGGTTGGTGGACTTTGTAGTGGATGTTAGGAAAGTATTTTGGGATATGGTGGTGTAAGAAAGTTGTGGTTTGGACAAGGAATGAACACGAGTATCGAGGTGCCAACTCAAGTACAAGCCAAGTGTTGGACGGTCGATATAACAAGGATAATGACACGAGGGTTTTAATACTCTAGTCGACACCAATATATGTTTTTGGCTAATTGGACAAGGATTAGACTGAGGTTGCAAAGTACAAGCTCGAGTACTAACCAAGTGATGGTGGCCGGTAACCTTATGATAAACCCCAGGCTTGGGTTTGGTTGGAAGACACAAGTTCCAACGTCCACTTGCACCAAGGGGGTTCCTTAAGCTTGGGCATAGTTAGGTCACACAAGTCCAAACCAAACTTACACCGAAGGGACCTTAGCTTGGGTTTAACTAGGTCACATAACTCCTAGCTTTAACTTCCACCAAGGGGTTGGCTAACACAAGAACCAAGGCCCACACAAGGACCAATCTAAGGTAGACAACACACAAGTTGAATAATTTAGAATATGAGTAAAACTCAAGTTTATATTTAATCCACAACTCTTGTCTATTTACAACATCCTAATGGTTATATTTATAGTGGTGCATGGATTATTCTAGAACACAAATTAAAGGACACAAACTATGCTGACAATCTCAGCCTAATGAGAACAGATCAGAACGATTTGTGTTTTCTTGGTGGACAAGGTTGTTCTCGGCCATTGTGGTAACAATGGGAAAGGTCTTGGGTTTTCTTGGTGACAAGGATGAACTCAATCTCTTTCACACCCCTTTGTGGATCCCATGAAGAAGAATGCATAAACTTGGCTCTTCGTAAATCTCTTCTTCTTGGAATATGTTTGGAAGCTTCCATTCGTTGCATATATTCCTAGGCCAAATGGAGATGGATGAACATTTCGACCAACCCTTCATCTTCTTGGTTTCTTCCATGTAGTCAAATACATGAACTTGTTAGTTCATCAATTCTCCCCTTGGAAGCCTAATCTTCTAGAAGATTCTTGTCCTTACCACCTTGTCCTTCTTACACTCTTCTCGACCTAATCACCTTGTGGGAAGAAACTCTCTGCCTTGTCACCTTATTACATGACCTAGTCATCCTTCCTTATTACATGACTTATTAATTGTGTCCTAATGAGAGCTAATAGCAAAGCTAGGAAATAAAGATAAACTAAAAGAAACAAAATGGTCTTCAGCCAAGACCCATATACAAAGCCAAATAAAAACATGTTTCTTAGGTCTTCACGTGACACCTCCAACTCCGCTCCATTTTCCATGCTATGTTAACCACATAAGTGTAGATTAGCGGGCCATCATTGGCACTGTTAGTAAATGACCTTTCGACTAAAGTGGAGAGTTTAAGTCCCCGGGCTTTCTTGCATCACCCACAACTCCATAACTTTAACAAAACAGCCCAACAACAACCTATCCTAGTTCCATGTTCACAAACACTTATTCTATGGAATTTTCCTCAACACTTGTGTAATATTAAGGATAAGAAGATGGAGATGAAAATTACCTTCAACCTCAAGAATTAGTCCAAAGTAAAGGTTACTTCACTACCAAGTATTCTCCAAAGTCGATACAACAAGAAGGAAGACGATGTACGATAATTACGGGATTCTTTATGTCAGATTTGCATAATTTATTTTATATTTCACCTTGAATCACATGAAATCTCTTAGAGAGGGTTTGAGAGATGATTAAGGTTTTCAAATAAAGGGAAATGAGCTTAAGTCATGTTGGGGTATATTTATAGGAGAATTATAAATTGGCACCAACGTATCCCCAAACAAATGATGCGAGTCGCGGGACCGTCCTGCATCTCGCAGTACATGTCCTGTGTTGATCCGCTAAGTCTTAAACCTTTTAGAAACTTACTCAATACATCTGTAAACCTTTATAACCCTCTTAAAGGGGTCCTTCTAAAACTGGACCTATGTTAGCTATGTTACGATAATGACGATGCACAAAAATATGAGGTGTAAGACTTAGCCATCGCTAGTTGGTCACAGTTTCCCCTTGAAGCCTACAACAAAGTCAAACTTAGCGATTAATTCATTCTCCTTGAGCATTCACTTCATAATCAAAGTAGTTTCACAAAATCAACAAGTTCATAGCTCAAAATGACTCATTAGCACCATACCCCCGAGCTATCAAGCGAACCCACAAACACGATCTTTACTAAAAGACTATAGTCAACTATTCCTACATGATTAAGTTATTAGGAGTAGCCTTCTTCCAGATGAGCACACCACCATTTGTGCTCATCCTATAGCTTAGAAAGATCCATTCGAATTCCTTTCATTACATCTTTGTTTTGTCAAGTAGCTGAAGAATCTTCACACACACCCCAATACAAATTCCTACTCCCTCATTCCTTATCACAAATGGTTATCTTCCATGTTTTTGTTCCTTCAAAACTTCTACTCATAGCTTCATCAAATATTCTTCATGCCAGATCAACTGATTCATCCAAGTTTTTCTTTGTCTTCAGAATGCTAGTACATCTCCTACCTCATTGCAACTCAAGAATTCTCTATGTTACTCAAATCTCTCGAGTGTAATCTTCAAAACCAGAATGCGTATCACTTGTTTATTCTGCTAACTGTACCCTTTAAAATTGTTAACTCACTTCTCAATAATCCTTATTCCATAGATACACTCGTCCAAATTTTGAGAAACTAGTTATAGAAGACCTGTCGATCAATGCAGTCATTCGCACCACCACTCCCATTTTTAGGAATATCACCAAACTAGAGAGTCTGACTCATAACTCAGCTCAACTAAGTTTTGATTCATATTTGTAATATAAATATGGTCACATGTCCTCATCACAGTGACACATACCTCACCATACCACACAACATCATATCAAGCCACTAATTTTCAATAATGAAAATGTGTCCTTACCACTGGTGAGAGGTTGAAGAAAGAGGTTAAGATACCAATCTGAACAAACTCGGATTAAAAGAATGAAATAGATACCAATTGGAATGAACTAGCACAAAAAGAGAGAAAGAAATGAAGTTTTTCTAAATGTCACATATCCTCTCGAGGATGGGTACGGACTTCTATGTACAAATCTGTAAGAATCTACTAGATATTGTTCTTCTACTCATTAGACCAATAAACCTAGAAGCTCTTATACCAACCCAAATTATGGGTCATTGTGACACCTACACTTTCCTACCGATAGGCAACCATCTCCCAAAAAAACTCAATTCATTTAAGATCAAGTGCAAAAATTAAACACAACAAAAGTACTAATTAAAAGTCTAGGTAATTAAATGTAAGTGCGGGAAATGCAATTCTTTACAATCCCAAAAATCTGGTCTAGCCGGTACAAGAGCATCTAATAATTATCACAACTTCAATTCTAAATAGTAGTTGTCTAGAATGAACAAAGAAAATATACAAATAGAAGGAGGATTAAGGTTGTTGAATAGATTGATGGCTCACCCTGGAAACCTCCGGATATGTACATCACCTCGGGATCAACCACTAGGCCTGGAACTAGAACAAGGATCGATTTTTATACCAAAACATGCAACAAGTATAGTATGAGTACAACACTAGTACTGATAGGTATCATAGGTTGACAACGAGGGAAACACGTTGTCACACCCCAAACCGGAGGGGCGTGGCCAGCACCTGGTGCCTTACTTACTCGAAAATACCCATTTGTAACACTTAGCATACATAAACTCATACTTGGCCGACAAGTCCGAATTGCATCATAAGATGGAATTCTCTCAGCCGACAAGGTTATAATCAAGTCAATATGATAGTAACCTGACTTATCAACAAACATGGATTCAACCCAGAACAAATAAATAAGCAGGTCGCCAAGGCCACCATAGATTTCTACATCAATTCATTTACAAAAACAAATAATCAAGAGCCGACAAGGCCATAATATAGTCTATAAAACAACATTAGGGCCTACAAGGCCATACCATACATACTGGACATATAAAGGACACGTCTATAAGTCTCTATAGAATGACAATTGAACTGTGGTTGGAACAGGACCCCGGCGTACCCATCATCTCAAAAATATATCAATACTCTAGACCTAACAACTATGAATGACATGGAGTTTACAAATCAAACTGAGCTTGGTGTCGCCTACTGAGGAAGCATGTCTATCTATCTGTGAAGACCTGTACGCATGAAATGCAGTGCTCCAAGTAAAAGGGACGTCAGTACGAATAAAATGTACTGGTATCTAAGGTATGAATATCAACATGAAAAACATAAGCTGTAAACAGAGCATAAGAAGCAGCCCGATAACCTAGATTTCATACAAGGCAAACAATAAAACTCTGAAACTGAAACTCTTATACGTATATTCTTATCTATCGCCCACCTATTATAGCTCGGTGCCTATTTGCTATCAAGTTTCCCACAAAAGTGACTTCAATATACAATCTTACTAATTATAGTGGGGGCCACCTATATAAATAAATCATTTTCATACTAATTACTTTCAACTAAAAGGTTCAACCATATCCATTAAATGCTTAGTCATAATATTTGTTTCTTTCATTTTGACACATGGAAAGGCATTATGCCACTTATCACTTTCTCTAGTTAATTCAATAGCTTTATCCATACTATACTTAAATAATAAAAATTTATTTCAACACACTTCATATACTCATTATCACGATCATGTGATATAGCATTAGTCCGTAGTCTTTTTGACACACAGAAAATATTATTTCCAATTACCGTCGTCACACTTGTTAACTTTTTAAATTAATTCTGGAGGTCATCCTATTACACACCAAGCTCTTTATTTGCATATTTGAATATGACCAAATTTCTCCAAAGTTTGGGTCTACTCACATGTGTCGAGCAATTCGAACCATAGCCCGAAGGTATGAGTATCACATTGATGAAACTTATACTTTTCAATTTATTTAATCTCTAAACCATCTAATACTTACTAATTATGATCATAAATCTTTATAGCCTTAAGATGAACATGTTTAACCGCTCATAACCTCAAAGGTAATCTCATTCCCGATCTTACGCTGGCTAACTTATGATGAAACTTAACGTATAAAAATACGGGATGTAACATCCTCCCCCCCTAGGAATATTTATCTGCAAATGTGGAGGTACGTAGGAGGGAAATGAATTCTTCAATAATTTATAGAAATTCTTTGTAGATTGTGCTCCTTCATCTGATGTAATAGACAAAAGGATGCCATGGAGTCGCACTATATCCTGATGTACAATCTTTGTTGAGTAAGTGTTCTTAATCGGCAAGAAACGTGCTGATTTTGAAAACCGACCAACGATCACTTAAAAAGAATCAACTTTTGTCCACAATTACTCTTTTTCTAGGATATATGCCCCTCTAACCTTTGAACATCTTTATACTAGACCTTATTTATCGGTACTTCTGTCTGAAATATTTAGCACCTTGAAATTGATCAAATAAATCATCAATTCTGGAAAGCGGATATTTGTTGATTTGTTCTTAATAGTTACTTTATTCATAAATACACATTCTCAATGAACTGTCTTTCTTGCGAACAAATAACACTGCCACACCCCACAGAGAAGTATTGGGCCTAATAAAGCCTTTCTCTAGGAGATCCTTCAATTGTACTTTCAATTCTTTTAGCTCAGCAAGGGCCATTATGTACGGAGGAATGGATATAGGCTCAGTATTAGGAAGCACATAAATGGAGAAATAAATTTCCCTTTCGGGAGAAATACTAGGGAGCTCATCAGGAAATACATATCTGGAATTCATTAACAACGGGAACTGACTGAAAGGTTGGAGGCTTTGCCTCTCCATCCTGGACTCGTTCTAAATGATAGATATATCCTTTCAAAACCATATTTCGAGCCTTAAAGTAGATAATAAACCTCCCTTTATGTGCTGCAACATTGGCCTTCCATTGAATAACGGGTTCCCCTGGAAAATAAAATGGACAACTTTCGTCCAACAATCCACATTAGCATAACAAGAAGTCAACGAATCCATACCCATGATAACATCAAATTCCACCATTTCTAATTCATTTAAATCAGCTAAAGTGTGATGATTATAAATCATCACATCGCAACCCCGATTTACTCGCCTAACAATTATAGACTCACCCACAGGCGTAGATACATCAAATGACTTGCGTAATAATTCAGGTTCTCTACCAAACTTACTTGCAACAAAAGGAGTGATATACGAAAATATAGATCCTGGGTCTATCAAGCATATACATTATGGGAAAAACGGCTAATATATCTGTAATTACACCTGGGGACGACTCAAGGTCTTGTCGACTTGAAAATGCATAAATGCAGTTCTGATGACCGCCTGAGCTGGATGCTCCACCTCTAACTTTACCTCTACCAGCCGATGTCAGCATACCTTTCCCAAGAGGGTGTACTGATGAAGAAGAAGCTGCTATAAATCTTGTCAGCTGGGCCATGCCACCCCCGCTTATCGACGAACAAAGTCTCATAATATGACCTGCCTACACACATGAATAGCACATATATGAACCCTGGTGACACTGCCCAGAATGTACTATGGCACACTGATCACAATAAGGCAATGGGGGTCTCACCTGACTGCCTTGCCCCTGTACTGCAGTCTTGATGTAGGCAAACTTTAACTCTGTCCAGAATAAGTAGTTCGGTCACAATGCTGGCCCTAACACTACGGTGGTTCACTAAATGCCGGAATCCACCTCTAAAATCTGTTTTATCCCCTATGGATTGGGCCCTCTTATGTTGTCCCTTATTCCTCTCTCTATAAACTTGTTACTGCCTCTTATGATCTTCCACATTCTGTGCATAGGATTGAATACGAGTAATATCCATATTTGGGTTCAAAGAGGTCGTAGTACATTCATTGACCAAGTGTGGTCCCAAACCACCCACCAATTAATATACTCGGTCACTCATCTCCGCCACGATGGTAGGAGCATATTTTTCCAATGAGTTAAATTGCATACTATACTCCATAACATTTATATTACCCTGCTCCAATCTTAGAAATTTAGCTCAACAGATCTCAATAGGCAAATACTGCAGTAAGAATACCTCATAAAACTCTCGCCATCCTGCCAATGGGGCATGAGGTCCCCTAGACTATTCCCAAGTCTTATACCAAGTCTACTGAAACAGTATCGGTGGCATGAATAACTCGCAAGGTTTACCGCATCAGATTGAGAAAGCTCTAGGGGTCCGCATTTGGATCAGTCCTTGTGAATACCGAGGGGTCTAAGTTGATAAAATCCTAAACACTCACACTAATAGCTTTATCGGTAGTACCGGGGGTCTGATGATGGGCCTTAGAGGCCACCAATTGAGTCAATAGCTATAAGGCACTTCTGATATATAAATCCTAATCAGGAACAACCGGAGGAGGAACTGGAGGAACATCAGCTCCTCTATGTCCCTCTAGAGGTGGTGGGGGTGCTTCTCTAGAAGCTTGAGAGTCAGCCTTATTCTGAGGCTCATGTTGATCCTTATTAGCTGGCGATGCCTGACTGGTGCATTCTGCCGCCTCCTCATCTACCCTCTGTATAGTTGCATATCTTTTAGTACTAGTAGGCATCACAGAGAATATAAACAGAATGAAGGTTAGAAAAAAACACTTACGACTCGGCTCTATAGCATGATCTAGATCAAGAAGAAAGGCAACCATCTTGAATGCCCTATAGCCTCATGTTTATAAGTGTGCTACACAACACACCTATAAATAAAACTCTACTAGACATGGCTTACAGACTCTCTAGGACTGACCTACTATGATACCAAGTTTATCACACCCCAACCTTGGGGGTGTGGCCGGTACCCGGCACCCAAAGAGTCGAGAGTACAACTGTAGTATCTGTTATCTCTAACACGCAATTGGGGATGACAAGGCATCCACATAATTATAAAACAATATGAATGTACAACCTACAAGCAAGACGGAACCAACAATAATATATATATATATAACGGAGGCCGAAAAGGCCATATCAAAAGTATCAATAACTAACAAGATGGCCGGAAAGGCTAGACAAGACGAATACATACTAATATTAGTCTGCAAGCCTCTAAGAGTACTTTAATACAGTCGTTAGTCAGAACAGGGCCCCCGTCGTACCCAACATACCAAAACATATATACATAAATACTTAGAGACTCTAAACAACAACTCTGGAGAAGTGGAGTGCGACAATCAACAGTTTAGAATGGGCACCCTACTAAGGATGTATGTCACCCCATCTACATGTACATGCGGGCATGAACACAGTACCCTATAAAATGGACTCAGTATGAAAAATGTACTGAATATATAAGACGGATAACATATGTAAAATGGAAATGTAATACGAGAGATAAAGGTACAGAAGTCAACCTGGAACTCAAAAATAGGCCTCGGAGGGTACACAACCGGTACAACCAAGAATATATACATGTAAGTAAAAATCGAGTCACTCTATGAGGCCATATCATATCAAATCCCTCTGTGGGGTGAGCTCATAATAAACAGCCCTGCCATATAGGACATGGTGGTAACTGCCCAACTAATCAGTGATGTGTACATATAAGTGTGTCTGGCAGACTATAGAACAATGTGGTGTGATAAAATAGATATATATACATATATACTATATATGTAAGACAAAACTCAAGAAATACTATAATTAGAGTCAGAGTAACCTATTGTCATTATCCACTGACTATCGTTATTGTTGCTACGTTCTTCAATTATAACTAGTCATCAAGAGGCATAACGAATATGGAAAGTACAATTAACAAAGAATACACGAGAGGTACGAACATATTGGACAAGAACGAGCATAGTAACTTAGGACTTCTTTGTAGAAAACTATTTCAAGGAAAGTACATATGTTAAATCATGCCAAAGAAGGAGATTAGCATTACATACCTTATCCACGAAGTTACAACCATTCCACAAGTCCTCGCACCTCCTACGGATGATTATCTATATCATACAAAGGATTTGTATCAATATAGGCTTCATATTCTATAGGAAAGTTCATTTAGTCCTTTTATCGAACAACTAATGTGCATAACTTCATAGGGTCAATTATAGTTCAAATTCAACGTGTCTTCAAAATCAAACCCTCGTCCTCATTCCTCTTCTCTATCATGCTATCCATACTTTTACAACTCTATTTGGTATCATAAATCCTGTAAAAATATCCAACACAACATAGCCTACTCCAAGTTTCATAGTTGTTATTTTCTTCATGAATTCTCCAACAAAATTCAATCCAACACTTGTACAAACTTTAGATTAAGCTATGGAAGATGAAACTTACCTCAAATACAACAAGAGCCCTACGTTCTTTAGATTACTTCAACACCAAGTCACTTCCTAAGTCGTCACAACACGAAGGAAATGAAGTTTGCGGTAGCCACGAGATTCTTTACAATGAACTTGCGTGATTTAACATGAGATTTGGCTTCAAGTTGATGGAAAACCTTAGAGAGGATATTTAGGGAGTTCTAGGATCTAGATAGAAGTAAAAATGAGGCTCCAAGTCGAGGTTATCATTTATATACAAAAAAGAAATTGCATCGCCCTATTATACGGTATAATTATATGGTCCATATAAAATTTTACGGTCCGTATAATGGAACAGTATAATCAGACCTACAACTTGAAATTTTGCAGGAAATATTATAGTGGACATCCCCCATTTGTACGGTCTATACATTTGCAGCGTAATTCTGAAACATTTGCTGATACATTGAAACGTAATCTCTTTGATCCTTTTAACCCATATACATACCGGTACTTCTATAAACATGTTGTAAACCCTCATTACTGTCTCGTAAGGTCACATATCTATCCCAGATACCGGTGTCAAGAGAAGTCATGAAACTACGAGGCATAACACACTCCAAACCGAAGGGGCGTGTCCTGCACCTGGTGCCATACTTTCCCGAGCATACCCATTTGTAACGCATAGTGTATTGTTACACGCCGTGATTTTTTGCATGCCATTAGAAGTATGGCTAGTCGATTTAAACTCAGACGACCATTGACTATTTGTAAGGGTCACGTATGACTTATATGGGTGTTACAGAGATATACAGAAGGTTGGCAGTCAACTGGATTAAAGGGAACCTATCTCAGCAAAGTTTGACGAAAATCACTCGATAAGCTAAGCATTCTGCCCCACGGAAGTCGATCCGCTTCGCGGATCAAGCCAAGGATTAAAGCCTCCATTCCTTTACCTCATTGACACCATATGGCATATATGGCTATAGATGGTGATCTGCGACGCATAACCAACCGCATATAAGAGGCGATGGGGAGTACTATAAATGGTCAAAGATCGGTGGCATCTCATTTCATTTTTTGACCCGAAACATTTCCAAACCCTATCAAACATTCCCCCAAAGGTTTATATATCATCAAGCATCAACTTAATACAAGTTTGAAGGAAAATATTTCATAGATAATCCATAGAAGCTTGGAACTCTTCCTAGCAGCAAGAGAAAGTGGAGAATCTTCTTGAGCTTGGACAAGAGATTATGGTGCAAGACTTCGTGGCTGGCTTAAGGTAAGATCTTGATGTTCTTAATGATCTCTAGCCTTTCATAACTTAGTTGGAGTTATTTATGAAGGCAACTTGTGATAGTTAATATTAAACTCCATGAAAGAATGGTTATTATTCTTGATTTGTTTTTTAATAAACTTTAAGATGAGCATGACTAGAAGTTGGAGTATGTATTATTATTGTTGTTGTTGTAGTTGTTGTGGTTGTTGCTATTGATGTTGTTTTGAACGGAAGTTAGTAACATGTTGGTGACTATGAACATATAGTTTGAAAAGCACGCCTTCCAGGTGCTCGTTGGATTATCCGAGTGAATCAATTCCTAGTTTGTTGATCTTATTTTCACCCAGACCCTCTATATTGTGTAGATCATCACTCGTGAAGCATTCGAGAATGAGGTGTTGATAACTAAGTGACACAAGTATGTAAGTCTATTCCCTTCTTTTAAAGGCATGAAATCTGAAATGTTTATCATTTTCCAAAAAAAAAATGCCATAGGATCATTCTAATCATATGACGATCATCCCTTGTCGGGAGTAGTTCCATTGCTATTATTGTGTTTTATATTTTCTGTTAGTTATCCAATTTAGACTATACTCCTTCCTGATAGATTCTCTCAGGTCACAATCTTGTATGCTCACTAGTTGTCATTGAAAAAAAAACTGAACCACAGTTAAGGGCTAAAAGTCATAGTCACCTTCAAAGGATGAATCCTAATCACATGTTGCTACCTTCATTGAACATACCTTTTATCTCGTTATTGTATTCTGTGTATATTGTTGTCTCTCAACTTCATAGACCTGAAAAATGAGTATTCCAAAGAGTTAGTCATCGAGTCGACCAAGAGTCATTTCAAAGCAAAGTCAAAGAGTTTATGAGTTTCAAAGAGGCCAAGAGCCATTATTATCATAGTACATTATTCACACAACCGAATCGATGGGTAGTATATATATATATATATATATATATATATATATATATATATATATATATATATATAACTTGTACATTATCGGTGGGCGTTATATATAATATCAGTGAGCCATTGTTATCACAATACATTATTCACACCACCACGTAGCGTTATTGTTGGTCGGGTAGGCACTTATATGTGCATCCATAGATACACCTCAGAGTATACCTAAGGGAAATTACATATTACACACATCGAGCTATAAGCTGAGGGTGGATTATATAAACAACTATTATACAAAGAGTTCAGTACAGTTTCAAAGTTTCATTGTTCCCCTATATGGTACATGGGTTAACAGATTGCGTTTATGCTCTCCTTTACAGCTTATACTTTCATATTTCTATTCATGCTTTACATACTAGTATATTTCATTCGTACTGAAACCTTATTTTCCAGGGGCATTACATATCATATTGCAGATTTGGATAGAGGTGCAGATAGACCTTTCCAGTAGGATCTAGTTGAGTTTTGCGGATCGAGTGGTAAGCTTCACTTTATTCAAAACTACCGACTCAGAGTTATAAGCTGAGTTTTGGTACATACACAGGTTATGGGTAGGTCAGGGCCCTGTCCCGACCATATCACGGTTATATGGGGTTTGTGTATATAATTGTCTTGTTGTGTCCTATATGGCCTTGTTGTATATACACATTGGCCTTGTTGTCATTATATCAGATTGTCATATTTAGTTTTCCCATGTGTTGATCATTCTGACGCCTTGGTGGCCCAAATTGTTATATGCTCAAGTTATGATATATAGGTGATACGCTCGGGTCATTCAGTTGTCGGGTGCTAGCCATACCACCCAGTTTGGGGTGTCACAAGATTGGTATCAAAGGAGGTAAGTCCCAGGAAGTCTACAGGTCGTGTCTAGCAAAGTCTTGTTTATCAGTGTGTTGTGCACCACACTTATAAGCGAGCGGTTATCGGGCATTTAGGGATGGTTTTCATTATTTTATCTCATAGATCGTGCAGTAGATCTGAGTTGTAAGAATTTGAGTCTAACTCATGCTTTACAAAGTTTTAGTTCTAACAATAACCCATAAGACCTTGGTTAACTCGTACTCACAGCCAGCCCATGAAAGATTTATATCAAATTCTTGATACGTTTGAGGTGCGAGTATTATATTGAAACTTTATAGTGTGAGCAACTATCTCCCCCGTATTCATAGGAAGTGACGTGGGTTCGGAGAGGTGAAGTATTGACCTTAGAATTATCAGAAAAGGTAAAGTGATGGAGATACTTAATGTCTAAAATACAGAAGATTCTAACGAGGCCGAAATCCATATAACAATGATGAAGGCATTATTGTTCCACCTTCAGCGGTGGTGGAATCCTAATGAGAAGTACCTAATTCTGATACTGATTGTGGACATCGATGGACATAATTCTCGAAAGAAGTGGGACCTCAGGATTTAGTAAGAATTTTGCTCGATACTCAGCATGAACGGTACTGAATAATAGTATGACTAGGCAATGACACCCCCTTTTTGAGGCCATGTATATGATGTACCTAGAATGGAAGTGTTAATCGGGTTTGACTCTTAAAGATTTTGAAGATTAAGGGGCCAAGTATGGAGTCCTTTGTGTGAAAGGTAAATATTTCCCTCAGTAAGACTCATGTTAGAAATAGAGAAGAAGAGGAAGTTAGACATAAGAAAAGTTTATATTATGAGGGTCTAGACGAGGAAAACGGTGAGATTGATAGCAAGAGAATAATGCAAAATTAAATGAAACATTGGGATAGATGTAAGAAACGACTGAGAGTCATGAGATAAAGTATGGAAATATAGCAAGTTGTGGCTAATAGAGATAGAAAGCAATGAAAGGGGTAATGGTTTGGGCATCAAGAGGAAGGTGTTATGATACCTAGTATCCATTACGAGATTTGAATAAGCTAGAAATCAATGGGATAGGCCGTTAAGATGACTTAGCTGTTAGATCAAGAAGCATTAATGGTGAGTCGATCCTCCAGATAAGACGGAATAAGGGTCGAAGACTCTCGACATGATATAATAAGAGATATCATAGAGTGACAAAATAAACGGGTAGGCAGTAAAGGGATAAACTGCAAGGAAGAGCGATCATAAAAGGTTAGCAGGAAATGAGCCCCTAAGGTTAACATTTTTGTTATTGGAATTGAGTGTGTCAGATATGAATATGTGACACCTTACTTATGCAAACTATTTAGTGACATTGTCAAGGAATATTGCGTTAAGGCAAGTTGTAAGTCGTTAAAAGATTGTAGATTATGCTAAATATCGATTTAGTGACTTGATATCTTAAGAGGGGAATACCGGCTGAGTGAGAAGTGACGCATAGGATGTGGTGCGGGGGAAGAATTGATATAGGCTCGTACGATAGTTTAGTAAGCAAATGCAAAGGTTACAGAGAGAAGTTTTACGACGACTAAGGTTGCGTTACCTAGATTTTGTAAATATGTCATGAATGTCGATGGATATGTACGTATTAACATTATGAAAGGAATGATAGTGGCCTCCCAGTTAAAAGAGGTAAAGAATCGACAAGGACCACTAACTATAGGGGATTCAAATTGCAAAACATGGAAAATAAACAGAGATAACAGCATACGTAGGCACAAGAGGAGTATTCTGAATTTGCAAATAAGAGGATAAGTCGAGTTTCATCAAGAAAATATGTATGCAGACCCTAGAAGAAGATGAGTCGAATGGTCGAATGAGCCATTAGACTATGATATATTTATATTAAGGAACAATCTTAGCACCTGAGGCTTTGATCTCACAAGCAAGCGGCAATGGTTCTCAAGAAGTATTTCGAGCAGAAACTAATAGTGAGAAGGGCTAGTGTAAAATCATTGAGCTGAGGGGCTATGGAGCTTGGAAGTAAAAGTCAACGGTTAAAGATGATGCCCATAGTGAATGAAAGGAGGTGTAATGGTAAGAAGGACAAGTGGTAAAGATTAGAGATATCTAAGATTCAGCAGGAATATATGATTACAAAATGGTTAAAAGCATATTGCTGGTAGATATCTACTACAAGCAAGACGATGATTAAATCTGCATATAGAAGGGTACGACTCATCTGTAATGGTGATGGTGGAATAAGGACCAAGATTTGAACCCAAAATGGAGCATAAGGCTAGTTATATAAGGGAACCCTAAATAATAGAGGTTGAAATCAGTCGATGTATTGCGATGTTAAGACTCAGGATGAACAAGAGGACGATGTTGTTAACCTTAAGGAGCGGATAGGAAATTTATGCCCATAACTTAGGATCTGCAGCAGTAGGCGATATTAAAGGTGTAGCCACAGGGACCTTCAATATAAAAGTTGAGACAAGTTCCTCTTACTAATGAATAGAAGCACCCTCTTAGATAAGTGATGTATATAAGGAGGGGATTGTATGGTTAGGTTGGTCAAAATTGGATTGGGACCGGGTGGATACGAAAATAGGGGTCAAATGGAAATTGGAAGGATTTTGGGCAGTGTGTGTTTGGTGGGGGTGTGAGGGTGAATTTGGAGAGGTTATGTTGCTGGTTGGTATTTTGTGGTTTTATGGTAGTGAGGTGGCGGAAACTGATCGGGATAGTAAGGCTAGTAGAATAGGGGTATGATCGGGATGGAGGGGAATTGGTTGGGGTTTCGAGTATTGATGGGAGGAGTCGATTGACGATCTTTTGGGTGTGAGTTGTGGAAGTGTTGGAGTGTATAGGGGTTAAAGGAATTAGGCACTTTGGACAAGGATGGGGCACGAAATTGATAAACAAATTCGTGTGTGGGTAAGGTAATGTAGACCGAGAAGACCTTCAATGTGTTTGTAAGAAGTAACCGGATAGAACATTGTCTTGGGTATAGTTAGATCACAAAAGTTCTAACTAGACTTACACCGATGGTTTGGACCATAAAAGGAGCAAGGGGTGGCCCACAAAAGGACTGGGGTTTGGATCACAAAAGGTCCGACTAAGATAACAACACAAAAGTTGAAAACTTAGCAAGTTTGAGTAAACTCAAATATATTTCATAAAACTTCAACGTCTCCTTTCATCAACTACATGCCCTATTTATACTAATGCTAGACCTTCTAGAAAAGGAAACATGAAAGACACAAACATGGCACTCGGCCGAATGGGAAAGGGGAAGGTCTTCGACCGGCTTCGGAGAAGGGAAAAGGCCCAACTATTCATGTTCTATAGGCCATCCTTTTGTGTGTACATGTAGATAAGTGCATGAACTAGCTAGTTCATGAATTACCTCCATGGGGCACGTTGGAAGCTTCTCATTCTAGATGGTTCTCGGCCTAGTCATTTCATTTTATTACATGGCCTAGTAATTAAGCTATAAGGAAATTAAGCTAGGAATTAAAATAAGCTAAAAGTTGGTCTCCACCAAGACCTACATAAAAGACGACAATTAATGTCACTTAGCTTGGATCTTCAAGTATTTTCTTCAATTCCACTCCATACTCCATACTCCATTCCATGTTAGGCATGTCCACATAGGATGGTTAGTAATCCTCGGCACTCCTAGCAAATCACCTCACGGTTCATGTTGGAAACTTAAGTTCACGACCTTCTTTCATCATACTCCCCTTCTGTAACAGAATTTGCCCTCAAATTCTCATCATCTAAGTATGGTTATAAGTCTCCAACACTAAACTTTGAACTAATACCTCCATATTCATCTGGAAGTTCTACCTTGTAGGCGCTTTCCTTAAACCTTGCCAATATCTTGAAAGGACCATCCGCCCTTGGCATTGGCTGATTATTCCTCATATTATGAAATCTTTCCTTCCTTAGGTGTAGCCAAACCAAATCTCTGGACTGGAATTGTGGTTGAGTCCTTGATATTTTTGCATCCATTTTGTACATGGAGTAGGCCTTCTGAATTTGTGCTCGGATTTGATCATTTAACTTCTTGAAGGCTTCAATGCGATCTTTAGCCGTGAAGCTAAGGATTTATTTCTTTGGGATTGGAACTAGATCAATTGGTAAAAATGGGTTAGTGCCATAAATAATTTCAAATGGAGCTTTACCCGTTGTATTAGATTGACTCCAATTATAATCAAATCTTGTGTGTGACAACTTGATGTCCCAATCCTTGGTGGTCTTGCTCACCAATCATCTCAATAGTGTGCCAAGAGTTCTATTTGTCACTTCTGTTTAGCCATCCGTTTGAGGATGATGGGAGGTACTGAATAGCAACTTGGTACCAAGAAGTCTCCATATTGTTTTCCAGAAATAACTTAGGAACTTCACATCCCTATCAGACACAATAGTCTTAGGATTTACCACTTCCTTCAAATACAAGTCTGAAATATGTGTTGCATCATCGGTCTTGTGACAAGCAATAAAGTGAGCCATCTTTGAAAATCTATCCAAAAACACCCTGATAGAGTCCTTACCCCGTTGTGTTTTTGGTAAGCCGATGATGAAATCCAATCTCACACCTTCCCATGGTCTTTCCGGAATCGTTAAAGGAGTATACATTCCTTTGTGGAAGAAATTTTTAGCCTTTTGACAAGTTGAACACCTACTTACCACTCCATTTATAGCTTTATCCATCCGTGGCCAGTAAAAGTGTTCTTGTAGAATCTCCAAAGTCTTTACTACCCCAAAATGTCCAACTAGTCCACCCGAATGTACTTCATGTACAAGTAATTCTCTCATGGAACATTTGGGCACACATAATTTGTTTTCATTGAAAAGGAAACCTTCTACTATGGAATAAGAACCATGAACTCCATTATTACATTCTATCATTATGTCATTGAACTAGGGATCTCGTTCATAGAATTCCATTAGCACTTCAAATCCCATAACTTTTTGTTCAAGCATGGTCAACATTACGTGCCTAAGAGAAAGTGCATCCGCCACTATGTTGGACTTGCCATCTTTGTGCCTTGTAGAGAATGTGAACGTTTGCAAGTTCGCCACCCACTTAGCTTGCCTTGGATTCAACTTTCTTTGCCCATGTAAATACTTTAAAGATTCATGATCTGAATATAATACAAAGGGTTTTGACATCAAATAATGTCCCCATTGGACCAAGGATCTCACAATACAAAATTCTTTGTCATAAGTAGAATGATTAAGCCGTGCACCACCCAATTTTCCACTAGAGAAAGCAATGGATCTTTTGTCTTGAATCAAGATGGCACCAACACCAATTCCACTAGCATCACACTCAATTTCAAATAGCTTCGCAAGGGCTAGAGCCAGTGCTTCACATATCTTTCCCCTCAAGGTTTCCAAAGTTATTTGTGCTCCTTGGGACCATTTTAACTCACCCTTTCTCATTACTTCAATGATAGGGGACACAAGGGTACAACAATCTCGAATTAAATGATAAGGCAAACCATGGAAAGTTCTTACCCCACTTACATTCATAGGCTCGGGCCAACTCCGGATAGTTTCCACCTTGGATGGATCCACATGAATGCCCTTGGATGATACTACGTACCCCATGAATGGTTGTATCACCTCATGTATGAGTCTCATGAAAGAGCTGGGAGCATTCCACAATCCAAATGACATCACAAGCCATTCGTACAAGCCATACTTGGTTTTGGACGCCATCTTCTATTCAACTTCCTCTCATATCCTCATTTGATAGTAGCCACTCCTTAAATCTATCTTGGAGAACAACATGGCCCACTCCATTCATCCAAAAGATCATCCAATCTCAGCATAGGAAACCTATACTTCATGGTGATGTGATTGACCGCTCGGCTATCAATACACATGCGCCAAGTTCCATCTTTCTTTGGCACCAACAGGGGCGGGTACCACACATGGACTAAGGCTTTCTTAGACAATTCCATTATCTAATAATTCTTGCACTTGTCTTTGAAATTCCTTGGCCTCTTCCGGATTGCATCTATAGGTTGGACAATTAGATAATGAACCTCCCATAACAAAATCAATAGCATGTTCAATACCTCTTATTGGTGGTAATCCGGGTGCAAGGTCATTCGGAAATACATCTTCAAATTTCTTCAAGAGTTCTTTCAAGTCGGCATCGTCAACCGCATCTCCCACAAGACTCTTCTTATCCTTGCCCTTCAACGCATATATGGGACTCCCCTTCTTCAACTCTTCTTCGATCTCCTACTCATCAAGCAAGAGGGTCTCAGATTTCACCTTGCGGTTCTTGGCAATTTGGATCTTCATTTTCTTCACCTCACTAGGTGAGAATAGTACCAGCCGGATCTTATTACCATCCTTTTGAAATGAATAGATTATTTTCTTCATCATGTTGCGTCTTCCTATCAAATACATGGCCGACCCAATAAAATATGACAAGCATCCATAGGTAGGATGTCACACCATATTTCATCTTCATACTTACCAACCCGAAACTTAACAAGAGCTTGTTTCGTTACCTTTATCCTTTCGTCTTCGTTCACCCATTGGAGAGCATACGGTTTAGGATAGTTGCGGGTAGGCAATTTCAATTTGTCCACCATTTCTACGGAGGCCATGTTGGCACATCTTCCTCCATCAATGATCATATTACATACCTTGTCTTTTACCTTGCATCGAGTGTAAAATAGTTGCTCTCTTTGTGTCTCCTACTTTTCTTCAAGTTGAACAGTCAACACACGTCGGAGTACTAAACTTCCACCCTCATTCGCAAGATCAACATCTTCCTCTAGGACCTCCTTGACTTTGGGTTCCTCAATAATAATGGAATCCCTACACTCTTAACATTCTTCACTTTCATGCCTTGGGTTGTTTTGTAAAACACCAGACTAAACATTATTGCTCGCGGCACGCCCTGCAAATTATTTTCTCAAGATTTGCATTTGTTCCGCAAATAGGTCACTTATGATCCTCAGTAATTCTTCCTTCATGTTAACCATAGAGTCAAGGCGTGGGATGGGAAAGCCTTGCTCTGATATCAAACTGATGTATATAAGGAGGGGATTATATAGTTAGGTGGGTCGGAGTTGGATTAGGACCGGGTGGATATGAAAATGGGGGTCAAATGGAGGTTTGCGGGATTTCTAGCAGTGTGTGTTTGGTGGGGGGTGTGCGGGTGAATTTGGAGGGTGTTGGGGTGAGGCGTTTGGAGGAGATGCACGTTATAGGTTATGTTGGTGGTTGGTATTTGGTAGTTGGGTAGTGGTAAGGTGGCAGAAATTGATCGGGATAGTAAGGCTGGTAGAATAGGGGTGTGATCAGGATGGAGGGGAATTGGTTGGGGTTTTGGGTGTTCGTAAGAGGAGTCGGTTAACGAACTTTTGGGTGTGAGTTGGGGAAGTGTTGGAGTGTATTGAGGTGAAAGGAATTATGCAGTTTGGACAAGGATGGGGCACAAAATTGATAAATAAATTCGTGTATGGGTAAGGTAAAGTAGGCCGAGAAGACCTTCAATGTGTTTGTAACAAGTAACCAGATAGAACATTGTCTTGGGTACAGTTAGATCACAAAGGTTTTAACTAGACTTACACCGAGAGTTTGGACCACAAAAGGATCAAGGGGTGGCCCACAAAAGGACCGGGGTTTGGACCACAAAAGGTTCGACTAAGATAACAACACAAAAGTTGAAAACTTAGCATGTTTGAGTAAACTCAAATATATTTCATAAAACTTCAACGTCTTCTTTCATCAACTACATGCCCTATTTATACTAGTGCTAGACCTTCTAGAAGAGAAAACATGAAAGGCACAAACATGGCACTCAGCCAAATGGGAAAGGGGAAGGTGTTCGACCAGTTTGGGAGAAGGGAAAAGGCCCAACTCGTCATGTTCTATAGGCCACCCTTTTGTGTCATACATATAGATAAGTGCATGAACTAGATAGTTCATGAATTACTTCCTTGGGGCACGCTGGAAGATTCTCATTCTAGATGGTTCTCAGCCTAGTCATTTCATCCTATTACATGGCCTAGTAATTAAGTTATAAGGAAATGAAGCTAGGAACTAAAATAAGATAAAAGTTGGTCTTAGCCAAGACCTACATAAAAGCCAAAAATTAATGTCACTTGGCTTGGATCTGCAAGTCTTTTCTTCAATTCCACTCCATACTCCATTCCACGTTAGGCATGTCACCATAGGATGGTTCGCAATCTTCGGCACTCCTAGTAAATCACCTCGCGGTTTATGTTGGAAACTTAAGTTCATGGCCAATCCGATAAAGGGATTTTTTATTTTCCATGAAAGTCCGTCCCAACAATTGTTGCAGAGGATATAAATATGAATATGAAAACTTTCACAACAATCGGAATTTGACCTCCTGTGCCTGTGAATTAAAGAAAGGAGGAGCGTTCAGCCACTTTCTTGACTATTAGGAAAGAGAGGAGTGGAAAGCCATTTGAACTTGCCTTTACTATAAGGAAGGATAGGCCTAAACTCTTCCGACTGAATATGATAAAGCCTATAAAACATAAAGCTACTATCATTTATTCATTATAAATTGAGATCTTCTTCGAACTTGATGCACAAATAGATAGAACAGCAGCAAATAGCATCTTTCTAGCCTGCATATTCGTGGAACTCAATCATATTTAGAAAGGGGGTCACAATGGTATAATGACTTATGAGCCTTCTTAAAGAGAATAACGGCTCTTGGAAGGAAGGAAAAAAGAAAGTAAGTAAATGTGGACCCATTTAATGTTATAAAGTGTGATCCTCCTTAAGAGAAAGAGGTCTCGGAATTTAAACTTCAGTAAGTGAGTATCCCACGAATATGGTGGAAAGACAATAGCATAGTATTTTTTCGGTCGACCGATCGATAATCCGAGCATGGTACTCAATCAACGATATAGGTGTTATATAGAACCAAGTGTTGTCCCTCCTTTAAGGGATGGAGTGGAAGATTATCATATAAGGGTTCGATCTTATTAGCTTTCAAGAAGTAAGTTCAGCAGAACATAAGGATAGCCTTCAGAGTAACCTGAGATAGGATATGTAAATAAATTAGCCTATACAAAGGCCCGGAAAAAAGAGAGACTATTCAAAGGACTTCAATAGATACCAAGTTTAAAGTTCCAATTCCAGGGCTCCTATAAAAATTAAGTAGTACGGGGGGAATGTTAGTGTCACCCCGATGGCAAAAGGAAAAGAAATAACTAAGGGAAAATTGGAAGATGATACCATCGGAAGGTAGGATTCTGTGGTAATAGAGCCAATGGCATAGTTAAAGTGAAACAGAGTTCTCTAATTACCAACTCAGCAGTGTGTTCTAAGTTAGCTGAGTTATGAAATAGGATTGGAGTGGAGGTACCTTGTTCCTACTATTTTATTCATCCAAATTTGGTAAAGATATACTACGATAATAGGGAAAATGGATTGAGGTTGTAATGAGAAATGGAGTAGTGCAAGTTCTAGCTTAGCACTTTAATGATCAGCATGGAAGGGCAGAGCATCAGAGTCCTAGAGAGCTAGTGTACAGAATACAGATTCCCACCTAGAAAGGATAGCGTGGTCTGAAGATAAAAAGCTCAGTATGGGTTCGTGAGTATCGCTCCCAATATTTGATAGTCAACAGATTTACAAAATTGACCCTATTCTTTTTTAAATAGAGTTATTCACGCAGTAGAGGATTATGTTAGCTACTCATTGACAAAAGATCGTATGATTTCCAAACATCTAACTATATAGTACCCCAAGTAGAGGGGGGCTTAGTTATAGTGAATTTCCAAGATTTCCCAAGAAAGGGTTAGAGACGTAGAGAAAACCTTGTAATTTCTCCCTGTTAGGTGGTCGATCCAAACACACAATTTAGACACTCGAGGATGTGATATATGAAGGTTTGTTGGATCTACAAGAAGAATGGGATGATCATCTACCCTGTTATGAGGTGCATTTTATGGCGGTTATTGAGTTATCATCGAGGTAAATTCTTATAGGACCTTGTGTGGTCAAGAGCATAGGTCATCGATCAAATGAGTTAAAATGAGAAGATAGGAATTATTTAAACTGATGTTAGTCCCGCTAGTTCCCCAGCTTATGGGAGAAGCAAAACCTTTTCATAATGCAATATTGATCATTTAGGATTGCTAGGAATCACCTGAGGATGTGTAATACCAAAAGTATAAAGAACACCGTTGACACTAGAGTGATTTTAATAAGGTGCTGCTTATAAGAGGCATGATGAGATTTGACCAAAAAAGCAAGCTACCCTCAGATACTTTGGTTCGTATAAGATTACTCAAGAATATAACCAAGTTATCTAAGAGCTTAAGATTTTCTTCAGAATCAGAAAAAGCTCCTTCAGTTTTCACATAATGATATTACCAAAGTATATAGGAGGTTTCTCTCATATATTGACTATCGAGAATGCTCAGATTATGAAAGACATGTCCCATGAAGAGGTCTCAACTAGTATTTTTTATCACTAACTCCAGAAGTTTCGGACTCATGAGATGGCATTCGTAAAATTACTATGGAAAACCAATGGCATAGACATATTAATATGGGCGGCTGAGAAAGGCATGAGATCTAGATATTCTCTCATAGTCCAGACATCAGGTTCACCTAATGCTCGTGTGATACGATCATCTTGTTCCTACTCTATAGTAGTGAACTTCCCAGAATTGGGGTGTAGTCAGATTCCCAAATAAAAAGGGAATTAATCTATGGTCGGTTTTGTAACAAATCAAATAAAAAGGAATTTCTATTTGTCTTATTCACCTTGTCGATGTGAGTTATGGCTTACCCTTTTGGCTACCTTGATAGATAAACGATCGTGTGGAATCGGGTACTATATCATATTGTTATAGATAGCCCTATGTGGCACTTGTGTTGGCTCTGGCTACTTGCCAGGTTTTCAATATAGTCTTATAGAGAGAGGAAACTATGCCAAAACTTTGTTAGAACCCAAGAGTCAAAGAATTTCAATTACATTCCCCAACATTCGACGACGAATGTTTTTAAAGGGGAAAGGATGTTACCCTATGATTTTTTACGTGTGATTGGAAGTATGGCGAGTTGATTTCAGCTCTGATGACTCGAGACCCTTTCTAAAGGTCACGCATGACTTATATAGGTGTTTTGGAGATATACGAAAGGTTGGAAGTCAATTGGATTAGAGGGAACCCATCTCGGCAAGGTTTGATGAAAATCAGGCAATACGCTAAGTATTCTGCCTCATGGAAGCCGATCCGCATCCTGGATCAAGACACAAATTAAAGCACCCATTCATTCACCTCACTGCCAGTATCTACAGTGGTATATTCAACCACAGATGGTGACCTGCGGTGCATAACCATCCGCAGATGAGAGGCGGTGGGGAGTACTATAAATGGCCAAAGATCAGTGGCATCTTATTTCATTTCATTTTTTGACACCAAACATTCCCAGACCCTCTCAATCATTCCCCATGGGTTTCTATATCATCAAGGATCAATTCTATACAAGTTGAAGGGAAATCTTTCATAGATAATCTATAGTAGCTTAGAAATCTTTCTAGTAGCAAGAGGTAGTGGAGAATCTTCTTGAGCTAGGAGAAGATATTACGGTGCAAGACTTCTTGGCTGGTTTAAGGTAAGACCTTGATGTTATTAATGATATCCAGCCTTTCATAGCTTAGTTGGAGTTATTGATGAAGGCAACTTGTAATAGTTAAGCTAAAACTCCATGAAAGAGTGGCTATTATTCTTGGTTTGTTCTTGAATAAACATTGAGATGATCATGGCTAGAAGTTGAAGTATGTATTGTTGTTGTAGTTGTTGTGGTTGTTTATATTGATGATGGGTTGAAGGGAAGTTATTAACATGTTGGTGACTATGAACACCATAGCTTGAAAAGCACGCCTTTTAGGTGCTCGTTGGATTGTCCGAGTGAATCGATTCGTAGTTTGTTGATCTTATTTTGACCCAAACCCTCTATGTTGTGTAGATGATCACTCATGAAGCATTCGAGAGTTCATGAGGCATTGATAAATAAGTGACACGTGTATGTAAGGCTATTCTCTTTTTTCAAAAGCATGAAATCCAAAATATTTATCATATTCCAAAAGAAACTCCAAAGGGTCATTATATTCATATGTCGATCATCCCTTATCGGGAGTAGTTCCATTGCTATTATTGTGTTTCATGTTCACTATTGGTTGTCCGGTTGAGATCATACTCCTTCCTGATGGGGTCTCTCAAGTCACAGTCTTGTATGATGACTAGTTGTTATTGAAAAGCAAAGGAAAAGACCGAAACACAATTAAGGGCAAAAATTCATAGTCACCTTCAAAGGATGAATCCTAATCACATGTTGTTACTCTTCATTGAGCATACATTTTATCTCGTTATTGTATTTTGTGTATCTTGTTGTTACATCCCGTATTTTTACACTCGAATGAGAGTATAGTCAGCCGACTTGAGTCGTGAGAACTTGAAATCATTTCCAAGGGTTCATATGACGTATGAGGATGTTTATGGACTAGTTTCAGAAGATTGGAAGTCAATAGCACCAAAAGAAGTGCAACTCGATAAAGATAGAAAAAAATTTGATGATTCGCTAACGTTTCATATCGCGGATGCCATTCCACCTCGCAGATTTAAACACGGACCTAAGGCACCATTTGCCCACATCACCGCCACCATATGCGGTGGCATATACATCTGCATATGGGCATATGCGCCACATATGGGGCCGCATATGTGAGGCGGTAAGTTGGCCTATTTAAGTTACAAAGTCGGCCAAATTCATTTCCTATCTTATTTTTTAACCTCTTGAGCTCCAAAACACTCTCAAATACTCTCCGAAGCCCTATCTACTACTGAAGAACATTCCTACTTGAATCCAAGGTGATTTCTCCTTCTAAGGATCAAGCACACCTCAAAATCTTCGTTAATTGGCTCGGTAAAGTTGTAGACTTCTTAGAGATTGTATTGAAGGTTGTTATGGCAGACTTCTTGGCTAGTTAAGGTGAGGTTTCATCCCTTTCTATTTGTCCTTTAGCTTCTCCTAGCTTGGTTTGATGAATTGTTTGGGAATTATAGGAGTTTGGTGATATGATCTTGGAGAAACATCCCGTGTTGTATAAAGTTATGTCAACTTGTTGTTTGATATTGTTGTTTGAGATTAAGAGTAAATAGTGGTGTTGAATCATGTTGGTGAGGTTGTGTAGTTGAGGAAAAGAGTAATGGAAGAGGGTAGTGTTAATTTGAGCAAGAATCCATAATAGTATAACTCTAGAGCATCACATATGCAAGTTGTTCGATAAATTTCCTAAATGAAATCTCTTATTCAATATGAGTTTGGTATTAATACAAATCCCTCGTTTAATGAAGACAATCGTTCATATCACATGTGAAGCTCCTCGGAACATAATCAGCTTCATATACAAGGTATGTAGGGATTACTTTCTTTTCTGTTATGGCATGATCCTTTCTATGACAATCGATACGAACATATGCTACAAAAAAATTCTATCCTTTGTTGATTAAGAAGACACTTGAGGTTATTCCACTCCTTAATTATAAATGTATCCTTCGTTCGTTAAGTTAATGATCCATCATTGATCATCGCAAATTAAAAGAGTGTATGAGTCCACATAAGAATAGTCAGGGGTGAAATGACCTTACATCACCCCGACTAGTAGATGAGTCCTTCCTAGGCTTGGTATGGACCTTATATATATATATATATTGTGTATTTACATTGCCTACAGAGGCCTATGGCATTATATACGAAGCTATACAGCTATGATACTAATGACATTTTCCATAGAGGCCTATGGCGTTATATACATGATCTATTATATACAAAGTATTTCCCCCAGAGGCCTATGGCGTTATACACGAGATCGAATAGTTATACATACATGCAGGTTGGTCTAGTGTGACACTTATGAATTTCAGGTGGTATCTCTGAATTCCTTGATTTATTGTTGCATTATTTACAGTTGCTTATACCCTACATATTTAGTACATCTTTTGTACCGATGTCCCTTCTTGGGCATTGTGTTCATGCCCGTAGATGCAGATAGGCAGAGCGGAGATCTTCCTTAGTAGGTTGTAGGTTTAGATGTGATTTTCGCACTTCCCTCTCTCATAGTTTTTATACCGGAGTCATTAGGTATTTTTGTACATATTCCTTGTATTTTGGGTTTGGTGAGGCCCTATCCTGACCATTGATGTATTATGCTACTCTTAGACGTTTGCAGACTAGTATACATTGTGTATATGCATGTCGTGTCCTTGTCGGCCCCTCTTGTTATGATGATACTCTTTTTGTGGCCTTATCGGCCATGGTTATTTGTATATGTTGTGTTGGAACTCTTCAGCATATAGGTTGTCACACATTCTTGTCTTATATGGTTATATGGAGGCCTTGTCGGCCCAGGTTTCGTGTTATAAGTTCCAGATACTATAGTTAGTTCGTTCAGGCCTTCGGGTGCTGGGTGACGGCCACACCCACCAAGGTTGAGGTGTGACACTTGTTGTCTCTGAACTCCATAGATCTCAAAAAGGAGGATTCAAAGAGTTAATCGTCGAGTCGACCAAGAGTCATTTCAAAACAAAGTCAAGAAGTTTATGAGTTTCAAAGAGGCCAAGAGCCATTGTTATCACAGTACATTATTCACACCACCGAACTAATATTGGTGGGCAATTATATATATATATATATATATATATATATATATATATATACTAATCACACCACCGTTGCAACCAGCCGGTGGGAAGTTGTACATGTATATTATTCACAGTGTCGCGCTATAGTAGGTCGGGTAGGCACTTATAGATGCATCCATACATACACCTTAAAGTATACCTGAGGGAAGTGACATATTACACACATCGGGCTATAAGCCTAGGGTATATTATATAACACAACTGTTATACAAAAAGTTCAATACAGTTCCAGAGTTTCATTGTTCGCCCTACGTGGCACACAAGTTATCAGAGTGTCAGGTTTCTTTTATGCTCTTATTTATAGCTTATATCTTCATATTGATATTCATGCTTTACATACCAGGAGATTTCATTCGTATTGACATCCCGTTTGACGGGTGCACTGCATTTTATACTGCAGATTCGGGTAGAGGTGTATATAGACCTCTCTAGTAGGAGCTGGTTGAGTTTTGCGGATCGAGTGGAAGCTTCACTTCATCTGAAGCTATTGATTCATAATCATGAGCTAAGTTTTGGTACAGACACAGCTTACGAGTAGGTCGGGGCCCTGTCCCAGCCATACCACAGTTATATTTTCCATAGAGGCTTGTAGATGGGGTTTGTATATATAGTTGTCTTATTATACCCTTGTCGGCCTTGCTGTATATGCATGTTGGCCTTGTTGTCATTATATCAAATTGTCATATTCAGTTTTTCCTTGTATTGATCATTTTGAGGACTTGGCGGTCCAGATCATTGTATGCTCAGGTTATGATATAAAGGTGGTATGCTCGGGCCGTTCAGGTGCAGGGCGCCGGCCACACCTCCCAGTTTGGGGTGTGACACGTACATAAACTCATACTTGGTGGGCAAGGCCAAATCGCATCATAAGATGGAATTCTATAAGTCGGCAAGGCTATAATCAAGTCAATTTGGTAGTAACCTAACTTATCAACAGACATGGATTCAACCAAGAACATACATACATAAGTAGGTCATCAAGGCCAGCATGGATTTCTACATCAATACATTTACAAAATGAAACAGTCAAGGGCCGACAAGGCCGCCATATAGTTTGTGGAACAACATCAGGGCCTACAAGGCCATATTGTACATACTGGACATACACAGGACACGTCTACAAGCCTTCATAGAAAGATAACTATATTGTGGTCGAACGGGACCTGGCCTGCCTATCATCTCTAAAATATATCAATACTTTATACCTGGAAACTCCAAATGACATAGTGCTTACCAATCAAGATAAGCTCGGTGTTGCCTACTGAGTAGGCATATCTTTCTCTCAAGAACTACACGCATAAAACACAACTCCCCTGTATAAAAGAACGTATGTACGAATAGAATGTAATGGTATGTAAGGCATGAATATCAACATGAAAGACATAAGTTGTAAACAAGGCATAAGAAGAAATCTGATAACTTGGGAGCCTTACAGGGTGAACAATACAACTCCGAAACTTTATTGAAACTCTTATACATATATACTTATACATCTCCCACCTATTATAGCTCGGTGGTGTTCATATATCCATCACCCAACCGCTTATAGCTAGGTGGTGTTTATATATCCATCGCGTAATCGATTATAGCTAGGTGGTATTTATGTATCCATCGCCCAACCGATTAAAGTTCGGTGGTGTTTATATCTTATATACTTATAAAGGTAAAGATCTCTTGGCTCTTTCGTTTAGTAAGACTCATCCTTTTACTTTACTACGACATTTGGTCGACTCAATGATTAGTACTTCTGACTCTTTCAGTATAGAAGGATTAAGAGATACAACAAACTCAGAATATCAATCAACAACTCAATTTGTGACGAGAGATAGCTTATTACATGAAAGTATACCCAACAAGGGATAAACAATTGCAAGAGTAGAATACTTCTTTTGGAACTCGTTATACGTTCGGAATCATGCTGAGAAAGAAATGATAGTCATTACATACCTCTCATCGTCTAATCATTACAATCCACGATGCACTCTTGTTGTAGAATATGTCAATCTTGATTCAACAAACACAACCCCCTTTCAATTTTACTTCAATCCTACAAAAACTCCCCAACACACAACAAAAAAAGAAAAGGTGACGTACACGATCTTTACGAGCTTCCGAGGCTAGAATCACCTCACTTCGCTATGAAGTATCCTTCGATCCGCTTTAAATGAAAAACATTGAAGCTTTGGCTAATTTTTCCTAAAGTACCATCCCAAAAATGTTGTTGCTACACCATCCTCTTATGTAAAAATATTTAATTCACAAAGTTATTGTTACCTAATGTCTCTTAAACTCGTAGAAACAATAGGTTGCTGCCTATTTTCTATGAAAGTCCCACAAAAATGACTTTAATAAACTATCTTACTCATTGTAGTGGGGGACACCTATATAAATAAACCATTTCCATACTAATTACTTGCAACTAAAATGTGCCACCATATCCATTAAAATGCATAGTCATAATATTTATTTCTTCCATTTTGACACGTGGAAAGACATTACGCCACTTATTTAATAACCATTTATTTTAACATACTTCATATACTCATTAACACGATCATGTGATATAGCACTAGTTCGTAGACTTTTTGGCACACACCAAAATATTTTTTCCAATCACCATCGTCACACTTGTTAAGTTTTATATTATTTCGGGATTTCATCCTTTTATACACCAAGATCTTTATTTGCGTACTTGAATATGACCAAAATTGACCAGAGTTCAGGTCTAGTCACATGTGTCGATTGGTTTAAACCATAGCCCGAAGGTACGGCTATCACGTTGATGAAACTTATACTTATCGATTCATTTGATCTCTAAACCTTATAATACTTACGAATTATGATCATAAATCTTTATAGCCTTAGGATGAACATGTTTAACCAATCATAACCTCAAAGGTAATCTCATTCCCGATGTTACGCCGGCTAACTTATGATGAAACTTAACGTATCACAATACAGGATGTAACACATGTATACAACATATATAAATTTATATCTAACTCCTAATACACGAACTTAAATCCATCCTCCATTTATACTCGTGAAATCATGATTTACACATAGAACACGTAAGCACGTATCACATAAAAAGGGGAAATGAGGACATGTATGAAGAGTGTATGAATGCAATGTGCTAGTCAATTTCCTACCTGGTACACACATGCTAAGGCCTTTGCCACATAGTCATGACCCATGGGGGACTCGTGAGGTCCATATACCTGCTGCGGTGTGCAACCCAATACCATATTGTGGCGTGCAACCAAATCCATAATATGCATATGTTGCGGCGCACAAGCCGAACCCATGATCATCTCGAATCTATATCACCTCATCCTTATATTTTTCCGGCCTTAAAGGCCACTTTGTATCTCTTTTTCCACATCTCATCCTTCACGTATGAAAGCATGAACGAATCATGTACGCAAGATAACATATGCCACAATATCATGGATAAGCATACATCTTAGATGTTCACAAATTCCGCTTAAGTATCCAAAGAATCAATCTTTCATAGTTTATGCGGGGCATGAAGTGTGAGGTAAATAAGTTAAATTTTGCAAAAAATTACATATGGCTACCATAATCCACATAAGCAACAACCATACCAACCTAATAGATTTATGCACCATCTACAATGCTCGAAGGCTCACATGCAATCCCTATTACAATACACTACTATGATTCAATTACCCAACAATATACACGGATACCAACCCAAATACCTATCACAATCATTACAGTGGGACCCCTTTTCTAGTCAAATATCCTTCAACATTTATAGACTATATGAGACCTACAATCGGAGTCTAAAAGAGTAAATTATAACTTACCTCAAAGTTGAATAGGAGCCACGAACATTTAAATTGAAACCTTTCCCTTATGAAGTTCCTCCAAATGATCAAAGTCTATCAAATACGAATTCTACATTAAAATACGAATCTAAAGATATCCATATAGACATACTTTTCCCGGAATCCCAAAATAATCAAACCCGAGCTCCAAGGGCAAAACTGGAAATTGGTCTTAAAATTGGTTTACCCGTAGCTTAGTTAGTCTACATCCATAAAATTTAATCAAAAAGTTATCATATTGACCCTCAATTTCATGAAAACCCACTCTCTTAATATTTGTGGCTAAACCATCACTTTTCTACCCAAAATCATGAATTAAAATGCTAATTAATAAAATAAATCAAATGGGAACACCCAAAAGGGAGTTAGAATCTTACCCCTCTTCAAAGACGAGTTGATACCCCCACATCTCCGTCTCTTCCATCTGATGATGCCACCACTGGCAGTGTGTCCGACCAAGCTCGGTCATCGTCGATTGCCACTACCACCACCGGCAATAGGTCTGACGTCTCTCCATCACATCCAGTCATCATTTCAACCACCCACCGGCACACCCAACCGACGACCAATACGTCATCGCCACCTACCGCCATCAATCCAAACTCCCAAACCAACCCCGCCACTTTACCAGTTCTCAAAACCCTTCCCAGTACCAGTACCCAGGCCAACACAACCCTACCTCCACCCCGTCACTCCAATACCCACCTAACACTATCACTAAATTCGGCATCGACTACCTCATAATAATTTGATCTAACCAAATCCCCAACCCTACCCAACCTCCACTAGTCACCACCACCGACTAATCCTGTGAAAACATACACCCAGAACATCCCTGTCCCAAACGCCGATACCCATATTGCATCTCCTACCCCTGACCCGACACCAAACACAACTACATAACCTGCCTCTGCCTCCATGCACCAGATGGAAACCCGTGCCCAACACGGAATTTTCAAACCCAAAGTCCAATTTAACCTATCCACACGAACCATATCCCACATTCCGAAAAATGCAAAATTAGTCAAACTAGACCCAAATTGGAATTCGGCCATGCGTGAGAAATTTAATGCTTTAACGAAACAATGCACTTGGGATTTGGTTCCTAGACCGGAGGGGGTGAATGTGATCCGATGCATATGGCTTTTTCATCACAAATACAGAGACAGTGGTAACCTAGAGAGATACAAGGCGAGACTTATGGCTAATGGTACTAATCAGCAAGAGGGTATTAATTGTGGTGAGATATTCAGTCCGGTTGTTAAACCCCTTACCATTCACACAGTTCTGAGCATTGTTGTGGGTAAGCATTGGTCGATTCATCAGCTTGATGTGAAGAATGCTTTTCTACATGGGGACTTGAAAGAAATTGTTTACATGCACCAGCCACCAGGCTTTGTCCATCCAGAAGCCCCTCATTATGTATGTCGTCTTCGTAAGTCACTTTATGGTCTGAAATAGGCCCCCATAGCGTGGTATGAACGCTTTGCTAATTACATTATGCAGATTGGGTTTGTATGCAGCAAGTGTGCTAATTCTCTTTTTATTTTTCATCGAGGTACTAACATTGCTTATTTGTTGTTATATGTGGATGATATTGTACTTACTGCCTCATCTGATGTACTGAAAAATGAGATCATTGCACTACTTAAAATCGAATTTGCCATAGCTGACTTGGGGATGTTAAGTTACTTCTTGGGGATATCAGTGACTAGATCTGCAGATACTATGTTTCTATGTCAGTGTAAGTATGTAGAGGAGATTGTGAACAGGGCTAAAATGGCGAACTACAAGATCGTGTCCACTCCAGTTGACTCTAAATCAAAGCTCCGTGTTGTTAATGGTGATCCAGTATCCGACCCCACGTTGTATAGGAGTCCTGCAGGTGCACTTCAGTATCTTACTTTCACCAGGCCTGATATTTCTTATGATGTTCAGCATGTGTGTTTGTTTATGCATGCCCCAGGGAGCCTCATTTCACTGTTCTTAAACGTATTATTTGATACGTCAAAGGCACACTTGATTATGGATTGCATATATACCCCTCTGCACCGACCAGGTTGTTATCATACACGGATGCAGATTTGGAAGGTTGTTCGGACACACGACGCTCCACCTCCGGCTATTGTGTGTTCTTAAGGGATAATCTCATTTCCTGGTCTGGCAAGAGGCAAGCCACCCTATCCCATTCGAGTGCAGAAACGAAGTGCAGAGGCATTGCAATTATTGTAGTTGAGATCTGCTGGCTCCGAAACCTTATTTTGGAGCTCCAGTGTCCTTTGCGTAAGGCATCTATGGTTTATTGTGATAACATATCCGCGATATCCGCGATATATTTATCTCACAATCTGGTTCAGCATGAGCGAACCAAGCACATTGAGATGGATTTACATTGTGTTCGTGAGAAGGTTGCTATCGGTCATGTTAACGTGTTGCATGTGCCTTCTTTGTATCAGTATGCGAATATCTTCACAAAGGGACTTCCTAGACAGCTATTCCTAGACTTCAGATACAGTCTTAGCTTCTGGCCTCCTCTCGCTCCGACTGAGGGTGTATATTAGCAAATATTATAAAATAATCCCCATATATTTTATAATTATTAGTGTTGTATAATTATGGTAGATATATGATCCTTATTGTATTAGGATTTCACATTATACAGCATATATATTTGTATTAATGAAAAAGATTCCTCAAAGGAGATTAATACAATGTTACACTAATCTATAGGAATAAAGTCGTGTTTCATTGATCTCTATATAACTTCAATGGCTGAGTTAATTACAGATCAAAGTATTGCATAGTATGTTTAGGGGCATTTGTTTTATCACATTAAAATTTTAAATTTCTAAACTAGATAAATATCAGTGTGAACCACAAAATTTAAGATTCATATACACAAAACAGAGGATTTAAGGAAAACAATTTTCGACGTTTCAGTCAATAACAAAATATACACCTGTGTGTGTTAAGCATGCAGTCATTATAAACATACTCACATATTCCATCAATATAATCATCTATAAACACACGAAAACAATAGTAGACACAAGCATTAGCTGCCATCATTGATCAACTTTGTTCAAAATATATATGTATATATATATATATATGAAAACAAAGGGCATGTCTTCTAAAAGATTTATTTCTTTACATAAACACTAGTCACTACCTCTAAGGAATTACAATTACAGGTTAAGAAATAATTATCTAACCCAAGTGCATGTATTTCTCACTCCAGTAGTTGGAAAATTCAAGCTTTCATCTAACTTTTGCATCTTTATTAGTATCTAACAAGTTATGTACCTGTAAAATTCTTTATCTGATATTCTGATAAACCATTCTTCATGTTGTTGATGATGATCACATAATCTATCCTTTTGAACTCTTTCAGCTTCTTCCAACAAAAATTTTATGAATAAATCCTTCGAATTCATGATCATCTGTAAAAAGATCATAATTTACTACATGATTGTTAAATATACATATGATATACAATATATCATATGTATATTGGTTGGTCCCAGTTTGTTGTACATATGGAGGACGAATTGAACATAGTAGTTAAGGTAATATTTGAGTGTAATTAGTATAGTATACTTACCATAATTGTTTTATCATAATTGTATAGTTAGTGTCCAAGTAAAATAAAGTTTTAAGAGTAGAATAGGAATAGGATTCTCCTATTATGGAAAGGAAAGATGTAAATTATATATATACTCTTTTAATTAATAAAAATAATTAAGGAATTATTTCTTTGAATGATCTTCTCCATTCCTTTTTTGTTCTCTACCTCAAAAACGCCGGTAGTGCAATTGTTCAGCATCTTGATGGATATTGACGAAATCAATAGGACATCCTATTTGGTTTACTCCAATATTATCGCTACTATTACCTTAGCCTAATCGGCTTTCTTTCCCTGTTTCATTAACAGCCAATTCCACCTTTTCATCTTTTTGATGGTTATAGTAGGGGTGGCAAAATTAGCGCAAACCCAAATGATCCGTCTAGACCGTCCAAGGTTTCATGAGTTTGAGCAAGAGTGATTTTGATGATAGGTTGATTTGGGCTAGCCCAAGTTGACCCATCATAAATCAACAGCCTAAATGAATCTATTATGATGCTCAAACTTGACCCACGAAAATGCTCAGTCTTAACTATTAGAGTTCCACTCTAGATTAAGATTTTTGTTTATAAATAATTATTTAAAAATTCTTTAATTATTTCGAAACACCAACGCACCCCAACCACCCACCACACTATCCATCCACCATACCCCTCCCGTACACCAACTCCCACCCAAGTACTGAACCACCCTCACATCTCTGCCCCCTACCTTGCCTACTCCACCCCGCCCCTACATCCCTACCACCCCTACACATCTCTACCCCACCTACCCCATCTACCCCTACCTCCTGCCCTACTCTCGCCCTACCCCATTCTCAAATTTCTATTTTATATTTTTTTTACTTTTATAAACAATTTATAAAAAATATGAATTTTTTTCTTACATCCCCCCTCATCCTACCCACACCTACCCCTCTCCACCCCCACCCCATTGCCCTACCCCATCCTCAAAATTCTATTTCATATTTGTTTTTACTTTTATAAAAAATATGAATTTTTTTCTTACCTCTCCCCCTACCGCTCTAACCCCCACCTACCCCCCTCCACTCCCACCACATCCTCAAATTTTTATTTCATATTTTTTGTTACCTTTATAAAAAAAATTATTAAAAATATAATTTTTTTTCTTACCTCTCCACCCCATGCCCTATCATCATCCTCAAGTTTTTATTTCATATTCTTTTTACTTTTATAAAAAATATGAAATTATTTCTTACCTTATACGCATTGGCCCACAGGGTGCCCATCTCCTCAAATTTCTATTTCGTATTTTTTTACTTTTATAAAACAATTATTAAAAATATGAAACTTTTTCTTACCCTCCCCAACCCCCCTGCCCTCACACACCACCCCCGAAGTTTTTATTTTATATATTTATTTTACTTATATATAAAATTTTATTAAAAATGAGAAATTTTTCGTACCTCATCACTCAACCCCCTCCCCCCCACCCCGCCCTCTCCACCCCCCGCCCAAATTTTCTATTTTATATATTTATAAACTTTTTATAAAAAAAATGAGAAAAAATTGCTTACCCCATCCCCCACTACCCCTGCCTTCCCACCCATTATTTTATATATTTTATTTTGCTTTTATAAAAAATAAAAAAATTCTTAAAAATATTATTCTTATTTTAAAAATAAAGAGATGGAAAAATCAAACATCATACAAAATAAAATAACATCATAGAAGTAAGTTTGAAATTTATAAAAGTAATGGGTCAAGTTGGGTTATGACCCATCATTTAGTCCATCTTGACCCACTCATCTTAGCCCATGTAAGCTTTGGGCGGATTGGGTATTGGCTCATCTATTGATTCAGCTCATCTTGATCCGCCCAACTTCAGTCCAAACGGCTCATCTGTCACCCCTGGTTATAGTCGTCTTCATAATGCATATGGCATCTTTTGCAAGAGAAATTTCTTTCTTATCAACCCTAGAAAGCATATCATGATCAACTACTACTAAATTATGAAGCAGCAATGAAATACCTTTTCATACGGTTGAGATAGTTTTCGGACTTGATGATGTTTCCCTTGTTGGCAAAGTATGTCTGTCTCTTCTATTTTCTTTACCTATTACACTTACCAATCTTAAATTGTCATAATTCAAGTCTATTCAGTAACAATCTGTATGCTGCAACTTGTCACCATATATGTCATGAATAGCGATACATCCAGTGATCTCCTCCATCGGAAGTTTATTGCCCTTCATGAACAAAGTCGATCACAAATTACAAAGAACAGAAATTGAAAATAGAAAAAAGAGTAGAATGCGGCAATTATTCATTTCGGAGTAGTAATAAGTAGGGTTTTTGCTTCCAAAGTTCAAACTAGACTACAAGTCGATTTCCTTTCGTGGCCGGCCAGTTGGCCAAGCCACTAAAGCGAGGGATTTAGGCCCAAAATTTTAGGGCCTCAATTTTTTTCATCCGATTTTCGATATCTGTATTAAATTTTTCGATTATCGATTTCGAGACACGCAAGGCCGATTAAAGAGGGAAGTGCTCCATAGCAAGATTTTTTTTCATTTTGAGGCTCGAAATAGGGTTGCTTATCAGGTGGTTCTGTTAAGTTTTAAACGTTATCGGTTCAGCATAGTGGTTATAAGTTTGTAGATATGCTAAACCATTACAGAACAGTTTCAAATAAAAAGAATATAGGATTTTTGTATAAGTAAATAAAGTCTCCCGTTAAAGATTGGCTTTAGGCCATTGATCTTATTGAGTCGCCCCTGAGATCAACCCGCCCCCTATCATACCCTTTGAGACAAGTCTTTCATAATAATCTTAGTGCATAACGAAACCAAATATACGCATATGTTATAGTATAAATAATATACACGCATGCATCACTATAATAGTATCACAACACATATAATAATACTACAAAAAATAACATATTGGTGGTATCATATGTAGGAAAAAATTGGTGTCTGAAAGGTTAAAAAAAAAAGTTGAGTCGCAAGATGACTCTCTGTCTTGAAGACAAAATTGTCCCGTATAGATGCTTTACGGTAATGGACAATAGTCTCCCAAGATAAAACAACAACAATCCACAATACAAAGCAAATAATCTTGATTCTAGCGAAGAAAATAAATAAGAACAGATTGCTGAAGAAGGAGAACAGAAAAGTGTTTTCTGTTTTCTGTATTTCGAACAGAACAGTGTTTTTTGTTTCTGTATTTCGAACAGAACATAAGAGGAAGAGTTATTCGGTTTATGTGTTGTGTATTTTGAACAGAACCGAAAGGTTTTAATTTATAGAAAGAGGAGGACGTTAGTTGCAACTTTTCAGATTAGTTGCAACGTTTGGTTATCTCCGAAACTTTCAGGACCAAAATTTAAATAAAAAACATTTCAGGGACCAAAAAAAGAAAATTCTGAAATACAGCCCACAGCCCGTGACCCGAGAACCTGAGAAACTAAGAACCGAAACCCGTGACCTGTGACCCGAGACCCGTGTGGGGCTTAGCCTCGAACCCAAGCTTACCTAGGTCCTCCCTCTTCTTAACACATGGGTTACCCCTTGGGGTCCCAAACCCTTACTCAAAAATAGAGCTTATATATTTCTTAATCCTTCCATCTTCTACTTTGTGAGAGATTTGTTATTTGGCCAAAAACCATGCATCTATTCATGTCTCAAACACCTTACTTTGTGTGCCAATATCTCTTTCATTTCTTAACCAAATTTGATGATACTTGGCACTAATATTATTTACTCATTTAGTAAATTAGGCATGTGTGAAGAAACAATGTTTTCGACATGCGAGCCCCATGTGTTTAAGTCACTAAAGACGAGAAAAACTCAATCTTACATAGTTAAATTTCCAACAATCCTCTCTTGAAAGAGAATTGGTGCACACATGGTGCCAAAGTTCAACTATCTTTCTGCGGAAAGATATTGCATCATGAAAGGTAGCTTTCGTCTTTGAACCTTCCTTAGTCGATTACCATCGGATTTACTTACTGTGCGGTGAACGTGATGTCTTGAACCGTCAGTGTTTAGTGTAAACCAAGACAATGATATCAACACAATAACTCTCCTTCTTCATTTCTTCTTATAGTTTTGTCCGTTGTGGCCATAAACAACTCTTGGATTCTTATGTGTGTACATTTGAAGCGTCCTGTCTTCGTATTTAAATAAGTGATCTCCTATAAGGTATCCTGCTATACCCCACTCGCAAGTGTTAGGAATTATTAAAAGTTTAGAAACTTATCATTTACCCATTATGCAGGTATCACTTAATGTCTATCGTGGGAACAACATTGGGATTATATTTCTTTAAAGAATAATAATCTGAAATGCTCTTACTTCAAGTGAATCGCTAACACAGAACCTCTATAGTTTAGTTGTCCCATTGAACCACTTGGGATCTCCAATCAGTAAGGTTAGGTTACCACCATAGAGATTCTTATTTGTTTAGGTTTTAAGCCCATTCCCCTATACAGACAGAATATTTGATCTTTGGGTAGGCCCTTAGTAAATGGATCCGCTATATTATTCTTTGATTTGACGTAATCAATGGAAATGACACCTGTTGTGATAAACTACCTAATGGTCTTATATCTCCGACGAATCTGTCTAGACTGGCCGTTGTACATACTGTTATGTGCCCTTCCTAAAGCCGATTGGCTGTCACTAATGGTCTTATGTCTTCGACGAATCTATCTAGACTGGCCGTTGTACATACTGTTATGTGCCCTTCCTAAAGCCGATTGGCTGTCATAGTGAATCATCACCAAAGGTACGGGTTTATCCCAACAAGGGATATCCTCTAACAAGTCATGAAGCCATTATGCATCTTCTCCTGCTTTATCCAAAGTAATAAACTCTGATTCCATTGTGGATCGGGTGATGCATGTTTTCTTAGAGGACTTCCAAGACAAATCCCCACTACCAACTGTGAAAACATACCTACTGGTGGATTTGGTGTTCTTCATGACTGATAGCCAATTTGCATCACCGTATCCTTCCAATTCAGCAGGATATCTTGAGTAATGTAATCCGTAAGTCAACGAATATTTTAGATATCATAGTATCGTATTTAACGCCTTCCAGTGTTCATTTCTAGGATTACGAGTAAACCTAGCCAACTTATTGACTAGATAAGCGATATCGAGTCGTGAGCAGTTTGTAATGTACATTAAGCTACCAATGACCTGCGTATATTGCTCTTGGGATACGGATTCACCACGATTCTTATCAATTTCTATGATTTATATCCATTGGTGATTTCATAAGGGGACTATCAAATACATCAAATTTCTTCAAAACATCTTCAATGTAATGAGATTGATTTAAGACCAGCATGTCAGATGTCTTAGAAATCTTTATTCTTAAGATTACATATGTAATACCCATATCTTTCATGTCAAAACATTGTTTCAACGTATTCTTAGTTTCCAGGATCAAGTTTAGACTACTTCTGGTGATGAGCATGTCATATACATACAGGCATATCATGACAAATGAGTCAGAGTTCCCTTTGATATAGATATATTTATCACACTCATTTATGGAAAAACCTTTTGATAATAAAGTATTATCAAACTTTTCATGTCATTGTTTCGAGGCTTGTTTGAGTCCGTACAGAGACTTAACAAGTCGGCTACTTTTTTCATGTCCTGGAACCACATACCCCTCGGGTTGTTCTATGTATATTTCCTCTTCCAACTCTCCATTTAGTAAGGCTGTCTTAACATCCATTTGATGTATCTCAAGGTCACGCAAATCTGCAATGGCTATGAATACCATTATAGACGTTAATCTAGACACAATGGAGTATGTGTCGAAGTAATTGAGGCCTTCCTTTTGTCTGCAGCCTTTGACTACTAATATGGCCTTATATATGTCAATAATTCCATCTTCTTTGTACTATCTTTTGAGTATCCACTTACAACCCAAAGGTCTGCTTCCCGGAGGAAGATCAACCATTTCCCAAGTATGATTTTGCATGATGGTATCTATTTCACTTTCCATAGCTTCTTTCAAAAGCAATGCTTCTGGAGTTGACAAAGCTTCCTTAATTGTCCTCGGTTCATTTTCAACCATATAGGTTTGAAAATCTGGACCAAATATTTTGTCCTTTTTGGCCTTTTTGATCCGTCTTGGTTCAACCTCTGGAACCCCTATGTTCTGTAGGTTTGGAACATTAAGTTTCGGATAGTCAGTAACTTCTGAGTCCTATAGATCCAGAACATCTAGTTCTGGATAATCAAAAACTCCAGTGTTTTTGTTGATTTTGAGCATTTTGTTCATAACTTCGTTTGTACGAAATTATTTCTTTTTCCTTTCGAGGAAAGATCTATTCAAATAATTCATCATTCCTTGGTTCCATGATCGTACCTTCGTGAATATCAGGTATCTCCGACTTATATACTATGAAGCGATAAGCACTACTGTTATTTGCATATCCGATGAATATGCAATCTACAGTCTTAGGTCCAATTTTGACCTGTTTTAGTTTAGGTACTTCTACCTTTGCCAAACATCCCCACACTTCCAAATATTTGTAAGTAGGTTTCTTTCCTTTCCATAATTCATATGGACTTTTATCCTTACGCTTATACAGAACTCTATTGAGAATTATATTAGCGGTAAGAATTGCTTCGCCCCACATGTTTTGGGCTAAACCTGAATTGATAAGTAAGGCATTCATCATTTCCTATAACGTACAGTTTTTGCGCTCGGCAATACCATTAGACTAAAGCGAGTAAGGAGCGGTCGTTTGATGAACAATGCCGAATTGAGCACAGTAATCCTCAAATGAGTGCTACGTATTCTCCCTATTTATCACTACGAATTGCCTTAATCCGTAGGTTTAGTTGATTTTCAACTTCTACTTTGTAACGTTTAATGCTTTAAACGCTTCATCTTTACTTTTCAACAAGTAACATAACAATACCTTGTACTATCATCAATGAAAGTCACAAAGTACTTGTTCCCCCCTTTAGTTTGCACAAATTTTAAATCACATATGTCTGTGTGAATAAGTTCTAGGGGAGCGGTGTTTCTTTCAACTTAATGGAAAAATGATTTGGTTAATTTTGCCTCTACGCACACCTCACATTTATGTTGAGGGTTATGTCGAAGGAGTGCAACAATTCCAACTTTACTAACTTTTGAATGGATTTTTAGTTAACATGTCATAATCTATGATGCCATAAATTAGAGGATTCAAGTCCATTCCTAACATACATGATGCTTTAAAGAGATTGTTAAACATATTCAATAGGTTTAAACCACCATAAAGTCATGATAAGAAGCGGTTTAATCATTGATATATAATCAGTCCATGTGACCCATTAGATGCAGGGATGCAAAACATACTTTTTATCCAGTTCAATCTAAGATTCCTTGCAACCGTATATACAAAGATGAAATCCTCCGGACGGATGTAGTCTACTGTTGGTTTCCTCCTCCATACTATATGAGATTATGCTACAGAAAGCAACGGCAGCAATGGCAACAAGAAACGTAATGCAGTAAGAGAAGGAGAACACGCTTAAATCCGGTAACCTCAGAAAGAAACTGAGATTGAGACACGGTCACTTTTGCACAAAACCTGATTTTTAATCAAGGTCGATTCCACCCTTTAAATATTTTCTTTCTTTAGATGCCTCTTTGCATGAAATGTTGTTTCTGTTGATTTCTATTTGCCAACTTCGATAAAATGTGAGCATTTTATTTCGTTCATGAAAAGTTCGTGTTTTCTATGATGCTGATGTTTTCATTGTTGACATAGAATAAAAGAAAATCTTTGCTCATTCAGATCCTGTTTCCTATGTCCTATAGACTGTTCCATAAATAAGAATATAGGCAGCTACACCAATACTCCACATGTCCTCTTCTGATCTTCTAAGAGGTGCAACCCTTCACTTTTAATTATGGTTGCAAAATGATACTCCATGTTGGAGTACCATGGTGAATCTTTAAATTATCATAAACATCATAGCCCGACTTCAATTGGTGCGACAGAGTCAGAAACATTCTCTTCACTGACTTCACTAGGACAAAACATCGAACACAATTTTGCATTCTTGCTCTGTCAAATTACCCACGTTACGTTGTCATCATCTTTCTATAACACAATACTGTAATAATTTTGTCTTAATATTCTATGAAAAAATTGGTGTCTGAAAGGTTAAACAAAAAGAAAGTCTGAGTCGAGAGATGACTCTCTGTCTTTAAGATAAAATTGCCCCGTATAGATGCTTTTACGATAATGGATAATAGTCTCCCAAGATAAAACATCAACAATCAACAATACAAAGCAAATAATGATGATTCTAGCGAAGAAAATAAATAAGAACAGATTGTTGAAGAAGGAGAACAGAAAAGTGTATTTCGAACAGAACATATGAGGAAGAGTTTTTCGGTTTCTATGTTGTGTATTTTGAACAAAACCAAAAGGTTTTAATTTATAGGAAGAGGAGGGAGTTAGTTGCAACTTTTCAGATTAGTTGCAACGTTGGGTTATCTCCGAAACTTTCAAGACCAAAATGTAATTAAGAAACATTTTAGGGACCAAAAAAAGAAAACTCCAGAAGACAGCATGTGCCCCGTGGCCCGAGACCCGAGTCCGAATGGGAGGGACGGGCGGCGGCGACACACTTGTGGGGCTTAGCCCCGAACCCAAGCTCACCTAGGTCCTCCCTCTTCTTAATACATGGGTTACCCTTGGGGTCTCAAACCTTACTCAAAAATAAAGCTTATATATTGCTCAATCCTTCCATCTTCTACCTATGTGGGAGATTTGTTATTTGGCCAAAAACCATTCATCTATTCATGTCTCAAACACCTTACTTTGTGTACCAATATCTCTTTCATTTTGTTAACGAAATTTGACGATACTTGATACTAATATTATCTACTCATTTAGTAGATTAGGCATGTGCGAAGAAACTATGCTTCCGACATGCGGGGGCCCACATGTTTAAGTCACTAAAGACAGGAAAAACTTAATCCCACATAGATGAATTTCCAACATGATCTCACGACGATGCATGGGGCCTTATAATCCCACATGTTTGATCCATTTTCAGTGCATGTAGTTCTATAATCTCACATCTCTTACCCCAAAGGTGCATGGTGATATAGATGTGCCACACAACGCTTATACGCCATATTTGTATGTGGAAAACATGGCCCTAGAATTCCACACGTCTGACCCGCGAAGCAAATTAATACTACTCATATTTTATCACTTAGAAATATTCAGTTGCGGTATATCTAAATATCATAATGATGCTATTTAAAGAGATTGTTAAAACATAGTGAGAAGACAACTCAAGGACATCTCAGTAGATTTCAAAATACTATGTCAAGCTCATGCTTGTATTCACACAAATTGGACAATAGTTTAGAGGTAGCCCGATGCACTAAGCTCCCGCTATGTGCGGGGTCCGAAAAATGATCGGACCACAATGATATTATACGCAGTCTTATGTTACATTTCCGCAAGAGACTATTTTCACAGCTTTGAACATGTGACCTCCTAGTCATTTAACATCAACTTTACCAGTTTAAAATTCATTTAAATACATAAATGCAACTAATAAAACAATATGTTTTTGATGAAAAGCAACCAAACAAAAGGTTAAAGTCTCGAAAATGCTCCAAGCATAAAGCTTCTCTTAGGATTTAAGTGTCCTCCCTCGACCAAGTGCTCCAATCTATGCAAAATGTGCAATACCAGGGTCAATTGCCCATATTGAACTCATTATCATATTTTTAAATTTAGCCAGAGTCAATTCTCGATCAAGAAAATCAAACTTCAGTAGGCAATACGTTTCGGATTAATTACCCATAACCCAGTATGTCAAAATATATGATTAGTCTTCTTGGATTGGAGTCAATTTAGGTCTTCCAAACCTACATTTTCTATATAAAGTACTTAGGGTTCAAAATCACAATTTTTTTTCAAATCTCATATTTCCTCCATGAAACTTCATTGATAATTTTGTAATAAACTCAAATAGAGGTCTAGAATTAATGTTCTAGGACAATACCTACAGAAATACAACTTTTTAAAATGGTAATTAAAAATGTTACAACTACTTTTTAAAAGTTACATAAATACAACTTATTCAAAATTTTAACTTTTTAATTACAAAAACACAACTTTTTACATTCCTAAATATCAATAATAGGAGTGCTTGATTTTAGGAGTTACTACCATTAATGCATATCCATTTTTTACTTTCTCTTTCTTTCAAAATCATCTCCTCCCCCCCCCCCCCCCCCCCCCCCCCAAAAAAAAAAAAACTATGCAAATGGCATGAGAGAGACTGTAATTTTTCAAATAAACATAATAAAATCAACTTCAAATTCCATATTCCATCTGTTTTTAAAAAAAAAAATTCTTTTGTTTTCTCCTCTTTATTCTTCTTTTTCTATTTTCACTTAATGCCTGATGTAATTATTTTTTGTGACTAAGAAAAATTATTTGAATATATTAATATCAAGAAACGTAATGAAAAGATATGGTATATGATATATATGGAGAGGACATGAGAGAGATTAATGTAACTTTTCAAATATGTTAAAATTAGAGCATAAAAACTATTCTTATAACTTTTTTATTGTACATATGTGTGTGTTTATATATGTATGTTATATCATTAAAATAGTTGATATACCAGTGTTATATGTTGTATATATTATATTTAATATTATATAATGTATACAATAACACAATATACTTAATATTATATCAATGTTATATGTTGTATATAGTATACTTAATATTAAATAATGTATACAATAGCACAAAATACTTAATATTATACCAATGTTATATGTTGTATATAGTATACTTTATATTTTTCTAATGTATATAATAGCATAATATCTTAATATGATATGCCGTATATAAAATTATAATATACTTGATGTATTATTTTTTATGATGTAAAAGTTACAAGAATAGTTTTTATGCTGAAGTGCGAATAATAGGTACTAATTAATATAAATATTTTTGCCTTTTCTTGATAGTAATATATTCAAACAATTCCAACAATTTATTTTAGTTCACAAAAAGATAATTGCATGAAAAGTAAAAGAATAAAAATTAAATATTAATAGCAGTATATTAAAATAATTCCAATAATTTCTTTTAGTCACAAAAGATAATTGCATGAAAAGTAAAAGGATAAAAATAAAAAGGAGAGTAAAAAAGTAAACTCAAATCCATCTATCAACCATATGCATTTGACTTTTTTTTGTTTGTTTGGGAAATTATTTTTTCAAGTAGGGTATATCTAGATATTCATTTGCAAATATCCCTATATGTCTACAATGTTTTTTTGAAAAGAATTTATTTATAATAAAGATCATTTCTAAATTAGAAAAAATATATTAATAAAAGCCTTGATTTTTTTCCTACACAATGTGATCCCACGAAGTCTAAACGAGAGAGAGAAATATATATATATATATATATATATATGTAATGTTTAATATGTTACCATTTTTTATGCAAGAACTTAGGAATATTCACATATTTATGGTTGATTGTTTTGTAATTGAGGAGGATTGATAGCATTTAAGGTACACTATGTAAGTTACTTAATGGTATAATATATAATATTAAAAGTGGTTGTAGTTTGTATAATTTACTTTTAGAAAAGTTGTACTTATGAAAGTTCCCCTTTTTATACAAGAGGAACTTCGTGGAAGCCCAATCGCGTTCCCGAACTAGGCCCAGATCCTTAACCATCGCGATAATGATTAATATCCATATTTTCACGGACCCTCTAGGCTTGGTCACTTCTCATTATTGCGTTGTGGTAATCGCTATCGTGGGAGTAGGTTGAGTGTCTCAACTTCGCGATTGTAGTTATTTCAATAGGGTTCGTGGCGCCTGCTATTCACCAGGCCTCTGATTGCGAACTTGACCTAGGAATTTCGGTGCACCAGGTATTAGTTTAGAATTTTAATCATTTTATCTTAAATATGTTCAAATTCCTCTAATTCATGCAATCTAAACTATATTTATAAGTCACAAATAATAATATCAATATTTGTAACTGACCAAAATATAGTATAATTTGAAACGCAAATGTTTAAAACGAAACGTTGGATTGTAATATAGAAGTCGTGAAGGAAATTTCACCCTAAAGTAAAAATTCTGAGTGCCTTTATGATTGCATATCGTCCAGGTATGGTAAGTTATACTTTAATTTTTACTTTTTGAGCTTTATGGCCAGCACTAAATTATGAACTTTTGGGACTTCCTCGAAAGACTACTTTCATTAATTTTTCCGATGAAGGAAACAAAAAGCTCTTTTGGCCCTAGAAGTCTAAAATATAGGAAAACAAAATAATAATAATATAATAGTACCAATCTTTTTGGAAGAATACCCCCTTAAGATTATCGATTATCAAGGAATTAATGTAATTTGATATTAGGTTCTTACTATAGTTAAAGATATCTTATGTATTTGTTTATTCTTTTACACGTTTTTTGGTTTCTGCTTTTAACTATTAGCATTTGCGTTACAAATTTTTTTAGAAAATATTGTATGTTAATTAATAATAGGTATACTTTTAAATAGAACTCTTTGGTATCATCTTTAAATTATTCTGGAGAATACGACCCCCTTTATAACATAACATTGTTGGATATGTAAAGCACGTACGGGAATAGTAAATAAATATTATAGTGATCGAAAGGATAAACAACAAAGATTACAACAACAAGTTGTCAATCTCTTGATCTTGAATTGGAACTCCAAATCTGGATCTTGTATTCAGAAATACAAGAACATGAACTGCTACACTTGTGGCTTGTAGATCTGCTGAGAATCCGAACGGTTAGAGTCCTTTGAGATTCTAGTTCACACCTGAAACACTTAGCAACCAATTAAATAATCACAACACCACCGGCTGAGTCGAAAGATGGCTCTATGTCTATAAGATAAGATTGTCTCCGTATATAGGCTTTACGAAAGTGTGGACAATAGTCTCCCAAGATGAAACATTAAACAATCAAATGTGCAAAGCCTACACAAATGATCCCAACGAAGAACACCAACAATGAAGATTGCTTATCAGGAAAACTGATCTCTTTGTGGTGTTGTATACCTGTAAGTATGTTCATATGTTCATCTATAGAATTGAGCCAAACGCCTCAATTTATAGGTAGGCAAGATAGACTTTCAAATGCCCCATAATGGCATTCAATTTCCATGTAATGGATGACATTTAACCCCCAAGTAATGCAGCAACATAATGGTCCAAGTAATGGTCATTATTGGGTGGATTCAATGCCATTGAAACCACCTCAACAGCCAAACCTTTAGGATTCCGTCGAGCAAACACTGTCTGGGAAGCGCCACGGCGCTGCAGTATTTAGTATCGCAGCTCCAAAAGCCAATCATGGAATTAGCGTCGCGGCGCTGCGGCCCAGTTCGGGAGGCGCCGCGGCCCTTCTCGGCTCCGCTGCCCTTTTCGACCCGATCCATCTTACACCTCGCACAATCCTTCCTTCGTTTAGCAACGTGGAACACTTGTTATTTATCCAATAACCGTCCATCATTCTATGTCTCAAACATTTCACTTACGTACCAATATCTCTTTCATTAACGAAATTTATGATACTTGACACTAAGATTGCACGTGTGTGGAAATGACATTTCCGACGTGCGGGGCCCCAATTGTTCGAGTCATAAATAATGAGATAAACTTAATTCCACATTAGTAAATTTCCAACAATCCCCTCTTGAAAGAGATTTTGGCGCACACATAAGGTGCCTACTTTCAACAATCTTTCAGCGAAAAGATATTGCATCAGGAGAGGTAGCTTCCGCTTTGAACCTTCCCTAGTTGAATACCATCGGACTTACTTATTGCGCGGTGAACGTGATGTGTTGAACCGTCAGTGCTTAATGTAAGCCTAGACAACAGTACCAACACAATACCTCCCCTTTATTCGTTTCTTCTTATTGTTCTGTCTGTTGTGGCCGTGAACACACTTGGATTCTTAAGTGCGTTCATTTGAGGCGGCATGTCCTCGCACTTAAATAGGTGATCTCCTATAAGGTATCTTGCTGTACCCCACTTCACAAGTGTTAAAAACCATTAAAAATTTCCCTAACCTTAACCTCAATCATTTGAGGATCGTTAAATGTTTGGAAGCTTAACCTTTACCCACCATGCAGTAGCACTTTAATGTCTATCGCGGGAACAGCTTTGGATTCATGTTTCTTTATAGAAATCATCATCCGAAATGTTATTGCTTCCACCGAAGCGTTCAACTAAACCTTTTGCAGCTTAGTTTTCCCATTGAACTAATTTTTTGGGATCTCCAGTCAGTATGGTTGGGTTACCACCACAAAGGTTCGTATTGTTTGGGTTTTAAGCCCATTCCCCTAGACAGGCAGAACTCTTGATCTTCGGTTAGTCCCTTAGTTGGGTTCGCTATATCCTTTGATTAGTAATTAAGGAAGTGACACCCGTGATGATCAACTGCCATACGGTCTTATGTCTCTGACAGATCCGACAGATATGTCCAGACCTCGTCATCCGTGCCCTTCCTGAAGCCGACCGGCTAGCCACAATGTATAACTGCTGAAGGCACGGGTTTCTCCTAATAAGGGACGTCCTCTAAGGAGTCGTGAAGTTACTCAACTTCTTTTTATGCTTTGTTTAAAGTGATAAACTTCGATTCCATCATGAATCGGCTGATGCAAGTTTGCTCAGAGGATTTTCCAAGACACACCATACACATATATTTGTGGCTTTGGTATTCTTCATATCAGATGTTCAGTTTGCATCACTGTGTTCTCCTAGAACCGCTGGACATCCAGAATTCCAAATTCAGTGATAAACGAATATTATAGATATTTGTCATATCCGACTTAACGCCTTCTATCGATCATTTCCAGAATCACAAGTGAACCTTAGTTCAACTAATCTGCTTTGTAGGCCGATACCAGGTCGGTTGTAGTGTGTACAATATATTTAACTAATGTGACATGCACATATCGCTCCTTGTATATAGGTGCACCATGATTCCAATCAGTTCTATGATTCATATCCATGGGTGGCTTCAACGAGACTGTCACAACTGAGTTTGTAGTTAGACTAGTCCGCTAGATGTCTTAGAAATCCCAATTCCTAAGATGTCATATGTGATACCCATATCTTTCATATCGAGACTTTTGTTTCAATGTGACTTCCACTTTTAGACTGTTGGTTTTTTCAACTGTTGGCTTTCTAACTTCAGAGTCAATGTTTCTGTTGTCAGATTCATTATTTCTATTTTAACTGAAACTTCCAGGACCAAAATGAAAGTTCAGAAAGAAGCCCAACAGTCCAACAAACCAATTCTGATCCTCCCCTTCCAACTCTCCAGTTAGGAAGACTGTTTCAATATCCATATCACGCGAGACCGCAATGGCCCTGGATGTTAAGCTATTCACAGGGGAGCACATGTATAAGTAGACGAGGCCTTATACTTGTCAGTAGATCCATTTACTTTGTACTCACTTTTGAGTATCCACTTTTACAACCCAAAGGTTCTTTTCCCGAATGAATGTCAACTATTACACAAGTATGATTCTATATGATATAATCTATTTCTCTCTCTGTAGCTTCTTTCCAAAGCAGCGCTTCTGGAGATGAAAGTTCTTTGTTAATTGTTTATGCTTCATTCTCAACCATACAAGCTAGAAGGCCTGGAACAAGTCTTTGTCCCCTCTTTGCTCCATCTCGGTTCAACATGTAGAATCCCTGAGTTCTGTAGATCTGGAATATTAAGTTCCGGATAGTCAGCAACTTCTGAGTCCTATAGCTCTGGAACGTCTGGCTCCGGCCATTCAGGCACTCGCGTTCTTGTTAACCTAGAGCAATTATTTATTTTTCCTTCTCAAGAAAAGTTATCTTCAAAGAATTCAGCATTCTTTGACACCAAGAGGCGAAAGCACTACTGTTATTTGCATATCTAATGGATATGCAATCTACAGTCTTAAGTCCAACTTGACCTGTTTTGGTATTCCAACCTCTACTAAGCCTCCTGACAACACAACATTTATAGTTGGGATCCTTTCCATGTTTCACACGGAGAGTTATCCTTATCCTTATATGTAGTTCTATTGAGAATCGCAATAGCGGTAAGGATCACCTTGCCCCACATATTTTGGGCGTATGGCTTTACGCTTGGCTAACACCGTTAGACTAAGGTGATTAATGAGCAGTCATTTGATGAACGATGCTTCACATTCTCCCCCTCTATCACTACGAATTCCTCAATCCGTAGGCTTAGTTGATTTTCAACTTCTTCTTTGTAGCGCTTATCCGCTTCAACAACTTTATATTTGATTTTCAACAAACAAAGAATACAATACGTTGTACCATCATCAATGAAGGTGACAAAGTACTTGTCTCCCCCCTCTATTTTGTATAAACTTCAAATCACCCATGTCGGTGTGACTAAGTTCTAGAGGAGCGGTGCTTCTTTCGCTATTCCTTTGATGAAATGGAAAGGTGATTTTGCCTCTTCGCCTACCTCACATTCATTTTGAGGGTTTATGTCGACAGAAGGCAACAATCTCAACTTCGTTAGCTTTTTAATGACTTTTTATTTAACGTGTCTTAATCTATGATGGCATAGAAGCACATATTACAAATATATCATTCATTTAGCTACAGACATACTGTACCATTCTTGGTTATTACAGACATGTTGGACTAGTCTCAACCCAATTTGACCAACAACGTCCTTTAAACCAAGTTTGGGACATGTATCACCTCCTTTAGAGTGATCCCATTCCTTAAAGTCCTTTTAAGGACAACCTCGCTAACCCCTTCTACTTTAGACGTGACGTTGCTTCACATGAACAACCTCTTGCCCGTGGTTAGGGCGTAACCGGATCATATGTGATTTGGATACTCTGGCCCACTCCAGTTGCTTTGGCAGACTGAGTGTCCAATTTCTTTTCTGCCTTTCTTTTGGCCTTCAGATCATTTAAGACCTGGAAACTCTGGCCCACCTCACTAGGTGTCCATTACTTTTCTGCCTTTCTTCTGGCATTCAGATCATTTAATACCTGAAAATTCTGGCCCACCTCAGTCCCCCATAAGCTTTGTACGACTGAGTGTCCAATAACATCCTATCAAATGAATTCGGGCCCATTCCAGTCGCCCATAGGCTTTGTACGACTGAGTGTCCAATATCATCCCATCAAATGAAGGATCTTCTGTCAAATAGTGTGACATGTTCAACGTCTTAAGAAAAGCCATTAGTTTTTAGTCTTCTTCCTTTGAGATTGGTGCCCAGACAATTCCTGGCGCTTGCTTAAGAGTGGTAACAGTTTTTGCACAGTCAGTGAAACTCTCTCCTTCATGTGTACGAACATACTTTACACACTTTTAATAATTACACCCAAAAGAACGGATCTTTTATGTTTTGTTTACAATAGTCCAATCTTTAACCGGGAAGGAAGGAGATTCAATATCTGATTTTAGAGTGTAGGAAATATAAGTTTTTAATGAAAACACTTTCATATTCCCAACATTGCCTTACACACCATTATTCAGATATTAACTAAACACGTTATAAATAAGGAAGGATTATTAACTTAGACCTTTTGGATTTTAGCCCACTTCAGTTAGACTAAGTGCCCATATCCTCCTTACCATAATTCGGATCCTTTGTCTGGGACAGATATATGCCTTTTCTACATGATAGAACATCATTTCCAGCCTTCTCCTCTTGTCCCAATTGAAATCCTCAGCCTCTTGTGAGCGCTTGTTTCCACCACCCTCGGGAGCGGTGACACCAACTCGTCCTTGATATTTAGTCGTACTAGCATGACTATCAGCAGTATCATGAAGCTCAACATCAGATCCAGAGATCCCACCTTAAACGGAAATATATTTGTAACTGTCGTCAAAGAGAGAACCAAAACTAGGACCAGATTTGAAGCACGGTTGTTGACGGAGACAGTGTTTGAACTGTTAACAGAATTGTCAACAGAACTGTTTTCAAAAAGAAAACCACAACCAGATTTGGGACCATATCTGCTGGCACACATCTTTCAAGCACTAATACAAATCTTGTCTTAAAATTGTTGGATATGTAAAACACGTACGGGAATAGTAAATAACTATTACAGTAATCGAAAGGATAAACAACAAAGATTACAACAACAAGTTGTCAATCTCTTGATCTTGAATTGGAACTCCAAATCTGGTTATTGTATTAAAAAATACAAGAACATGAACTGCTACACTTGTGGCTTGGAGATCCGCTGAGAATCCGAACGGTTAGAGTCCTTTGAGATTATAGTTCACACCTGAAACAAAGCAACCAATTAGATAATCACAACACTACCGGCTGAGTTGAGAGATGGCTCTCTGTCTTTAAGATAAGATTGCCCACGTATAAAGGCTTTATGAAGGTGTGGACAATAGTCTCCCAGAATGAAACAACAAACTATCAAATATGCAAAGCCTACACAAATGGTCCCAGCGAAGAACACAAACAATGAAGATTTCTAAGAGAAGGATTGTTTATCAGGAAAACTGATCTCTTTGTGGTGTTGTATACTTGTAAGTATGTTCATATGTTCATATTTAGAATTGAGCCAAAGGCCTCAATTTATAGGTGTGCAGGATGGTCTTTCAAATGCCCCATAATGGCATTCAATTGTCATGTAATGGATGACATTTAACCCCCAAGTAATGCAGCAACATAATGGTCCAAGTAATGACCATTATTGGGTGGATTCAATGCCATTGAAACCACCTCAACAGTCAAACCTTTGGGATTCCGTCGAGCAAACACTGTCTGGGAAGCGTTGCGACGCTGCAGTATTTAGCGACGCGGCTCCAGAAGCCAAACATGGAATTAGCGCCGCGGCACTGCAAGGGGGGCGTCGCGGTGCTCCGGCGCTGCGGCCCTTCTCGGCTCCGCTGCCCTTTCCGACCTGATCCATCTTACACCTCGTACAATCCTTCCTTCATTTATCAACGTGGAACACTTGTTATTTATCCAATAACCGTCCATCATTCTATGTCTCAAACATTTCACGTACGTACTAATATCTCTTTCATTAACGAAAATTACGATACTTGGCACTAAGATTGCACGTGCGTGAAAACGACATTTCCAACGTGCGGGGCCCCAATTATTCGAGTCATAAATAATGGGATAAACTTAATTCAACGTTAGTAAATTTCCAACAAACATTACTTCTGATATTACATGCATTTCATCTCTCGTATAAACTATTTCGTTTTTTGTTCTTTCTCCATAGGATTAGATTTTCTTTCTAAATTTCAGCAAGCAAAGAGGAAAAAAAAGAGTTCCTTTATTTCCCTTAGTTCTTATCTTTTCGGTGGAGGGTTAAAAAGACAACCAAATTGTGTCAAGGGAGACGTAATCAAGCGTGGAGAAGTCCACATGAAATTCTGGACCTTGAATATGTTCATGCAGTGATGACTAAGTTGGCATTTTGTCCGATTCTATTTTGTCATGATAATGTCTTTTTATTGAAGTATTTTCATGTCGCTGTCCATGAATAGAATTAATGATAACATTCAGGCAAATGACCAAATAATTAGCGTTGGTGGAATAATTAGCTCAAGAAGTACATTGACAATTACCATCTAACATGCCGCCTCATTGACATCTGAATCTAAATAGTTCAAATCTTAAGTTATTAAATGCATTTGTTTACATTAATATTTACTTCATATGATTCAAAAAGATTGTTCTACTTTCTTTATTAATTTGTCTCAAAAAAATTGACATCTTTCTATATTTAGAAATAATTTAACTTTATGAAATAATTTATAACTACACAAATATCTAAATCTTATTTTAGACCACACATTTCAAAAGTCTTCCTTTATTTTAAAACTCCATGTCAAGTCAAATTAAGATAATCTTTTTAGGACGAAGAGAGTAAGTATTTACTTGGTCTGAATATGTATTAAGCATTAAGATCTTGAACAAAGTCTTAATATCAATAAGAGGATTTTTTGTAAATAAATAATTTTTACCACCACTCTGTCCAAAACCACCGGCTCAATCCCCACCCCACCCACGCCTACCCACTTTATCCCACCCTACTCCATCCTGTCCCTATCTCACCACCACTAACCACCTTTTCCATCACAATTACTACCATCACCACTATCAAAACCACCACTGTTGCCAAACGCCATCACCATCAATCACATCTGCCATGATAACCACCACCACTGACAACACTATTATCAGTTGCTACCATACCTACCACCTCCATCATTAAAATTTTATCAACAGCCGCCACTGTCGTTGTGGCCGCCACTGTCACGCTACTACCATTGTTACAATCAATTCTTACTACTATCTTTATCATCATACCTAGCATTGTCGTCAATTACCACCAATACCATCATTAACCACCACACATTCTTTAGCCATCACCACCAACACATCAAAACCACCACCGCCACTACCAACCGCCACCATCGCCAGACACTACAACATCACCCATTTTCATAATCACAACTATCACCATCACCATTACTAGCCACTAACACCAACCATCACTACCACCACAACTACAAAGCATCTCCACCAACACTAGTGAAAATATATATTTTTTGGGTAAATTTCCACTAAGCTTACTTAATGGGGGGGGAGGGGGGTTATTTATGATAAAATAAAGTGCACAAAGTTGTCCAAAACGAAATAAAATAAAAGCAACAAAAAGAACATAAAATTTAATTTAAATAATATATTTATTATATTTATATAAATATATTATGCACATTTAGATTTTTAAAAACAAACAATTTTAATCATTCAATATTCAGTTCTAGAGACAACTTATTAATCATTCAGATGTGCATTCACATTCAGTCGTCTTTAATCATAATGAAAACAAATGAGACCTAAGAAATATTTACTAGACTAAGAAACATATTCAGGATTTGAAGTTTATCTATTTCTATAATAAATTCAAAATAATATACGAAGAAAACTAAACATTCAAATAATTATAGATATTTATTATTTTTCAAATCAATGATCGATCAACTATTTGGCCGATGAGCATTGTTATTTCTTTCATGGTGTCTCAACGAATTTGTGGGTTGATTAAAGGTGGATTCAAAATTTGAGTATTATGAGTTTGAGATTTTTATCATAGTGCATTTAAAATTAAAATTTAGGAGAATTGATATAAATAGTCGCCCACCAATAATAGTTAGTAAATATATGTTTTTCTATATTAATGTATAATATACATAAAATATACATACTTTATACATAATATTGTATATTATTTTTATGTATTTGACTAGCAAATATAATTATTTTGGCGATTGGCCCGGTATGTAACATGCCCTTTAATTTATTTGAGTTTAAAATCTATTTTGTATACTCATTTAATGGATTTTGTTAAAAAAAATATAGAATTCAAATCAAAATTGTTGAATTAGAATGAACCCATAAATAATGAGTTAGAACCGCCTCTGGTCACTTACAACGATTGGAAAACAACTCTAATTGCAGCCTTTGGACCTAGGCGACATATGTGGCTAGCAAATAAATCTACAGTATTTTCCACTAATATAAATCTTTTAATTATTTTTGTTTTTAATTCTATGAGTCTATTGCAGAATTTAAATTTTTTTATGTGGAAATAGTCCGTGAAAATAGAAGAGGGGAAGGTCGAGAATGGAAGGACTTTCTGTTGACTCGAATCTTGAACCCCAAATAATGCATTGTGAAGTTGTAATGTTTAAGCTATAATTTCAGTCTAGAAAAAAATAATTTGTCGTTGACAACAAATTACAATTTTTAACTTGATTTTTTAAAAAAAAAATTTGATGTTTAAATGAATACTAAAATTTTTCATGAAGATACTACTTTATAAGATTGGTCTTGTGGCATCAACTAAGACACTAACTACTTTAACTTTAAAGAGTATACCTATTAATATGTCGTCCCTTTTGCATCTCGACTATGTTTCTGAAAATATATATACTAGTATAGTATATGAGGGGCTAGGGTAAGATTTTGGATTAAAAAAACCTTGTTAACGAGTAAGTTTAATTTGTTTCGTGGAATGAGGTATTATTACAAAATAAATTATTGTGAAAGAATTAGATAGGTGCACCAAAGCGTCATGAGGTGTGGCAATGAGAGTTTTACTTCTAGATAGTTGAGTTAGTTAAGTTTGTTATATTGGTTGGAGTTAGTTATAAGGTTGTTGAGAATTTGTTGAAATGTAATTAATAGGTTGTTAGATTAGATGAGTTGTATATATAAATCCACATTGTATCATTTTATTCTTTGTGTGCATTAAAATCAAACACTTTCAGCTCAAGTCTGAGCCTCTCATTTCTCTGTTTTCTCATTCCCCTGCACTATGCTTCTTGACTCAATTTCAATGGCTGACATAGCCATTTAACTCTCTTTTTCTCTTCACTAAGCATCACAGACATTTAACATGGTATCAGAGTCGTCGTTCGAGGCATATCAAAGATAATTACATCACATGCAGTGAAGATCTTGAGGAGTTTGTACCTGAAAGAAGAGAAAATTGAAATCAGTTCATTTCGAGTACAAATCGAGACTGAAATTATTGATCACGGCTACAATTGAAGTCTGAGCATTATAAATCAAGGACGATGGGAACCAATGGAGAAGATATGATGAATGAAGCGGCAACAATTGTGATAAATATCGATCACAACCATCCTCTATACATTTTTCCCTCAGATGCACCAGGTTCATTATATGTTGGGATTATCTTAACTAGAATGGATAATTACATGTTGTGGAGTAGAGCAGTGAAATTAGCTCAATTAGAGAAGAATAAAATAGGCTTCATAGATGGAACAGTGAAGAGACAAGCCTTTCATGGTGATTTGGCTAAACTTTGGGATAGATGTAATGCAATTGTAGTATCATGGTTGATGGGAAATGTGAGTAAGAATTTGCTCACTAGAATGTTATTCAATTCTAATTCTCACATGATATGGAAAAAATTGAAGGATAGATTTGACAAATAAAATAGCTCAAGAGCCTTTCAATTACACAAAGAGATAATCACACTAAGACAAGGAACACTTTCAGTGTCTATATATTATTCGAAGCTTAAGGATCTATGGGATGAGTATGATTCTATCATACCACCAACAAGTTGTTGTCCTAGGTCTAAGGAGTTTATAGATCACCTGCAATACCAAAGAATGTTGCAGTTTCTAATGGGGTTTGATGACAGTTATGGACAAGTAAGGAGTCAAGTGATAATGATGCAATAGATGCCAAATTTAAATCAGGTATATGCAAGGATCAATCAGGAGGAGAGTCAAAGAATAGTAACAGGAACAAGCATAATTATGCAGGACACAATGGAGTCTTCTGCCATGTTTACAACAGCAAGAAATTGAGGTGGAGGTCCAAGGAAAAAGAAGTCATATAATCCTAATGCAATTTTTTATTTTTGTCATGTTAGAGGACACATGAAAATAAGTGTTTTAAGTCGATGAAATGTCTCTTTTGCCCTAAACTAAACATGTACAGGATGATTCCTACAAGCTCAATGGATATCTAGAAAGTTTTAAAGGAAAAACAAGGAAGGCAAATGTGGTGACAGGAGGAGGTATGTCATTTGAAAACACTGGACAAGGATGTGAAACACAATATCAGCAACAAAACACAAGACTCACACAGAACCAACAGTTTGGACAAAATACACTGCATCAGCATGAAATTGCTTCAAATTCACAGTTCTATTCACAAGGATCACAGATCATGTAAAACTGCAAGCCATATCAATATCATCAAGAGATCTAAATGACAAATAATCAGTTCACACCAAGCCAACACCAGCAACTTCTCAACTTACTCAAAAACATACCTGGAACTAGAAAAACTAGTGTTGTTTCAAATATGGCACGTACATTTAACAATAACACAGAGTCATTGTTAAAATGGATTGTGGATACAGTTGCAACTAATCACATGATTAGTAATCAGAAACACTTACATAATAAAAATCTGATAGAAAATGCAGAAAAGATGCAGTTACCTACAGAAGATTCAGCCAAAATCTCACATGTTGGTGACTATCACCTGGGAGGAGGTGATATTCTTAAAAATGTTCTATGTGTGCCAACATTCAAATTTAATCTCATGTTTGTTTCAAGGGTGACAAAGGAACTGAATTGTAGTGTTACTTTCTTTCCTAAATGCTCTGTATTTCAAGATCTCTCATCTGGGAAGGTGAGGGCGATGGGTAATGAGGAAGAAGGGTTGTACATATAGTGTTTAGACACATAGAATAAAGTAGATAAGATGTCTCAATGTCTAGAAGTAACTCAGCATGTAGATGCAATTATTTGGCATCAACGGTTGTGTCATGTACCTATGAATATTTTGAGGATAATACCTTGTTTCAAGAATGATAATTCTTGCATATTGCATAACTGTGAAGTATGTCCCTTAGCTAGACAGACTGTGATGCATTTTCCTGTCAGTGCCAGTAGGAAGATAGGACATTTTCAATTGTTACATACAGATGTATGAGGGCCATATAAAGTCGAAACATATAATGGAATGAGATATTTTCTGACTATTGTGGATGACTACCCTAGATAGACTTGGATCTTTTTAGTGAGATTGAAATCAAATGTGACTACCTTACTTATGAATATCTTCATTGAAGTGAACACCTAGTTTGATATTAAGATGAAAATGGTAAGGTCAGATAATGGAACTGAGTTTTTTAATCATAACTACAAAGAGTTGTTTTAACAATATGGTATAATACATGAGAGTTCTTGTCCATACACACCACAACAAAATGGTATAGTAGAAATACATCATAGACATGTATTAGAAATAGCTAGGGCCATAAAGATTCAGGGAAATTTACCAGACAAGTTCTGGGGTTTCTGTGTAGAATGGGCAGTATATATTATGAATAGAATACCTTCCACTGTTATAAGCAACAAATCACCCTATGAGATGTTGTATAACAAAGTACCATCATTTTCTCACTTAGTGATAGGTTGTTTATGTTTTGCAACCACCTTGATCAGACAAGACAAGTTTAGTCCTAGGGCAGTGAGAACTATTCTTCTATGATATGGATATGCAAAGAAAGGATACAAATTATATGACATGGAAATAGAACCTTTTTTATGAGCAGAGATGTAGTATTCATGGAGTCAATTTTCCCTTTTAAAAATTATATTAATGACAGGTTTGATCATATAAAGTCACATGAGCACTTCTGTTTTGATGATCTAATACATCCTAAGAGTTTTAAGATTGCACATAACAATCAAGAAGGTCAACCTGCTGACACTTCTGATGCTGATGATACTATTGTTTACTGCTCTCATCATAATCATCAAATTTTAGGCATGATAGAGGAAACATTGGCACCTGCCTAACATTAGAAGATCTACAAGGGCTAGTAGACCTTCTATTTGGCATAAAGACTAGATTACACAATAAGGTTCCACTAATTGTTTATACTCTATATTTGCATGATTGAGTTATACAAGATTGTCATCCAATTATCAAAGCTTTGTGGCACAAGTTTATGCTTCTACTAAACCATACAGTTATTCAAAAGATGCTATAGACAGAAGATGGGTTGAAGCAATGAAGGCTGAGATTCAAACATTGGAAGAAAACAAGACATGAGAGTTGGTGGAACTTCCAGAAGGCAAGAAAGCCATTGGCTGCAGATGGGTGTACAAGATAATTTATAAAGCTACTGGAGAGGTTGAAAGATTTAAAGCCAGGCTGGTAGCAAAAGGATATAATTAGAAGGAGAGTCTTGATTATCAAGAGACCTTCTCACTTGTTGTTAAAATGACTACTGTCATAACAGTTATATCTGTTGCAGGTGCCAAACAGTGGGTTATTCATCAAATGGATGTTTATAACGCATTTCTACAAGGAGATTTCTGTGAAGAGGTGTTTATGAAACTGCTAGAAGGTCTCAACACTATAGGAGGCCAGAAACAGGTCTGCAGATTATTGAAGTCATTATATGGCTTGAAACAAGCATCAAGGCAATGGAACATTAAATTGACTTTAGCTTTGGTTTCATCTGGTTTCCAGCAAAGTAACATAGATTATTCTCTATTCACTAAACATAATGATGATAAGATTGTAGTGGTGTTGGTGTACGTTGATAACTTGTTAATTACTGGTGATGATCCAGAACGTATCCAGTCTACTAAAGAAGCATTACAGGTTGCTTTCAAGATAAAAGATTTTGGAGTGCTTAGATATTTCCTTAGAATAGAGTTTGCAAGAAACTCCCAAGGCATTCTTTATGCATCAAATAAAATATGCATTGGAACTTATTTCTGATATGAGCCTAGCAGGTGCTAAGCCTGTTCTTTCACCTATGAAGAAGTATCAAAAGTTTACCACTGTGGAATTTGATCAGTATGTTGCTTCTCTTTCCACAACCTGTGACACAATATCTACATCTTCTTCATTATAGGATTTGCCTTTGCCAGATCCTGGCATTTGCAGGAGACTCATTGGTAGACTATTATATCTTATTAATACTAGGCCTGATATAGCCTTTGATGTGCAATGCTTAAGTTAGTTTATGCAGACTCCTAAGACTTCCCACATGGAAGATGGACTAAGACTTGTTAGATACATCAAACATGCTCCAGGATCAGGCATTCTTCTGAGTTGTTCCAATATTCCTCAACTGCAGGTGTTTTGTGATGCAGATTGGGGGTCTTGTATCAATAGCAGAAGATCTATTACAGGTTTTTAGTGTTATTTGGTTCTTTCCCAGTTTCTTGCAGTCTAAGAAGCAGGTTACATTGTCCAAGAGTTCAGCTGAGGATGAGTATAGATCATTAGCTGCTTCAGTTGCTGAGGTTGTATGACTCACTGGTTTGTATAAGGAACTTGGTGTTTTTGTGGAGCTGTCTGTTTCTTTATTCACAGATAATACATTTGCCCTTCATATTGCTGCTAATCTAGTATTCTATGAGCGTATCAAGCACATTGACATAGATTGTAATTTCATTAGGGAGAAGATTCATGAAGGCCTTATTTATATTGCCTATATACCTTCTGCAAATTAAGATGTTGATTTGCTTACTAAAGCTCTCAGCCGAATACAGCATACTCATTTGATGTCCAAGTTGGGAATAAAGAACATCTTCATATCTCCTAGCTTGAGGGAGGTGTGAAAGAATTAGATAGGTGCACCAAAGTGCCATGAGGTATGGCACATATGAGTTTTACCTCTAGATAGTTGAGTTAGTTCAGTTTGTTATATTGGTTGGAATTAGTTATAAGGCTGTTAAGAATTGGTTGAAATGTAATTAATAGGTTGTTAGATTAGATGAGCTGAGTTGTATATATAAATTCACATTATATCATTTTATTCTTTGTGTGCAATAAGATCAAACACTTTCAGCTACAGTGTGAGCCTCTCAGTTCTCTATTTTCTCATTCCCCTGCACTCTACTTCTTGACTCAATTTCAATGACTGTCATAGCCATTTAACTCTCATATTCTCTTCACGAAGCATCATAAACAATTAACTATTAGATAGGTTCAACTCACATAATTAGTATCATATATGCGCTAACTTTTTTTCTTCCTCAATTTCATACAAGTATTTGTTCCACAATTCGCATGTGAGTTAATTGTTTTCCCATTTTGTCCTTATATTGTTGTACTTTTCACTTTTCGAAGTCCAGTAAAATGGGATACGATGAAATGACTTTTCCTCTCTGGTAACATTGAAATGGCAAGGAAAATGAAGTAAGGGTGAAGGGGGCAACAAATCCATAGAACAACACATGCCACAATAGCGAGCAAGAGAACAGTCCCCTAGACGGGGAATTCGAAGAAGATGGAAAATATGAATGTGCTACAGGGTATTGTTCCACTAATTTTGAGTCAATCACAGACACCGGAGCAACAAATACATCATCAAATCGAGCAAGTAGCTAGCACACCAGCAACAAACACAGGGATTTTATGGGCAGATCATGTTGATGCTGAAACTGAAAAAGAGGAAAATACTAGTACGAGTAAATACCTAACTCCTCTAGTTAATTCATGGAGTGCGCAGTTGGTAAGCCACCTGAATCAGAGTGTTTTGGCCTCTCTGATTCGAATGCTATCAACATGAATGTCAAATTTACTATGGAGGATATACATATTGGAAAATGACAGTGATCTGCTATGTTTTGGGATCCAACCCCCGCACCCCACCCCACCCCCAACTCAATCGGTAATGGAAGGTTTTTTCTATCGAATTTGGAAAACTAAAGAAATTGACAAAGTTGCCCAGGTAATCAAGGGTGTGTTCTTAGTGAGATTCCACCAAACTGAAGATAGAGATGAGGTTGTGGAGGAGACTGTCCAAATGTTCGACAGGAATCCAAATGTAGTTAAACATTGGAGGTATGATATTTAAGTAAGTAAGGAAACAGTGGATGAAATCCCTATATGGATTAGGTTAGTAAGATTGGGGATGAAATACTGGGGCAAAACATCATTAACGAAAATTGTTAGTGTAGTTGGGAAACCACCAAGGCGGACAAAGCTCCGACCCATAAGGAGAGGCTAACCTTTGCTAAAATTCTAGTGGAAATACCACTAAATAAGGAGTATCCGTCAGAGGTGTTGTTTGAGAATGAATATGGCTATATTGTGGAACAAAAGGTGGAACATAAATGAAAACCAATGTTGTGCTCAAGATGTAAGAACTTTACGCATGAAATTAGTGAATTCAAAATGCAACAAAGAGGTGAACTAACAAGACTGAACAAAGATGAACAACAAAAAGTGCAGGGGCAGAATAATCAGGATGGTAACAATAGTGAGTTTAACATACCAAAGGCAATAGTGAATATAAGGAATTACAATCCCCCGCAGGCAAGGAATGGGATTGTAATAAATAACACATATACTATTTTGCAGAAGAGAGTAGAAAATGTAACCAAGGAACTCAAAATGACTAAGGTGCTAAACAACTACAAGGTAACCAGATGAGTAAACAAATGGAGTGTGATCAGGGGACAAAGGAGCAACATAGTGAACCGATTAAAGGGGTGTGTACTCTAACTGACAAACAACAACAAATAATGGTAGGGATAATTACTAAAGAGGTAGGAAACATCAGCAGGGTGTCTGTCCAAGCACGGGAGGGGAGTGTCCTTATCCCCAATGAATAAAATAGTATTTTGGAATGTAAAGGGTCTAAACAGAACTGATAAATAGAAGGAAATGAATAGGGATATAGTAGATTAGTTGGTTGGATACCTGAACTTTTACATTATTGGCGAGGGTTCGAATCCCCACATTATAATTGCCTCACCATTTCCCCTTCCCCTACCCATATGTAATAAAAAATTAAAAAAAGCAAAAGAAAGTGAACTTTTTTTTGCACAATGAAAATGACAACTTGTTTGGACTCCTAGAGACAAAGATTAAGAGAGCTAAGACCCATAAAGTAACTCTTAATCTTTGTAAAGATTAGTCTTTTACAACTAATCTAGTAGCACATCCAAGAGGTAGAATTTGGATAGTATGGAAACTAAATATTTTCAAGGATATGTATGATGGATCCAAGACCAAGGTACGGACAGTAGGGGACTCGGAGCACTTTCCAGTGATGATGGGGCTGCACCTGAGATCAGCTCTTAGTCCATTCTTATTTGCCTTGGTGATAGATTGACTGACTCGACAAATTTAATGGGAGGTGCCATGGTGTATGTTATTCGCAGACGATATAGTCCTTATTGATGAGACTCTCAACTGAGTGAATGCTAAGATGAAAGTTTGGAGACAGACTCTAGAGTCTAAAGGGTTTAGATTGAGTAGAACCAAGACAGAATACTTGGAGTGCAAGTTCAGTAACGGGAGAGACCTTGAGACAGGCGTGGAGGTAAAGCTTGGTACTCAGGTCATTCTAAAGAAAGGAAGTTTCAAGTACCTCAGGTCTATTATCCAATAGAATGGAGAGATTGATGATGATGTCACATATCGTATTGGGGCGGGGTGGTTGAAATGAAGGCTTGCATCTGGAGTATTGTACGATAACAATGTTCCACCAAAACTTAAAGGCAAGTTCTATAGGGTGGCGATTAGACCAAATATGGTGTATGGGGCGGAGTGTTGGCCGGTCAAGACTTCGCTCATTCAAAAGATGAATGTTGCGGAGATGAAGATGCAAAGATGGATGCGTGGGCATACAAGGAGGGATAAAATTAGAAATGATGATATCCAGAATAGAATGGGAGTGGCCTCGATGGAGGATAAGATGTGGGAAGCGAGATTGAGATGGTTTGGGCACGAGCAGAGAAGAGACACAAGTGCCCCAGCGCGGAGGTGTGAGAGGTTGGCTATGGACAGATTTAGGAGGGGTATATGTAGGCTGAAGAAATATTTGGGAGAGGTGATTAGATGAGATGTAGCGCAGGTGCAACTCACCGAGGACATGACCTTAGATAGAATGTTATGGAGGACACGGATTAGGGTAGTAGGTAGTCCAGCATAGTCCTACCTACGCTTACAAACTGATAGTTGTAGTGTTATTATTGTAGGCCTGCTTATCCTATCATACTAGTAGGCGCAGTATTGCTTTATAGTCCCCTGTCATTTGATTTATGCTGCTATGTGTTCTCTAATGTACTTTGTTTGTCTTATTTACCTGCATTAGTTATTGCTTATTTTTCAAAATGTGTTATCATGGCTTATTCGCTTTGTTGGTCTTACTTTGCTTGTGCTTGTGCTTTGTATTGAGCCAAGGATCTCTCAAAAATAGTCGTTCTACCTGCTAAGGTAGAGGTAAGGTATGCGTATACTCTACGCTCCCCAGACCCCACATTGTGAGATTTTACTGGGTATGTTATTGTTGTTGTTGTAATGTCACTATGACTACTACACAAGGTATTCAGTGTATGGTTTGAACATATTAGTACTGGGCTAGAGTTTGTTGTAAAAATGGTATATGGTTTTAATGACCAAGCTTTCAGAGAGAGCTTATGGAAGGAAATCAATGGCTAACATAATAAAGTGGTTAGGGCCTGGGCAATTGTGGGTGACTTTAACAGTGTTTCTAAATAGGGAAGAGAGAATAGGAAGAGAAGTGACACTAGCTGAGATCAAAGATTAAAGCACTGTGTAGAGGGGTGTGGGTTATAGGATCTGAAATATTCTACTACGCTCTTTCTTCACATGAAGCAATACAAAGTGGTACTGATAGAGTTTTGATCAAAATTGATACAGTGCTAGTCAACAGTGATGGACAAGTTTAATTACCTGCTGCTGAGGTTCATTTTATTAATGAAGAGATGTTTGATCTTTGCCTAGCAATCATTCAATTGGAAACTATTGATTCTTAAATAAGACAAAGATTCAGATATTTCAACATGTGGAGTTTGGTGCTAGAGTTTCGAACTAAAGTGACTAGCAGTTGGTTTCCTAACATCCCAGTAAGAAAAATGTATCAGTTGGTAGGGAAGATGAACAACTAAGGAGAGTCCTCACTGCACTAAATAAGGAGAGGTTCAATGATGTAGAACTCCAAGCTAAAAGGGCATATGAGCTACTTACCCAATGTCAAATCAAGATTCAGAGTGACCTTGGAAAGATTGGATTGATTAATGAGGAGATACAATTGGCAGCACAGTTCGAACTATGTAAAAAAACTAGGGACCAATTTCTGAAGCAAAAATGCAAGATCCAATCGCTAAAATCAAGAGACATGAACACTAAATTCTTCCATAGTGTACTTAGATCAGGGAAAATTCTAACAGGATCTTTTGTATAAAAAACAAATAGGGGAAACAAAGAACTTACTTGGATGGAATTGTGCATACTTTCACTGATTACTACACTGATTTGTTGGGAAAAAGGAATGAGGAAAGGCATCATGTGTGGAGTGAAGTATTCAGGAGAAGGGCACTGATAACTACTGAGCAAAAAGAGTTACTGAGTAGGGAATTCACTAGTGCTGAGGTGAAGACTGCTCTATGGACTATTGAGGGGAATAAAGCTCCTCGACCAGATGGTTATGGTAGCCAATTTTACAAAGAAGCTTGAACACAGTGGGACAAGACCTGGTGGATGGGTCCTTGAATTCTTCAAAACTGAAAAGATGTTGAGATGGGTTAATAATACTATCATCACACTTATCCCAAAAACTACACATGACGATAGTGTGAGTGACTTTAGACTAATTTCATGTTGTAACACAGTTTATAAAGTCATCTCCTAAATGTTATGTCAGACTAAAAGTGGTTCTGCCAAGCATCATATCTTGAAATAAAAGTGCCCTTGTGGAAGCAAGGACAATTGTGAAAAACATGTTTATATGTCAAGACTTGGTCAGACTTTACAATAGGAAGAACACCACAAAGTGTTGTTTAATTAATATTGATCTTAGGAAAGCTTATGACTCGGTAGAGTGAGATTTTGTAGAAGAAATACTTTATGGGCTGAATTTCCCCATAAAGTTAATAAAATAAGTGATGGAATGTGTCTCAACCCCACAGTATTTAATTCCAATCAATGGAGGGGGGGTACATGGTAGTATAACAAGAAAAGGGGATTGAGACACGGTGATCCCATATCACCTTTACTGCTTGTCGTATGCATGGAGTACTTTATCAAGATTGTGCAACTAGTGGCTGAGCATGAAGGATTTTCATTTCATACTAATTGTAGATCCATGAAGCTGAATCACATGTGCTTTGCTGATGATATGTTGATCTTTAGTAAGGAAAATTCATCTCAATTGTTGTAACATCCCGTAATTCCGGGCGATGGTTTAAATAGCTAGACGTATGCAAGTAGACCTGAGCCTGGGAGAAATTATGTCATATTCACATACGCAAATACAGAGCTTAGTATAAATAAGGACGCGGTACAGAAATAATTTAGAACTTAATAAGGGTGACGAAGGAGATTAGTAATAATAGTTGTATGTCCCAAAAGAGGTTATGGACTAGTGTTATATTACACATTATGACATTGAGCATATGAAGATTTTATAAGTCATCAAGATTTAAGTGAATTGGGATCAAGGAATTAAGTGTGTGTAATTAATTGAATAAGTTATTTTTTGGGTTGACATATGGAGTAAGGTGACACATGGCATGAAGTAGCTGATGGATGGAATGAGGTGGTCGTAGGGGACTTGGGTGAGTCAAATAGCATGTCACTTGCTAAGTGACACATGTACAGGACAAACCACCGTAAGCTTTTACATAACACATGTTTATTCCTAACTTAATTGTAATAAGATTCTGCAATAGTGAGGGTTATATAGAGGGTTGTAACGTGATATTGGTTTCCAGCAACCTCACTTTTGATTTGAAAACGCAGAAGTAGTAGTAGTACTAGAACACCTTTATCCAAATAATTCTTGAATAATCTAGTAGATAATAATTGTTGAATTATGGAATACCAACGTCAAGTGGCGATAATTGATCATGGCAATTAAATATCAAAATTTTACTTCGAGCTATTAAGCTTGGATTCGAGGTATGTTAAGACATATCATTTCTTTCTTTTGGCATGTTCCATGTAATGAAACACAAGCATAATATTATTCCATAAATTATTCTACTCTTATTAGTCAAAGATGTTCCTGTTATTGATTCCTCTGTTAAAAGCTTGTCTAAATATGTTCATAAATCCTTATTGAGGTATATGGGAAAGATGTTAATATTCCCAATGTTAGCCAAAGGTACAAGGATATTATGTCACCAGTTACAAAGATGTTTCTCAAAGATCGACCTAAGGTTGGGGTACCATCAGCTAAGGGTAAAAGGGAAGAACATTCCGAAAACGGCTTTCAGGACAAGGTATGTGTACTTCGAGTTCTTAGTAATGTCATTTGGACTCACAAATACACCGACAACATTTATAGATCTAATGAACAGCGTGTTTCGCCTATTTCTGGACGTATTTGTGGTAATATTTATAGATGATATTCTGGTTTACTCTCACTCAGAAGCAGATCATGTGGATCATTTGCGGATAGTACTACAGACGCTCCGGTATCATAAGTTGTAAGCTAAGCTCTCCAAGTGTGAGTTTTGTTTGAATTCAGTGACTTTTCTTGGTCATATAGTGTCAGACGAAGGTATAAGAGTTGACACTCAGAAGATTGAAGCAGTGAAGAATTGGCCGAGGCCCAAGACTCCATTAGAGGTTCACAACTTTCTGGACTTAGCTTGCTATCATAGGAGGGGTGTAGAAGGGTTTTCTACCATATTAGCACCATTAACAAAGTTGACACAAAAGGCGATAAAGTTCCAGTGGTTCGATGTCTGTGAGCAGAGCTTCAAAGAGTTAAAAGATAGACTAACATAGGCACCGATCCTTACTCTCCCAGAGGGTCCAGAAGGCTATGTTGTGTATTGTGATGCCTCGGGAGCAGTTTAGGATGCGTGCTGATGCAACATGGTAAAGTGATTGCCTATGCTTCAAGGCAATTAAGGAAACATGAAAAAAACTATCCGACACACAATTTGGAATTAGCCTCAGTGGTCTATGCAATGAAGATTTGGTGGCACTACTTGTATGGTGTTCATGTAGACATTTTCACGGATCATAAAAGTCTGCAATACATATTTAAATAGAAAGAGTTGAACTTGAGACAAAGGAGGTGGCTTGAATTATTGAAGGATTATGATATGGACATCTTATATCATCCTGATAAAGCTAATATGGTAGCAGACGCGCTTAGTCATAAATTGATGGTCAGCTCGATGCCAGTGCAGGTCGAAATGAAGGAATTAGTAAGGGAGCTCCATCAGTTAGCTAGGTTGGGAGTCCGGTTAATGGATTCAAATGATGGTGGTTTTGTGATTCGTAATGTGTCAGAATCGTCCCTCATATCGGAAGTTAAGGAACGTCAATGGGAAGACCCCAGTTTGAGAAAGATCAGAGAGGACATTCAACAAAACAAAACCACAACCTTTGAGATTGGCGAACATGGGGTTCTTAAGCACCAGGGCAGTTTATGTATTCCATATGTAGTGGGATTACGAGATAAAATTTTGACAGAGGTCCATTGCTCACGATATTCCATTCACCCGGGATCTACTAAAATGTACCATGGTCTCAAGGGCATTTATTGGTGGAACGACATGAAGAGAAGCATGGCGGAATTTGTTGCTCAGTATCGTAATTGTCAGCAAGTAAAAATAGAGCACCAAAAGCCCGGTGGTCTGACTCAGAACATTGAGATTCCGATGTGGAAATGGGAAATGATTAATATGGATTTTGTTACGGGTTTACCTTGCTCTTATCATAAGTTTGATTCTATTTAGGTAATTGTTGATAGATTGACTAAATCAGCTCATTTCCTACGGGTCAAAACTACCTACACAACCGAAGACTACGCGAAATTGTACGTTAAGGAGATTGTTCCCCTTCATGGTATGCCTATTTCTATTATATCTGACCGAGGTGCTCAGTTTACAACTAACTTCTGGAAATTATTTCAAAAAGGTTTTGGTACCCAAGTTAATCTTAGCACAGCTTTCTATCCTCAGACGGGAAGATCGAGTGTACGATTCAGACGCTCGAGGGCATGCTACGAGCTTGTGTATTGGATTTTAAGGGAATTTGGGATGATCATTTACCCCTTGTTGAGTTCGCGTACAATAATAGTTATCATGCTAGTATTAAAATGGCTCCATACGAGGCTTTGTATGGACAGAGATGTAGATCTCCTATCGGATGGTTCGAGGTAGGCGAATCAGAGTTATTTTGGCCTGACTTAGTACACCAAGCCATAGAGAAGGTGAAGCTTATCCAAGAATGGCTATTAACTGCTCAGAGTCGTCAGAAGTCGTATTCAGATGTGCGATGGTGAAACTTAGAGTTTCAGGTAGATGATTGGGTCTTTTCGAAGATTTCGCCTATAAATGGGGTAATGAGATTTGGGAAAAAGGGAAAGCTCAGCCCAAGGTATATTGGGCCATATCGCATAATTCGACGAATCAGCCAAGTAGCTTACGAATTGGACTTGCCTTTGGAGTTGGAATGTGTTCATCCGATTTTCCATGTTTCTATGTTGAGAGCGTGTATTGGAGATCCTTCCCGAATTATACCAATTGACGATGTGGAGGTTACGGAGGATCTATCATATGAAGAGGTTCCTATTGCTATCTTAGGTCGACAAGTCCGTAAGTTAAGGACCAAAGAAGTAGCCTCCGTGAAAGTTCTTTGGTGAAGTAAGAATGTAGAAGAAATGACATGGGAGACAGAAGAGGAGATGAAACACAAATATCCCTGCCTATTTCAGACCAACGCCGAGGTTCCGGGAGAAACATGGTTGGTTCTATTTTATATTATTATAAGTAATGCTTGAGGACCATGTGAGGTCTGATGTAAAGATGGGTGTTATATTATATGACCCCGTGAAGAAGTAGTTGTATTTTATAGTTATGTGAGTTATGTGACGGGGATTAGACACATTATCCCAACATTCGAGGACTAATGTTTCTAAGGGGGGAAGGATGTAACATCCCGTACTTACGGGCGATGGTTTAAATAGCTAGACGTATACAAGTAGACCTGAGCCTTGGCAAAATTATGTCATATTCACGTATGCAAATGAAGAGCTTAGTATAAATAAGGACGCGGTACCGAAATAATTTAGAACTTAATAAGGATGACGACGGGGATTAGTAATAATAGATGTATGTTCCCAAAGAGGTTATGGACTAGTGCTATATTACACGATTATGACATTGAGCATATGAAGATTTATAAGTCATCAAGATTTAAGTGAATTGGGATCAAGGAATTAAGTGTGTGTAATTAATTGAATAAGTTATTTTTTGGGTTGACATATGGAGTAAGGTGACACATGGAATGAAGTAGCCGATGGATGGAATGAGGTAGTCGTAGGGGACTTGGGTGAGTAAAATAGCATATCACATGCTAAGTGACACATGTAGAGTACAAACCACCTTAAACTTTTACATAACACATTTTTATCCCTAACTTAATCATAATAAGATTCTGCAATAGTGAGTGTTATATAGAGGGCTGTAACGTGATATTGGTTTCCAGCAACCTCACTTTTGATTTGAAAACGCAGAAGTAGTAGTAGTACTAGAACGCCTTTATCCAAATAATTCTTCAATAATCCAGTAGATAATAATTGTTGAATTATGGGAATACCAACGTCAAGTGGAGATAATTGATCATGGAAATTAAATATCAAAACTTCACTTCGAGCTATTAAGCTTGGATTCGAGGTATGTTAACGCAAATCATTTCTTTCTTTTGGCATGTTCCATGTAACGAAATGCAAACGTAATATTGTTCCATAAATTATTCTGCTCTTAGTAGTCAAGGATGTTCCTGTTATTGATTCCTATGTTAAAAGCATGTCTAAATATGTTCTTAAATCCTTATTGAGGTATATGGGAAATATGTTAATATTCCCAATGTTAGCCGAAGGTACAAGGATATTATGTCACCCGATAAGTTCAGAATGTTTTATTGTCATTCATGCATTTTATTCATGTATTACCCTGGACCATATATTGGGGATGGGAAATGGGATACCCAGACCACCTGATCAGCAGGGATATGATGATGATTATGCCCACAGAGGCTGTTATGGGAAGGAAGATGCCCGATGAGGCCAATATATATATATACTTTCTGCATATTTCAATTATCTTTTAATTTTTCAATACCTTATAATATTCTCTCTATCTCTACCTTGTCTTACAAATCAAGACTCACAATTACCAAATGCTTGAAGGATCGATTCCTGTAGCTATAATTTATAGAATCCATTACAAAGCTATGACTTCAGCTTTTGCTACAAAATATAAAATCCATTACAAAGCTATGACTTCATTAACGAATGGATCTTAGAAGGTGTTGCTAAACCTGAACCTCCAGAGACTTCCCAACCATATACCCGTCTCAGAGAAATAACCCAATACCAGGATAGTAGAGTCAGTCTATCATTCAATAAAAAATCTACGAGCAGTAGATACGATGATTCCAGTTTAGTAGAAACTCTTGACTTAGGAAGAGTCTCATAGATTCTCTCAGTCATAAATACTCCATACAAAACAAAACCCAGACATTCTACGTCAGATTTACCCAATCTACGAAACGTAGACTACTCCAACGAAATACCGAGACCCGTTTATGAAAATTCCACTGTTAGAGAAAAGATAGAGGACCAGGAAGCTACTAGTCTGACTTTTTCCTCGATTACAGAAAACATAGTAAACGAACTTGGTGTTTTACAAAAAGATTTCAAAGTTGATAAAAAATTCCTTCAAGATGATTTTTATGAAAAATACAACCTAGAAAAAAGAGTTTGGTTCTTCAAAACATTTTTAAATACTAGGACAAAAATACAAGAAGACTTTTATAATTTTGTTAATGAACATAGGATAAACATCCTATTCTTTGACTGGTTTGAAATTTACTCCTCCGAAACTTCCATTGATTACCCCTTTTCTAAAATGGTAAATCCCGTTACGACTAGGAACAAAACACCAGAGTGGAAAACCCTAGTTGATTCTAGGAAAGTCCAGTCCAACCACCCTCCTCTACAAGGGATTAAGCTTAACATTCATGGCTGCCCCTGTAGACGCGATTCCTCTTAAGAATCCTGCAGAGGATGAAAAAACAAATACCAAGAATATCCTCACCCAAAACAATTTTACCAATATCAGTTTGAATACCCTAGGAAAACAACTCGACAGGGTAGAAAAACACATAAAGACCAACCCTTTAGTCACCATTGATTCCCCAGGAATGACTAAGGATAAGAAAAGCCAAAGTCTAATCTTTAAACCCTTTCAGGTGTCCAAAGATGGCGTCAAAAATATCCAACAAAACAAGTCTGAATTTATTCAGGCTATCCAGGATCAATTGAGTAGAATTGGGATGTCCAACAGTTCTAATACTGAACACGTTGTTCATGATACTCCACAATCTTCCAACAAAATCACTACTCTTGTCAATGATTCCAACGACAGCGATACTCCAAAACAATTAAAAACAAAAAACCCTTTGTTAACCATATGGATTAGCAAAGACCAATACAACAGGTCCAACAACAACAGTTGCAGATTATTCCTGCTCCTGATCTAGGGATAGTCAAACCCCTTGCTCAATCCTGTTTCAATACCTCTACCATTTATGATTGGAACATAGATGGGATGACCGAATACAATATTCTCAGTTTTCTTCAACAAATAACCATGGCTGCAAATGCCTATAAAACCCAAAATGGTACGCAAGACAAGACCATTGCAGAACTGCTAATCGCAGGGTTCTCTGGTCAATTGAAAGGTTGGTGGGATAATTATCTCGCTGATCAACAAAAGGAAGATATCCTCAATTCCATCAAAACAGATGAAGAAGGAATACCTATCCTTGATGAACAAGGTGAACCCCTACAAGATGCCGTAGCAACCTTGATTCTCACAATCTCTATAAATTTCGTAGGAGATTCTTCACATTTGAAAGACAAAAATGCTGAGTTACCTTCCAACCTCAAATGCAAAAAACTCAGCGATTTCCAATGGTACAAAAATACCTTCTTAACCAGAGTTATGCTAAGGCAAGATTCCAACCAGCCATTTTGGAAAGAGAAATTCCTGGCCGGACTACCTACCCTTTTAGGAGAAAAGGTTAGGAACAAAATCAAAGAGAATTGCGGCAAACAGATTATACCCTACAACGAGTTTACATACGGACAGCTTGTCAGTATAACTCAATAGGAAGGTCTAAAAATCTGTCAAGACCTGAAATTGCAAAAACACCTCAAACTGGAGCTAAAGAGAACTAAGTGCGAACTTGGAACCTTTTGCAAACAGTTTGATACGAATTTCTCAAAACCCTCTTCCAGTTGTACAGGAAACTGTAGCAAGACTCATAAATTCTTTAAGAGTACTTCAAGAGATTACAAAAAGAGAGATTTCAGCAAAATCAATTAAGAGTATTACAAAAACCCCTACAAAAATACTCATCATTCCAAGAAACCAAATACCAAAAAAGTTGATTCCAAATAAAAAGACATTACGTGTTACAAATGTCAAAAAAGGGTCATACGTCGAAATACTGCAAAATGAACAAGAAATTACAAGAATTGAAACTCGACGACGAACTCACCCAAAAAATCTCCAATCTTTCATTGATTCCTCTAATTCAAATGCCGAGTCAGAACCTGACTACTTTTCTCTGTCTCCTGAAGACAACAAAGCCCTTCAAATAGATGAATTGCTTACAACCAGTTCTTCTAAAAATTTTGATAAGGGTAAGGGAAAACTTGTTTGTGTTTTAACCAAGGATCAAGAATTTATGTTAGAAATGGTTCAACACATAGATGTCGAACACCAAAAAGATTATTTGAATAAAATCCTCAAATCCTTTACTGACGAGAAAAAAAAATTCAAAAATACCTACGACTTGACCAAAATCCTGAAAAAGGATAAAGGGATGAAAGAATCCAAAGAAACTCCAGTTCTAGAACTCCAGAGGGAGGTAAAACAAATCAAAGTAGAGATCAAGGCTCTACGAGACAAACAAGAACAAGACTCTCTTCTACTAAAAATAGTCATTTCAAAAACCCAGGATAATTCTGAATCCAGTTCTGAGTCAGACAATTCCGACTCTGAAGATCCAGGAGAACCTCCTGACAACCCTTTCCTTGAAGAGGTCCCACAAGAATTCCTTGTTGTCCTAAGACAAACACGTCCAAAAAATACCTTGTTCAAATAACCCTTAAATTCTCAAGCAATTTTAGAATTACTACTATTGCTCTTTTTGACACCGGTGCAGATCAGAATTGCATAAAAACAGGTCTAATACCCAATAAATTTCTTGAAAATACCCAGGAAACTCTAGCGGCGGCTAATAACACTAAGCTAGAAATCAATTCAAAAACCAATGCGTCCGTTATTATTAATGGAGTTTCTATCGCGACATTGTTTGTCTTAGTAAAAGACATTCACAACTCCGTTATCTTAGGAACACCATTTATAAATCTTATCACTCCTTATAAGGTAGATAATGATTTCATCTCTTTTGATTCCAATAATAAGAATCTAAAATTCCCTTTCTGACAAAACCAAAAGCTAGATTCCTCAACCTGATTAAAACTTATTCTTGTCATCTAGGCGAATTAAGGAATAGTTTTTTTAGATCAGAATTCTGAGTCCCCTAGAAACCCAAATATCTGCTTAATTGATTCCATTGCATATACAAAATTTTTGAAGCATGATTTACAATATCAAAAACATTTTCAAAACATTGCATTAAAAGATATTTTCTGCAAATTAATTCCCGACATTTTTTGCTTTAAAAATCTTTTAAATGGTTTACTAAAAACAGGAGAGAAAACCCACAAATTTCTGATACCGGTTACAACACAGAAATATCCTATCACTATAAAAACCCACAGATTCCTGATACCAGTTACAACACAGAGATGTCCTATCACTGTCCCTTGCCCCAATGTCTGGGCTACAGAGAAAAAATATCCAGGAACGACATGCGAGAATCCGGGAAATACTGTGTCCACGAAATGTGTGCAGCCTTGCTCCAAAAAAGAAAAGATGAGATACCTCCACCAATAAATACACATGTTGTTGCACCACAACAACAAACAAATTCCATGGCCCCCAAAAATCGCACAAAAGAAGAAAAAGAAAAATTCCCTACCAAATCTCCCACTAAAAAACCCCTATCGTGGTATGATGCAGTTATGAAAGAAGAAAATGAAAATGCCGCAGCATCCATGCAAAAAACACCAACACAGGAGATAACTGTCGAAAATCTTCTGCAACTCCTGGCGAAATCCCCAGAATTACAACAGGCATTGATACAACTTCAAAATCCCAAACAAGAAGTTGTTCAAAGCTCAGGAGAGGAAAAAACCTCTCAAAATTTTATAAAAATCGAGAAAGGAGAATCATCAAAAACTCTTTCTCAAAAACAATTTTTAAAACTACAACTTGAGAAAGAAGAATCTTCAAAAATCCTTTCTCAAAAATAATTTTAAAAAAATCAACTTGTAGTACCACAAGTCCCTAAAAAATCAGCTCCTAAATACTTCATAAAACCGTTTTTTCAAAATATTGTCACCCTTGAAAAAGTATTTTTTAATGAAGACCCTTTTTAGCACTACAAAATTATTTTGGACAAAAATGGTTTTATAAATCATGGTATACTTTAAAAACACCATATTTTTATCAAGTTATCCTTGAAATATCAGGATCAGCGACAATTAAAATCAATTTTCATAAAGATAACCCAGATCACTCTTATTCAATTTGCAAAATACTCAGCGTAATTGCTCCAATTGATTGGGGGGAATGACCTGCCTCAACTCCTACATTTTCCAGATACCCACAAAAATGAACCATTTTTTTATATTCCTTCTAATTACTGGGATTACCAACAAGCTTGGTTCAATTCCTTTTTCATTCAAAATACCAAGCAAAGCCACACTTGGATTTTCCATTTTGATACCGCATGTAATCCATCACAATTTCCAACATGGTGGGAGCGATTCGGATCAACCTTAGACATACAAAAACCAGAAGTCACTACATCTTTCAACCTCTTCAAATCTCAGTTCAAACCCTCTGAGGAAGAAAAAAGATTTGTGCCCCTACACCTTTTTCACACAAAATTCCACTTACCATGGGTATTTACATGGTTCACAGATTATTTGGACGATAAAATCCCAATTATCCGAAGAAGATTCAAAATTTGATGGTGGATAGCTTTAAAATACCAAAAAGCCTCGTACCACAAAAAGTCCAGAAATGGTTAGATACCCATAAACCCATTCCTTTACAGGCGCCTCCACAAACACCACCGGCACCACTACAAATAAAGGAGCACACCCAGTTCCTTTCACAGAAATCCCAGATGGCCTCAATGCTTGCAGCGGCAAAAAATCCAGAAGCAATGCAAGTCATAATTTTGAAATTTGCATCGTCTTCATCAAAACAAGGCTCTTCGTCAGAAGAAGAAGAACCGAAGATTGATATTGAAGACAGACCGGTTTTTGGAAACAACGGATTCTGAAGAAAATTGTCAAAAGAATTCAAAATAACCGGAGTAGAGTTCAGACAATATTCCGACAAAAGAAAGTGCTCGAAAAAGCTACTTTCAAAAAAGCAAAAAGCAAAAGCAAAGATTCCAGCAATAATTCAAAAAAATGCCAAAAGGATGAATATTCATTCTCCACTCGGATGAATAGTTAGATTTCCTTTTAATTACGAAAATGTCATGTAAAACTCCTATAAAAGGAGACTCCCTCTCCCTTAGTTTCATAAGTCATTTTTTCCTAAGTCTTTCTCTTTCTATACTAGAGAGAAGTGAGAGCTCTAAAGAAATTCCCCTTTAGGTTAGATTTACATTCCTAATATTCCCTCAAATACCCATATGATTCAGTTCATATGATTCATATCATATGATTCATATCATATGATCCAAAATACCTTAGAAATTCCCAAGGTATATCTCCTTGATAATATACTTTGTAAATTCCAATTTATTTTAAATGAATATGATTATGGACGGTACTACCTCCTAATCTTTTAAATACTTCATGCCTTTAAATTCTTTAAATTCCTGCATTAAATACTTGGCCGGTTCAACCGCCTATTTGATTTAAATTCCTGCAAAACCTTTGATTTATGGTTTCCATAACTGGAACCTTAAATTTTAAGTTACTCTTTATTTACTTTCTGCATATTTCAATTATCTTTTAATATTTCAAATCTTTTTTCTTCCTCAGAGGCTTTGATACCAAACTTAGGCCGAGGATCTAAAGGGGATAACAGACACGGAAGGAATCGGGATATAAGGTATTGAAAAATTAAAAGATAATTGAAATATGCAGAAAGTAAATAAAGAGTAACTTACAATTTAAGGTTCCAGTTATGGAAACCATAAATCAAAGGTTCTGAAGGAATTTAAATCAAATAGGCGGTTGAACCGGCCAAGTATTTAATACATGAATTTAAAGAATTTAAAGGCATGAAGTATTTAAAAGATTAGGAGGTAGTACCGTTTATAATCATATTCATTTAAAATAAATTGGAATTTACAAAGTATATTATCAAGGAGATATACCTTGGCAATTTCTAAGGTATTTTGGATCATATGATATGAGTCATATGATATGAATCATATGAACTGAATCATATGGGTATTTGAGGGAATATTAGGAATTTAAATCTAACCTAAAGGGGAATTTCTTTAGAGCTCTCACTTCTCTCTAGTTTAGAAAGAGAAAGACTTAGGAAAAAATGACTTATGAAACTAAGGGAGAGGGAGTCTACTTTTATAGGAGTTTTACATGACATTTTTGTAATTAAAAGGGAATCTAACTATTCATCTTAGTGGAGAATAACTATTCATCCGAGTGGAGAATGAATATTCATCCTTTTGGCATTTTCTTGAATTAATGCTGGAATCTTTGCTTTTGCTTTTTGCTTTTTGCTTTTTGCTTTTTTGAAAGTAGCTTTTTCGAGCACTTTCTTTTGTCGGAATTTTGTCTGAACTCTACTCCGATTATTTTGAATTATTTTGACAATTTTCTTCAAAATCCATTGTTTCCAAAAACCGAACTGTCTTCAATATCAATCTTTGGTTCTTCTTCTTCTGACGAAGAGCCTTGTTTTGATGAAGACGGTGAAAATTTGAAAATTATGGCTTGCATTTCTTCTGGATTTTTGGTTGCTGCAAGCATTGAGGCCATCTGGGATTTCTGTGAAAGGAACTGGGTGTGCTCCTTTGTTTGTAGTGGTGCTGGTGGCGTTTGTGGAGGCGCCTGTAAAGGAATGGGTTTATGGGTATCTAACCATTCCTGGACTTTTTGTGGTGCGAGGCTTTTTGGTATTTTAAAGCTATCCCACCATCGGATTTTGAATCTTCTTCGGATAATTGGGATTTTATCGTCCGAATAATTTGTGAAACATGTAAATACCCACGGTAAGTGGAATTTTGTGTGAAAAAGGTGTAGGGGAACAAATCTTTTTTCTTTCTCAGAGGGTTTGAACTGAGATTTGAAGAGGTTGAAAGATTTAGTGACTTCTAGTGTTTGTATGTCTAGGGTTGATCCGAATTGCTCCCACCATGTTGGAAATTGTGATGGATTACATGCGGTATCAAAATGAAAAAGCCAAGTGTGGCTTTGTTTGGTATTTTGAATGAAAAAGGAATTGAACCAAGCTTGTTGGTAATCCCAGTAATTAGAAGGAATATCAAAAAATGGTTCATTTTTGTGGGTATCTGGAAAATTTGGGAGTTGAGACAGGTCATTCCCCCAATCAATTGGAGCAATTACGCTGAGTATTTTGCAAATTGAATAAGAGTGATCTGGGTTATCTTTATGAAAATTGATTTTAATTGTCGCGGATCCTTATATTTCAAGGATAGCTTGATAAAAATATGGTGTTTTTAAAGTATCCCATAATTTATAAAACCATTTTTGTCCAAAATAATTTTGTAGTGCTAAAAAGGGTCTTCATTAAAAAATCATTTTTCAAGGGTGACAATATTTTGAAAAAATGGTTTTATGAAGTATTTAGGAGCTGATTTTTTAGGGACTTGTGGTACTACAAGTTGATTTTTTTTAAATTATTTTTGAGAAAGGGTTTTTGAAGATTCTTCTTTCTCAAGTTGTAGTTTTGAAAATTGTTTTTGAGAAAGAGTTTTTGAAGATTCTCCTTTCTCGATTTTTATAAAATTTTGAGAGGTTTTTTCCTCCCCTGAGGGATTTTGAAGTTGTATCAATGCCTGTTGTAATTCTGGGGATTTCGCTAGGAGTTGCAGAAGATTTTCGACAGTTATCTCCTGTGCTGGTGTTTTTTGCACGGATGCTGCGGCATTTTCATTTTCTTCTTTCATAACTGCATCATACCACGACAGGGGTTTTTTTAGTGGGAGATTTGGTAGGGAATTTTTCTTTTTCTTCTTTTGTGGGTTTTTTGGGGGCCATAGAATTTGTTTGTTGTTGTGGTGCAACAACATGTGTATTTATTGGTGGAGGTATCTCATCTTTTCTTTTTTGGAGCAAGGCTGCACACATTGCGTGGACACAGTATTGCCCGGATTCTCGCATGGCGTTCCTGGATATTTTTTCTCTGTAGCCCAGACATTGGAGCAAGGGACAGTGATAGGACATCTCTGTGTTGTAACTGATATCAGGAATCTGTGGGTTTTTATAGTGATAGGATATTTCTGTGTTGTAACCGGTATCAGAAATTTGTGGATTTTCTCTCCTGTTTTTTAGTAAACCATTTAAAAGATTTTTAAAGCAAAAAATGTCGGGAATTAATTTGCAGAAAATCTTTTAATGCAATGTTTTTGGACGTGATTTGTCTTAGGACAGCAAGGAATTCTTGTGGGACCTCTTCAAGGAAAGGGTTGTCAGGAGGTTCTCCTGGATCTTCAGAGTCGGAATTGTCTGACTCAGAACTGGATTCAGAATTATCCTGGGTTTTTGAAAGGACTGTTTTTAGTAGAAGAGAGTCTTGTTCTTGTTTGTCTCGTAGAGCCTTGATCTCTACTTTGATTTGTTTTACCTCTCTCTGGAGTTCTAGAACTGGGGTTTCTTTGGATTCTTTCATCCTTTTACCCTTTTTCACGATTTTGGTCAAGTCGTAGGTATTTTTGAATAAAAAATTCTCGTCAGTAAAGGATTTGAGGAGTTTATTCAACTAATCTTTTTGGTGTTCGACATCTATGTGTTGAACCATTTCTAACATAAATTCTTGATCCTTGGTTAAAACACAAACAAGTTTTCCCTTACCCTTATCAAAAATTTCAGAAGAACTGGTTGTAAGCAATTCATCTATTTGAAGGGCTTTGTTGTCTTCAGAAGACAGAGAAAAGTAGTCAGGTTCTGACTCGGCATTTGAATAAGAGGAATCAATGAGAAGATTGGATATTTTTTGGGTGAGTTCGTCGTCGAGTTTCAATTCTTGTAATTTCTTGTTCATTTTGCAGTATTTCGATGTATGACCCTTTTGTGACATTGGTAACACGTAATGTCTTTTTATTTGGAATCAACTTTTTTGGTATTTGGCTTCTTGGAATGATGAGTATTTTTGTAGGGGTTTTTGTAATACTCTTAATTAGTTTTGCTGAAATCTTTCTTTTTGTAACCTCTTGAAGTACTCTTAAGGGATTTATGAGTCTTGCTACAGTTTCCTGTACAACTAGAAGAGGGTTTTGAGAAATTCGTATCAAACTGTTTGCAAAAGGTTCCAAGTTCGCACTTAGTTCTCTTTAGCTCCAATTTAAGGTGTTTTTGCAATTTCAGGTCTTGACAGATTTTTATACCTTCCTGTTGAGTTATACTGACAAGTTGTCCGTATGTAAACTCACTGTAGGGTATAATCTGTTTGCCACAATTCTCTTTGATTTTGTTCCTAACCTTTTCTCCTAAATGGGTAGGTAGTCCGGCCAGGAATTTCTCTTTCCAAAATGGCTGGTTGGAATCTTCCCTGAGCGTAACTCTGGTTAAGAAGGTATTTTTGTACCATTGGAAATCCCTGAGTTTTTTGCATTTGAGATTGGAAAGTAACTCGGCATTTTTTTCTTTCAAATGTGAAGAATCTCATATGAAATTTAAAGAGATTGTGAGAATCAAGGTTTCTACGGCATCTTGTAGGGGTTCACCTTGTTCATCAAGGATAGGTATTCCTTCTTCATCTGTTTTGACGCAATTGAGGATATCTTCCTTTTGTTGATCAGCGAGATAATTATCCCACCAACCTTTTAATTGACCAGAGAATCCTGCGATTAGCAGTTCTGCAATGGTCTTGTCTTCGTACCATTTTGGGTTTTGTAGACATTTGCAGCCATGGTTATTTGTTGAAGAAAACTGAAAATATTGTATTCGGTCATCCCATCTATGTTCCAATCATAAATGGAAGGGGCATTGAAATGGGATTGAGCAAGGGGTTTGACTATCCCTAGATCAAGAGCAGGAATAATCTGCAACTGTTATTGTTGGACCTGTTGTATTGGTCTTTGCCAATCCATATGGTTAACAAAGGGTTTTTTGTTTTTAATTGTTTTGGAGTATCACTGTCGTCGGAATCATTGACAAGAGTAGTGATTTTGTTGGAAGATTGTGGAGTATCATGAACAACGTGTTCAGTATTAGAACTGTTAGACGTCCCAATTCTACTCAATTGATCCTGGATAGCCTGAATAAATTCAGACTTGTTTTGCTGGATATTCTTGACGCCATCTTTGGACACCTGAAAGGATTTAAAGATTGGACTTTGGCTTTTCTTATCCTTAGTCATTCCTGGGGAATCAATGGTGACTAAAGGGTTGGTCTTTATGTGTTTTTCTACCCTGTCGAGTTATTTTCCTAGGGTATTCAAACTGATATTGGTAAAATTATTTTGGGCGAGGATATTCTTGGTATTTGTTTTTTCATCCTCTGCAGGATTCTTAAGAGGAATCGCGTCTACAGGGGCAGCCATGAATGTTAAGCTTAATCCCTTGTAGAGGAGGTGGTTGGACTGGACTTTCCTAGAATCAGCTAGGGTTTCCCACTCCGGTGTTTTTTTCCTAGTCGTAACGGGATATACCGTTTTAGAAAAGGGGTAATCAATGAAATTTTCGGAGGAGTAAATTTCAAACCAGTCAAAGAATAGGATGTTTATCCTATGTTCATTAACAAAATTATAAAATTCCTTCAAAATGATTTTTATGAAAAATACAACCTAGAAAAAAGAGTTATATATATATAGATATAGATATGTATAACGCATTGTGCATGACATTTAGGCATATTATGGCCCTCAGAGGCATTCACTACTGGTCGGTTGTTTCTGTCGGCTAATTTTGTCGGTTGTTTCTGTTTCAGTTTATTGTTATATCCCTGCTATGCTACTATTCATGCCTGACATACTCGGTTCATCAGTCGTACTGACGTCCCTTTTGTCGGGGGATGTTGCATTTCATGCCCGCAGGTTCACGTAAGCAGGGCGATGATCCACGTTAGTAGGTTGCTGTCTCATCGGATTTTGGAGCACTTCCCTTGTTTCGGAGTGCCGGTTTAATCTCGGTACGGTATTTTTTTTTTGCATGTACATATGGGTATGGCGGGGCCCTATCCTGACCTTTTTGATATTGCGTACTCTTTAGAGGCTTTGTAGACGGATGTCCTGTGTGTATTAGTCATGTATGGCCTTGTCGGCCTTGGTATGTATATATATATAAGTTGAGCTTTCTGGTTGAGATATATGTTAAATATGTGATTAGGTGTCGACTGTGTGATTAGGGGTACTTGGCAGGTGAGGTCCGGGTGCCCGTCATGACCCTCCGGTTTGGTTCGTGACAATTGTGATAATGTTAAGAGGACTAGAGTGTTTTTCACTGATTTCTAGATTGACTACAAATGTTGCTAAGTCCAATATTTTTACAGCCAATATAGAGAAGCAGGTGGTGGAGGACATATGTGAGCTGACAGGGTATGCAAAAGGGAAGATGCCCTTCAGTTATCCGGGAGTTCATATCTCATCTAATAAAATATCAGTAGTTTATTGTGAAGTATTAATTTATAAAATGACCTGCAGAATCAAGGCATAGGGTTTAAAACACTTATCTTATGTCAAAGATCAACTAGTGAATGCAGTACTAATGCACGTACACTCCTATTGGGCTTTTATGTTTATCTTGCATAGGAAAGTGATGAAACAAATAACAACAATATATAGAAATTTTATCTGGAGTTGACAGGAGCACACTACAAAAGCACTCCTAATTGCTTGGGACTTAGTTTGCAGATCCAGAAGGGTTGGAGGCTTAGACATTACTGATTGCATATCATGGAATGAGGTTGATGTGGCTAAGTATGCGTGAAGCATTGCAAGCGAGTCAGACAATTTGCGGGTGAAAATGATAAATCACGTCTGCTTAAAAAAGACTCACTGGTGGCATTACAAAGCCCCAATATACTGCTGCTGGTACTGGAAGAAAGTGTGTGAATTAAAGGAAGTCTTTGCACCAGGATATGTTCAAAATAGATGGTTCGCTGCTATTGGGAAGTATACTATGCACAGTGGATATGTCTGGAGAAGGGGAGTTGATGAACAACGGCCAAGCTGGAGTGGAGTATGGAACAATGCTAATGTGCATAAGCATAATTTCGTCTGTTGGGTTACGATGCATAATAGACTGCTTACCAGGGAGAGATTAGCCAAATAGGGAATTTGCAATGATGATACATGCTTGCTGTGTGGATGCAATTCCGAAACTAGAGACCATTTATTTTTTAATGCACTTTTTCACAAACCTGTATGCAGAATGCACTAGACTGGATTCATAACAACTTGCAGAACTTGGAAAGACAAACCATTTGGAGAAGAGCAGCAAGAAAGGCAACAAGAAAGGTGAGTAGAGCATTCATTTGGTCAATCATAATTGCAGTAACATATCATGTTTGGATGACCAGGAATGATGCACTATGAAACTCTAGACTACCACATCCAAGGAATATCCTGAACAAGATGATGCTGGATAGTAAGTACAAAATTTCGGAGCTATTACACAGGAAGCATACTTGCAAAGATAGAAGATGGATAGAGGATACTTTAAATAGAATAACTGTATAGAAAGTATAGGTGAAGTCAGAAGTAGCAAAACATAGGTGGTAGTCGATTTTATATTTTTTTATTCTGGTTGTTGGCTGTTGATGTAATTTGAACCTTTGTTTTGCTTGGTGTTTAATAATATGTGGATAGTTCGATAAAAAAAAGTCCAGTAAAATATTTTTTTGTCAAAAATAAAAGAAATTTAAGTGTATCCTTTTCTTATTAATAGGGAAAAGACATCAAATGCATCCTAAACTATCTGAATAAATTGAATATACACTCCAACTAGGGGTGGCCAACGGGCCGGGCCAGGATGAGTCGGGGCGGGACGGGCGGGATTCGCCGAAGTCCCGTCCCGATCCCATCCCGTCGGAATCGGGTCGTGGCGGGATTTTTTTTTTTTTTTACACTTAATTTAAAAAATACATATATAAACAACTCAATAATTGAACAAGATAGTGTAATAAAAACATCTCAAAGTTGTTTTTGTGCCTCTTATATTATTTAATAGACATATAATTTTTTTGTAATACAAATACAATTGTCAAAATTGCAACTTTGTGGTGTTGTTCAAAAGTTGCAAATTACATAGTAAAATTGTTATAAAAAAATTACATTTTGAAAAAAACCTGTTCTAGTTTCTTGATAATTTCCTGTGGTTCTTCGGTTGGAATTGGTATTTGTTGGTCAAATTGCTCCACGTCACTTCCACCACCTTCGGATAACATTTCGTTGTAGTTTTCGTCTTCTTCTTCGTTGATCTCCAGTTGACCGCACCTTCTCCGCTCCGCTCATATTCAATCTCTGAATAATACTGCAATCTCCAAGCTATTTCCGGCTAATGAGTGTTTGTGCTCTCCTATTTGATATCTGCCGACAGAAAAAGTGCTTTCAGACGCCGTTGATGACGCTTGAATGTTCAAAACATCTCGGGTCATCATTGAAAGTGTCGGAAAGGTCTTCTCATTCCCCCTCCAATATTTCAGCAAGTCTTCATGTCCATGGAGAACTTCTTGGTACGGTACAGACCCTGAAAAAAAAAAATATCAAACTCACTAATTTGGTTAGTAACGTTACGGCCGCACATTCTATTTCTGAGGCTTTCAATACTAGCCGCAGAAACAGCATGTCTTTTGTGAGGTTGTGTTGAAGAAGAAGAAGATGGTATGGAAGCCGGTAGGTTGCTAGCACTTTCTTGTTGGTAAAACCTATACACTTTTTTGCATTCGTCTTCTACGCTAGATGACACTTCTTCTTTAGTTTGTTCAATAGGTGGTGGGTGATTTGAATTTTTGGGACTTGGAGGTGGTAGTACTGCTATACAATCATAAATAGTTTCAATAAGTGATTTATTACCGTCTATTTTAATACTCG